>CM053770.1:158576258-158609129 GCA_028658325.1 Potorous gilbertii
AAGGAATCCACCAATGACCGCCTGAAAGAGATCCAAAAAGAGAAACTCCTAGGAACATTGTGGCCAATGAAATAGAGGACTTTCAAGCATTCTTGATGAAAAGACCAGAGCTGAAAAGAAAATACAATTTTCAAACACAAGAATGAAGAGAAGCATGAAATAGTAAACAGCAAAGAGAAGTCATAAGGGACTTACTAAAGTTGAACTGTTTACATTCCTACATTGAAAGACAATATCTGTAACTCTTGAAACTTTTCAGTATCTGGGTAGTTGGTGAGATCACACACACACACACACACACACATACACACGCACACACACATGCATGCACACGCAGAGACAGAGAGCACAGGGCGAAGTGAATAGGATGGGATCATATCTTAAAAAAATGAAGTTAAGCAGTGAGAGAGAAATGTATTGGGAGGAGAGAGGGAGGAGTGGAATGGGGCAAATCATCTCTCACAGTAGAGGCAGGCAGGAGACTTTTTAGTGGAGGGGAAAAGAGGAGAGCTGAGAGAAAAACATGAAGTGTACTCTCATCACATTTGACCAAAGAAGGAATAAAATGCACACTCATTTTGGTATGAAAACCTATCTTACAATACAGGAAAGTGGGGGAGATGGGGATAAGCAGGGTCAGGGGGATGATGGAAGGGAGGGCAATGGGAGGAGGAAGCAATTTAAAGTCAACACTCTTGGGGAGGGACAGGATCAAAAGAGAGAATAAAAGCAATGGGAGGCAGGATAGGATGGAGGGAAATATAGTTAGTTTTACACAACACGACTATCATGGAAGTCATTTGCAAAACTACACAGATATGGCCTATATTGAATTGTCTGCCTTCCCAAAGGAATGGGTGGAGAGGTAGGGATGAGGAGAAGTTGGAACTCAAAGTTTTAGGCACAACCGTTGTGTATTGTTCTTGTTACTAGAAAATAAGAAATACAGGTAATAGGGAATAGATAGTTATCTGGCCCTACAGGACAAAAGAGAAGATGGGGTAAGGGAAGGGAGGGATGATAGAAGAGAGGGCAGATTGGTGATAGGGATAATTAGAATGCTCAGTGTTTTGGGGAGGGGACAAATGGGGAGAAAATTTGGAACCCAAAATTTTGTGAAAATGAATGTAAAAAGTTAAATAAATAAATTTGTTTAATAAAAAAAGATGAAAAAATAAAAACCAATTATTATCCTGGGGTATACTAAGAGAAGTGCAGCTTCCATGACTAAATTGACAATTGTCCCTCTGTACTTTGCCAGGACTATATTAGACCTCATTTGGAATATTGTGTTAATTTCTGGACAAAACAGCTTCAGAAGGACATTGGAGAATGTCTAAAAGAGGAAAAATACAATGGTTAAGAGATCTGAAGTCATAACATTTGAGAATTTCTTGAAGGAACTAGACATATTTGTCTTGGAGAAAAGAAGTCTAAGAGTGGATATGATAGCTGTCCTTAAGTATTTTAAAGGCCATAATGTGGGAGAGAGGTTAGACTTCTCCTAGAGGGCAGAACAAGGAGGCATGAGTGTAAGTTGCAAAGAGACAAATTTACACTTAAATTTAAGGAAAATTTTCTAATAATTAGATCTATTCCAAAACAGAATAGACTCCTTTAAGAGGTGGTATTTGGGGACTATCTAAGTGAAGGAGGAAAGACCTCTTTCAAAGTATTCGAGTAAAAAATGGATGACCATTCCTTGGGTATGTTATTAGTGGTGATTCCTTTTATATGTAAGGAAATTGATTGAGCAAATCTTTCAAGCCACCTCATCTCACTTAAAGTAAGTTTTAGGTTACTTAACTGAGATAACTTAACTGAGAACAACTGAATTAGTCAATCAGGCTTAGTTGTGTACAAGGTCTGGACACCCCTTGAATCAATCCAAGACTCTTCTGCTGTCTGTGCCTGGAAATATGTTCTCAGTGGCTGAGAAACTTGGTAATGACTTGTTGGCCCTATATAAAACCATAGAACTAGCTGGATCCTGATACTTAGAGTGCTTGGTAATAGAGAGGAGGGAGGGTTACATTTAAATACGGGAGAAAGAATGGGGCCTCAGGGAGAGGAGCAGAACCCCAGATCTAAGAACTTTTGTTCTTAATCTCCTTCCCCTGCATTGACTAGAGGAGAACCTAATTAATTTAAAAGTTATGGAGGATTTTGGACTTCCCATCTTCCAACTGATGTTCCAGAAGTATACTTGGAACAACGACAGAAAAATCTATATTGGGAATCAAGATTCAATATTATATGAAGAGCTCAGCAAATGAAACCTACACTATATCCAAATGGAATGCTGCTGGTAAATAAGAGATCTGTCCATTTATTTCCTCTCTCCCAAGTTTATATACACGTTACATATGATTTTGGTACTTATTGCCTGGCATTAAAGGGGGCCCAAAGGCTTGACTTGCTTATGTTTCCCATTTTGCTGGCTCATTATTTTTTTTTAGGACACCAGTGTTTTATTACTTTGTCACTGACTGCACTACTAACTCTGTTCTCAGTGCGGATTATGTATTCTTAGGTTCAGAGCAAACTTTGTACAAAGTCAGTCATGTGGACCTGTGTAACAACACTGGGTTATTTATTTACTTTGTCTGGCAGATAAGTAATGAGCATTTACCTTGGTGGAGATTGTTTCATTTTAGAACCTGACCCAGTACAGGAGATGGACAACTTAAGGTGTTCTCAATATGTTTTTTCACTGTTTAGCTTGTGTTACAGCAGACTAATTTATTCAATAATGTGCTTTAGATTCAAATATAGACACTCTAGATTCAAATATATTGACTCTGATGCCAGGAATGGGCAAATCACATTACATAATGTGCAAACTTAATGCTCCTTAATCTGTAGACTGGAGATAATAAAGGCTCTATTACAGTTATGGTGACTATGATTAAAGTGCTTTTAGACTGAAAACAGTCATGTGAATTGAGCGAAAAGGATGGATGCAAAGAAGCTTATGGATATAGAATCAATAGGACTTGCCAATGTTTGATTATAGGAAGTGAAGGAGAGGGAGGAGTGAAGAATGACTGGAGTTTATTAATCTGGATGATAAGAAGGATGCTGGTAGGGATATTAAGAAGAGGGGTGGATTTGGGAACAAAAGATAATGAGATCTGCCTGGGAGTATGTTGAGTTTGAAATATGTATATCCAGTTGAAAACAAATAATAGACCACTGGTGATGCAAGGCATTTAAAGATCTGGAAGTCATCAGATTAGAGATGACAGCTAAGTTCCTACATATTGATGAAGTTATTAAGAAAGAAAATGGTGAAAGATAAAAAGAGTGTCTGGGAATCATGGGGAGCAGCTGTGGTTCCCAGATTTCTCAACCCACAAATACCAAAGAGAGCTTCAAAGATCAGTAAGAAAGCTCTTCACCTGGGTGGGAAAGGGACCCAGTCTGGCCGCAGGGCAGCAGCAGCCACTGTGGCAACAGTGTTCATTTTTGGATCGCTCAGCCTAAAGACGGTGGGGAAATTGAGTGGCAGATTTGAGTCTCAGTCCTGAGTGGTGGTCCTGGAGTGAGAAGGAGCACTGGTGTGGTGCAGCTGTTGGAGACTTTGGAGAGGGAATGCTACTCACAGACCAGAGTGTAGTCCAAGAGAGGCATAAACTCCTCTCCCTTGATTTTGCCACCTTGGAGAAACTGAGACTTACAGGTCTCTAAAGTATACCCTCCACTTGACAAAGGAATCAAAAGTCAAGTAAGTGGCTGGGAAAATGACCCCAAAAAGGGGAAAAAAGTAATCGAAAGTTACTTTCTTTGTGAACCCTTTTGAGTGAGGAAGAACAAAACATAACATCAGAGGAAGATATAAAAGTCAAGGCTTTGGCATCCAAAGCCTCCAAAATAAATATGCGATGGTCTTAGGCCATGAAAGAGCTCATAAGGGTTTTTGAAAATTAAGTAAGAGAGGTGAAGGAAAAATTGAAAGGAGAAATGAGAACAATGCAATGGTAGGATCAAGAAGTTTTTTCTTTAGAGAGTTGGGTATGTTTGTGGGAGACAAAGGTATGAGCCTGTAGATAAGAAAAGATCAAAGACAGCCAGAACTGAAAGGAGGGGAGGTAAGGTGATTTCAGGGGCCAACCTGTCAGAGAGACCAGAGAGGATTATACTAAGGGTAGAAGTAGAAGGGTTGAGCTAAAAAGAAAGATGTGGATGCATAGTGAACTCATCAAATAAATTACATTCTAAAGATATGTAGATAGGATGGAAAAAAGTTCAGGTAACAGTGAGTAGATATAAAAGTATTACTTGGCTTTGTAAGAATATTTTCAGGATCACAGAATGGCAGAATATCAGAGTTGGAAGAGACCTCAGGTGCCATCTATATCAACTCATACCTGAAAAGAAAGTCTTCTTTTAACATATCTAAGAATTGGTCATTGAGCCTTTGAGCCAGAAGTCTCTAATGAGAGGCAGTCAGCCACCTCCTAAAAAATTCCATTCTACTCACATTTGGTTGGTTCTAATTTTGGGAAGTTTTCTTCTGATACAAAACCTAAATCCCCTTCTTCTCAACATCTACCCATTATTCCTAGTTCTACCTTCTGGGACCAAGCAAATAAATCTAAATATCCCTTCCAGTTGATGCTTTCAAATACTTAAAAATTGCTATCATACCTCCCCTATCCCCCAGTCTTCTGTTTAACTGAACTTTATATTGATTGAATTCAAGATACTTCATTGTTTTGGTTGTCCCCTTCTAGATGTACTATAGTTTATCAATTTTCTTCTTAAAATGTGGCACCAAGAACTGAGAAAAATAATCTAGATGAGGTCTAACCAGGGCAGAGTACAGTGGGACTACCACCACATGATTCCCAATAATTTGTGCCTTTCTTGTGAAGCTGGAAATGTCCTTTGCTTTCTTGGATATCACATTACTAGATAAAGCTTAAAATGAGTTACAGATGGCAAGGAATTCTAAGGTTAACAACATAAAAAAAGTTTTGTTGAAAAAATGTTATCATTTAAAAGAAAATTTTTTGATGATTTAAATAAATTTATTTGAAGGGGGAAAAGAATATTTGAACACCAAGTATACTCTGATCCATATTGATCCAGCAATACTTCATAATACAACTTAAGCACATAACTAAGCAAACAGTTTGTGAAAGAAACTTTATGTTATAGCTGATAAATGTTGATCAAAATTCACAAAGCAATCTAACTTGAGTTTTACACAATATATAATGACCATGATGCAGTAAGAAATATACAATTTCAAATACTCCCTACTCAGTGAATTTCCAGCTAGGATAGGAGAGAATAGGATAGAATGTAATGTAATATAATATATAATAACAATTGCTCCTTTTGTTTAATATTCAGAGAAAAGGAATCAAAAAAAAGTTCCAATCTAAATATAAGACCATGTGGGAAAGGGAAAAAGGGAAAAAACCAATGAGTAGATCTTTTCTTTACCAGTAGGATTCCAGCTGTACAATCACAGAATTTCAAAGTTTCAATGTCACTTGGAGGTTATCGAGTCCAACATGACCTTTGCTTAAAGTTTTCTAACATAGAGTGACCCTACTTCCCAAGACATCTAATTTTGAATTATTAGAAATTTGTTTTTACCTCAAGCCTAAATTTGTACTGCCACAAATATTATCCATCATTCATAGTTCTATATTCTGAGGTCATGAAAAAGTAGTCATTCTTCCCAATCCAAGAATCTTTCAGATACTTGAAGACAGTTACCACATGTTCTCCAAGTATTCTCCTTTCTTCACCAAATTTCCCTACTTATTTTAATTCATATTTTTTAATGGCAAGAGCATTAGACAACTTATTATATGAAGTTTCCTGCTGTAGGTATGTTTCACATTTCAATATCTTCCCTAAGAAGTGATGTTCCAAATTAAATAGCATTCCAAATGTGGTTAGATCAATAGGACCAGGGAGATATTGTCTTCATTTTTCTGAAACCCATGTTTCTTTTTATAGTTCTGGCTTCTACAACACTAGTCTTTTTAGCTGCTATATTGGGGGGGAAATTAAGCAATCAAAAACTCAGCAGTAACTGCTGGTCCATGTGCCTGCTTCCGCAATTCTATAAATTTTTTGGAGTTAGGAATGAAGATTGAACCTGTTATTCCATTGAGAGCTTCTGGGGAAGGAAATTCCCTCTAGTAGCATAGTTTGGTACTTTTTAGTAACTTGCCATTTTAGATAGTTAGACGTTAAGTAACTCATCCAGTCATTCAACTAGTATGTTTCAGAGGCAGTGCTACGTCTTTGTTTCTATTTTTTAGCAACTTTGGCACACTGTCTCATAGAAATCCTTTATGAAGACCTGAAAATAAAGTGGTAGGTTTTCTCAAATGATATTCTATAGCAAACAATATCTTTGTAGTCATACAACTGACTAAAAGGCATAGAGAACACAAGATTCAATCACTTCAGAGTCAATTGTTTTTGGCTATAAAAAAGATTTTATCTGTAACTCAAAATGTTATCTTAAAACAAGTGTTTTTACCTTTTCTGTGTCAGAGATCTCCTTGGCAGGGGAAGGATGGGAAAGAGAGTATTTGGAACTAATTTTAGAGATTAATTAAAGATGAATGAAATCATGCAAAACATATTTCCATGCGTGTGTATGTGTGCATACAAAGAGAAAGAGAGAGAATTATACCTCAATTTGCACTCTGAGTTCTGTCTCTGGAGGTGGACAGCATTTTTTGTTCTTGAGTCCTTTGGAATTTTCTTGAATTGTATTGATCAGAGTAGCTAAGTCTTTCACAATTAATCATCATTATAACACTGTAGTTATGGTGCACAATGATCTCTTGGTTTTTCTTACTTCATTTTTCATAAGTTCATACAGGTCTTGCCATGATGCTTTTTTTTTCCTGAAACAACCTCCATCATCATTTCTCGTAGCTCAATAGTACTCTACCACAATCATATGTCACAATCTATTCAGTCATTCCTCAATTGATGAGTATCCTTTCAATCTCCTATTCTTTGCCATCACAAAAAAAGCATGCACCTACACACACAAACATGTATATGCATGTGTTTCCTTTTTCTTTGGTCTCTTTGCGGTATAGACCTGGTGTGAGGTCAAAAAATACGCACAGTTTGATAGCACTTTGGGAACAGTTTCAAATTGTTGTTCAGAATGGTTGGACCAGTTTATAACTCCACCAATAATTTATTAGCATAATTATTTTCCTCATCCTCTTCAGTACTTGCCATTTCTGATAGGCGTGAGTTGGTACTTTAGAGTTGTTTTAATTTCCCTTTCTCTAAGCAATAGTGATTTAAAATATTTTTTGTGTGTGTGTGACTATAGATAACTTTTATTTCTTTTCTAAACACTGTTCATATTCTTTGGCCATTCATCAATCAGGGAATGGCTCTTATTTTTACAAGTTTGGCTCAGTTTTCTATATATTTGAGAAATGACACCTTTATCGGAGAAATGTCATAAAAGTTTGGGATATTATTTCATTGTCTATTGCACATTTTAGCAAAATATAGTTTTCCTGATGATCTTTTAAAATTAATCTATTTTTTGTTTTGTTTTGTCTGAGATCATGATTGCTAACCTTGCTTTTTTAAATTTAGCTGAATAATATATTCTGCTCCAGCCCTTTATTTTACCTCTATTTATTTTTCTGTTTTAATATGTATCTTATAAACAACATATTAGTTGGATTCTGATTTCTAATCCATTCTGATATCTACTTCAGTTTTTAAGAGTAAGCTCATCCCATTCACATTCAAAATTCTGATTACTGTGTATTTTCCTTCATTCTATTTCCTTTTGTTTGTCCTTCTCCCTCTTTTTATCCTACCTCTCCTCCAAAAGTCTGCTTTATTCCCTTAATCCACTCTCCTTTTTATCATTCCCCCACCAACCCATATCTCTTTTCTCCTTCCCCTCCTGTTTCACTATTGGATAAAATAGATTTCCTGCAATTTAGTCTGTGTGTATATACATATACACATGTATGTATGTATGTATCTCCTCTTTGGAACAATTCTGATGAGAGTGAGGCTTGGGTAATGCCCATCATTTTCCTTCTCCCCTCTACTATAAAAGCTCTTCCTTGTCAACCTCTTTAAAGTGAAAAAATTTTCCCTCTTCTACCACTCCTTTCTTCCTTCTCCCAGTATATCCCTCTTTCTCAGATCCACCCCCTTTTTCTTTTTCTTTTGAAGATCATCCCAACATAATTGACTCACACTCATGCCCTCTGTCTGCATAGACTTCTTGTAATTTCCCTAATCATGATAAGATTCT
The DNA here is from genome assembly GCA_028658325.1 of Potorous gilbertii. NCBI lineage: Eukaryota > Metazoa > Chordata > Mammalia > Diprotodontia > Potoroidae > Potorous > Potorous gilbertii. The sequence continues at coordinate 158,584,543 of CM053770.1, forward strand.
TAGGAACTACATGTATCGTCCTGTCATGTAGGAATGTAAATAGTTTAATTTTATTTAGTCTCTTTGATTACTCTTTTATGTTTAGCTTTTTTGCTTCTCTCAAGTCTTGTGTCTGAATATCAAAATTTCCTTTCAACTCTGGTCTTTTCATCAGGAATTCTTGAAAGTTCTCAACTTCATTAAATATCGTTTTCCTCCCAAAAGGATTATACTCAGTTTTACTGGGTAGGTTATGCTTGGTTGTAATCCTAGCTCCTTTGCCTTCTAGAATATCAAATTTAGAGTCCCTGTTTCTTTAATATGGAAGTTGCTTAATCTTGTACAATCTTGACTGTAGGTCCATAATATTTGTATGTTTTCTTTCTGGCTGCTTCCAAAAGTTTCTGCTTGACCTTTGAATTGTGGCATTTGACTATAATATTTCTGGGAATTTTCCTTTTGGGATCTCTTTCAGGAAGTGATCTGTGGATTTTTCAATTTCTATTTTACTCTCTGGATTGAAGATATGAAAGTACTTTTCCTTTTTTCTTGAAATGTGATGTCTTGACCCTTTTTTTAACCATGGCTTGTCAGGTAGTCTAATAATTCTTAAACTATCTCTACTCAATCTATTTTCCAGGTCAGTTGTTTTTCCATTAAGATATTTCACATTTTCCCCTTATTTTTTTTCATTTTTTATTTCTTCATTTCTCACAGTCATTGGCTTCCACTTGTCTAATTCTGATTTTTAAGAAATTGTTTTCTCCAATGTGTATTTATACCTCTTTTTCTTTTTGGTCAATTGTTCTTTTTAAAGAATTGTTTTCTTCCTTCCCATTTGACCTGTTCTACTTTTTAAGGAGGTTTTTCCCAGTGAACTTTTGTACCTTTTTTTTTTTTTTACCATTAGGCCAATTCTGTTTTTAAGGTGTTATTTTCTTCAGTATTTTTTGTGTCTCTTTACCAGGCTATTAATTCTTTTTTCAAAATTTTCTTGATTCATTCATTTCTTTCCCCAATTTTTCCTTTACTACTCTTATCTTTTTCATTAACTTTTCTAGGAATTATTGTTGGGCTTGTGTCCAATATGCATTTTTCTTTGAGGCTTTGTTTGTAGATATTTTCACATTGTTGTCTTTTCCTGACTGTATGTCTTGGTCTTCTCTGTCTCCATAGTAAATTTTGTTTGTGTTGTTTGCTCATTTTCCTAACCTATTCCTTGGCTTTAAGTTTTGTGCTAAAGTTGGACTCTGTTCACTTGGGGAGGTACTATCCCAAGTATCAGGCTTTTTCATGCTGCTGTTTTCAGAGCTAGTTCCAGATATCTACAAGTTTGGGGTTCTTCCAAGGTAGTGTGATCCAGGGAGAGGTGTGGTCACTTCTCTCTTTGTATAGGCTCTGGTCTTTACCAAGGAAGGACTTCTTCTCCCTACCCCAAGTGCTATTGCTCCTCATGGCCCTGCAACTTTAACCAGATCCCCTGGTCTTCAGCAGTTTCAAATATTAGTACTATGTTTTACCTTGGAATTTCAACTAAGGCTCCTTCTTCTTTGCAACTGCCCATAAGCACTTCTTTTCATGCTGTAACTGTGACCTAGAACTGCTTATTGGCAATAGAGTTGCCAATCACAGCCAGCAGCACCCAGTGACAGCAATTCCTATAATCTCTTTCTGACCAGCTGTCTGACCCCCTTCCTGTCTCTGAGCTGAGAGCTCTTAAAATTACTGCTATCAAAACTTCCTCCAAGGTCCACCATAGTGCTGGGCCTGCCTGTGCTCTGGATAGGCCACTAGCCCAGTATCAGAGATCTCTCCTGTTGACCTACTAAGTTGTCTTAGACTGGAAAAATGCCTCCCTCTGACCTTTTGTTGACTCTGCCACTCCAAAATTTTTTTAAGAGGTTATTTTAAAGTTTTTTGGAAGCCAGTGTTGGGAGAGTTCAGCAAGTTGGCTACCTGTACTCTGCCATCTTGGCTTTTCAAGTGAAAAGTTTTTTTGATCCCATTTTATTCAATAGAACAAATCACTTCCTTCTAGGCTCTTTTACAACAAATTTTCCATCCACACATCAAAATCATTTAAGATTCATTGAAAGATAATATTTTTTAAAACACCCATAAAAAAGTTAGTCTCTGATACTGTGTTTAATAAATGCCCAGAAAACCATAAAACAAACATATATAAGCTTTCCAAAGGTTTTTGCTACTGTGTTGGAGGAGATCTGATGTAGAGTCTATGTTGAAGAGACATTCCTGTGGATGGTAAGGTCTTCCTAAGATGTTCCTAATTGTGCCTGATGTGATACTCATAGCCTCACATCCTAGCACTTCCCCAAAGAGATCTATAATTAATCAAAGGAGTTTGGCATATTTGTCTACACAGAAAAGACCAGATGGATGAATAATTCCTATTGCTCAGATTTCAAAATGGGTCTAGGAACTCTATGGAGCTTTTTCATAAGTATGTGAGATAAAGAACACAGATGATAGGTTGATTCCAGTGTTAAACGGGAGGGAGAGAAGAGACCTACCTTGCCTTTGGGAATTTTCAAAGCTCTTTTACTGACCCCTAGTTTCCCATTAAAACAAAGGCCCATATTTTTAATACTAGTGTTCTGACTGTGCTGCTACCTGGTATTGAGCCAAACACCACTGAAGAACTAAAAAGGACAGAACAGAGTACAACAAAGAGATACATGCCAGGTATAATCAGATTGTACCATTGAAGAAGAGGAGCAAAGGAAATTATAACAGGGAGAATGATGGGCTGGTCATATTGCAAGAACAAAGGATGATAGGTGCATAGCCAGAATACTCCCCTACTATCCTCACGATGTCAGAAGAAAGGATAAGAATGCCTCCAGTATGTTGGGTAGAAACCCTGTAGCAAACTTTGACACTCCTGGATATGCTCCCCTCTCTAAGTTTTCTAGTTTGCTTTATTGGATCTTCATCCATATCATATCCACTAACTATGAGTGCCCCCCAATACTCTTAACTGAGTGCTTCTCTTTTTCCTCCATATTATCTTTCAATAACTCTCATTGATTTATTACCTATATATTCACTCCTAGTCTCATTCCTGAGCTCCAGTTTCACATTACTGTGTTTTAGACTTCTTGAACTGGACATTCCATATGTATTTCAAGCTGAGAATGTTGAAAACAGAACTTATTATACTCCCCCAAAACCTTTCCTCCTTCCCCACTTTCTTGCTACTGTCAAGGGTATCACCAATCTGCCCAATCATCCAGGCTCTCAATCTTAGTGACATCCTTGGAATGTATCTATCTATCTATATCTTTATCTCTCTCTCCATGTGTGTATATGTATATATGTTGTGTATCTATATATGTGTGTGTATGTATGTATATTGGAGAGTCAGATGATAAACACAATAAAAAAGGTTACTCCTAATCACAATGTTAGTGGAACATAATCAGTTACAAAATGTCTACATATGTTCACGTCTCTTCAAGGCATTTCCATAATACATAAACATAAATTTCTTAGAAGCAATCTCCTTAGCCTGTGTGTGTTTGTCCTTCATTGCCAAAGAAGACCATACCATCAGAGAAATAATGACATGACTTGCACTTGACTTTGTTTTGAGTGAGGGAGGGCTGTGCATGCCACCAGCCTCATTTCTCCTCCAGAGCCATCTGAATCCAGTGACCATTGATATTCATCAGGATGACTGGAGATGACCCAGGATGAGGCAGTTGGGATTAAGTGACTTGCCCAAGGTCACATAGTTAGTGAGTGTCAAGTGTCTGAGGTGAGATTTGAACTCAGGTTCTCCTGACTCTTGCACTGGTGCTCTATCCACTGTACCACCTGGTTGTCCCCTTAGCCTGTACATGTAGGAAGGAATGTATTGTTCAGGGAGGACTAGCACCTCTGGTGTGAAGACTTGCCAAGTCCTTTTCATGGATGCTCATTCACTATTTTTTGCCCAACTCTCACCTGTGGCTCCAAGAAGTTCCAACATGTGCAGTGGCTGTTCCCCAGTAAACTGTCCTGTCAAACAGAATAAACTGGGTTGAGGGTAACTGATGAACCTCAGACAAATAGCTGAGTTAGGGATATATCTACCCCAGGCATATAAAGACTTCCCTGAGGAGAATGGGTAGATGAGAACAATTTGTTCCAATGGCGCTGAAGGTGGTTACAGCAAGTGCTGTGGAGTGCCTGGAGCTTGGTTAGATATTGAAGATGCCAAGGTCATCCGCTTCATCCTGGGTCATTGCCAGTAGTTGTGCTTTTTGTCCTGCTACTGAACTTTGATGACTAAGGAAGAGAGAGTGAGGATGATGACTTTGTGAACTCTGTCTTACTTAAATCCAATTCATATGCATGTCAATGAATGAAGAATGAAGGACAAACAGCAACATGTAGGGAGATGCCATCAGAGATACTCTGTGAATATGCCAGTCTTTGTTATAAAAGGATCATAGATTACAACACATTGTTAATACATTAGACTTCATCATATGTGACTGCATTCTGTGATTATATCAACTGAGTGGGGTTGGAAGGGAGTCACATTACTCCTCCTTTCTACTGATATGAGTCTCTGGAATGAAAAAGTAGGACTCACCCATAGAACATGGGCCTGGAATGCCAGCACTCCCAACCCATGTTCCATGCACATTGTGTACTTACCAGAATGTTAGGAAAGTTGCCCCCCAAGTTAATTTACCTTCTAAAAGAAGTCCAAACCACAAGCTAGTAATATGAATATGGAGAACTCTGGGCAAATAAGAGAGTTGGCAAAGAAGGAATATGATAGGATCACAGACCTACAGCTGAAGGAACCTTAGAGATTATCTAATCCACCCTTCATAGAGCCCAAAGAGAGTTTGTGAAATGTCTAAGATCACCATAGGGAGTAAGTGGTAGATAATTGTGCTGAATCTTTTGTGGGTTTTCTACATATTTATTGAATCCTATGGGTTCTCTATGGTTTTTGTGGTATGAAATAAATGCTTTTCTCTTCTCCTAGAACAAACTTGGTAAGGTGAAGTTTTAATGTCTATTTCTGGATCCAATTTCACAGGTTACAAGAATCACTCAAGAGAAGGCATAGATGAGTTGTACCCTGCACTGAGGAAAAGACTGTGCACTTTGGTGGGCCCACAGATCCATCACACTATTGAAGTGCTTGTTTTAGACAAAGAAAAAAGTTCTGCAGGAAGCTTGCAAAAAAAAAGGATGAAAAGAAGAACATCTTCTCATGATTTTGTTCTGGATACATAAGCCAGCTGGGTACCTGTATCCGTGTGTAATTTCACAGCTACTTTTACTTTCTGCATTGCCTGCATGCGGTAAGTTGGGATGGAGGAGGAAAGACATCATTGAAGAGAGAACATACTGATCCACAGCTTTGGAACCAATTAGACCCCAAGGGGGTGTATGATAGCAAAGAAGGGGATATCCAATGTGGAAGAACTGTATATGGAAGTGGAACAAAGGTAGATTGATGGGTAATAATTTTTACGTTCAAAAGAGCATCAGTAAAATGGTTTTTAAAGCTCAGAAAAAAGAGAACACAAAGGAACACAAACAAATGGAACAATTTTGTTGTGACATTGTTAAATTTAATATATATGTAATGGAAGTACTAGACAAATGACAGTACTAGACAATGGGAACATAAATCCCAGAACACGCCGGGGGCTCAGCCTGCTGCCAACCCCTAGGGCAAATTTGGTGAGCCTGCTTCTGAAAGTATGAGGATATAAAATTTAGGGACTCTACCTCTGATTCAGAGAATGCTCAGTTTTTCTGACTTACATATGTTCACGTCTCTTCAAGACATTTCCATAATACATAAACATAAATTTCTTAGACGCAATCTTCTTAGCCTGTGTGTGTTTGTCCTTCATTGCCAAAGAAGACCATACCATCAGAGAAATAATGACATAAATGTTTTATTCAACTCTATAGAGATATAGGTATGGACTATATTTGGAGATTTTGAAAAGGTAACTCTGGGTGAGAACAATGCAAGGCAAAGAAACATGATAGGAGAGAAGTGCAGCTTCAGTATTGGATCCTGTCTATGTGAGCCTAGAACTTGGAATTCTGGCTTTTAGGATCTGTTTCTAAATTCTTAGTTTTCTCATAAGTTATTCATCTTCTCAACTAGTAATACTTGGTTATGTATTCCTGCCAAAAAGACTGGAAGATGAGAACCTCAATTAACTAAGTATGGGGCTATAGAATTCAGTTAGAATTAATTTGATTTCTGAAACCTGAAAAGCATGACTGGCTGACCCACCACCAATCCTTGAAAGTCTGTCCCAAGATACTCTATAAACTTCATACTATTCCAGGAAAAGCTAGACTATTTCAGACAGTCCTGGACAGGAAATACCTAGCTCCAGGATGTCATAACTCAGCACCTGACAAGACACAATCTTTTCTGAGGCTCCACTGGTATTGTATCTCTTCCTTATCATCACTCCAAAGGAAATGGGAACCAAGCCAGTGGGAATAAAGGAGTAGAAGATGATTCAAAGGAAAAACCCCCAAGAGTCTTTTCCATAGGCTTGGTACTGATCTCCATATTTTACATCCTCTTTGTACTTTGCACCAAGAATATTCTCCAGAAGTTGAAGACAGAAAGACTCCAACAGGGAAAGAAATTCTCTCTTCCTTTTACCAGGGATGCTGCTGTAATGAAATACCTGTCTTTTCAGGAGATGACTTTCAATGTTCTAAGTAAATTTATGATCTCTGGGCAGCTTGGGAGGAAAGTCAATGTGGCAGACTATGCAAAGACTATAACCAGTGTGATCATAGCTCCAGGGCAGATGCAGGGGTTGGGAGATATGGAGCTTTAAAAATGTGTACAGAGATATGTGTTTATTCTTGAACTGCTCACTTAAAAATATTTTTAACTTAAAAAACAATTTTAAAACAATATTTCCCCAGACTCAAAGTGGAGCTAAGCACTGAAAAATAATGCATTTAGTGAGAAATACTAGAGGGAGGATTCAGGAATAAGCTCATAGCATCTTAGGGATACTTAGGCCCAGCCCTGTTTGAGGGCTAGAACATAGCAGTAATACATGGTAGAAACAAGAGATCTAGTCTTCCCTCCATCTGTGACAGCTAAAGGAATAGGCCCCAGCTCTCTCTCTTAATCCTTTTTTCCCTCCTTCTTCAAAAAGGAACTAGATCTAGGATATGTTTCTTGGCTAGAATGCAGTATACAGTGCCCTGGGTTCTCTTCCTAGCTTTGGTTAAATGTACAATTCTTTCAAGAGAACAGTTCTTTGATCTTGATCTTCGGTCACCTTTCACAAGAGAATCTCATTTCCCTCCTTTTCTTCCAGGAGTGATATGAAATTGTGTTTGAGTCTAACCTGAGAAGGACAGAGTTAATATTATTGTGACTACATAATAATTGGAAATTAAATTGTGGGACAGTGAGAAAGAGAAGAGGAAATTGAAGAGAAGACAAAGAAAGAGGATTAAAAGAAGGAAAACTAGAGAAAGGGGGAAAAGGAAACAGGAGGAAGAAAAAGAGAATTGGAATACATAAAGGAGAGGGGGATTAAGGAGGAAAGTGAAAAAAGTGAGAGGGAAGTTGAACAGAAAGAGAAAGGAAAGAGGAGATAGGGTGAAAGAGAAAGAATCAGGAGGAGGGAGGAAAGGGAAAAAGATAGATAGATAGAGAGAGAGAGACAGAGAGAGAGAGAGAGAAAGAGAGAGATAGAAAGAGACAAGACAGAAAGAAAGAGAGATAGAGAAAGAAAGACAGAGAACAAGGCAGAGAGAAGGGAAAACAGAGAGAATGATACAGTATGATCAACTGAGAGAAGAAAATAGAAGAAAAAGATCTTTAAAGCTGATGCCACAGTAATTAGTACATTAGGTGGGAAACATCATAGAAGAATGGTTTATTATCTACAGAAAATAATAGATGCATAGAAAGTTTGCTGTTGAATAGAGTAGACTTTCCAAGAAAGTAAGACAGAAACAATCTACAAAGATTCTGAAAATAAGAATAATTTAGAATTGGCAGGAATTGTTAGAATCATCATTTCTCTGGGGAATGTCTTCATTCCCAATAAGAGAATAGATGAACACTTGTCATTGTAATTCTGAGAAACCTCCATTCATTCATTCATTTATTCATTCATTGAAGAAATATTTTTGAGACTCAATTCTAATCAAGCCCTTTTCATGCTTGGTTAATATTTTCACTTGGCTTTGAGGTCTGAAAGTTTACAGACCTTCTGCTGAAGAAAATGGTGGTTTGCAGGAGTGTTCAGTGCTGGAGGAGGTTTGAACAAAGGAGAAGAGTTAGGTCAGGTAAAATGGTTGTGGGGGGATGGGTTGTGATAGTGACTGTGAAGGGAAGATTTATTCTATGGAAAAAGGAGGATGTTAAAGGGATGGTAATGATAGTTTTTAGGGAAGATAGGATGCTTCCATAGTGTCCATCTAAAATTTTATTTGTGTGATACCTGCAGAAGAGCTCCTTCTCAATTTCCACAGAAAATCAGGCATATGGATCCTTAATTACAAAATTATATTAAAATGAAAACATCCCAGCCTTTATTAGAATTAATCTTAGTGTGTAATTGTATAATTGTATAACTGAATGATAAACAGAGTATGCCCTTAGGAATGGAAGCCACCTGTAAGGCTGGAAGACGAAGGGAAGCAGGCCTCAGAAGCACCAGACTCTAGGACCAAGAGGAGGATACAACCTTTCCTGCAATGGAGCCAACACCTGACCAAGGCCCACAAGAAACAGGTCCAGCTCCTCTCCCTCAAGTTTGGTTACAGTGCATACCTCAGCAATGGACTTCCTTGGAATCAATCCATCTCAGACACTCAGAGTGCCAGGGGAAACCAGAAGAGTTCCTTTTCCTAGGCCTAAAGGGGTGATTGTTGTTAGAAGATAGAACGTTTGAGGGAGAAACAACTTGGAATGGAGGGGAGACGTTTGAACAGAAAACAGCATAAAGAAGGAAGTGGAACAGAAAATTAGCTTGGGGGACTGGTCATTGTTTTCTCTCTCTAGTTTACCTGAACAAACTGAATCTCAGAAAATTTAGAGTCAGATGATTGTTCCAAAGTTATAGTTGGAGTCAGACAAAGAAATCATAGACTTTTCTGAGCTTGAATGTACCTTACAGAACACTGAGTTCACCATTCTCATTTTTAACAGATAAAGAAAATGAGACACACTACAATAAGTAAATTGACTAGTATCATCCAAAACCCAGCCTACTTGTCTCCACCTGAGAAGGTCATGCAAAGAAGATGGAAACAAAGGCAAGCTAACAGAGGAGAAAGTGTGATTTATTAGAAAAGGTACTGGATTTTCAATCAGATTCCTGAGTTTGAACCCTATTTCTTTTACCTATATGATCCTGGCAAGTCCTTAACCTCACCTCAGTTTCCTTATCTGTAAAAAGAAAGGGTTGGACTAAATAATCTCTGAGGTCTCTTCTAGCTCTGAATCTCTGATGCTATGAATATAAAAGTGGAGCATGGTACTATCAGTACAGCAGACCATGCTGAGTCTGGTAATAAATAGTAAGGACAAAAGCAAAATTGCTTTTAGCTGTGTGTGTGGGAAAGTTAAATCCAAGAAGAGATATCAACAAATTAACCAAAACACTTATATCAGTGATTTGAAGGAAAAGTAGAGCTGGCAAACATCAAATTTGCAGATGACATAAAACTGGGAAGATAGTTAATGTAATGGATAATAGTCAAGATTCAAGACACTGATAAATTAGACTGATGGACTATATTTTAAGAAGATGAAATTTAATATAGATAAATGTAAAATCAGAAACTTGGCTTCCAAGTGCAAGATGGGGGAAGCATTTCTAGACAGAAGCTAATCTGGCAAAGATTTTTTTGGTTTGGTGGACTTCAAACTCCACATCAGCCTATCATGTGACATGAATTGAAAACTCTGTTTTAGACTACATTAAGAGAGACTCAGTGTCCCGAAAGGGGAAGCTGCCGTGCTCTTAGCATTGGACTGAGATAACATTCCTTAGGAATAAATGTAAAATCTTACACTTGGACATAAAAAATGAATTCAAGTACAAGATTGGGTAGACATATTCAGACAGCATACACAGTTGTTCTGAAGAAAGATATGGGAGTTTTAATGGACAGTAAGCTCAAGATGAGTAAACAATATGATGTGGCAGCCAAAAAAAAGCTAGTGAAAATATTGGACTACATTTGAAAAGATATAGATGCCAGGTATGGTTGAGTGATGGTCCCATTGTATTCTGACCTCACCAGACCTCCTCTGGAGTACTGTGTTCAGTTCTAGGTACAACAGTTTAAGGATAAAATTGATAAGTTTGAGAATGTACAATGGAGGACAATAAGGATGAAAAATGCTTTGAGTCCATGAAAAATGCTATGAGGATCAGTTGAAAGTACTTGGCATTTTTTTGCCTAGCAAAAAAAACCTCAGAAAAGAAATGATGGTCAAGTTCAAGTTTTTGATGTGGAAAGAAGGTTAGACTTTGTTCAGCCACAAAGTGACAAACCAAAAACAATGGTTGGAAGTTGAGAAAATGCAAATTTAGGCTTAATGTTAGAAAAAATTTCCTAATAATTGGTGCAGTCCAGAAGTGGAGTGGGCTGCCTCAGGAAGTGGTAGTTTCCCCTTCTTTAGAGGTCTTCAAGTAGAGGCTAGATGACCAGACTTGGTTGTCCAGCATATCATAAATAATAGTAGTAGCCAGCTTTCATGTAGTGCTATGTTCATCTAGGCATTGTGCTCAACTGCAATTGTTATCTAACTTGATCATCACAGAAACCCCCGGAGATAGGTACTGTTATTGTCTCTATTGTACTGATGAGGAAACTAAGGCAAATAGTGGGTAAACAACTTGCCCAGGATCACATAGCTAGTGTCTGAGACGGATTTGAATTCAGGTCTTCCTGACTCTGGGATCAACACTCTATCCACTATATCACCTAGAACAGTAATTACCTTGTTTTGAGTACAAGGAGAACAACCTTGTTTAGATACAGGATGAGCTAGATGGCTCCTGGGCAGCTGGGTGGCACAGTGGATAAAGTGTTGGGCCTGGAAGACTCATCTTCCTGAGTTCATATGCAGCCTCAGCCACTAGCTATGTGACCTTGGGCAAGTCACTTAATCTTCTTTGTCTCACTTTTCTTATCTGTAAAATGAGCTGGAGAAGAAAATGGCCAACCACTCCAGTATCTCTGTCAAAAAAATCTAAACTGGGGTCTTTAAGAGTTGGACATGACTGAAAAAACAGCTGAAAAAGATGGTCCCTAAGCTCCCTCCCAACTCTGAGATATTGTGATTCCACGACTTTCCATCTGCCACATCTAAACTTCATATTATGAGATTTAGTTCATTGTTAGAGCCTATGGAGATACTTTTGGATTCTGATTCTGTCATCCAATGTGTTATCCAGTTTTGTGTGACTTGTAAGTTTGGTAAACATGCCATTTGCTTTCACATTCAACTCTGATAAAAATGTCAAAAATAACATTCAAAGGGGAAATCCCTGGACAAGGAGATGAGAGTCCAAGTTCAATCAATTAACCAAGCATGTATTTAGCACCTACTAAGTTAAGGGTCAATCACCTTGCTAACTGCTGGGACTTCAAAGACAAAAGCAAAAAACAAAATAAAAAGTTCCTTCTCTTGAGAATTTTACATTCTATTGAGCCAATTTACCACTACCTAAACAAACATGTGCACAAATTATGTAAAGTAAAAAAAAAGTAATATCATGGTAGAGGGGAAGTACTAGTCCCTAGGGGGAATTAGGAAAGACCTCATGAATGAGGTAGCATTTGAGTTGGATTTGAAGGAAACTAGAAATTGTAAGAGGAAGGGATGCAAAAGGAAGGGAATATATTACAAACATGGGGCCAACCTGTGGAAAGACTCAGAAGAAGTGATGGAGTGAAGGACTACTAGGAAAAGAATCCATGGTATTGTAATAGAAAAAAGGCATATCTTAGAGACAGAGATGAAGTATGAGACAAAGTGGAAGGTCCAGGAGAAAGGAGAAACTGAAAATCAACATCACCTTAAATGGTGTTCGCCGTTGAGAATCCACCCCTGCAGTTCCCCAAGAGGTTATTTGAATATCTCTGAAAGAATCTTAATGGGGAAAATTACTCCATGAGTGTCAACAACCTCTTTAAACCCATCTCTGTAGAAGGTGGTTTAAGAAAGATCATGACTGACATGATTCATGTATTATAAATAACTTATTAGTTCAAAGTCATTCTTAAAACAACATTGCTGTTACTGTATATAATGTTCTCCTGGTTCTGCGAAGTTTGCTCTTCGTTATTCCATGCAAGTCTTTCCATGTTTTTCTAAAATCAATGAGTTCATCATTTCTTATAGCATAGAATTAATATTCCATCACAACTGTATCCCAGAATTTGTTCAGCTATGCCCCAATTGATGGGCATCCCTGCAATTTGCAGTTTTTTGCCATCACAAAAAAGAAGTGCTATAACACTTTAGAACATATAAGTTGTTTTTCTTTTTTCCTAATTATCTTCAGAAATAGACAAAAGTGGTGATATTGCTGGGTCATAATTCCAAATTCCTCTCCAAAATGGTTGGATCAATTCACAATTCTACCAACAATGAATTAGTGTCCCAATTTTTCCCCATCCTCTCCAATATTTGTTGCTTTACCGTCCTGTCATTTTAGCCAATCTGGTAGGTGTAAAATAATACCTCAAGGTTGTTTTAATCTTTATTTCTTTAATCAATGATGATTTAGAGCATTTTTCATATGCTTATAAATTGTTTTGATTTCCTCGTTGGAAAACTGCCTGTTGATATCCTTTGACAACTTATCAATTGAGGAATGACTTGTATTCTTATAGATTTAACAAAGTTCTTTCTATATTTTAGATGTGAGACCTTTATCCAATAAATTGTCTACAAAATATTCCCTCCATTTTCTGTTTTCTTTCTGATCTTGGCTACATTTGTTTTATTTGTACAAAACATTTTTCATTTAATGTAATCAAAATTATTAATTTTACAGCTCACTTTGCTCTTTATCACTTGTTTATTCATAAATTGTTTCCCTGTCTATGAGTTTGAAAAATAGTATGTTCCATGTTCTTCTAATTTTCTTGTAAAATCTTTCCTTCTCTTTAGGTCATGTATGCATTTGACCTTGTCTTTGTAGTTTAAGGTATTGATCTATGCCTGTTTTCTTCCACATTGATTTTTAGTTTTTCCAACAATTTTTTTTTTTACCAAATAATGAATTATCTCAAAATCTTAAGCGTTTGCTGCTGCAAATTGTACGTCTGCTCTATTCCTTTGATCTGCTTTTCTATTTCTTAGTCAGTGCCAGATAGTCTAGATAATTACTGCCTTAAAGTATGTATGGTTCAAGATCTGGTACTGGCTAACCCTCCTTCTTTTCCATTTTTTTTATTATTTTCTTTGATATTTTTGACTTTTTGCTTTTCCAAATTAATTTCTTTTATAATTCAGTAAAAATTTTTTGTAATTTAAATGTGATGGCATTTAGTATATAAATTAGTTTGGATAAAATTGTCATTTTTATTATATTGGCCCTGCCTACCCATGAACTATTAATATTTCTTCAATTATTTAAATCTAATTTTATTTGTATCAAAGGTTTTTTTATAATTTTGTTTATACAGTTTCTGAGTTTCTTTTGGTGGGTGTGCTCCCATGTATTTTACACTGCGTAGAGTTATTTTAAATGGGGTGTTTTTTACTATCTGTTCTTGCAGACTTTTGTTTGTAACATATAGGAATACTGATGATTTATGTGGATTTATTTTATGTCTTGCTACTTTGTTAAATTATTGTTTCAACTTTTTAGTTGAGTCTTTGGGGTTTTCAAAGTATATCATCAAATTGTCTGCAAAAAGAGATAATTTTATTAACTCATTCCCTATTATGGATACTTCTATTTCTTTTTCTTCTCTTATTGCTATTGCTAGAATTTCCATTACAATACTGGATATTATTGGTGACAATGGACATCCTTGTTTCATATCTGATCTTGAAAAGTGTTTAGTCTATCCCATTACAAACAATGCTTTCTGTTGGTTTTAGATAAATGCTTTTTTGTCAATTTAAGGAAAAATCCATTCATATCAATACTTACAGGTATTTTTAATAAAAAATGAAACAAAAACTTTTTTCTGTATCTATTGATAAAATCATATGATTTTCTTTTTACATTTATTATTGTTGTAATCAGTTTTGCACATAGTTTTACTAATGTGAATCATTTCTGCATTCCTGGTATAAATCCCACTTGATCATAATGTATAATTTTTGCAATATATTGTTGCAGTCTTTTAGTTAGTATTTTATTTAGAATTTTACATCCATATTCATTAATGTAATTGGTCTATAATTTTATTTTTCCATTTTTTACTCTTTCTGATTTAAATATCAGTATCATATTCACTTCATAAAAGGAATTTGGTAAGATCCCTTCTTTAATTATTATTCCAAATAATTTATTTAATATTAGAATTAGTTGATCTTTAAATGTTTGATAGAATTCACTTGTAAATCTATCTAGTCCTAGTGCTTTTCTCTTGCTCTTTCCTTTCATCCAATTCAGTCTCCTAACATTAACTTCATCCCTCACCCCAACTCTAACCATTTATCACAGAAGAGGGGGTGATGTCCCACCATCTTTGTTTTCCTACAACAGTCCTTCCATCTTTGGCATCCTTGCTGCAAACAGATTGTTCTTGGGAGAGATTGGGCTGCTGGATGAAAGAATGCAGATCTATGGCGGAGAAAATGTGGACCTCAGTCGGAGGGTACATTTATGATTTGTGAGCTTGTTCTAGTTTAAGCCAAAGGTGGAAAAAGAGATGAGCAAGTGATGGGAGTTCTGAAATTCCCTGGACAAGATTGGGCTTCCTCTGCTTAGGAAAGTCAAGTCTTCATTTTGCCAGGTAACAAAGCAGAACAAAGAGAGATGGAGAAGAGAAAGGACAGTTTGGACAGGGCTTCTGGGATTGTTTTTCTCTAGTTAGTTCCCAACTCAAGGTTCCACTAGGGACCTTGCTGCTAGTAACACTAGGGGCCATGGTTTATAGCAGCTGCTACATTTATACCAGCCACCAGGCAGTGCTTAAAGCTTGCTGTGCCAACTCACAAATTTTGCCCGAGTGCAGAAAGTCCCACTGTCTCCCTAGCTTTCCCATCCTATTGTTTTCTGGGTTCTTAACTAGAGGTATGGAAAGTGTAATAAACATAAGATCATAGACTTTATCTGTAAGGGACCTTAGAGGTCATCTCCTCTCACCTTTTTATTTTATAAATAGGAAACTGAAGTCCAGAAAATTTAAGTGATTTATCCAAGATCATGTGGGGGAAGCTAGTGAAGATAATAAGCATATATGTGTGAATGTATGTGTGTGGCCATACTTATGTACATACATGTATACATATATACATTTATATGTATACATACAGTTATCTAAAATACGTATGTGTATTTATGTGTGCATGTTAGCATATATATATATGTATACATGTATGCATGTGTATGTGCTTATTCCTTATTCCCTTCCCCTTTGCACCTTGTATGATTTTGGATAAATTACTTAAATTTTCTGGGCTGTAGTTTCTATATATGCATATATAACTATAAATATATATAATATTATGGATTACATTGCGAATAAATATATACTTAAATGTGTTGTGTATTATATATATATATGTTTGTGTGAGTGTGTATACACACATATGCATATGTGGATAGAGAGAGAAAAAGACAGAGAGAGAAAGACTGAGAGAGAAGAAAGTAAAATGTGGAGCTCAGCTTGAGGATATATTGATGAGGGTATAAATATATTATGTATATGTGTGTGTGTGTTAGTGAGGACACTGGGGCAAACAGAGACTAACTGACTTGCCCAGAGTCACACAAATGGTTAAGTGTCTGAGGAGTAAGTGACAAAATAGTGAGTGGCAAAGCTGAGACTTTAGCTTAGGTCCTCTGACTCCAAATCCAGTGTTTTTACCACTGTGCTGTCCTGTACCTTCAAAATTCACAACTCTCTTGAAGCTTGTCTGCCCACCTATTTAGATATCAATTTCCTAACCTATCTATTTAGCAAATTTCCAAAGAACTCACTCAAATGGCACATGGGCTAAAATAAAATTAAAATGACTGGATAATATAACAGTAAGCTACAAAGGAGTTGAGGAAATCCTTTTCCTTTTAAATTTTACTTTCAATTCACCTGCTCCTTTTGTAGCAATCTACTTTGTCCTTACAGGACAAAGGGATACATAAAGTACCCAAAGGCCTTTGAAGGTACTGTCAAGCCATCCCAATCTCCAAGTCACAAGGGAAAAGGAAAATCATCTCACAGCATGCCAGCTTACTCTGTCTTTCTGCTTTTGTAGACATTGCACTTAACCTTCACGTGGTGCCCAAGTATATCTGCTGATTTGCTTGGTGACCACAAGAAACTGTCATACATCTACAGGTTTGGACATACTTCTTGCTGGTAAGTCATTTTTCAATCATATCCAAGTCTTCGTTACCCCATTGGGGTTTTCTTGGCAAAGATACTGGGGTAGTTTGTCATTTCCTCTTACACCTCATTTCAAAGATGAGGAAACTGAGACAAAGAGGGTTAAGTGACTTGCCCAGGGTCACACAGCTAGTAAGTCTCAGATTTTAACTCAGGAAAATGAGTCTTCCTGACTTTAGACCTGGCATTCTATCCACCCTACCAACTAACTGCACTTGGACATATTAGACCTGCATCATTGTCCTCCTGGGCCTCTCATGTGCCCATCTTCTTTCTTTTCATCTCCTTCTGTTATGTAGCCAAATAGTTAGTAGTCTGAGTAAAAGTCAGCTGCTCATCACTGTAGTGGTTATCAACAAGCCTTTATAAGGTTCTTAGGATATATGAGGTTTTGTACTAAGTTCTGGAAATATAAAGAAAGGCAAAAACATTCTATCTCAGAGAGCATACACTCTAATAGGGGTGACAGCCTGCAAAAAACTATGTATGAGTTAATTTCATGGTGGAAATAGAAAAAAAAGGCCTCTTGAAGAAGGTAGGATTTGAGCTGAGTCTCCAAAACATCCAGTAAAACTGGAAAACAGAGGTGAAGAGGGAGAGTGTTCCAGGCATGGAGGGGGGGGATAGTCAATGAAAAGACACAGAGAGGAAGAAGACGGAGGGCTGTTCATAAAGAACAGCAAGAAATCTCGGGTCACTGGATCAAAAACCACTGAAAGAGGATTAACTCCATGTAAGAAGAATGGAAAGGTGAGAAAGGAATAGGTTGTGAAGGGTTTGACTTCAAAGCCAAAGAGAGGATTTGATTCTGGAGGTCATAGGGAATCATGGAATTTATTGAGAAGGGGAGAAGGGATGAGGGCGCTGAGCACTTCCATAGATTGGCCCTGGGTTTCTTTCTGCACTCAGTCAGATTCCCGCATCTTATTCTGTTGGCACAGTCACATGGTGAAATAGAGGGAACACGCATTTAAGTGCCTACTATGTGCCAGGCACTTAACAAATATTATCTCATTTGATTTGATCCTTACAGCAACCTTGGGAAAGAGATACAATTATGATACGCATTTTACAATTGAGGAAACTGAGGCAAACCAAGATTAACTGATTTGCTCAGGGTCACATAGCTAGTGTGGCTAGATGGCTCAGTGGATAGAGCACTGGACCTGGAATTAAAAAGATCTAAATTCAAATCTGACCTCAAACACTTACTAGCTGTATCACCTTGGGCAACTTCTGTTTGCTTTAATCCTCTAGAAAACGAAATGGCAAAGCACAATAGTATTTTTACCAAGAAAACTCCATGGATAATGTGTTACACTCAAAGAGTCAGACACGAATGCACAGCTGAGCAACAATACAGCTTTTGTCTGAGGCTGGATTTGAACTCAGATCTTTTTGCCTTCAGGACTAGCAGTCTATCCACTTTACCTCAAAAAAGAAAGAAAGGAGGGAAAGAAGGAAGGAAGGAAGGAAGGAAGGAAGGAAGGAAGGAAGGAAGGAAGGAAGGAAGGGTGAAAATACTAGATTGAAGCCCAGAAGACTGTGAGCTGAAAAAGGCTGTATCTGCACTTTTAAAAGTCCCACCAGCGACCTCTTTCAGCTATCTTTTATAGGAGTCCCACCAACTCTTTGTCACCTAAAACGCCAGTCCCAGAGAGGGGAAAAATGAGCACAAATGTGGAGCAACAAAATGATTTGGCAGGACAGGATCTGAGACTTCACTGATAGGAACTCTCAGGTGAAGAAATTCCCTGTTCCAAGCAGTTCCTCTCCTTCACTGCAATATATGGTTTCAGAACATGGCCTGGGGCACTTCAAGGTTAAATCACACAACCAGCATGTGTCTAGGCAGGAGTCGAACCAGTTCTTGCTGGTTTCAAGGCTAGCTCTCTGTCCATTTATGCCCAACTACCTCTTGATCATTGAAAGAACGGAGAAGGGGGAAAGAGTTGTTACATTATGTTAACTGGAGCCAAGTTAAAAATCAACAACTGTATTCCATTGCATTCTTCTGCCTCTTTCTCCACCTACAATGTATTTGCATGCTCCAAAGGATACAGGATGTTTAATGAAAGTACAGAATAGTCCAACTGTACTTCAAGGCATCATAAAACAGAAGGATTATTACCTCTTACTTATATGGTCTGTCATACTGTGTTCTTTTTCTATCAGGAGAGCATTGGGTCCCCAGGAACTTTGCTTTCTCTGATTTGCAAAAGTATTAAGCCTAGAACTAAGAATTAACTGTAGATCATGCCTCTAGATCATTTATAACCTCTCCTTTGAGATTCGTTTGTCCTATCTAATAGCACCCCATCCACATCCTCTAAGTCCACAGAGCCAAAATGGAACTGATAGTATTCTGCCACAATTCATCCATTCTTTAAATTTCTCTCTTCTTAAAAGCAACATTGGAGCCATATTTCAGTCAGAGGGATCTGAGCTTTTTCTCCAACAGACTTGTTGTCCTTCTATAGTACAGAAAAAGCAATGCCCAACCCCTAAGGAGCAAGCATAGACAAAACGAGAACCTTCCAGATGGCCAACTAGAGTGGACTCCTTCACCCAAATGCCATCCTAGTTCCATCCCCTCACCCCACCCATGTGCACAAGGGTAGGTACATGCTGTTTGCCCCAGTGGTAGTTGGTAGTATTTGTCCTGTATGCAAAACATTTCCAGTTACGATTTTGGGCACTAATATGATTCCAGTTATGCAGGTTCATAGACTCTGAGTCATCTTTGACTTTTCCCCCTTCTTTCACTCTCCATAGCCATCAGTTCCCAAGATGTGTATTCTACCTTGACAATACTTCTCATTTTTGTCTCCTTTATACTTAGATGGCTCTACTCCAAATGTTCATATGGACTTTTTGTACCTGACCCATGGTAGTCTTCCAAGCTTGTATTGGTCTGATCAGCCACAGTGGAACACATTGTACCTTGACCCAAACATAAGTGATATCATTTTGGTCCTCTTCAAGATCAAAGGACAGCAACCAACCAACCAAATACCAGTGGATGGCTGCCATCCTTATTCAGATCCACATTGACTCTTGCTTAGACTATTGCCATTGATCTGCTTGCATCTATGCTAAGTTCCCTTTCTAATCTACCCTCCACAACACTGACAAAATAATCTTCCTATATCACAGGTCTGACTATATATCACCATTCTGGTTAAAACCTCTAAGTGTCTCCCTAATGTCTCCAGAACAAAATACAAGCTCCACTGCCTGGAACTTAAGGCCCTCAACAATCCAGCATCAAAGCATGTTTTTATCCTTAATTTATTATTACTCCTCTTCATACATAAAACTTTCTAGTCAGATTGAGTTACTAGACATTCTGCAAGTTAACTTTCCATTTTCCCCCTCTATGATTTTAAGTAGTGCCAACACCTGGAATACCCTCCTTTCTGGTTGTCATCTCTCAGAATCCTTAGTTTCCTTCAAGCTCTGTTCTGGGGCCACCTCCTCTGAGAGGTCTTCTCACAGTTGTCAGTTTTATCTTGTATCTATATAGAAATTTAAATGTCTTCAGGGCAGGGGCTGCCCCATTTCTGTCTTTTTCCCCCAAGTGACTATCATATGTCTTAGGCATAAATATTTGATTATTAAAATTCTTTAAGAGTTATTTTTCTTGGGCTGACAACTAACCTTTCTGGGACTCAGTTTCTCATCTGTAAAATGGAGAAGTTCCAAATCCTATAGTTCCATGAGCTACTTGCTAACTGGGTGGCACAGTGGGTAAAAGTGTTGGACTTGGAGTCAGGAAGCCCTGAGTTTAAATATGGCCTCAGACACTTACTATGAGACCTTTGGCGAGTTACATAACCCTTCTCAGCCTCAATTTTCACCTTTGTAAATGAGGACGATAACAGCCTCTATCTTATGGGGTTGTTGTGGGGATCTGATGAGATAACACATATGTACAGTGGTGTGCAGACCTTAAAACCATTATAAAGTGTTGGCTATACTAATCTGAGATCTGCGTTCAGTGACAGTCAGTGGTACCTTGGTTTTTCCCTTTGAGAAGAACTATAATATTGGCTCATCTTTACACACCACTTTATGCTTTTCAAAGCTTACCCATCAGTTATGTCACATTCTCTTTGTACATACTCCTAGAGGTAAGTAGGACACATATAGGCCCTTTTACCAATGAAGAAAGCGGGGCACAGGGAAGTAGTCTAGCTAAGAATAAGACTTAAAGTTCCCTTTCTCCAAGTCCGAGCTTTATAAAATAGAAATCTTCCTGTTTTGTTTTGAGGTTTCCTGTTACCAGGTCTACCACTATCCACTGCTCTACCTACTTGGTCACAGAAACTTTTCTGGTGAAATGGTCTAATTTTTATATATCTATAGACTTCTCCAAAATTCAAGAATATTTTGTGGGGAAAGTATATGTCCCCAAAATATTTGCAGCTACATATTATAAAAATAAATAATTTATCCACAAAAATAAATTGTCACCAAGATACTTTCTGCAGGAAATGGAAGTTGATTTGACAAGAGAGATGACCAAAGTAATTACCAAAGTAATCTGTAAAGGGAAATGTAAGGAACACTGGTCTAGAATAGGGCTTGGTTACACTTAACATCTTCCCTCGTTCCATTAAATATAATCTTTCTTATGCCAATAATAGCAACCTATACCAATGTTTTTATGAATCATGAAATATCTGGGAAAAGAAATATAATTACATATTTGTATTCTATCTACTGTGGTAGACAATTGGAATCTGAAAAAATGCATGTGGCTTCCATGGCTGATGAATAAATGAAAAAAAAGACATTTATTAAAGACTTACTGTGTGCCAGACAGGAAGACAGAGACACGTGAAATACTTTTTTTTGTCATCTTTCAATTTTTAGAAAACATGTTACTAAATGAAGAAAAGAATGAAGAGAGCTTGGAATGTCATAGTGGTTTAGCTGGGAGTTGAACCTTGGGACAAATGCTTAGAAAAGAGAATAAACACTTTTCATCTTCTTCCATAATGTCTTTCCCCCTCCCCCAATCTGAAACTGGAAAGGAGGATAATATAATAGACTTCTCTAATCAGGAGGAAACATTTCCTAGCTAAAATGAGTTTTCAGGATTTTGACTTGCAGGAAATAGTATGTTTGTCATGCAGCTTAGACAAAGACTTGGAGGCAGGTGGTGTATGGCTGAGATTTATGTCTTGAAAAACAGTATAAAATGTGGCTTAAATTTTTTATATTCACTTGACCACTTTTAGGACCCATCATGCCCATGTGCTTCTTTCTTGAACACAGGTGTGGCAGCATGGGAGGAAGATTGAAGTCTTATCCTGTTGCCAAGTTACTCACTTAGAGCAAGCCTACAAGCCCTATGTTTTGAAGCTGGGATTGGCCACAAAACGCAATGCCCTTTGGGTGGCTGAAATGTGGGTGGATGAGTACAAATCCATGATCTACTTCTTTTGGAATCTGTTGCTAGGGGACTTCAAGAAAGGAGGGGACAAACAGAATGGAAGGGAGATCAATGAGCATAGAGGAAAAAGTAGGAACCTAGTCCTGGCCACAGAGTCACCTGGCAATCTCCTTTTATTGAGACCCACATCAATTAATCCTGTGGAGGAGGCTAGGAATGCTGAGCGTTCCAAAGAGCACATGACTGTCTTTGTGACAGAGAGACCATTGTGATTGTGTCACATGCGCAAGAAGGTAATTAGCAACACCACTATGCTTGCCTTGTGCTAGCATGCACGTGGAACCCTGGGATAGGTTCACTCACTCTTCTTGCCAAGACACTTTTCACAGAAGAAAGTAAAAACACATTCAGGGTACCAGAGACCTAAACTTCCTGTCAGATGAGGTGACTCTGGGAAAGATCTAGAAGGAAGAATCTCCAAGTTGAGCTGAGATAGAGGAATTAGGGATCCCACTAAATAACAGGGAACCTTTGGGTGGGTTTTACTGAGGGGTATATTGGAGCCAGCTTTAACGGGCTTGGAGAGCCAATTGTTGAATTTTCAGGGTGGGCATTTTTGCCTCAGAACAGGCAATTGCTATAAATCAGGGCTTGATTTATTGTTTCATTGATTCTAGACTTAAGAAAGTGTTAATAAAGCAATTAAACATAGAAGTTTACACAAATACTCCCCTTCTCACCCAAGGAGCCTCATTGTTAAACATTTACTAGCTTGCCCTTGTATTACCCTATAATTGCGTGAGCTCAGCTAGAATGCAGTTGGTTGGTTGCTGTCTTTTGTTCTCAAAGAGGACCAAAAGGAGTACATTACATTAAGCTCTTGATTGTAAGAAAAGCCTTTGCTTAGCTAACTAGGGTATCATGAACTTACTAGAATTAGTTCAGGGTTTGAATAAAGAATATGGTAATTCAGCTATTCATTTATACCAGAGTGGTTGGGGCAGAGAATGATTATGAACAAAAGGTCCCTAAAGAGATGACAAATTATATAGAATTAAACAGAAATCTACAAAAGTGAAAAAAGAAAGAGATAGAGAGGATGGAAAGAAGGAAGGAAGGAAGGAAGGAAGGAAGGAAGGAAGGAAGGAAGGAAGGAAGGAGGGAAGGAAGGAGGGAGGGAGGGAGGGAGGGAGGGAGGGAGGGAGGAAGGAAAGAGAAAAAGAAACTGTTGCCCAACAGACTAGTTGCAGTTGGGTCCCAGTGGGGCAGCTTCTACTGCTACTCACAGAGGTTGTTTGTCCTTCATTCACAAAGAGGACCATGACATCAGGGTCATGTGCAAACTCACCAGCCTCACTTTCTCCTTCAGAGTCATCTGAATCCAGTGATAAAATATTAGTCTTCTGCGAAAGACAACCATTGGTATTTGCTAACTGTTTTCTTCTTGGTTTTATCTCCTGTCTGACTTATAAATTGCCTAAAGGAGTTGGTGTTTCCCACTTCTCTTAGAGGATCCGAAGGACTCACATCAGTTTGATGCACGAAGTAGACACTCACACACTTGTGGGTTTTATCTTGAGAATCAGGCAGATGGACCAGATCAGAAAGTACAGTTTGGACAAGACCTTAGTTAAAAATCCTTAGGTCTATTCTCAGATCTATGTTGTTTCTGTTGTATTTAGACAAGAGAGACAGATTGTTTAAACTTATGCCTCACTTTCTCCATGCCCTAAAACAAAAATAAATATAACAGACTCTTCACATAAAATGCAGAAGAAAAACATTCATTCAAACACCAGAAAGCCAAATCCTTCATAGAAACAAAGAAATGCATCATAATAACCAAGAAGTCTCTACACATTATCAGGTCTTCCCAGAGCTAATCCTGCATATTCATAGTTGCCTTCTATTGTGAGTGTGAGCAATACACCCACCCAAACTTACAAAGAATTTAATCCAAGACCATTGTACTCTACACAGATTTGGGTGGGGATAAATTCTTTTATTAGATTGCCCAAAGTTGGGGAATTTAGAAATAAATGACATTGATAACCAATCAGAGGTGATAGCCAACCTCAGGAACACCCAGGTTTCCAAGGCTTCCTACCTTCCCACCTCCATGATTATTTTTGTCTTTGGTGAGAAGAGAGAGAGACAGAGAGACAGAGAGACAGAGAAACAGAGAGAGAGAGAGACAGAGAGAGAGAGAAATGGAGGGGGACACAGTGAGCCAAATAATAATTCCTTTTATTAATAAAATGCTAGCATTATTAATAAAATTATTAATTATACAGAGACTATGTCTCTCAAACATTTAAAATGTCACATAAAAGACATTCCCTAATAGGATCAACTAGCTGAGTGCCCCATTCAGAGCCCCTAGGTTTTCTATTTTATTTTATTTTTTTCTTTCTTTTTATTTATTTATTTATTTATTTTTAATATAAGTTTATTTATTTAACTTTTTACATTCATTTTCGCAAAATTTTGGGTTACAAAATTTTCTCCCCATTTGCCCCCCCCACCCCAGTACACTGAGCATTCTAATTTCCCCTATCACCAATCTGCCCTCTCTTCTATCATCCCTCCCTTCTCTTGTCCCCATCTTCTCTTTTGTCCTGTAGGGCCAGATAAC
>CM053770.1:158609629-158657213 GCA_028658325.1 Potorous gilbertii
GACCCACATGTACAAAAATATTTATAGCAGCACTCTTTGTGGTAGCCAAGTACTGGAAATCAAGGAGATGCCCATCAATTGGGGAATGGCTTAATAAATTATGGTATATGAATGTAATGGAGTCCTATTTATAATCCTTAAAGAGGCATGTTCAAACCCAACTCTGATGTAATCTCTCTGCCTTCATTTCCCTCTGCATTCTTAAAGAAAGATATATTTTCAAAAATCTAAAGTTGTGCTCTCAATCTCATCTTATCCTGACTTGTGAGGGACCTGCCTTTCAGACTCATTCTCTCCTCTGATATTTTCAATCACTCCCCCTCTTCTGACTTCTCTTCAATCTTCACATATTTTCATCTCAGCCACCCTTTCCAATGACCAAGTCCTTTGACAAACTTCTAAAATGAACAACTTAGCCCTCTCCCTGTTTACCTCTCTTCTTTTCCCTAGCATCCTACTGAAATTTCTCTGGAAGATCATCAGTGATTTCCTTTTAGTCAAATTGAAATGGACCTCTGCACAAGGAAGAACAGAAAGATCAACTATTTAGTATGAAAGATGGGGTGTGGGACAGGAAGAAGACTGCGAAGTCGGGGTATTTCAACCATAATAAATATGCTCTTTTTCTATTCAGGGGGAAGCTATAATCAACAGAAACACCAAGAGGTGTATGGAAGTCAAGAAAGGTCCTTCAGAATCCTATATCATAGTCTTCCAGGAGTGTACTGGGCAATCGTGGAACATTCAATACATTGTTAGAAACTCAGGAATCCCAGAAACCTTTGGTTAACATTAAGTCTAGCAAATGACTTAGAGGATCATAGAATATTACTATTCCAGTAGACCTTAGAAATCATGTAGTGTGAAATCATCTACTTTAAGCAGTAGAAAACTGAAGCTTATAGAGATGAAATAATTTGACCATGTGCCCACAGATGGCAAATTGCAGAGCCAGGATCTGAATTCCATGTCTTCTGACTCCATATCCAATGTTCTTCTCACTAAATTATGTTCTTCAGTTGAGCTAAATGAATTTAGAATTAAGTGTACCAGTGCCATCAAGATCAGGGACCATGAGACCTGGTGCTTGTGGTTATAAAGAAAGTTTTATGACAACCAGATCATGGAAAATAAACATCACTGAAGCACATCAGATATTCAATAGTTCTGATCCTTTGTTTATTTAAAATTTTCAGGACTTCATCCTGTGTGGAGCTTCCCAAGCAAAATGAGAGAGAATATTTCTGATATTGATTTCTTTTCTATTTTATATAAATGTCCCAAAACAAGGTACATATTGCAAGTAGCTGCCCCCTCCCCTCTACCTTAGATCAAAAGTGAGTTGATGACAATTGCTGTCTGCTGAGGGGCCGAATGTTGTGAGTCACACTGCATTCTCCATTAAACTAATGCTGAGGACCTCCCCCCCCACCAGTTCTTTCTAATTTAGAACTCCTGGTTTTATCCTTACTTCTTCTATTAGCTAGGTATGAACACACCAAACTCACAGTTTTGGGATAACTTTCACCATTTGGGTCACTAGATTTTTCCTTCATTTCCCTTGCCTTTTCCCCACAACTTGAACACCCATGGTATAAACATGTCTTTGTGAAGCATTTTGTCCTCAGGGACTTGTGTTCCTTGTGTACCTTACACCAAACCGTAACGTGCCATGACTCCTGCCCCAATTTCTCACAGCATGGGTTTGAGTAGCGCCATGTCTGTGAATCTGAACACTGAAGACCAGAACAACTACTGACATTTCTCCAAGTTCTTCACACTGGGATTTTCCCAGCATGACCAGGTAACAATGGAAAGAACAACTTTCTGTACTTGAGTGGCTTTATAGTTCAAAAAAACATCTATATAGCTGATGTGTGCCCAGACAAGTAGCTTTCTCAGGCCCCATCTCCACATAGAACC
The DNA here is from genome assembly GCA_028658325.1 of Potorous gilbertii. Classification (NCBI taxonomy): domain Eukaryota; kingdom Metazoa; phylum Chordata; class Mammalia; order Diprotodontia; family Potoroidae; genus Potorous; species Potorous gilbertii. The sequence continues at coordinate 158,611,553 of CM053770.1, forward strand.
ACTTCTTATGGTTCCTGTGTTAAAACAGCACCTAAGCTGGAATATGTCAATATTCAGTTCAGTTCAGCACACATATACTAAACATACCCTAGGTTCAAAGCACAGGATTTGGCTTTTGATGGAAATATAAATAATTAAAATAATTATTGCCTTCAATGATCGTATATTTTACCTGGTTTTAAATACATAGATAGGGAAATACAAAGTGATTTGTGGAGAAGATTCCAGAGATCCCTAAAATAAAGTCTCTACTCTTAATAAATATATTCTCACAGGGAAACTAACACATAATAAAGATATACAAAATAAATGCAAAGTAACTGGAAATGAAGGAGGGGAACTAGAAGTTGGAAAGTTTAGGAAGGTCTTCATATACAAGATGATGCTTGGGACTGAGTCATGAAGGAAATAAAAGATTCTCAAAGGCAGAGTTGATAAGGGGAGTGCATCCCAGGCAGAAGGGTCAGCTAGTAAAAATGCAAGGAGATAGAAGATCAATAAAGTGTCACATATGAAGAACAGCAAGAAGACCAGTTTGACTGGTTGGAAAGAAGTAATGTATTCATGCTGAAAAGAGTTTGGGGCCAGATTATAAAGGCTACAAAGGAATCTGTGTTTGATCCTAATGGTAATAGGGAGCCTCTGGTAATAGGGAGCAATGGTCAGACCTGTGTTTAAGGAAAATCATTTTGGCAACTTCCTGGAGAAATATATTGGAGTGGGAAGAGACTTGCAACTGGGAAGATTATGAAGTCATTGCAATAGATGAATCAAGAAGTGACAAGGCCCTGAATTAAGGTAGTTTATATGTGTCTTTAGAGGTAGAGAGGAACATTGTGGAGATAGCAGTGGCAAGATTTAGCAAATGGCAGTATATGTGGGATAACAGATAGTGAGGGGCCATGACTGGGTTGCAATCCGTACTGATGGAAGGCATTTCTTCCTATTACCATATTAAGGAGATCATAGAGTTGTTCAAATACTGCTTGGAATCTGTTCAAAGATCTTCCAAATGAAGCATTTCAGTGGGTTTTGAATCCATTTGTTAAAAATATAAAGTTGCAATGCCTTCTGAAGGGTTTGCAAAGAAAATCAACTGACATCAGGAAATATGGACATTTACTAGTCAAATTTTAAAAAAAAAACATCATTTCCATAATTGGTGGTTAGGATTTAAAATTAATATCATGATGTAATAATTGAAATCATAATATATTTCTTCCTTTTGGATATCCACCTTTATTACATACTCTTCAAAATCAAATGGTCATCAAAATCAAATATTTGAATAAATTGAAGTTAGAATCAGACCTACAAATGGCTGCATCATAAAATGTTAAATCACGATTTTCAAGAATCATGAAGGCTATTCATATTACTCATGTGCATCATTATACTTTAACATAATTTTAAAAAATAGGGAGTGAAAAAAATTTTCTACTAAAAAAAAATTCAAAGGGACATCACTAAAGAAATATAAAGTTGGAAAAGGTGAGATATTATTTGTATATGATTTGTATTTATTTACTCGTATCCATGTTGTTTCCTCCAGAAGAACATAGGTTCATTGAAGGCAAGGACCATATTGTATTTTGTCTTTGTATTTTCCGCACCTAGGACAGAATGTTGTTTACAATGATGAAGTTTTGCTGGGTTGAACTGAAAGTGGGAGAAGTGAAGGATAACAGAAATATAGAATTGTCCCACTGGAACACTATCCAAGAAACAATACATTCCTAGAGGAAAACCTCTAACCCATTGGATGGATCCTTATCGAATAATCTAATAATAGTTAACATTTATATAATTCCTTAAGGTTGACAAAATGCTTTAAAAATATCAATTTATCCTCAGCAGCTTTTGGAGTTGGGTCATTTCAGAAACAAAAGTTGAATTTTTAAATGATTCACTCTCATTAAGAATAACTTTAAGACACAGTATAAAGTTAGAGTCAAGTTCATTATTAAAGATGCTGAATACAAATCTCATTTCAAATAATAATTTTGACATTTTTCAGTCTTTGTGACTGATCTTTTTCATATCTGATTGAATTGTTGTTGGTTTTTATAGCACCTTGTAATGTGGATGACAAAGAGCTTATGCTGAAAATAGAAGAAATGTAAGCATTGCCATTTTCTGACTGACTGCTCCAATGATTAGTTATCTGTAAAACATGGCTTCTTAAGATTCTCAAAGGCAGAGAGGCATCTTTTTAAGCCACTTATATATTTTGTGAAGGTTACTTCTTTTAAAATGAGACAATAAATCTGTAAAGATATTTAGTTGGACATACATAAACTGCAATACTGTACAATACCCTGAAAATGATCAAATGAGTAAGAACATCACATCAATCCTTCCATACTGTAGAACTCTTATTCTTTCTTTAGGATCCCTTTTGTCTGAACATGACACAGGACCTTCTGATGTAAAGACAGAATGAAGGGATCAGTGTCTATCTGTATATTAAACACAAGTAAAACTTATTTCTTTGAGGGTGATGGTGGAAAGAGATGATTCTGTTCATCTACACAGGATGAGTCACAAGACCAATGTCTATTGACCAATTCAATATGGATCCAGATGGACACTTTCCAGAGAGTTTACCCAACATTGTTTATATTTGAAGCAGACAATACAGATTGACAACAGACAGGGCACAGAGTTGCAAAGGAAGGGAAAACAAGCTGAATTGCTTTTGGAAAATTCAACTAAGGGCAAACTAATCTGTGTATGACAATGCAGCATCCGGGGCATCTGCACTCTCAGACTGACTCCCACTCCCACTCCTACCCCGAGAAAATTAACTCAGATTCAAGGTATTCTGTGAGTCCACACACATTCAAAATCACATTCAAAAACAAATTCTATTGTGTATACTCTTTTTTTTCTATTCCGAGTACATAATTAATTCTAAATAAAGACACACTGAAATAGAATTAAAAAGTCACAATGAACAATTCTTCCATTAACTTTGAGTACATTCTGTTGGAAATTCATATACTTTCTACCAGGAGAATGGGACTACATATAACAGCAACAATACAAAAATAATTAGCATTTATATAGTGCTTACTACCTATGTGCCAGGCACTGTGCTACGCACTTGATAAATATTGTCTCATTTGATCCTCACAATAGCTTTGGGAGATAGGTGTTACTATAATCCGTATTTTATAATTGAGGACCCTGAGGCAAACAGAATGACCTACTCCTTTTGAGTGTGATGTAACTACTGACAACATTATCACTCTGAGGGTCTCCGCTGTACCCCTTATATCCAGGGAGAAATCATCCCTCTGGTATAGACAACTAGCTACCTAACTTTAGAATTAGCCATTCCCAAGATCTTCTCTGGCTTAGCATGCAAATGTATGTGAGGCAGAATGAAAGGAGAAATCTCAAGATGACTCCTAGTCCTAGAGAGTATTCTGATCATTCCTCCTAGTGACTGTTGGACTGTTATCTCTACTGGTCTTATAGGATGGTTATTTCTCCTTGCTATCACCTTCTGGGTTCGTTTCTTTAGGGTTAGCCAATAGTTGTCTTTAACTTCAGTGGGCTGATATACCAGGGCTAAGGCAGGCTGAGTTCTTTTATTCAGGTCAGTGGTTCTGTGACCTTTTTATTTGTTTTTGCTTCCATCTGTTCAATTTGTCTTCCCTTAGTTCCTTAACAAACTTTTAAATCCTTAACTTTATGTGGAATTTAATTAAGATAATTAAGGTCTCCCAAGCATCTGACTATTGAAAGTCAAGATGATGCCCGTATTTGGACTGGTTTGGGGCTCAAATTTAGAGATGCTGGTAGCAGTTAAAAAGTGTGTGTGTGTGTGTGTATGTGTGTGTGTTTTCATCCTTCATTGCCAAAGATGATCAAGCCATCAGAGAAATAATGACATGACTTGCACTTGACTTTGTTTTGAGTGAGGGAGGGCTGTGCAGGTCACCAGCCTCCCTTCTTCTCCAGAGTCATCTGGATCCAGTGACCAGATATTCATCAGGATGACTGGAGATGACCCAGGATGAGGCAGTTGGGGTTAAGTGACATGCCTAAGGTCACACAGCTAGTTAGCGTCAAGTGCCTGAGGTGAGATTTGAACTCAGGTCCTCTTGACTCTTGTATTGGTGTTCTATCCACTGCACCACCTAGCTGCCCCCAGCAGTTGAAGAGTATAAAAAGCCTCTTGAAAATGGTTTTGAGACTCAATAACAGAAACTATTTCCTGTGCCCATGTGGTACAGATCTACATGGTAATAAACACATAGTCAACATACCCTCTGCCATAGTTATACACAATTTTAGCAATTACACATTAATCAATAAAAGAATTGAACCAGGAAACAATTTTTAAGCGCCTTCTATGTGCCAGGCACTGTGCTAGTCACCAGAGATACAAAAGTGAGATATTTCTCAGAAAATAAAAATACTCAAAAGATCTGTGGTTTCATTATGGCGGGCAATTCCTTGTGTGAAAACACTCTCCACCAGCTCAGATTTCAGATCAACCTATCACTTCAGGGATAAGCCCTAGCTTAAGGTACATAGAAATTAATACAAGCTAGTACTCAATCTAGATCTTCTTGTCTTTCTGCCTAACACTAGACCTACAATGCCATGATATTTTTGCCTTTACCAGAGACTGGTTAGAAAAGAGTGTGAATAGAGGAGAAGGGGTGATTAGAAGACCAGAATTCTATAGGCTGATTCTTACCATATGGTATACATTAAGTATTCCACCCTGGACAGAGTATATACTGACTGATCCTTTCAAAGTTCTTCTTTTCTGAAATATCTAAGTGGCATACTTCTGTCTACAATAATTTCAAATATAAAAAAGAGAAGGAAATGGAAGAGAAAAACTCCTTTTGAATATTTGACAGGTGTCACCTGAATATACTTTCTCCTGATTCTCTGGGAATAGAATTTCTCAAATAGGACAGAAAAACACCAGGTGAATTGGATTCCCTTCTGAAAAGATGAGAAAGGGAAGTTATGGAGGAAATGAAGAAAGAAGACGGTTACAGGACCCACTCCTAAATGTCTGTATCGTCACCGTTGCCCTAATCTTCCATCAACAGACACAAACACCTTGCAATCAAGTAGTGTTTATTTTAGAAGTTTCAAACAGTGATACCTACAAGGTGGATTCTACTCCCGTGAGCAAGTGGAAACAGCTTGTCATCATATTCTTTCCCCTGGACCTTGAAAAACCCCACTTCTTCCTAAATTGGATCTCCCAAGTTGCATGCATAACCTATTTGAATTTATGACATTCATCTCCTATCACTTGGATGTTGAAAAATTGTCCCTGTTTATAGTCATGATGAACACCTTGCACGGAATATTGTCAGGACTTGACATGGTCCCTCTAACTGCAAGAGCTAGTACCACCAATTTAGGCACTCGGGTCAAGTCACTTGCTAGCCTTGGTATTGAGAGTTCTTCCAGTCCCGGACAATATGTTGGATGTTCCACACTTGCCCTGTACACTCCTGGAGGATGAGAGTGTAGGATCTGGTGGCATCTTGCTGGATTTCCAGGCACCTTTTGGTGTCCTTGTTGATGATAGCTGCCCCCTAATTGGGAAAAGAGCAAGGAGTGATTTCAATGACTTGTCCTGCCAGACTAGTCTTCCTGTCCCACACCCCTGTTCTCCCTGCTCAATCGTTGCTGTCTGCTGTGGCCCATGTTATGAGAAGGAATCTCCAATCTCCACTTACAAGGAAAATATGATTAAAAAAACATGTGAACCAGACTGTCAAGATTTATGCACATGTATACATGTGTACATTCTACTGGCTTCCCCCAGTAGAATGAAAGTTCTTCAAAGTCAGAGACTGGTTTATTTTTGATTTTGTATCCACAAAATTTGGTACAGTATATGCCACATAGTTGGGACTTAATGAATGCTTCTTGATTAATTGATTTATGTGGTTAATTGAAACTGTGAAAACAGGAACAGGAAAAACCGACTTTACATCCTTCAGGTCTTCCTGGTTCATAAACACCAGATAAATAATGACTTGTCCTTGATTTTTCCAAAATCAAAGTCATCTGTCCCTCACTCTTTTTATCCACTGAGAAGTCATCTGGTGAAAGTGAACTGATTCCCACATCCCTGAACAGTGTTAGTACACTGCTGGACACTGACCCCTGGAATAAAGAAAGCCACTGGGCAATGGGCAATCTATCCCATACCTTATGGGGTAACCTAAACATCCCCTACTTTTTTGTTGTGTGGGGAGGATGCAGCAGTTATCAGGCGTTCCTTGAAACTGCCCAATAACTAAAGATGACAAAGATTTGTAAATTTTCTTGACCAGCCGAGAGGAGATTAGTCTGTTTACTTAGGCAAGTGAGTAGCCTTCACCTCCTGGAAGATCACCAGACTGGTGCCAGACAGTGCAGACATTCTATCTATCCACTTTAATCTTGATCAGTTTCAGAACTTGAGCTCAAATGATCTGCTAGCCTCAGCCTGCTCTGAAGGAAGGATGGAGAGGAGGGACGAGGAAAAGGCGGGGGGAGGGGAGCAGGAGGGAGGAATAAGCATTTATATAGTCCCTACTGTGGGCCAGGCACTTAAGCTCTTTTTATAAATATTGTGTTATTTGATCTCACAACAACCTCAGGAAGCAGAGACTCTTGTTATCCTTATTTTACAGTTGAGGAAACTGAGGCTAATAGACATTGAATGACTTGCCCAGTGTCACACAACTACCAAGTGTATGAGCCCAGATTTGAACTCAGCTCTTGATGACTCCAGGTCCAACACTCTATGCAATGTCTCTACAGTTGGCTCTATGTCTCTGTACCACCATGCCCGGCGTGTTTTCTGGGATATCTAGGTGATGCAGTGAATATAGCACTTAGCCTACAGTCAAAAAGACCTGAGTTCAAATCCAGCCTCAGATACTTGTGTGATCCTGGGCAAGTCACTTAGTCTCTCTTTCCCTCAGTTTCTCAACTGTAAAGTGGGGGTAATAGTAGTATCTAACTCCCAGGGTTGTTGTGAGGATCAAATGACATAATATTTATAAAAGGATCTTAACATCTGGCATTCAAGTCAAGAATCCAAAATCCTCATTAACTTGCCTGTTTAAAATCCCAGTGAATATGCATTCCCTTATGTGTCACATTAGAGCATGTTGCTATTTCTGGTTCAGATCCTTGACCAGGATCCACAAGGCACCGAGTTTTGGAGAACCAGTCATCGTATAACAGTCCCAGGTATAACTCTCCAGTCTCAAAGTAGAACACAGCCTGAAAAGGAACAAAGTAGCCTGTGAGGGATACAGTCATTGAGGGTAAACCCCTGACTCAGGCAAAGCCAACTCATTGCTCTCAGGACATGGGAAAATCACTGTTTGCTCATCTTATTTCGGGGAAGCAGGGGTCTCCCCGTATTCACTCCTGCTCCACTAAATCCCAGCTGAGACTCTCTATGGAATGGGGTTCCACATCGCTTTTGTCACTGTCTGAGCTTGAACAGCAACATGGCAGGAAGTCGGTAACCATTTTGGAGCCCTTTCTACTTGCCAAGCACAACATCTAAGCAATGGGGATACAGAGACATAACGTAGTCACTGCCTTCAAGGATCTCACAGTCTAATGGAGGAAACGATAGAAACAACTATAAACAAATAATAATCAGAAGCATTTATATAGTGCCTACTGTTTGCTAGATACCACCCTAAGGGCTTTCCAATGACCTCATTAGATCCTGACAACAATCCTGGAAGGTTAAGTTCTATCTTATTATTCCTCTTTTATAACTAGAGAAATCTCAGCAAACAGTTAAGTGACTTGCCCAGGGTCACCCAGCTAGTAAGTATCTGAGGCTAGATTGTAAACTCTGATTTTCTTGACTCCAGGTCTAGTACTCTATCCACTTAACTGCTTCTAATATTCAGAAATTAAATAGAATCAATAGAGAGAAAGCACTAAAAATAAGAAGGAATCAGGAAAGACTTCATGTAGAAGATACTATTTTAGCAGGAACTTGAGGGAAACCAAGGAAACCAGGAGATGAAGGTGAGAACAGAGAATATTCCAGGCATGTGGAAGTCAGTGAAAATATCACTCAATCACAGAGCACTTGTCAAGGGGAGGTGTGTGTGTGTGGATGTGTGTGTGTGTGTGTGTAGGTGTGGGTGTGTATGTGTGTGTATGTGTGTATGTATGTGTCTGTATGTGTGTGTGGGGTGTGTGCAAGAGAAAGTATGAAAAGCCTGGAAAGGTAGAAGAGGCCAGATTGTAAAGGATTTTGAATGGCAAACAGATTTTATATTTGATCCCAGAGGTGACCCTAGGGAGAGACGCTGTAGTTTATTGAATATGGACTTGACATGGTCAGATTTGCACTTTAGGAAGATTAATTTGGCAGTTGAGTAGAGGTTGGACTGGAGTGGGGAGAGACTGGAAGCAGGCAGACCAAGTAGTAGATTTTTGCAATCATCCAGACATGAAATAATAAGGGTCTGTACCAGGGAGGTAGCAGTGTCAGAGGAGATATGGGGGCATATACTAGAGATGTTACAAAGGAAAAGAAATAGCACTTAGCAGCAGATGAGAGAGAGAGAGAGAGAGAGAGAGAGAGAGAGAGAGTTGAGGAGGTGAGGATGACATCTCACTGTCAGCCTGGGTGAGTGGAAAACCTAGGGACCCTGAATGTGAGTTCCAAATACACGATTTCAAACATGGTCTCAGGGGAGAAAAAGATATCTCCTACTTGCCTCTAAAATTAATCTATCCATGTATTTTCTAGTTCTTATCACATTGTCCAGGCGTCTTTATATTCACACTCATTTTCTTACTCTTTCTTTGATCATAAGAAAAGAGAACTTATTAATAAGTTGATGGCAAATTGCAAAGAAGTCTCTGGTGGAGTATCCTACCTGACCCTGGGATGTTTATCATGCTTATCAAATGTTTGATCAAAACAAATTAAGAGGGAGAAATACCACTTTGGAGGATAGTAAGAATTCAAACATCTCAAGATTAAAAAGTTTGGTTAAATGAAAAAGATGTAATTTAATAATATTTGTACTTACACTTCTCTTTTAAAAATATGGGACAAATCTGACTAGACAAGAGTTCCTTTGGGAAAGAGAGTTTAGTGGAAAACAAGCTCAAAATGAACCAACAGTCTCATATTGAGCATGGGGTCTAAAAAAGCCTATGGTATCTTAGCCTGAATTAGGAGAAGTATCCAAAATGAAGGAGGTAAATCATTCCCCTCTTCCCCTGGTCATACTTCTTCTGGTAAGTCAGGTTTATTTCTGAATGCCACATTTTAGGAGGGAATGTTCAACCTGAAAAAGAGAAATCTTTAAGATTTTTTCCTAAGATCCCTTTTTTGATGGTTTCTTCTGTTCCAGTGATCTTTAGCTATCTCTGTGTAGAGAATGTGAAAGTTTGGATCGCCATTTTCAACCTTATCTGGATTTCCAATTGTCTGCTGGCTATTTCTCCATTGATGTCATGCCAGCACTTCAGTCAGTCAATAAACATCTGTTTATGTGCCAAGAACTAGGGATACAAATAGAGGCAAAAGACAGCCCTTGTCCTTAAGGAGCTATTGGGGGAGACAACAAGCAAGCAAATATGTACAAATTATATGTAGGGTAAATAGGAAATAATGAAAAGAAAGAAGGCACTTAAGTAAAATCAAACTCATCTTTCTCTCTTAAAACTGTCCTCTTTACCTTTCTGTATTTCTTATAATGACATCCAAGATTGTCCTCTTCTAAACCCTAGAAACCCAGGGTCTCTCATTTCTACCTCTGAAATATCTCTCTCAAACCTTGTCCCTCTTTGTTTTCTTCTTTAATTAACTTATTTTTAACATATTTTTATTTTTTTTTACATTTTCATCTTTATTTTTTTATATATAAATTTATTTATTTAACTTTTTTTTACCATATTTTAAAAAAAATCTTGATTTCAAAATTCTCTCCTCCTCTGCTGCCCTTCCCCTACCCCTCGAGAGGGCAAATTATGTAAATGTCAATTATATATGTGAAATAACATAAAAAATATTTGCATATTAGCCACGATGCAAAAAAGCAAGAAAAACAAAGACAGTGAAAGAAGTATACTTCAGTTTGCACTCAGGATTCATCAGTTCTCTCTCTCTGGAGGTAGGTAGCATTTCTCATCCTGAGTGTCTTGGATATTGTCTTGATTAGAATACTTGCCCCTCTTTTCCTTTAGCCCTGCATCACCATAGTCCAGGTCCTTGTTTTTTATGTAGATAAGGTTCTTAGCTGCAATTCCTACCATCAATTTATATTCTTTCCATTCCATCCTCCCTACCACTCCCTCAGTGATATTCGTAATATGCTTCTATGATCATATCACTCCTCTATTAAAAGAAAAATCTCCTGGACTTTAAGCGATATATAGAGGAATATATATTTTATCCTAGAGGTAACAGAGAAACAGTGGGTTTTACTGCTTGTTGTGTGTCAAACTTGTGTTTTAGGAAAATCACTGACAATGGTGTGGTAGATGAAAGATGAATCAAAGAAGAGAAAGACTTGAAGCAGGGAGAAAGATTAGGAGTTGACGGTAATAATCCAGGAAAGAGGTGATAAGGGCTTGAATTAGAGTGATGACTGATTGGAGAGAAAGGAATCGATGAGAGATATTGTAAAAATAAAAGTAGAACTGAAAAGAAGGTAGACCATCAAGACCATCATTATTTCTTATTTTACATGATTGCACATTATAACCTATATCAGATTACCACTATCTCAGAGAGAGAGGAGAAGGGAAGGCTACAATTTAAAAAGGGATGGAATGAAAAATGAAAAAAAAAATTTGTTTTAATTGTTTAATATTTAATTTGGGAAAAACCAAGTATTTTTTAAAAAGGAAAAAAGACTGCCATTATTTCTGTAAAGGTGCAGCAACAATCAAATATCTTATGGCTATATATCATTCTTGTAGACTTCACTCTTCTTGGTGACCACTCTCCTATATGTGATGTCTCCCACACAGAATGTAAAATATGCGAGAGCAGGGACCACACTGCTTTTTAATTTGTACCTCTAGCACTTATCTCAATACTTGACACATATTAAGTCATTAAAAATCCTTTTTTTAATTTATTCATTCCCTAATTGATTGGATATATTGAGCAAAGTTGAGTAAGGAACCAAAGATGGCTCTTGGTGTAAGCCTAGGTCCTAGAAGGATGAAGTTGACCTCTACAGAAGCTGAGAGAATAGGAAGAAAGGTATGGTTATGGGGAAATAGACAATGGGTCTTATTTTGGACATGTTGGGTCTGAAATGACTAAGGACATGCAATTTTGAAATAGGAAACTGGTGATGCAGGACTAGAAATCTGGGGAGAAACTAGGGCTAATTGCATAAAATCAAGAGTCTTCTGCGTAGAGATGGCAATTAGATTCATGGCAACTGAAGAGGTCATTGAAAGAGTATAGAAAGAGAAGAGAAGAGGGGTGCAGTATGGAATCTTGGGGGACACCTACAGTTAGATGACCTACTACAGTCCCCAAAAAGGGGACTGAGACACTAGGAGAAGAACCAAGAAAGCACTATCCAAAAAAACCCCAGGGAGAAGAGACTCTCTGGGAGGACATCATGTCAAATGCTCCAGAGACAGCGAGAGATGACGACTGAGAAATGGTTATCTGATTTGGTGGATTATAAGATCACAGTTAATTTTGTAGACAGTAAGTCTCATGTTCCCATTCTTCTCTTTTCATCTCCTCACCTTTACTCACTCTGTCCTGCCTCTTTGGAACAGGTTCACTCATTTCCCTTTCATGAAGTCCTTCCCTCCTACAAGGTTTAACATTAATGCCAATTCTTCCTCCTCACTTTGACTAGTTCTCCTTTGTCTCTACCATGGCACCTTCTATCAGTTATTCAATCAGTCAACAAACATTTATTAAGTACCTACTATGTGTCAAACATGACCTAGGCACTGAAGATAGTAAAGGAAAAAATGAATCAATAACTTCCTTTAAGGAACTTACATTTGTGGGAGTGAAGAGGGGATGTGGAACATATATAGACTATGTAAAATATATAACTAATATAGAGAGGCATTGCTGTCCTGGCATTGGAGAAAGTCCTGCCTTTGACTCCTACTCTCTGTGGGACAATGGGAGAATCATTAAACCTTTCATTGCTTTTTTAGGTCTGGTAAGAAGAGTCTTATCAGCCAGGAATTCCTTACATCAGTGAATGTTCAGAGGGACTGTTTGTGCCTGATCTGTGGTAAAGCTTTCAAAGCTCATACTGGTCTGATCAGTCACAATTAGACACACTGTATTTGACCCCAACTTTTTGGTCCTGTTTGAGAACAAATAGACAGCAACTGTATTAATGAAAACACATCCCATATCTACAATAAGAAGGGAATGGCATAGGGACTGTCATCTCAGTGTTCTTGGGAAAATCTGGCACTAAAAAACTCCCTCCACCACTGCAAATATGCAATCAGAGCCCTGAAGAATTGCCTAGACCACAAAAAGATTAACCTGCTCAGGGCCACACAGCCAACATGGATCTGAGACAGGACTTGAATCCAAGTCTTCCTGGATATACTTTTTCTTTATATGTTCAGTTCCACTTTCTAGTCACATGCCACATAATTTCTATAAAAGAAGTACAGGTTTATTGGTTGTGGAGGGAAGTAGCATTAAAAAGACCTTAATAAATGTTCTGTGAATTTTAAGTTGGAGGCAACTGGAAGACATGTGGCTAAGCAGCTGATCTATGGGGCTTCTTGAGCTTGTCTCAATATTATTCCCTGAAACCCTAAACTCCCTCCCATGTAAAGCTATCCCTCAACTCTTTACTCTGTGAATCAGTGAAAGAACCTTCAATGGCCAGGTCCAGAGTAAAAGTAAGGAAGAGATTTGTTCCAAGTTCTGGTGTTGACTCTCACACATTTCCCTCCATTCCCCCGACCAGCTTCCCCCAATTCTCTATTAGTCATCTTGAATAAAAAAAATCTAACAAAGTTATAAGGGACCAAGCCATTATAAGGTTTATTTTGGATATGAGAGGTTGAAAGTGGCAAGTTGGAAATGTATCTTTACAGATCATACCTGTGATTCATACCCATGGCAAATATGCATGATTGGAGTTTTTCCTGAGACAGGTCCCTGGTCAAGACATATCATCTCATCCACAGTATTTTTCATCTGGAGGAGCAAACACACTGGTAAACGTAGACCAAAAAGTAGGCCCATCATCCATACCTCACCAGGATTTGAATTCTTATTGTTAATGTGCATTCTTATCTTAAAGGATGATGGATTTAGCCTTGGAAGGGACTTGACAGATTATAATGTGCTATTGCTTCCTTTTTCAGAGACCTGGGGAAGTTTAGTGACTTGTCTTAATATCACATAGCTTGGTAAATAGCAAAGTTGTTCCTTACACTTTATATTCAGTACTGACACCATGCTTCAGCTAAAAGGAAGAAAAGATCTGGGGCCTGCCAATTATTTTCCAAGTACAGGGAATGAGACAAATATTCCAGAGGGCAAGACAACTGGAATCTTTTGGAGACACCTACTTGCCTCCTAAAGGACCTTAACATAGTTTCTGAGAAAGTGTGTATGCTTGAAACAACTTTCTTAAATTTACTGAGACTGATAGCACTGGGTTCTAGAAATCTGTTAATGGTCTAGGAAACATGAGGGAAAGTGAAGGGACTAGCTACCTTATAAAGGAAAGAAGACAATGACTGTGGAACAAGAAGCGTACAAAATTAAAGGAGAAATAAGGATTTACATAGTACTTTAAAGGTTGTCAAACCATTTTACCTATGCTACCTTAATTCATGCTCAAAATAACCCTTTGAGGTTGGTATTAATATTATCCTATTTTGCAGATGAAGAAACCGAACCTCAGAGAGGTGAGTGACTTGCCCAGGGTCTCACTACTTAGACAAAATTGAAACTCAATTCACCCTGTGTCCAAGTCTATTTCATATTTACCTGTCTCAAACCTGGGAAATGCAGAAATGGAAACCAGGTAAGTAGCACTGGATAGCAAATAGACATCCTGACCATAAGGAATTTCAGAAAAAACGGAACTAACTGATACAGGCCCCTTGGAGGGAGAACTGAGCTTATTTTTATGTGTCTCAGAGAATCCATAAATGTGGTACTTACCATTCCATAACCAACAACATTTTGAATAGGCTTCAGAGATGGATAAACATTTTTGAGGTACCAGTCAAAACTTCGACAATTCAGTTTCTTCCTGAGTTCCTTTCTGGAAGACACATCTCCATAATCTATGCCATGGTTCTGCAAAGGAGTCATCTTTTCTTTCAGAACATCAAATCTCAGAATGTGTAGCTCCCTTGTCTCCAGCCTAAGATGGTCACATGGTAAGTGGACCACTGCTCCATGACAAATTGGATAAGCACATGGTGTCCTATGGGTAACCTTCATAACCTGATTTTACTGAGAGGAATGAGTAGCAGTGTTGGCCGAATGGCTGCCTGAACAACCAGCATCATGGTCACTTGTTAGGCATCCTTAACAGAGGTTATCCTATGCTGTCCTCACATTTCATGAAAAACTATAGCCCTTCAGCTGATTATAAAGCTATATATTGCAAACAACACATCCTAATTATTGCATATTTAACATTAGGCTATTAAGGAAAAAAAATCCATCCGATGACTAAATCTGAAACAAAGCCCAATTCTTTTAGAGCATTTTATCACTACCACCACTATACACACACACACACACACACACACACACACACACACACACAGACACACACACGCTAGCTCCCTACACTTTCTCAACTATTTAGTTTGGTTTCCAGCTCCCTATCCACACTCACTTCCATCTTCTCTAGTCTAGGCTTACTCCAACATTCTATTGTCACTGAACATGACACCCATGGTTAAAGCCAGTCATCCTTGATGATAGCAGTTTCAAGTCTGCATGCTGACACCAGGCTTATATTGTGGATGAGCTCTATATAAGTCTGAATGCAGAATGTGTTTCCTTTTCATAACTGGCTTGTATCAACCCTGAATGCAGCTTTTCATTGCTGTTGCTTTTAATGGTTAATTTTGTTTCATTTTGTTTTTGTTGTACCTTTCAAGGTTTTAGGGATACAGGATATATTAAGGATGAAAAATACCTATTGTCATTTGAGTTTCATGTCTGCCTGCATTTGCTCAGATAAAAGAATCCCTGACTTCTCCCGTGGTGTTATTGGTTAGGGTTGGAGGTTTGGGGATCTATGGGGAAGTGACTTTGACCTGGGACTGAGTTGCTACATTTTTATCTTTTTCCTTCTATTACCACCCTTCTTTTTTTCCCTTTTCTACTTTGCAGTTTGTAACAAACCTCTACAGGCAGATTCCAGTAATAATAAACCATGGATTTGTAATTATCCAGCCAGACTTCAGCCACACGAAGAGCATTGCGTTTCATGAATTGCCCTAGATTCCAAGCATAGGGTTTGAAGGCTCTCTCCAGATGAACAATCCGAGAACAGGGAAGGATCTCGATCTTTCCTCCACACTGCCACACCTGCATTAAAGAAGAAGATATATAAATAAAGGTAGATATAGATATACACATGCATTAAAGAAAAATATTTATATACATGTATCTGTGTCTACATCTCTCTATATATGTATTTATGTATATATATATATATATATAATACATATACAAAAATTTGTCTCATAATGAATCATTGCTTCATTTCAGTACCATTAAAAAAAACACAGGACTTTCTCCATCTTGCTCTGATGTCCACTGCAAAAGCCTACTGAACTGCCCAACTTCAATTCCTTTCTTGGCAGGTTTATTAGGGTAATAGTAGATTAAGGGCAGATCAAGGGAATTATGAAGACAAAACTTACTTAAGATTTCAGCACAGCTTTTGAGAAAGTATCTCACCTACCATCTTGGGAACAAGGTAGAGAGGTAGGAACTAGATGGCAGTACAGTAAAGTGGATTTTGAGAACTGGTTGAATGACTAATCTCCAAAAGCAGTCATTAATGAGTCAATCTCTATTTGGAAGGATGGTTGTCATGGAGTCAGTCAACAGGTTCCTACTATATGTCAGGTTTATAACTTTGAAGAGAGCAGTTTCAGTTGAATGATTCAGACTGTAGAGAAATGAGAAAAGAGTGAGAGGAAAGGAAATAGAGGCACCAATTACAGAAGGTCTTCTCAAGGGATTTAGACAAAAAAGTTTAGATAGAGGGATACAGGGACTAACTAAGGTTGTTGTTTTTGTTTCTTTGAGGAAGTAGGAGTTTTTAGTCAGTAGGAAAGCAGTACATAGATACGAAGAGATTGAAGATTAGTGAGAGAGTAGGAATGATAAAGGGGGCAATCTGCTGGAGAAAATGGGGTGCAATGGTATCACTTGTCCATGCAGAGGAGTTGGGTTTGGCAAGGAGAAGGGGTGAAGAAAGAGCTAGAACAGTACCCACATGATGTGAGAGGGGGAGGAAGAAAGAAAATAAATGTCTATTAAGAGCCTACTATGTACCAGCTACTATGCTAAATACTTTACAGATACTATCTCACTTGATACTTACAACAACCCTGGGAGATAGATGCTATTGACAAGGAGAAGTGACTTGACCCTAGGTCATCTAGCTAGTAAGTGACTGAGATGATTTGAATTCAAGTCTTCCAGTCTCAGTGCTTTAACCTAACTGTCTCTAAGAGGAGAGGACAAGAAGAAACTTTGAAAATGGACTCTTTTTTTTTTTCTCTAAAATATAAGGCAGTGGAAAGGTTGAGAGGGACTTTTGCAGGAATTTGGCCTTTGCCCCATCATTTTGATCAATTACTTTTATGAGTGATAGTAATTAATGCACACATAACACTTTAAGGTTTACAAGGTGCTTTGAACTTACTAAAGGCATGCTTTTTAAATTTGTAGATCATTCAAAGATTAGCATAATAGTGAATACATTGGCTGACAAAATCAAGATCAAAAATATTTCATTGGATTTGAGCAATGAGCTAAATTTAATAAGACTACATTTTTAAAATATAAATATAAATTCCTCCATTTTGATTTTAAAAAATCAACTTCACAAATCCATAGGGGACAGCCCAATATATCAAGAAATATGATGACGGCCAAAAAAATCCCCTATATTAAGATACATTGAGTGACCAGAACAAGAGTTAATAATCTCTCAGCAAGCTCACATCTGGATGAGTTCTGAATGTCAAATATCAGGAAGGAAATTTACAAACCCATACTACATTTAGAGGAGTGGTCCTTAGGGAAAACAAGAGGCTTTAAGACAAAGCTATCTATCTCTATCTTTGAAAAGTGTACTTTTGGTGGTGGTGGTGGGGGGTTGGGGGGAGGGAGGGCGAGGCAGCTGAGATTAAATGAGTTGCCCAGGGTTATCAGTTACTAAGTGTCTGAGGCCAAATGTGCCCTCAGGTCTTCCCAACTCCAGAGCCAGTGCCTATGCCACCTAGGACGCAATGTACACATCTTTAGGGCAAGCACTGTTTCATCTTTGTCTGTGTATTCTCTGTATCCAGCATAGTGCTTGGCACATGATACGCAACTAACAAATGCTTATAGTTAATTGATCTAGAATATAAAGTCATTGAATGTTTTTTTTTTAAATTTTGACCGTGATCTAATACACTCCCTTGAATGTAATAGGTGCTTAATGATTTCTTTTAGCTAAATTTAATTGAAAATGTATGGCCTTGAAAGAAAAAGACTGGAATAATGGCAGGGGGCACATGATAGCAGTATTTCACTCAACTATTTGAGGAATTGTTTTTTGGAAAAGGGATTAGACTTGCTTAGAAACACATATTTTAATTCAACTTAAGTAAAAACTTATTAACACTTAGAGTGGTTCAAAAGTAGAATTTAGGACTCTATTCAAGGATTAGTGAGTTCTCTGTCAACAGACATATTCAAGTAGATCACTGAATACAGGTTATACAATAAGGTTATTTGTTGTTTCAGGGAAAAAAAGCATCTTAAGCTCTTGATTCCAATTTCAATGTTTCATACAAAATCAAATTAGAAAAAAATTTTCAACCCACAAGAAGAAAATGGCAAATCACGCAAACTCATTACAATTCATTAGAATCACCCAGGTTCCTTGCAAATTGTACAGCAGAAGATTATAAGTGTGATGTAAGATTTTATTACATTGTATGTATGTTCTCATTTAATGGAAGAAGCAATAGAAGAAAAATCAGTATGAAGAAAGCTTGGCAAGAGACCAAACTCAGCAACATTACTCAAGGAGTATTTAAGAATAAAACTAGCAAGTGGCAACAAAGAGACAAAAGAAAATAAGTACTGATTTTTGTAACAAATTTTTCACCATTAAGGAAAATGTGGCAACCACTCCAGTACCTCTGCCAAGGAAGCCCCAACTGGGGTCACAAAGAATCAGACACGATGGAAAAAATGACTGAGCAGAAAAAGCCAACACATTTAGATTCGAACACCATATCCCTAGATGTTCTTATAAGACAATGTGAAAATAACAATGAAAAGAATAAGAATAAGAAAAAAGTAGTTGAACTAGATCAAGTGTATACAGCAGAGTTCTATCCTGGAGTCAATGTAATTCTGAAGATATTGAAAGATCAATTTGCAAGACATCTAAAAAAGGTAAAGATACAAACAAAGTAGAAAAATCTATGACTTTTTTTTTACTGTGAAAAAGACAACCATTTTTAATTTTTTGAAAATTATTTTTGAATTATATTAATTTTTTGAAAATCATTTGAAATTATCAATTTCATTTTGAGATAACCCTTTTTAAAAAAAAGCAATCTTGTTAGATGTAGATGTCTTTTTAGTAAGTAATAGAGATTTTTTTTCATTTAGGAGTTTATTTAAGTTCTGCTAAAAAATAAAGACCTGTACTGTAAATAGCTTCTTGCTTCATAGGAATGGTGTTAAATTTTTAGAAAATCATTTCTTGCATCTAGACATGCAAAACTTATGAGAATTACCAATAAGCTTTGTGCCACACTTTAAGAATACACCCTGTCAGTCATTAGCAACATGTGGAATCCAGGTTGCATTCATAAATATATTTTGCACCTTTCAAAAACATTTCTCATTAGTTTTTATTTTTTAAACCATAATTTTACTTTTTAAATGTTAAAAATAGTGTAGTCCATGTCAAATTCTCAAAATTAGCTTTAACTTTGTATCTATGGGGAACATAAAATGGCAAATATGCATCATTATACTCTGAAGGTTAAAAAGTGAATGAAACTCTTCAGAAAGATAGATACTCTCTACTTTATGAAATACAGTTTAGTATATATAGTATCTTTTGAATTTCATCTATACTTTTCTGGTTTTACCACTGTCCTTATGAATGACAAATAAAATATATATATATAGCTTTGTTTTACTAGAAAGAAAAAAGGAGACAACCAAGAGAATGGCATCAACTAATGACTTATATGCCTACCTTCCATTCTACTTAAAATTTGTAGAAGGATAGAGTAATTTATACACACATTGAGGGTATCCTTAATAATAGTATTAGAAATAAAGAGGCAAACTTTCTCAAGCAACATTCCTTATTCACAATCATAAAACTAATTGAAAGACAGAGAGGATGCAAGATCTTACTGTGTTCCTTGTTGACTACAAATAATTTTTGATTAGGTAGAGCAAAACATCATTTAATACATCTGCTCCAATAAAGTGTTTCCCCTGTATGTGTCAAAATTGTTATTCCTTGAATTATGTAATATTGACATCTTGTCTTATGATCCTGTGATCATTTCTTCCCTCTTTCCTAACCTAAAGAAAATCATGAAATTGACACTAATCTTTCTCATGCAATAGCAATGACAATAACATTTGGAATTCACTTAAAAAGACACTTCTGGTTTTATTCCCATACACTTTCTTTGTGAGGAAGAAAGATCAAATATGACTTTTCCATTTCATACATCGGGAAAAAGTAAGTAAGAAGAAATACTTCTTTCCCAATACTTTCATTATGAATTGAGAAGTATACTCAATAAAGGACCATGTTGTATTTGTAAATTAAACGTCAAGTGTGTGGCCCTAATCTGGTGAGGACATAAGATTGCCAAAAGAGTATTTTCCATCTGATGCCAAATGGAAAGAACGTGGGCACCAGATAGGACAAGACCTTGTTCTTTGAGAGACCACAAGGAGGCTAAATATAGTTTCATTGAAAATATAGAACATCAGAGAATATTAGACCTGAAAGGAACCTCAGAAATCCCATAGTCCAAGTCTTTTATATATAAAGTGCTGTCTTAATATTTCTCACATCATAACAAAGCCAGTGCTTTCCTGACCAGTGCTCTTTTTCTATAGCATATTAAAAGCAATAGCTTAGTTGTAAATTGGAATACAGAAGCAGTGTAGATTAGCAATGACTTAGAAAAGATACCTGTGAAGTTGAAAATGGAACTAACAAAAGAGACATCCTAGAGGAGTTCTTAATGCCTTAAACCTGTGCAGGACACCTGAGAAATTGAAATATAGTTGTGTTTTATCCAAACTGTATCCATATCCCAAGTTTGGGCTTCATAGAAAGAACTGCATGCTTTTGACCTGACTGTATGTCAGGTATTTCTCTACTCTTTGGTGGGGAAATGTCGTTGTATAGCTAGTTGGTAGAAGAGTCAAGCACTAAAAATCTGGTCCCCTCACTCCCATTCCTGGGAATTTCCCATACTATGCTAGATATCAATAAAATCTGTTTACAACTAGAAAAATAAGACACAGATCAACCATTATATGTATTAAAATATAACCAATCTTCTTTTGTTTTCCCGAGTCCTCTTTATTTCAACTTTTTTCTCTAGGTAGGCTTCGGTATTTTCAGGTGTCATTACTTTGGGTCTTCCAGGTTTAAGTGGGGGCAGATCCTAGGTCTTTTTTGAAAACTCTCAGTGTATCTTACAGAGTCTACATTTTTCTTGGTGGGAGAGAGGCAGAGGAACAAAATGGCAATGACCTGTTGAGTTTCATTTAGGTCATTTCCCAGCACTCAGTGATAGAGTGTTATCTTCCATGAAAACCTCACCCAAGGAGTTGTTTCCTACTCTTTCCGGCCAACTTCTCTTCTCAGCTCTTCTCAGCCACCTCACAATTTCAGCATTTACGATTCTTAGCCATAAGCAAAAGAGATCCAATGGTGCACAACCATTCCAAAACTGTCCTACCTGTTTCTACTCATGGCTTGGATGGGAAAAAGACCAGAAATTTACCCTTAGGCCTAATTCCACATTTTCTCCTCCATAGACTTGCATTCCTTTATCAAGGGACCCAATCTCTTCCAAGAACTGTCTGTCTGCAGCAAAGATGCCCATGATGGAAGGACTCCTGTGGAAACACACAACAAAAAGCAGGAAGTGCCAGAGTATGGATATGGGGTTGCAGGGAGTGAATGTAGAAGAGGAAGAGGAGAATGAGAAAAAAGAGAAAGAAAAGGAGGAGGAAGAATAAAAAGAGGAGAAAGACAAGGAGGAAAAGGAGAAGGATGAGGATGAAAAGAAAGAAAATTAGACACAATAGTGCCATGCTGCCATTTTTATCGATGCCTCAAAAGTCATTATGGAGAAGAGATGGACTCAGAATGCAAAATGGGACAGGTTCATACTTTTGTTTTTGACATGGCTAATACAGGAATTTTTGTCTCTGCTTATTTGTTCCAGGAGTTTGTTTTATTTGGTGTTTGTCTGTTTGTTTTCTCATTGGAGGAGAGCAACGTACAAGGGACAAGACATAAATGTTTGTTAATTGTCGAAAGCAATATGATAGGGTGACAGGAGTGGATGAGGCCAAGAGCAAAGGACCATTTTTCCTAAAGATGCCCTCTCAGTTTAGTCTTCACTAGGACCTTTAAAGAGAAGTACATCAATTTAGGGTCAGTTTTCCCCAGAGCCTGGGACAAGAACTCTAATTAGCCTCTTATGGTTCATTGTATCCTGTGATGTTTTTGCTTCATTTTATAGATTGCTAAAAAGGGTACTATGTCCCATATTGTGTCAACTCAGAAACTTTTATCTAAGGCAGAAACTTTTATCTTAGCTGATTCTTACAACTTAGAAATAGCCTTACTTGTTTCCAAATTGATAAAATCAAAGTCAGTGGGACTTTGCACCATAATCTAAAGGATAGTTGCAAGCTCTCTAGACTTACTTCAGTGGTGCGGTATCATCCTTCAATTTAAACCAGCTTTCTGGCACAGGATCATAGAGGCACCAGAGGGCCCAGTCAAATCCAATAGAGGCTAATGGATAATGTTCCACTTCCAAGGTATCAAAATGAATTTTGCCAAACATGGGAGACACAACCACAGTGCGGTCTTCCTGGATCCTCGCTAAGATGGGTTCCACCCTAGAATGATATAAGAGTCCCAGACTGTGTTTAGGCAATGCCATTGATATCCAGGGTAATCTATACCAAATATTTCCATTTACCACCAACTTTTCTACTTTTCCCCACCATGTAATGCTGAACAGAGATTTAACTAGGATGAGATGATGGGGACTTTAGCCCAAAGAACCAAAATTCAGAGAGTGCAAACATAACTCACACTGCTTCAATAACATAGAAACAAATCAGTTAAGCACCTTATTAGCAAGACTAACTAGGTAAAATAACCCACCAGATAACATAATTCCTCCCTCTTGCCACCATACCCCAGAAGAATTTCTCCCAGTCTGGCCCTTGTTGCTCTCAAACACAGGGGTGTCTTTTCCAGCAACAAATTTGTTGTATCTTACTGTCTTTCCCCATCAACAGACTGTATTTCTTAGGGTCTCTTCACCCAGATAAACTTATCTTTAAAATTTTCCTTGAGATTAGATTGAGTACCAAAATACTAGTGTTAATTCTATGGAATAATGAGATACAACAGTTCAAACTTTAGAGTGACTCTAGAACATTCAGAATGACTAGGACAGAATGATGGATTTATATCAGTACCAATTTGTAAGTGGAAATTCCTCTACCCCAAAATTAAACATCTCTCAGAACTAAGGTTCTGTTCCAGGGGATCAGGAAGGCAGACTGATTTAAAGACAACCCAAGGAGTTCTGAGTCATTCTTGGGTGTAAGTTTCTAATTTAATTCAGTACTCAGAATAAAAGAATGTTAATTAATAATGTTAAGACCATCAATTCTATTGGATAGCCTGGGGTAAAATCCTTCCCATGATGATGTCATCAGATATTGGACCAGTAACAAATAACACATCTAGCCAGGAGCAGAGGGAGACTTACCAAAGACAAGAGCAAAACCCTCTAGCATTTGAAAACAACATATCATCTGGGAACTCTACAAAGGGCTTCCAGTAATCCTTAGTTATGCATTTATGCTTTGGTCACACATATGTTCTCTACACCATGCCTCAATATCATTATACATTAGGCTTGTGATCACTCTTTGCATTTGGAGCAGCTTGGTGGGACAGTGAATACTGGGGTTTGAATACCTCAGTTTAAATCTAGCCTCATACTTTTACTAGCTGTGTGGCCCAAGGCAAGTCACTCAACTCCTATCTATCAGTTTCCTCATCTGTAAAATGGGGAGTCATGGTGGTGCCTACCTGCTAGGGTTGCTGGCAAGAAAAATGAGATAATATTTCTAAAGCATTTTGCAATCTTAAAGTGTAATGTAATAAGTATCATCGTCATCCCCATCACTGTTATTACATGTTATATTTAGCTACAATTGTGATGATGATGATAATGATGTAATTACTGTTAATGATTCTAATTATTCTGTGTGTCTCTGTGGAAGAGTGCGCTCCAGAGTTTGGGGAGGATTCTTTTTGTACCTGGCCCTTCTATACTTTCTTGGTAAATAACATTTCTAAAATTTAATTTACTATGGCTGATAATCAATTAGGAACACAACAATGCAGGTGCATAAGTGATAGCCTTAGAACCCCTAAAATCTTCAGAGTTGCTTGATTATAGAATGCTGAGGTGAGAAGTAGTCATCGTTCTGGGGGAACCTAGCTGGACAATCTGAGTCAAATTTGGGAAAGTAGCAATATATACATGCAATATAAATTACAGAAAGATATTAACAGATGGGGGAACCAAAAAAGGTTTCATGTGGAAGAGAGCACTTAAGCTGGGTCTTTTAAAAAGCCACAGATTCGAAGACAGAGAGGTGAGAATGGGGCATGTTCTAAGTAAGGGATACAACCAAAGCATGGAAACAGGAAAGGAGTGATGTATATATACATAGTAGTAAGATCAATCTGGTTGGACCACAGAATGTGTGAATGTATAATAACACTAGAAAGGTCAGATGGAAAAGCGTATAAACAGCAAAATAATTGGGGAACAGGATTCCTCCTCACAGTTTAGTTAGATCCCTAGAGGTGATTGAATAGCTGGATTTTACTGAGTAGGGAAGGACATAATTAAACCTATGATTTAGGAATATCATTTCAGAAGCTAAAGAGGACAGATTTCAAGTAGGGAAAACCTTGAGGCAAGGAGAACAATTTTAAAAATTGCAATAGTCCAAGGGAGAAGGGATAGAACCTGAACTATGGTGGTAGAAACAAAATCAGATACCTATTCTGTGAGGTGGTTGCCATTGTCACCCTCATTTTACAGAGAATGAAGCTGATACTGATAGAAGTTAACTGAGTTACCCATGGACACGTGACTAGTAAAGTGCCCAAGGTGGGATTTTAATTCAAGATTTCCACGCTCAAAGTTCAGAAATCCAAGTTCACTTGGCTGTCTAGCTACCTTTAATAAATCTCAAGTTTTGTGACATGAATTTTGTCCTTTTCCCCTCTATTTCAATCTGAATTATATTCTAGGAAATCAGTCTATAAGCATTGATTCAGTGCCTACTCTGTACTAGGCACTGTGCTAAGTCCTAGTGATACAAAGGAAAACAAAAACCAGTCCTGCTCTCAAGGAGCTCACAGACTAAAGTGGGAAGATAGCATAAAACCAACTATGTATACATATGTATGTGAACATATATATGTTCATACACACAGCTTAAATTGGTCAGAAGAGGTCAGATTTGAATCCTAGGGGACAGGGAGTCACTGAAGTTTATTGAATAATGCTGGGAGTGAGGGAAGATCACAAGATTACTTTAGGTAAATTAATTTAACAGCTGAGTGAAAGATGGACTGGAATTGGGAGGAACCTGAAGCAAGATAATAGCCAAAAGGCTATTGAAATAGTCTAGGAGTCAGGTGGTGAGGGCCTGTGTGGTGAAATCAAAGGAAAGAAGGGGGTGTATACCAGAAATATTAGGAAGGCCTTGCATATACCATACCTACTCCCAGAGATAAGAGGATGCTGTTCCCTTTGGGTTTCCCCTTGTCCAAGATTTGGTGCTCTTTTGCCCATCTCTAGCCTACCTCTCTGGGGACCCATGGAAAAATGCATCGTTTTCCTATTCCTCTTCTCCCCAATATGTAACCAATCCATAGAGTCTTACCAGCCAACATTCACTTCAACATGAGAGTCTAAGACAATGACCACATCTGCTTTAGCAGCTTTGCAGCCGGAGATACGGGCCTGGGTGAGCCCTTTCCTCTTGGTGTGACGGATCAGTTTCAGCAACTTGGGATACTTGAAGTTGTAAAGCTGGATCTGTTTACCCAAGTTTTCCTTTAGTTCATCTAGCAACAAAGCACAATCTTTACTGATGTGGTATTCAACTTGGTGCAGCAGTTAAGTATCACAACAGATAGAGTTCTGGGCCTGAAGTCAGAAAGACTCATCTTCCTGACTTTAAATCTGGCCTCAGACACATACTAGCCATATGACTCTGAGCATCCAGTTTGCCTGAGTTCCTCATAAGTAAAATGAGCTGGAGAAGGAAATAGCAAACCACTCCAGTGTCTTTGCCAAGAAAACCCCAGATGCTCATTGAATGTTCAATAGATTCCCAGGATACTAAGTCATAAGGTGAATCTCCCATGTTGTCGTTTCTACCTCCACTTCCACTTTAACCAAGGGGCACTCCTCCAGGCGAGAAACCTCTAGATTCTTTCAAAACTATGTGTATACATATAACCCACACTTCGTTCCATTTGGTCCATTTGTGCTTAAGTATATCTGAAAGGATTTGGACTCAAGTGTACATTGTTTTCTGGCTTATATTTCAAAAGTAGGACAGATCCATACATGGTAGTCAGTGAATTCAGTCTAAGGGATAGCTGGTGAAACAACACCATTGTCAGAGGAGTTGATCAGGAGAGACTCATCAATCTGATGAGCCCCACTCCAATCAACTCTATGAGATTATTCAGGATAAACCTTTGTTTACAAGGCCTGAAGGGCACCTGTCATGGAGGGGAGGGAATCTCTTATTCCTTCTGCCAATCCTTATAATGGATAGAGATAATTTGTCAAAGAGAATATATCAAGATTGAAAGTGAAATATTTTTCTGGGAATAAGAATTCCAAAGAGCACAATGGAAGAACAAGGGACCTCTCTTAGGTAATACTGGATTTAGGAAAGGTAAGGGATGAGTTATAGAGATGGCCTTTAAGCCAGGGAGCTTTGGGCTCAATTTCCACCTATGACATATATTAACTGTGGAGTCAGTACATGAAGATGGAGTGTTCTATTCCTGAAACAGAAAACAGGAGAGTACCACTGGATTAAAGAGTCCATGGGGAGGCATAATGTACAAGAAGGCTAGTAAGGTGGGAGTGGAGTATGGTTATGAAAAGCTTTGAATGCCAAACAGGATTTTATATTTGATCTTGGAGGAGATATGTAATCTGAATTTATTGACAGGGATCTGTGACATGGTCAGATCTACACTTTAGGAAGATCAATTTGACAGCTGATAAGAGGACGAACTAAGGTAGGGACAATCAGGCAGAGAGACCAACCAGCAGGCTATTGGGATAACCCAGGTATGAGGTGATGAGGGACTGAGCCAGGCTACTGGCAGTGTCAGTGGAGAGGAAAAGAGCATATATGAGATATGTTGGAAAGGTAGAATCAACTGGACTTGGCAACTAACTCAATATGGGGGAAGGGGGTTGAGAAAGAGTGAGAAGTTGAGGTTGACATCTAGATTTAAAACCTGTGTAACTGGGAGGGTTGTGGTATCCTTGACAATGATAAAGAAGTTTGGAAGGGGCAGGGTATTTGGGAGGAAAAACAATGAATTCAGTTTCAAGCATGTCGCATTGAAGATGTCTACAGGACATTCAGTTTGAGAGGTCAGATAGGCAGCTGGAGATTTAAAACTGGAGGTCAGCAGAAAAAACAGGGTTGAATGGAGAGGTTTTGGGAAAGATCAGCACAGAGTTTTCAGTCGCAGCAGCTCTTGAAGACCATGTTTTGTTTTGTAGTGCATTGGTTGAGGAAACACCTATGCCAGTTACAGATTCTCAAAGTTTCAGGAAATAATTTTTCATGTCACGGTATGCATAATTTGTACTACAGGTAAATCTCTTTTGTCCAAATATGTTAAGACTCAGAGAGAGCCCAGTGTAGAGATGAGGCACCAACACAAACACTATGCACTGTACAATCAGTTGAGTAGGGGGTGCGGGCCAGCAAGTCAGGGTAATTCAATTTGAGGGAGAGCCTAGGCTGTGGAAAAATTATCATCATATCATTTTTCCTTCTCTTCTTTTTTCCACATTCACAGCAATCTCATCTCCATTTGCTATTTCTGCATACCATTTCTGTATATTTGGCACCCCTCCACAGCCGTTGTCAACATAGTCTTCCTATTTGTGAATTTTCTTTTCCCTGATCTCTGTTATTCTTAATTACCCATTTGGGCACAAAACTCTCTCCTTTGACAACCATGTCATCTCTTTCTAGATCAGTCCTAGCATTTCCCAAATCCACTTTCACCAAACAAAGTTCCCCTCTACTGAGTTCTTCTACTGTGATCTCTGTAATTCTCATACTTACACAAATAGTTGAGTTTCAACCTTGATTTACTCCCTTTACCCATATTCCACATTCCCCAAATGAAATTAACTCTTACCACACAATAACCAGTCTTGATTCCAGAGAACTAAGGTGAATTAGAGATAGGAAATGAAGAACACCTCATAAAATGTCAATATGTACATTTGTATTGCTTAACTGTACCTCTTTATTATGAGAGTTGTAGGAATGAATATTGGGAAGTAACTGAATTATTTTAAAAATTATTAATAAAACATTTTTACAAACTAACGGAAATCTACCTTTTCTTTGTTAACACCCAGCCTTGGAGAATCTCTCCAACTATGGTTATTTCTTCTTCTATATTGCCCTACTCCAGTGGCCGGGAATTGAAGCTCTCACACTTCTAATTCTCCACCTGCACATTCACTTTATTGTTCTGCCACCTTTTCTTAACCTTGCGCCTTGGAGTTGCTATTCCATTTTCTATTCTCCTATACTTCATAGATCAGTCTGTTCCCATGGTCTTGTTTCACTCATCATCTACTCACTCCTTAATCCTTTGCTACGTGGTTGTCATTTCATAAAATTCTGCTGAATTCAATAATCTGCTAATTGTCAAATCCGAAGGTCTTTACTCATTGACTTTGATCTCTCTGCAACATGTGCCACTATTGACAAGAGTCACTTAATGCTATCTCTCTCTTTGCTTTGATGATGCTGCACACACATGATTGTCCTTCTGCCTCTCTGGCCAGGCTTTCACTTTCTCTTTCTCTGGCACCTCTTCTCCTTGTAAGAATCACTCAATTTTCTGATTTTGTCCTTCTTCCTTTTCATCTCTGTGGGTTCTCCCTTGATAATATAATTTATTTAGCATAGCTTCAACTAGCATCTCTTTGGATGACTCCCAAATCTGTACCTTCACTATCCTTAACCTTTCCCCTCAATTTCAGGGCCATTTCTCAAAGAAAATTTACCAGGCCTCACTTTTATTTGTTATTGACACGTCAACCTTCAATATACATATCATATTCTCAAAAAAAACTTTTGCTTTCTTCTAGCCTAGTTTTTCTCTAAGAACCTTTTGTTCTCTAGTCATGTGCATTGACCCTACCTGTATCCCCTTACTTAAACTTGCCCATTTCTGAATTTATTATACATGGAAGCTTTGAAGCTGGAAATTTTTCTTGTTTTTAAACTAACTGGTTCTTCTCTGACTGGCCCTTCAGTGGTAAGAAACCATTCAACCCACCTGAGAAGTATAACTGCCCTACAAAGCCCTGAGATATTTGGGACTAAACTATCATGACCCCTTATAAAATTGTCACTACTTTACATATTTAATTCATAGATTTAAAGGAATTTTAGTCAAAATAACAATAGCCTACTTCATATAGTTAGATGTACACATAAAACAAAATAATAAGCTCTAATTTTTCAAAATCATTTTAAGAAGTGGAAAAAAATTAACGTAATGAAGTCCTCCAAGTTGTTTAAAGGAGCAATGTTTTATCAAGAAAATAAATATGGGAAGTTGTAAGGACAAAATGAGTTTATTCATAAAAGCAAGTCCATGAACCTTGTGTGTCACTTGACATAGTGTTTGTGTTGAAGATTATTGGCCACTGTCAAAGAATTGGAAATTGAAGGGTTGTGTAACAACTGGGGAATGAATGAACAAGTTATGGTGTATGATTATAATTGAATACTATTGTGCTATTAAGAAATGATGAGCAGGATAGTTTCAGAAAAACCTGGAAAGACTTACATAAACTGATACAAAGTGAAGTGAGCAGGGAACATTGTACACAGCAACAGCAATATTGTATGATGATCAGCTGTGAGTGACTTGGCTACTCTCAGCAATATTAATGATCCAAGAAAATCTAAAGGACACATGATGCAAACTGCTATCCACCTTCAGAGAAAGAATTGATGGAATATGAATGCTGATCAAAGCATGCTATTTTTCACTTGATTTTTTGTGGATTCTTTTTTGATCTGTGTTTTCTCTCACAAGTTGACTAATATGGAAGTATGTCTTGCATGATTGCACATGCATGATCTATATCAAATTGCTTACTGTTTCAGGGAGGGGAAAATGGAGGAAGGGAAAGAATCTGGTATTCAAAATTTTTTTTAAATGAATGTTAAAATTGTTTTCACACGTAATTTGGAAAAATAAAATATTATTCTGAATATTTAAAAAAGAAAAAAGATTATTGGTCACTGAGAAAGGAAGGTAGCCTTCTTACTAGTCTATAAAAGGATCAAGGGAAAGAGAAGGGGAAGGACTGTTCTTTTTGAATGTATTACTTGGGACTTTTCCAACTCCTCCTTGGGCTTCTAAAGAGAGTGGAAAAGCCTTATCTACCCTTCCCACACCCAGCAATCATGGAAACAAGAACACCTTGCCCAGGTGAGCCTGCAACTGGACATCAAGTCCTTGGCTTACTCTTCTGTTTTTTTCTCTGAGTATAAGTCACTGAACAGTCATCCTGAGAAATGGTTATGTCTAACCGTGGCAGGTATCACATGAGTTCAAGAGTCTCTGGGTTCCTGTACTGGTGACATCTAACAGGAGATGTTTCTGACAATTACGCTGCTTTTTTCCGGGGAAAAATGAAACTCTAATGGAATCATGCAGAACTTGAAGGAACTAAAGAGCTATTTCTGGCTAACCAGAAGATCTGAAGTTATAAATAGCTCAAAAAGTATAGATATGATGTAAACGTGAAATATCTGTCCAAGCTGTCCCCAAAGTTTTCTGTACCTCCCAGGAGATTATAATATATACGCTAGGTTATTATTTTATCCTTTATATATTAAGGTATGCTTAAGAGTTCTTGGATTGTGAATATTGTATTTGTGGTGGAAGAATGAAAATAACTCTTATCCCTGTTATTCTTTGAACATTACTTTCTAGAAGGAAATTTTTTAATCCCATTTAGTCAGTACTCTAGAAATGTGCCATACCTAGGCTTTGTTTTAAAAATTTCCTCTTTTGTGAGGAAAAATAAGACACATACACACACACACACACACACACACACACACACACAAATAGGAGACACAGAGACAGAGACAGAGAGAGAGATAGCCTGATTTCTTTCTTTCCAGTCATGTTGCTCTATGATAAATCTGGCCTCCACTTAAACCAGAGTCAGAACTTCCAGGGGGTTCCCCATGACTGCATATGATATCTGAAGGGCTTAACTGGGACTTTAGAGTTTGATTCCAATTTACTTCAACCGCAATTGTTCAATCTCCTTTTATGTTTGAGGTTCATCTGAATTTATTTGATTTCTTTTAAAGCTAGCCTATTCACCCTATTTTGGGGGGATATGGACCTCCATTTGAATTGCCCTATGGTTCTGCAGGGGTCCGCTAAAGAAATTTGGAGTACCTTGTCTTCTGCAAGGAGTACTGATCCCTTGTCACAGAGACTGATGGGTCAAGCAAGAGTTTCTGTGTCAGATTATGTCCTTCAGCAACAATTCATCATTCCCTATTCTCAACATTCTCATGCCAATGATAAAAACATATTTAGAATATTAGAGGAACAGGCTGGGAATGGGATTAGGTAATCTCAGATTGGACAGCCTCTCACACACATACATTCCAGTGTTTAACATCTCTCCCTGTCAAAAATTCCTTATCCTTGGCCTAAAGGGAGAGCTTGTTTGTCCCCAGTAGAGCTAGAGAACTGGGCAGATTATCCTGAGCCAGAACCTTTGAAAATTGTCCGCGGATTCTTATCAACTTTTATTCTCTTGCATTTTCTTTGTTCTTGGACTCTTTCCTCATAAATCACATATTCCCCCCTTTGTCATATATCTGGCTCTTTTCTGTACCCTCTCTAGTCTGTCTATGCAAATCAAACTGGTTTAGACAAAAAAAAATGAGTAAATCCCTCTGTAAGACTTGTGTAACTTCCAAAACAGAAACAAAATGCCTTCCCAGTATTTAACTCACCATTTGAGCTAAAGTCATCTACAAGAATGAGTTCCTTCAGCAGATGGGCAGGGGTCCGATGGATGATGCTGTTGATGGCCCGTTGTATAACCGACATGGCTTCATTCATAATTGTTAGGATGACGCTGACAGTTGGAAGTTGGTGAGGATACATCTTCTCAAGACACCTTTATGAGAACAAGCTATCAACAATGATGATCGGTGCTTTATTATTGCACGGTGTAGGGCGAATGCCCCAAAGTCACTTAGCACATCCCTCTGTCTAGAATGCCTTAATCACCCCTAACAGGTCAGTGCCCATTGCAGCCCGAGTTACAAAGTGCAGAAACAAAACGAAATGACTCCGTAAAACTATAAACTGAGTGATTTACAATTTGTTGGAAAAGTTGTTTCCGTTAACTTTAATGAAACAACAAAACGTTTTATTTCCTTCGGGACTCTCATCTTTGTCTCTGCATCTTTTCAGATATTTTATTATCTTTTTGAAAAAAATTTACATAGTTATAAATTGTTCTAATATACTCTCTACCTGGGCATGATTTCCTGTCCTCCTTTATTTCTAAGTATTCTTCATAGGGGCATCTAGGTGGCACAATGGCTAGAGTGCTGGACCTGTAGTCTGGAAGACCATAGTTCAAATTTGGCCTCAAACATTTACTAGCCTCTCTTTGCATCAGTTTCCTCATCTGTAAAATGGAGATAATGATAGCACCTCCCAGGGTTATTGTGAAGAATCAAACATGATAATAACACACACACACACATACATTATATATATTTTATATATATATATATATATATATATATATATATATATATATATATATATATATATATATATAAAACGTATATACATCAGTAGTTATTGGTGTTCCCTTGGTTACTTTTTATATTTTTGTGTCCAAGACTTTTTATTCTTTTTGATGTCATCCCTACCTTCCAAAACTGCATAAACATACATAAACATGTGTATGCCTACTTATATACATGAATATACATTGCCTATAGACATGTCTATTCCTTTGAGTCAGAAAGACATGGACGCAAGTCCTGCTTCTGAAATGCATTGTTTGTGTGACCCTAACATGACAGATAGATAGATCAATAGATAGATAAAGAGTTCTGAATATAAAGGTTGTGAAGTGAATAAATTTGTATAGTGATTTTCCTCAGAGGTAATTTCCTGTAACTGTGGAAGTAGATATTTGGAATACACATACACACACACACACACACATGCACATGCACAAGCACACACACACCCATGCCAGAGCATAAGTTCAGAATTTAATGAGCTTTCTCCTATTATATATAATTGAGACTATTTGATCTTTATTAATTCCCTGCCTTTTACTAAAAATAGTGATTGTTTCTCTTTTACCCAGGAACCCTGAGGGTCTTCTTCTCCCAGTTTGATTTTTTTTTTATTACAGGAACTATCCCTTGAGCAACTACTTAAAGAAGCCTATTCATTGAATGGGTGTGTCTTATTAAAAGTGAGAATGCTATAAGACCTTAGCCTAAAAGGGCCAGGGTCTCACATTGCATCCTGGGCCATCTCCAGTCATCCTGATGAATATCAGGCTACTGGATCTAGATGGCTCAGGAGAAGAAGGTGAGGTTGGTAACCTTGCACAGCCCTCCCTCACTCAAATCAAAGTCAACTGCAAGTCATATCATCATCTTGATGTCATGGTCCTCTTCGAGAAGTTTATTATTCTATTTTCCTTTAGTTTTTAAAATAGTTTTGAAAAATACGTGCATGTCATTGAGTGGTCATAGAATATGAAAGAGGAACAAGACAGAAAATTATTCTAAATTTTACTATCATCTGTGAGAGTTGGAGAATGGTAGAGCCACTGATCAAAACAAGGATATTGTGAATGGTAGCTGGTGTGTAGGCTAAAGAGAAGGAATTTATTTGGGGATAGATATAATGAATTTGAGAAGGTAGAATGACAGTCAGATGGAAATGTCCACTGAAGGCCAAACCAAAGGATGCGGATATTGATTACAACAGGAGTTTAGTCATACTGGAAATTGTCTTGGCTGTTCTTGGGACAACTGCTAGAATATGTTCTTCTAATATAAATAAAGGAGGACAGGTAATCCTGCCCAGGTAGAGAGTATATTAGAACAATTTCCAACTATGTAAAAAGTTTTTTGAAAAAATAATAAAATATCTGAAAAGATACAGAGAGAAATGAGAATATGGAAGGAAATAAAAAGTAATGAAAACAACTTTTCAAACAAATTGTAAATCACTCAGTTTATAGTTTTATGCAGTTATTTCATTTTGTTTCTGCACTTTGTAAGATCTTTTGTACTTTCCACTATGTCTCTGAACACATAAAAGAATTACCAGTAATTATTTTTAGGAGAAAAATGTGGAGAGGACAGAGGGATTCTGAAAGGTAAAGGAAGGGGAGGAAAGAATTCTTCAAATTTGGTCATAGGTCAAAGGGGACCTGGAAAAAGAATTTGAGAAATTTGAGTAGACTGTCAGGTTATCAGGGTACTGTGCTACTTTAGGAAATTCACTTAATATTCTTTATCTCTATTTCCTCATGTGTAAAATAAAGGAGTTGGAATAGATAACCTCTAAGGTCCATTTCAATTCTAATAATACTATAGGTCTATGAATTCTCTATCCAGCATCAACTTGCTCTGTATTTTTATGATCAATTTAATCCTTCCAAGACTTAGTTTCCTCGCATGTAAAATAGAGAGGAAAATACTACTTCTTTCATTATGCTACTATAATGCCTTCCTTCCAGTTGACTTCTCTCAGTTCATTCTTTATACCATTTTCTCCCTCTCCATCTGCCCCCAGGTCTTCATTCTCAAAATCGCTTAACCTTAGATGGAAGGTCTTTCAGGATAAATAGACATGCAAATCCAACTTCACCTGGGATTGCGACCATCTTTGAAAGAGCGATTGAGAGGCAACTGGTCACTCAGGAAAACATTGTAACCAAACTTCATGAAGAGGCTCTGAGCCTTGGTTTGCTCAGACTCTGACAGGCCTTCACCCCAGTGATGGAAAAGCTCTGAGTCTGGGTAGAATTCACTCAGGACCTTGAGGCGTGCCTTCTTTCCAGCCTTGGGTTCCAACGACTCAAAGTGATTCCCTCCATCCTGCAGTGTTATCGGTTGCCTGATGATAGCTTCTGCCCGCTTCTTCTCCTGTTGTGTCGTGGAGTGTCTTGTGAAATTATCTAAATGTAAGGAAATACAAAGAGAATATTTTAGGCAAATTCCATTCATCTGTACACCCCTCTCTATCCAACCCAATTTCTCCAAGATTTTCTTACTTCTGGGATTGGTCTCAGAGGATATAAAATACTATAGGAGAATGGGCTAGCCGGCCCCTCTGAGATATCTGCTGCACAGTATCCATGCTCTAGGGGGACTATTCCCACTGCCTCCATTAAACATTACTTGTTAGGTGTCCCATGACTTCAGGACTTGTGTACCTGACTAGTTCTGCCAGTTTATCAAATTCATACTAAGCTGTTGATGCCAGTGGAAGACTCAGTATGTTTTCATAGCCATGGATGCTTGAATTTTAAGGAGAAATTCTGGTGATAACATAGTTTAACCCAAAGAAATAAATGTCTAATGTTGGAAATTTCTGGCTTAAGCCAGGCTATTAGGGAAAACATCTGTGGAGAGCCTTTTCAGGGACTATTACTTTCTATTAGACCTACTTGAAAATGGACTCCTCAAGAACACTAGGGAAATGAGTTTGATCCAATTGGTCACTTTCTGTACCTTATCTATGCTGCCTACTCCCAGAGTTAGATGACAGCCCCAGGACACAAAGCAAGTCTGGAGTGTCAACAAGAGACAGACCATCTGGGAAGAACACAAGCAGAATTAAAAATCATGCATTAGACTAAATCTAAGGTCCTTCGTACCCTGAAATCCTATGCTTTTATAGTCAATCAATAAGCATTCATCAAACACTCACTGTATTTTAGTCACTATACTACATTCTGGGCATACAAAGACAAGAATACAAGTGTCTACCCTAAAGGAGTTTATATTCTATCAAAATATAACCTCATCTATAAGAAAAGCCATTGACTCCTGCTCCAGTTTTTGTTTTGTTTTATTTCTTAATTTTTTGCTTTGCTTCTGTTTTTGTTGATGCTGCCACTCTCTTGTTGTCTCCTACAGCAGCCCCACTATGGCCATACCAATTCTACCAATTACTCTTCTCCCCTCAGGGTTTCCCTCCTCTCTACTACTGTGGAATGGATGGATATTCCACTTCATTTTCATATGTTTGAGCTAGACCTGACATTTTATTGGTACAAGGAATGGTGCAAGGGAAGAAATACACGTATAATTTAAATTTTTAAAGAGTTTTCTAGGGAACTGGGAAGTTGAGCACCTTGTTCAGGGCCACATAATGTGGACTTGAACCCAGGTTTTCCTTACTGCAAGGCCAACTCTTTATACTTTGGAATACATTCCCTCTCATCTACATGTCACCATCTCCCATTTTCCTCATTTTTCTTAAACAACCTCAGTAAAAATTGAATAAGCCCTCATGATGTGTTGAATGCTATGTTAAGTTATGGAGAAGATACAAAAAGTAAATAAGGGACCACTCTGCCCATATGGAGCTCATGGTCTAGTAATTGTCAGAACTACTAGTAGTGACCTAAGCACATTTTATTTTTAATGGGCATTTTTTTTCCTGCTGTCTGCTGCACCAAATTTGAGTTACTCTCCTAATCTCAACTGCCATTTTTAAGTCACTTGAATGAATCCTCTTTTGAACATTTTAACAATTTTTTGGTCCATCCTCTTGCATTTCATTATGTGAAGATTTGTTGTATATAGTGACAGACTTTGGATAGGTTCATGGTCACCAGTTAGATAAAGATCCTGACTTCTTTAGACCTGGGGACATTTGAATAATAATTTTTATTATACAGCCAAAGCATAAATATACATCTTTATGTGCATATGGGAAGTTCCCCATCTCAGTCCCAAGATTTGGTCTCTGAAGCCTTTCCCCACAGATTAGGAGTCCATATGTAATCTTACCTAGATCAAAGGAGTTCATATGTAATCTTACCTAGATCAAAGGAGTTCATATGTAATCTTACCTAGATCATAAGCAGTCATCTCCCCACTCATCTCCCTGAAAGACCAATTTGTTGTATGATCCGGTAAGGAAATAGGCAAGGCATTCTGCTCTCCATGGTATCTTTTTACCTTTACCTTGTGGAGGATTCCCTTGATAAAAATTACCAGAACAACTTGGATGACCAAGACCAGAGCTAGCCTTTTGGGAAAAGTCCTCAGGAACCTTATTCTTAGCAACATCTTCTGCCCATTCACTCCTACTGGTTCACTTCTATAGTCCTTGGGAGAGAGTCCAGGAAGAGATGAGGATCATCCCCAGGGAAGTTTCCACAATGATCTTGACTTATCAGGTACAGCACAATGATGCCCTGAAGAGACAAGTGTTTCCTGTTCAGAGAGTTGTCTGATACAGTTCAGCTTTTCCTATGGGCGGTGCTAAGCTTTTAGAATATGCTAGGACAGACTTGCAAATGCTTATGACCCAGTCAATTAAAACTTTCAGACCTTTGGGAAATAAATTAATTTGTACCCAAGGGAATAGCTTCATGATTGATTAATTGAAGTTTTTTTTAACCCTTCTAATGAAGGAATACATATGTCAGTGTATCTCTATCAGGGAATGTCAGGTGTGGACACAGTGGTGGTGGAGGTAGTGGAGAAGGGACAGAGAAAGCCAAGGATCTAAAAAAAGAACTCCTCTTGCTGATTCCCTGAGGGAGGTGACAGGAACATGTGCCCCATTCCTCGGAATCTCTCCTACCTAGAGTCAATGGGGATAAATAGAGGATGACCAGCTAAAGTATAAACTTGCAGAAGATCATCATAAATTATTCTCTTTGACATGCTCTTAATCTTTACCATTTCATTGCACAGTTGTGGAAGAGGAGTAGTATCTGATAGAGAGAATCCTCAATTTCTTATAAATATACCCAGGGGCCAATCACAAGTGGGGCCTACTTTTCCCCATACCTCCTCATGCCTCACCCTTAACATTCCCATACTAAGGGTTAGTCACAAAACCTCTTATTCATTATGTTGAAGGTTCCATATTATAGACTACAGGACCAATTTTATTACCTTGTATTCAAAATTCTCTGGTCTAGCACAATTATTGTGTCCTTTTTCTCCTACCCCACCACAAAAACAATGTTCCTGATCTACCCAGGCTGCTATTCTCACTTTCCCTTTTCCTTTTCTTGCTATTCATGGACATCTGAGTACAAGTACAAGGTGCAGAAGTTTCTGTTGCCTTACCCTGAAAGAAGCCTGGCAGAAGCCTAGAGAACATCCTAAAAAGTTGAACAACCAAAGTAAAAAATTAATCATCTCCTGCTTTCTTGTTTTGTTTTTTTTGTTTTGGATTACCTCAAGGCAATATCTTATTAATTCCAAGCAAAAAAACTAGTTTATTGGTTGCCCAGGACTTTCCACAGTCAATTTAAAAGTCAATTTCGCCACCCTCGAGGAATGGCATGCTTTGCAAACTGGGATTTCACAGAACTTTCTAGAATCACAGTCCAAGCAATTTAGGTAGAATTCTGTATCTGGCATATTCTGGTGGAAAATTACACGCACACACAAACATATACACACACACACACATACACACACTGATAAATATTTGCTTCCACAAGCAACCTAGGTTATTAATTTGTAAACTAGAGCAGTTACAGAAGTCAACAAGAATTTCCATCACTTTCCGTTCTCTGCCATCTTTCTTCTTGGGGGCCAAGATCTGGATCGAATGCTCATTTGAGGGAGTGGGGAATAAGGATGTTGTTCATTAGCTCTGGATGCCCTTAGTGGAAAGAATATAGATTTCAGTAGATTCTAGAAATAATTTTATGGGTAAAGACTGGATAGGATGGGGAAGGATACTGAAGGTCTGATTTGTTTGCATTTCTCATGGCCCTTGCTGGTTCATTGAGAAGACTGTTCACTTTGTGCTCATTGTGGGATAACATGTTCTCAGAGGGAGAGCAAATGGTGCATTATACAATGTGAAAATCTGTGTGACTCTGGAGCAGGAGGAATTCTTGAACTGAAATCTATGAGCTTATTTTTAAAATATTTCATAACTGCATTTTAAATAATTTAAAACTTGTATGATGAGTTTTATCTTCAGCATTCAAAAACATTTTGAGAAGAACTGCACAGGCTTCCCCAGCTTGCCCAAGGGGTCCATCACACACACATATACACACACCCACAGGGGTAAAAACTCCTATTACACTGATGGTTTGGTTATGAGATTTCACCTTGGGGAAAGGAGGGAGGCTTCTTTTTATTTTACTTTAAGAATATGTTGGGGGAGAGAGATAGTTCAGTTTGTTTTTGTTTTAATAAACTATTTCCCAGACACTGCTAGGTCAGGATTAATGAATATTACATCTTGAGTACATAACTGGCAGACAATTCTGCAAGGCATCTTTAAAAAGCAGAAGTAATGGTTGCTCTCTCCTTAAAATCACCGGCCTCAAGCTTAAATTTTCATATTTGTTTTAAATTTAGAACATTCATTTGTAAATCTTTGTATTTTTTTAAGACAATTTTGAATTCTGGCTCTGATACTGACTATGTGACCATGGAGCAGTCATCAATTAACCTGAGTCTTAATTACTTATCTATCAAATAAGATAAATAAAACTTGTATGGCCTGCTTCAAGTCCCCCTTTTCAAGTGAAAGCACTTTATACATCTCTTCTTTCTTTTTTACTTCACTCTTTCTAAATTTTTAAAAATCTGAACTTAAGGTCAGCTCTCTGTACCCCATCCCTCAAGAACATTTTAGTATACATAAAGGCAGCTAGGTGTTGCATTAGACAGAGTACTGGGCCTGGAGTCAGAAAGACCTGAATTCAAATCTTGTCTCAAATTCTTACTAGCTATTTGTCCTTGAGTAAGTCATTTAGTCTCTGTCTTGTTCCATTCCTTATCTATAAAATGGGGGTGGTAGTAATAGCAACTACCTCCCAGGGATATTGTTAGGGTCAAATGAGATCAAATTTGTAACGTATTAAGCACAGTGCCTAGCGCATAGTAGTCATTGTATAATGTTAATTGTTATTAGTATTATTTTACATAACTGAACATAAAAGGATTATATATGAAAGGATGACTCTCCATTTCATGCCACATACTATATGTATACATATACACACATATGTATATGTATGTGTGCATATATGACAAATTTAACATGTTACTTTCAAAACCATGTACTTATCTGTGCTTCTTTTTTAACTCCTTTTTTTCTCATCTGTATATTTTTAAGAATGTTTCAATGACACTCTTTTTTTGGTATCACTATTGCTCATTTTCCCTCTCTTCTGCCCTACCCTAACACTGCCTCTATTAAAAAGAGCAAAAAAATTTTTAAAACCATTCATAACAAATAAACATAGGCAAGCAAAATGTGATCTTGTCCAAAATTTCAGTTTTTTTCCGCATTTTGAGTCCTTCACCTCTCTGTTTTGGGTAATATGCTTCATCACAAAACCTCTAGAGACATGATTTCTCATTGCATTGATCAGAGTTCTTAAGTCTTTCAGAGGTTTAGTTGTTGTTCTTTTTTGGTTTGTTTACAATGTTCTTGTCCTTGTACAAATTATTCTGTTGGTTGTATTCACTTAATTGTACATCTATTCATATTACTCAGGATTCCCTGAAATAACCTCTTTCATTATTTCTTTTGGAAAAATAATATTCCATTATGCTCCTATACCACAGTTTGTTCAGTCATTCCCCAAGCAATGAGTACTCCCCTATATTCTAGTTCTTTGCTGGTTCATCCTCACTAATTGTGGGTATTCCTCAAGCTTCTGTCTTGGACCTTCTTTTCTCCCTCTATGTGCTATTTCTTGGAAATTTCATTAGTTCCCACAGATTTAACTATCATCTCTTTGAAGAAGACTACTAGATCTATCTGTCCAGTCCCAGTCACACCATTGTGCTTTAGTGCTGAATCTCCAGTTCCCAATTGGATATGTGGATGTCCTAGAGACATCATAAACTCAACATGTCTAAAACCAAGCTCAATTTCTTTCCCCTAAAGCCTTCATCTACTGTTAGTGTCTCCCTTCAGAAATTGTTGTTGTTGCCTAATCATGTTTTCAGGGGAGTCTGACTCTTTGGGACCTCTTTTAGGAGTTTTCTTGAAAAAGATACTGGAGTAGTTTACCCTATTTCCTTCTCTGGCTCATTTTACAGATGAGGAAACTGAGGCAAACAGGGTTATGCGACAAACATAAAAACATTCAGCTAATGAGTGTCTGAAACCAGAATTGAACTTAGGAAGACAGGTCTTGACTTCAGATCCAGCACTCTATCTACTGTACCACCTAATTGTCTTTTTTCATAGATTATTTTCCATTTGCTCTGTATATAGCTTGGATATATCTAGTTATTTAAATGTCTCCATGATATGAACATGAATTGTTTGAGAGCAATCCTTCTCCATGTGAACTTGGATTCCCCTATTTTCTCTCAGTAAAGATTAGTTTTCCCTAAAAGTCAACAAAGTTTTCCATGGGACTTAATTGGCCCTATCTCCTTTAACACTAAGGGATTAAAAGGCCCGCCCACATGGAATGTACACCCTTCCAACCTGATGATTCCCTGAAGAGGGACCATTTCCAGAGAAGCAAAATGCTACTCTATCTTACTTTTGACATGCTATCCATTGTTCTAAAGAGCTTGGCAGTGGAGGCTCAGAATTTTCCATTGGAGTAACATGAATAACCAAGTCTCTAAGGGAACAAGTGAGGATTTTTGCTGATACTTGAGCCAGAATTTTCTGCTTCATATCAAAAAGTTAGGGAAAAATCTTTAGGCTCTAAACTAAGAAAATATGTCTACAGACTAATTGTACATTATTATACATTCCCATATATCTCACAGGTGTATCTTTACCCAGGTTGTTCTTCTTGCACGGGATGGTCCACACCCCACCTCCCCTGCCCTGGTCTTAGCTCCACCTCTTGGAAACTTTATCTCTTTATAAGGCTCAGTTCAAGGGTCACCTTTCCACGTTGTGGTGTTCCAATGTGTCTGACTCTTCATGAACCCGTGGACCATGCTGTCCATGGAACTTTCTTGGCAAAGACACTGGAGTGGTTTATCATTTTCTTCTCTAGTGGATTAAGGCAAGCAGAGATTAAGTAACTTGCCCAGAGTCACACAGCTAGTAAGTGTATGAGGCTGGATTTGATTTCAGATCTTCCTGTCTCTAGACCCAGCACTGTATTCACTGAGCCATCTTGCTGTCAATTCATTTCCCCAATCACTGTGGTTTTTTTAATAACCTGTATTCATCCTTCTATGAGTATGTTGTACTGCCCCCCCT
Source organism: Potorous gilbertii (assembly GCA_028658325.1). Classification (NCBI taxonomy): domain Eukaryota; kingdom Metazoa; phylum Chordata; class Mammalia; order Diprotodontia; family Potoroidae; genus Potorous; species Potorous gilbertii. Next base: position 158,653,891 of record CM053770.1, read on the forward strand.
CTCCAGCATCCAAGGATTAGGCTCAGGAGGGGAAAGTAAAGCTGGTGACTTTACATAACCCTCCCTCACTCAAAACATCAAGTGCAAGTCATCATTTCTCTGATGTCATGGTCTTCTTTGAAAATGAAAGATGAATACAAGTCTCTTTTGTATCTACTCCCAGCACCTAGCATAGTGATGACTGTGTTCATCCTTCATTGCCGAAGAAGACCATGCCATCAGAAAAATGACATGACTTGCACTTAACTTGGTTTTGAGGGAGGGCCATGCAGGTCACCAGCCTCATTTCTCCAGAGCCATCTGAATCCAGTGACCAGGATGACTGGAGATGACCCAGGATAAGGCAATTGGGGTTAAATGAGTTAACTGCCCAAAGTCATATAGCTAATGAGTATCAAGTGTCTGAGGTGAGATTTGAACTCAGGTACTCCTGACTTCTGCACTGGTGCTCTATCCATTGCACCACCTGTAAAGTGTCCATCTGTATATTAAACACAAATAAAGCTTAACTTATTTCTTTGAGGGTGATGGTAGAAAGGGATGCTTCTGTTCATCTACACAGGATGAGTCACAAGACCAATGTCTATTGACCAATTCAACATGATCCAGATGGGCACTTTACAGAGAGTCTGCCCAACATTGTTTATATCTGAAGCAGACAATACAGATTGACAACAGGGCACAGAGTTGCAAAGGAAGGGGAAACAAACTGAATTGCAACTAAGCTAAACTAATCAGTGTATGACAATGCAGCATCTGGGGCATCTGCATTCTTATACTAAGCCCAAGAAAAGTTAACTCAGATTCAAGGTATTCTATGGGTCCACACACATTCAAAATCATATTCAAAAACAAATCCTACTGTGTTTACTTATTTTCTATTCAGCCTGAGTACATAATTCAAAATAAAGACACACTGAAATGTGATAACTACATGTGTATTGATTACAGATTAGAAAGGCATGTTCCCTACCCTCCTAGAGTTGGCATCATCTCCAAATTGATTCCCTTAATTTTTAATATTTACTTTCACATCTGGCTCAGTTTACATATCTGTAAGACAAGTCAGAAGTTCCCTGTCTCTGCAGGAAACTCTGAGAAGTTCCCTCATCAAACAGCACCTTTTTTCTTTCATTTTTCTTTTCCTACCTTTGTATCATATTCCCAAAATTGGAAGAATTACCATAATATTCAATTGTGGAGATTTAAGTTCTTGCTCAGAGAACTAAATCCCACCCCTAGAGGTAAAATACTAGAACTAAATGAGCTTGTCTTATCTACCACAGAAAACACAAAACTTGCAACAACCATATGACTTCTCATTTCAAAGAAAGAAGGTATTATTTTAATAAGGCTTTGCAAAATGTATGTGCTTTGTCAGGCCAGGTTCTGACAGGTTCAGAAAATATGATGATTATATTCTCCTTTATGTAATTGAGTAGAGAAATCAAGAGAGACAGAGATAGAAACAAAGATCAACAAAGACAGCAGCCAACCAGAAATGCAGGGACAGATCAAGGGACAGAGAGATAGAGATTTTCCAATTAACAATGTTAAGCCCCTAAGATCATAAAACTCCTATTTTTTTAAGAGGCTGGGAGAAATGTGGAAGGCCCAGTTTGCTTGTACTTTGGGGTTTTTTTTCATGATACTGGCTCATTGATTTTCTGAAACAGACGTCTCTTCATGCTTTGTTCCTGAGATCACTGTATTCTAGGGTGAGATCAAATTGTGTCCCATGCAACCAGTCATGGGGATCGATGTACAAAATGATAAAAGTCATTTTTTTTCCATCTGATTGCCTCATAATGAGTATTCATTTTGGAGAAAGGAGACTTCCTTTTATCCTACTTTGAACACATGTTGGTGCAGAAAAACAGATCAGTCATAACTCATTTTTTTTCATTTTTAAAAATTTTTTATTATTTTATTTGTTTTCAGTGTTCTACAATCACTTCCACATAACTTAGATTTTTTTTCTCCTCCCTCCTCTCCTTCTTCCCTCCCTTCCCCCTCCCTCCCTGAGATGGCATACAATTTTATATAGGTTCTACGCATACATTCCTATTAAATACATTTTCACCTTAGTCATGTTGAATAGGAGAACTAAAATGAATGGAGAAATCATAAAACAAACCAAAACGTAATACAAAAGAAAGTGATCTGCTACATTCTGCAATCAAATTTCATAGTTCTTTCTCTGGATGTGGAAAGCATTTTGCCTTAAGGAACCCTTGGGAATTTTTTAAGCCCTTGCATTGCAATGAAGTACTAAGTCTACCAGAAAAAATTGTTGCACACTGTGGTTGCTGTTGTGTACAAAGTTCTCCTGGTTCTGCTCCTTTCACTCAGCATCAGTCCATATAAGTCTTTCCAGACCTTTCTGAAGTCTTCCTGTTCATCATTTCTTATAGCACAATAGTATTCCATTTTATTGATATACGACAATTTATTCAGCCATTCCCCAATTGATAGCACAATAGTTTTCTATTACGTTCATATACCAGTACTTTTCAGCCATTTCCCAATTGATTTCCAGTTTTTGGCCACCACAGAGACAGCTGCTATAAATATTTTTGTACATGTGAGACCCTTTCCCATTTTATGATCTCTTGGGGATACAGTTCTGGAAGTGCTATTGCTGGATCAAAGTATATGCACATTTTTGTAGCCCTTTGGGCATAGTTCCAAATTTCTCTCCAGAATGGTTGGATTAGGGGGGCAGAGCCAAGATGGCAGAGTAGAAAGACTCACATTTGCTAGCTCCAAACCCACAGCCCATAGATTTCCTGTAAAAAGAACTCCTGACAAATTCTGGAACAGTGGAAGCGGCGCAGAAACACAGTGAAGGAGATTTCCGTTCCAGAGAGCCTTGAAAAACCGATCACAAAGGTACCCCGGATGGGAGCAGAGCCCTGCCCTGCGGAGCCCTCCCCTCGCCCCGGCCGCACCGCACCGAGAGGAGGGAGCAGAGCCCAGCAGGCGTCAGGGACCTGAATCTCCGGGGGCTGCGAAGGTCCCTCCACCCACAGACGCACAGGTCAGTGAGAGAGACGGGCTGAGAGGGGAGCGGGTATCTTCGGGACTCGGACCCCCTCGGGAGGCTGCGGCCGTGGCAGAGGCAGAGGCAGCTCAGCCAGAGGCCCACAGAGCAGGCAGGAGCTCCACCCCAGCTCCATTACAAAAGATCTCTGCATAAACCCCCTGAGGGAACTGAGCCTGAGAGGCGGCCCTGCCCCCACCTGAGAACCAGCAGATAAGTTCCCATTGAAGAGCAGTCAGGCCTGCCGCCAAAAGCCCTGAGGCTGGGGAAGCAGCATTTG
>CM053770.1:158657713-158707221 GCA_028658325.1 Potorous gilbertii
AGATACCCCATGGGCTCAGGCCATGGAGGAGCTCAAAAAGGATTTTGAAAATCAAGTCAGACAGGTGGAGGAAAAACTGGGAAAAGAAATGAGAGAGATGCAAGAAAAGCATGAAAAACGGGTCAACACCTTAATAAAGGAGGCCCAAAAAAATGCTGAAGAAAATAGCACCTTGAAAAATAGGCTAACTCAATTGGCAAAAGAGGTTCAAAAAGCCAATGAGGAGAAGAATGCTTTCAGAATGGTTGGATTAGCTCACAGCCCCACCAACAAAGAATTAGTGTTTCAATTCTCCCACATCTTTTCCAACATTTATCATCTTCCTATTCTGTCACTTTAGCCAATCTGATAGATGTGATGTGGTATCTCAGAGTTGTTTTGATTTGCATCTCTCTAATCAATAGCGATTTAGAGCATTTTTTCATATGACTATAGATAGCTTGAATTTCTTCCTCTGAAAACTGCCTGTTCATATTCTTTGACCATTTATCAATTGGGGAATGACTTATATTCTTGTACATTAGATCAGTCATAATTATATCAGGGTAATTTAATATGAGAGCTAAAAAATACTAGCAGATCAGTTTTCACAATAATTTTATAACAGGTGATTTTCCTCCTATAATTCCCCAGCCCCACCTTGAGAATGATCAAACTGCCATTCCTGGCAACCCTGAGGAAGCTTCCCTGATTGCTTAGTCAGAACTCAGTGAATATACTGAGAAGATTAAATTGAACATATATCATTTTTTATCCTATTTACAAGTAATTGATTTTGTTCTATAACTGATTGTCTTTATTCTTTGTCTCTGGACTTAACTCAGACTTCAGCTGTATGTAATGGGTTAGAAATCCAAGTTTCTTACCCTAAGGAATTTAATTGATGTTGGAGGGTGTGTGTGAGCAGAAAGGAAGTGTGGCCTTGATATTTTCACGCCACCAAGTTGTCCTTTAAGGATGTCCAGTTTGCTGTCCAAAATTGCTGCGTTACTATTTCTCACCTGGACTCAAAGAGTATTTTTTACAGAGGAGGGGAGGAGTCAGTTAGTCCCCATTACTAAACTTCCAACCAATCACATTGCTTCCATGTATCTCAGCTCTATAACCAATCATGTTGTCTTTAATTCCATGATGTCATTAGCCTGCTCTGTTTTTTATTCTGTGCTCCCTCAAACCCTGTAGAAGGGAAAATGTCCTCTTTCCCAGGATCTTTGGCATTAATAAAGACAAGTCATGGATTCATTTATTCACTGGTAGCATGCCCCTGCTGATAAATGTTATCTTGCATGGAGAGTTGCCTCAGTTTACCCTTTTGTTAAATTCTTACTGATGACAATACAAAAGAGATGACCCACTACCCTACCTCTCATTTGCCCCACTCTGTGTGTGTGTGCTTGTTCTTTCATAATCTTGTATGAACGAATATGCTGTGATGGATATGTCCATGACTGGAAGTAACCTTTTGGATTTCAAAAGTTCTGATAGCTATCTGGCACATAGTTAGTATCTGGCAAATTCTTACTGATTTATTGGCTTATTGAATGCTACAAAACTTTATTAAAAGGAGATGAGATATTTAAATGCAATGCAGTTATATAAGAATACACATACAAACAAACAAACACACACACACAATTTCAATTTGAAAGCCACAGTTGATGTCAGAGGAAATGCTAAAGACCTTGTGGGAAGAACCCAATATAATCTCTTGTAACCTAAATATATAACTAGAACTCTAGTACAACTTCTGTGCATTGTAAATGATCTAGATACTAACAAATTTACTCCAACAGTGTTTATACTGCTTTCAAATGATAAGATAGCAAATGGAATAATTCAAATCACCAAGGATCAAGTTATTCCAATATAAATCTTTCCAGGTTTTCCCAAAGTCTGTCTGCTCATCACTTCTTATAGCACAATAGTTTCCCATTACATTCATATATCAGTACTTGCTCAGCCATTTCCCAATTGATTTTCAGTTCTTGGTCACCACAAAAAGAGCTGCTATAAATATTTTTGTACATGTGAGATATTTTTCCATTTTTATGATCTCTTTTGGATACAGCCCTAGAAGTGATGCTAGGTCAAAGAGTATGCACATTTTTATAGTGCTTTGGGCATAGTTCCAAATTTCTCTCCAGAATGGTTGGATCATCTCAATTCCACCCACAATGAATTAGTGTCCCAACTATCCCACATCTTTTCCAACATTTATCATCTTCCTGTTTTGTCATGTTAGGCACTCTGAGAGGTGTGATATGGTACCTGAGTTGTTTTGATTTGATCTCTCCAATCAATAGTAATTTAGAGATTTTTTTCGTATGATTATAGATAGCTTTAATTTCTTCCTCTGGAAACTGCTTATTCATATCCTTTGACCATTTACCAATGGGGGAATGACTTGTATTCTTGTACATTTGACTGAGTTCTCTAAATATTTTAGAAATGAGGCCTTAAGAACTAATGTAAAAATTCTTTCTTAGTTTTCTCCTTCCCTCCTAATCTTCGTTGCATTTGGTTTTGCTTGTAAAACTTTTCAATTTAGTGTAATCAAAATTATCCATTTTGCATTTCATAATGTTCTCTATCTCTTGTTTGGTCATGAATTCCTCCATTCTCTATAAATCTGACAGATAAACTATTCTCTGCTCCCCTGATTTATTTTTAGTATCAGCCTTTATACCTAGATTGTGTATCTATTTGGAACTTATTCTGGTTTATGGTGTCAGGCATTGGTCTATTCCCAGTTTCTGCCATACTATTTTCCAATTTTCTGAACAGTGTTTGTCAAACAGTGAGTTCTTATCCCAGAAGCTGGGGTCTTTGGGTTTATCAAATAGTAGATTGCTAGTCATTGGCTACCATGTCTTGTGTACCTAATCTATTCCATTGATCTACTCCTCTATTTCTTAGCCAGTACCAAGTAGTTTTGATGATTGCTGCTTTCTAATACAATTTAAGATCTGGTATGGCTAGGCCACCTTCCCTAACTTCTTTTCATGAATTCCCTTGATATTCTGGACCTTTTGTTCTTTCAGATGAATTTTGATATTTTTTTCTAGCTCTGTAAAATAATTTTTGGTAGTTTGTTTGGTATGGCACTGAATAAGCAAATTAATTTAGGTAGAATTGCCATTTTCATTATATTAGCTCAGCCTCACCATGAGCAACTGATATTTTTCCAATTACTTAGATCTGAACAAAATGCTAAAAGCATTTTGTAATTGTGTTCATATAGTATTCTGGGTTTGTTTTGACCAGTAAAATCCCAAATATTTTATAATGTCTACAGTAACTTTAAATGGAATTTCTCTTTCTATCTCTTGCTGTGGGCTTTGTTAGTAGTATATAGAAATGTAAATGATTTATGTGGGTTTATTTTATATCCTGCAACTTTGCTAAAAATAAATAAAGTTGTTTATTATTTCAAGTAGTTTTTTACTTGATTCTCTAGGATTCTCTAAGTATATCATCATATCATCTGCAAAGAGTGATAACTTAGTTTCTTCTTTACCTATTCTAATTCCTTCTTCTCTTATTGCTAAAGCTAACATTTCTAATACAATATTGAATAACTGGTAATAATGTGCATCCTTGTTTCACCCCCAATCTTACTGGAAATGTATCTAGCTTATCCCCATTACATATAATGCTTGCTGGTGGTTTTAGGTAGATGCTACTTGTCATTTTAAGGAAGGCTCCATTTATTCCTATACTCTCCAGTATTTTCAATGGGAATGAGTGTTGTATTTTGTCAGAAAGCTTTTTCTGCATCTATTGAGATAATCATATGATTTCTGTTAAGTTTTGTTGCTGATATGATCAATTATGCTGATAGTTTTCCTTACATTGAACCAGCCCAGCATTCCTAGTATAAGTTCTACCTGATGAAAGTGTATTATTCTCATGATAAGTTGCTATAATCTTTTTGCTAATATTTTATTTAAATTTTTACATCTATATTACCTAGGGAAATTGGTCTATAATTTTCTTTCTCTGTTTTGGCTCTTGCCAGTTTAGGTATTAGTACCATATTTGTATCATAAAAATAACTTGGTAAGACTCCTTCTTTGCCAATTTTCCCAAAAGTCTATATTGGAATTAATTGTTCTTTAAATGCTTGATAGAATTTCCTCGTAAATCCATATGATCTTGGAGACTTTTTCCTAGGGAGTTCATTGATGACTTGTTTCAATTTCTTTTTCTGAGATGAGGTTATTTTAAGCATTTTACTTCCTTGTCTGTCAATCTGGGCAATTTATATTTTTTAAATATTCATCCATTTCACTAAGATTGTCAAACTTATTGGCATACAATTGGGCAAAATAATTCCTAATTGTTGTTTTAATTTCTTCTTCATTGTTTTCTTCTTTCTTTTTTAAATCAAATTAATCAAAGGTCTATTAAGTTTATTGGTTTTTTTCTTAAAACCAGCTGTTTTATTTATTAGTTCAATAGTTTTCTTAACCTCAATTTCATTAATCTCTCCCATTGGGTTTCAGTATTTCTAATTTGGTATTTAATTGGGGGTTTTCAATTTGCTCTTTTTCTAGCTTTTTCAGTTGCATACCCAATTCATTGATCTCCTCTTTCTTTATTTTATTCATGTAAGCATTCAGAGATACAAAACTTCCTCTAAGAACTGCTTTCACTGCATCCTAGGAGGACACTCCTGTATTTCCTAAGATCTTCCCCACATGGCCTACAATTTCCTACTCTAGATGAAATAGTGGACAGTGTGTTAGACTTGGAGTCAGGAAGACCTGAGCTCAAATCATGTCCCAGCTATGTTACCCTGGGCATACCAATTATTCTCTGCCTAAGTTTCTCCCTCTGTAAAATGGGAATGGGAATGGCATCTACCTCACAAGAATGTGTTGAGGATAAAATGAAACTATATGTAAAGTGCTCTGTGCACCTTAGGGCATTATATAAACATTAACTATTGTTATTGTTGCTATCTTTGTGCTTCCTACATCTCAACACTATGGAAATCCCATCTATCATTCCAAATCCAATTCTATTCCCTGCTAGTAAAAGAAGCCCCGCATACTTCTATGTCTCCTAATTAGCAACGTTAGGATAGGTATTATGTTCTATTTTATTATCTAGCACAGTGCCCTGCACCTAGACACCTAGAATCATAGATTTAGAGCTGAAGGGACCTTAGAAGAAGCTTAGTGGTCCAATAAAGAGCTGGATTTGGCATCAGGACAACCTGTGTTCAAATGCAGCCTCAACCATTTACTAGCTCTGACACTCTGGACTTAGCCTCTTTTGATAAAAATAGCACTATCTCCTAGGCTTGTTGTGAGAATCAAATGAAATACATATGAAAAGTGCTTTGAAAATTTTAAAATGCTATATAAATTCTAGCCATTAGCACTGGAAGTCATCAAGTCTAAAACTTATTTTTTAAAATGAGGAAACAAGTCCAGGAAGATTAAGCAACTCACCCACAGCCATATAGATAGTTTATTAGAAAGGTGGGATTTGAACCCAGGACTTCTGACTCCCAAATCAACACTTTCCATGTACCACCCTATTTCTCCTATTTTTAAATTACTTTAAATCTCCATACAATTAGGAGATTTAATTTAAATTAATATATTATAATAAATATAATATAATATATAATCACATAAATAAAATCCTATATGAATATAATCTCCTTTAATTAGATTGAAATCCTACACTTCGGTAATTTGTTGCACAAAACATTTATATGCATCCACTTTGATTAGGCACCTTGGCTTTGGCTCAAGGATCTTTCCTTCTTGATGAAGTAGGCAGAGCACTGGGAGGGGGGTCGGGAAGACCCAAGTCACTTCACCTCTGTTTGCCTCAGTTTCCTCATCTGTAAAATGGAGATAAAATAGCATCTACCTTCCAAGGGGATTGTGGAATCAAATGAGATAATCATTGTAAACAACTTAGCACAGTGTCTGGCACACGGGAAATACTATGTAAATATAATTATTATTTTCATGGTCACGGTGTCCTCCACGTCCTTATCAGCTCATGCCTGAATCCCTGAAATAATGTCCTAACTGGTCTCTCCATCACCTACCTAGGTTCAGCTTCTTTCACCGTGTCCCTTCTCCCATCAGAAATAATGAGCAGTTCCTGGGCCCAAACAATCAGTCTAAGTTCCCCTCTACTCAAGGCAGATGATCTGAAATGCTTACCCTGTTTAAAATCCCAATACATGTGACATTTTTTCGCAGCTGCCTGAAAGCATGGCTTGAAAACCAGTCCACCAGGCAATGATCACACAACCTGAATTAGGATTTAACATTCCCAGAATGAAAATAAAGCACATTCTAGAAAGAAGTAGAAAAACAACCCACTGACATATCACTCTGCTATGCACCCCTATCTTACAGATTATTTATCTTGAAAGAGAATCTTCTTTCCATACCTGATTCCTGAGCAAAGCTAACGAGTAGTTTTGCTTACAGTTCAGGCTTCAACCTAGATGTCCTGGTTCCATAGTTTCCCGCTAAGGCCTAACAGCAATTATAATCCATTCAATTCACTACATGCATATCCAGCACCTACAACATTAAAGACCCTATGGTAGGCACAGAGAGGCAATATAATTCACGTTATGTTGGGCTGACCATTCATACAGAACATTGTTACATTGCTAAGGTCTCTTTTATCTTTAAAATTCTGTGTTCTCTACCTGTGTATGGCTGCCATTACACATATGCATGATTGGTGCATCTGCTATGATAGGTTCCTGAGCAATGCAGACCTTTTCATTCATACCATTTTACTTCTGATGGAACAAAACAAAACAAAACATCCTTGTGAGCAGAGGCAGAAGAACCAGACCCATCAAATTCCTTTTATGACACAAATATGGTGCTGATACCTAAACCAGGAAGAGCATAACAGATAAAGAAAATTATCGACCAATTTTCCTAATAATATTGATGCAAAATTATAGAGAAAATGTTAATACAGAGAGAGAGGGAAGGGAAGTCAGGGAGGGGGAAAATTTGGAATTCAAAATTTTACAAAACTGAATGAATGTTGAAAACTATCTTTACATGTAATTGGAAAAAATACTACTAAGAAAAAAAGAGGAAAAAACCAAAACATTAAAACATTATTTGAATGTAAGTTACCACTGTTATTAAAAAAAGAGGATAAAATTTAAAAAGTTAAGAATTAAACAACTAAAATGTCTACATTGTGTTCACTTTAACAAACTTCAAACTTTCCTAACCATGCATGTAGGTGCTGAAACATTCCATTTTTCATTTTATTGCTGATCCTACTCTTCCTTTCTTTTTCATAGCAATAAAATATTAGAAACAGAAAGTTTAAGGGAGAAGAGTTCTCAGAGGACATCTAGTCCAATGCCATTATTTTAAAAGTGAGAAAAATGCAACTGAGGAACGTCAAGTGACGTGTTCACATTCATACAGGGAGTATTAGGGGTGAGATTTGAACCCAGTTAATCTGATTTTGAACTGTGCTGTTTCCACTGGAGTGTGACTTCTCTTAATTTAAAATATTAAGTATAATAGAATATTTTCCAGTTGCTAGACACATAGCATTTTATCTTCAGCCTTAAGCTAAAGGGACTGTGAAAGCAGTACATCTCAGTTCCAGCTTAGAAGCTGAAGGCTCTTTTGGTAGAATTTTTAGGTTCTTTTCTTAAGACTTATTTTATTGTGGTAAGAAGCAATTCAAAGATTCCTCAAAAAGCAAATAAGAAACACAACTTTCTGAATCACATAATACAAATGGGTTTCAACATCCTGGAAACTCTTCCTAAGAGGATATAATTGTGGGGAAGGAGTCTGGAATGAGAGTGATAGGACTGAAAAATGTTTCATATGTATGTTTTATTTAATTGGATAATGATTTAATTGAAAAATTAGAGGTAGTATTGGCTAAAAGATAGGATCACAACATCACTTTTAGATTTAAAAAATAGATTCTTATTCTATATATAATGAAAAATTTACTAAACTCATTGGTTTAGAGGGGTTAAAGGTACAAATATCTGGATTGAATGGAAAACAAAATGATTTTTAAAAACAAAATCTAGGTCAGGCTAGAGTCTGCTTCATTATAAATAATAATATTTCTCTTTAACTTGCATGGATTATTATTTTGAATAGGTTAAACATATTTTCAATTCCTCTGGAATGCAGTGAAGCAGTATTAATGACCTAATGGATTTACAAATTAGGAGACAAGTCACAGAAATGTTTGAATTGATAAAATGTACAACTGAAGAGCAACTTGTTATTTGTATGGCATAAATATTTTATGAGGGAAGATGATGAATGAAATCATTGTCGTTGATTAGCCATATTATTCATGGTCTAAATAAAAAAAGCACATCAAGGATATTAAAAAAAATGATTTAACAAAATTATCAAAAAACAAATTAGAAACAGTATTTTTGGAGGGGGTAAAATTTCAGAGGGCATTCCAAACCCTTTAATTCATATTTGCAAATGGAAACTGAGATTCAAAGAGTGAAGGAGCCAGTGGAAGTCAGAACTAGACCACATGGTCCTAAATCCTGCCTGCCTTATCTGTCTATCAAATATGATAAAAATTGAGTAATAGTATCCCCCAGTTTCAAATGTGCATCTTGTAAACAACATATTGTGGGATTATGGATTTTAATCTATTCTGCTATCCACCTTTGTTTTATGGGCGACTTCCTTCCATTCACATTCACAGTTATGATCACTACCTGTGTCTTTCCCTCCTTCCCATTTCCTCTCATTTATGTTTTTAATTCTCCCTTCCCCTCTACAATAGTGTGCTAATTTTTTGACCACTGCTTCCCTCAGTCTTCACTCCCTTCTATCAGCTCCACTTCCTTTTACTCCCCTTTTCCCTTACTATTTCTCTTCTGTTTAACCTCTCCTCCATTTTCTTTCTCCTTTTCCCTCCTACTGCCTATAAGGCAAGTTAGATATCTATATTTAACTGAGTTTGTTGTTCCCTCCTTGAACCAAATCAGATGAGAGTAAATCTCAAACAGTGCTCATCTCCCTTCCCTCTTTCCCTTTTCTCTCCTGGATCCATTTTCCTTGACTGCTGTTTTTCCAATGAAATATTTTGCATTTTCTTTGAGTTTTTCATTCTTTAAATTCCTTTTGACTGATTCTTGATGCCTAAAAGGGTCATTAGTTTCTGCTTGCCCAATTCAAATTTTTAATAGATTGTTTTCTTCAGTTAACCTTTGCACCTTCTTTTCCGTTTTGTCTAATTATACCTTTTAAGGAGTTATTTTCTCCAGTTAGGTTTTGTGCTTCTTTTTCCATTTGTCCAATTTTTCCAGTTAGGTTTTGTGCTTCCATGTCCATTTGACCAATTTTCCTTTATAAGGAGCTGTTCTTTTCAGTGACTTTTTTCATATTTTTAAAATCATTGGTCAATTTTTCTTCCACCTCTCTAATTTGGCATTTAAAATCCTTCTTGAGCTTGTCCAAGAATGCTCTTTGGGGTTGAGACCAGTTCATATTCTCTTCTGAAGTTTCAGACGGGAGTACAGTCTCAATGCTCATCTCTTCTATATTTATGTTTTGGCCTTTGTCCCCATAGTAAGATTCTATGGTTTTTTGTTTTCTGGTTTTCTTCTACCTCATCATGATTGCCTTTTTCCTAGCTTTTAAAGTGGAACTCTGCTTCTGGGGCACATGGGGCTCTTTCTCACATTTCTTGTGCTGAGAACTTGAGACTTTGTGTGTTGTGGCCTCTGGTTCTTTCAACTAGAAGCTAGAATGCTGCAGCTGGCCTGGTGTGCCAAGGCAGAGGCTTGAGTTTCCCTGGAGTTACTCTGGAGCTTGCTGCATGAGGTATAGCAGAGGAGAGGTGACTGCAGGAGGTCTCCTCTCCTGAGTTACAGTACAGGCAGGTTCAGTGTTTGGTGAACCCCCATCTGCACTAGTGTCTTCCCAATTCCCCTGGCTGTGATAAGGTACACCTGGGGTCCTGGTGTTGATGCTTACGGGTTTCACACCACTAGGCTTCAAGATCTCCTCCTAGTTCTCTGAGATGGGGCTGTCTGAGCCAGCTCTGGGTCCTGCACTGCTCCCCTTCAGCCACAGCAAGGTGGTGTCGACCTTTTAATTTTCCTAGACTCTTGAGTTAGGTGACTGTTCAGCCCTTCAGCGATCCCACTAAATCCAGGGTTTTTTTTCCCCTGGGGAAATATTCTCTGGGTTTTTCAAGGTCAACAAGGGGAGGGTACGAACACTTAGAGATCACTCTGCTATCTTGGCTCCCAGAAGTTCAGTTGGGTGACTTACGGACATTTCATCTGTGGGCTCATTCACAGTCTCAGGAGCAGCTGTTCCCATTACCTGGGACACTGTGCTTCTTTCTCACTCAGTTCTGCTTGACTCCCATCCTTGGCTGATATGTTTGAGAATCTGCACTGCTGCTGCTTCAATCTTCTCCTGTTCTTCTTCTTGCTATAGCCTGTGCACTCTGGGTTCCCCAGGTCCTGTGTAACAGATCCTTCTTGTTGACCTTCCAGGCTGTCCTGGGTTGGAAATCTACCACATTCTTGTCTGCTAGTGGATTCTACCCCTCTAAAATTTGTTGAGATTCTCTTTTTACAGATACCTGAATTTGTGGTAGAGGTTAGGTAAGTCCATGCTCTCTCTCTGCCATCTTGATTCCACCCCACCCAGTTATTCTGTTTTTGTGGGGTTTTGCTTTTGGGGGGATAGGGAAAAAGACAGCAGAAAGATTGCAACCAAGATTAGGAGGGAAGCAGAATAATCGGGAAGAATTTTTATAACGATCAAGGCCTCATTTCTAAAATACATAGAAAAGGGAGTCAAATTTACAAGAATATAAGCCATTCCCCAACTGATAAATGTTAAAAGTTAAATGTTAAAATAGGAAGTTTTCAGAGGACAAAATTAAAGCTATCTAGAGTCACATGAAAAAATGCTCTAAATCACTATTGATTAGACAGATACAAATCGAAACACCTCTGAGGTGGCCACTGAGATGTTAACAATCAGCAGCAGGCACTCAGACGTCAGCCCAGTCTTCTCCCAAAAAGATTAAACTGAAGAAAAGAAATCTGAAAGTCAGCTTGTCCTCATCTTGAGTTAAATTTCCCAATTGGTTTAGCAATTATATATAAATAATTAGTAAAGCTGTCTATCTTATTTATTATTTTCTTAAATAGAAAACACATTACAACCTTCCAAGATATATAACTAAAGTATTATAGTCAATTTATTGGTTTCTAAAGGACCCACAACAATTAACAGTCTGGGGGACAGTGTTACAAATATAAAGAAATAAAAGTTTTTAACAAAGAACTGGACAAATTTTATACACACACACACACACACACACACATAGTAAGTATTACAGCATGACAACATATTTTTTGAATACATTAGGATTTATCACATTCATATATATATCAATGGAAAACCATTAAACATTATTAAACATAGTTCATTACACAAGTGAACATTATTTCTTCCTTTAAAGTATGTATTTTTCTGGATCCTGACTCAGCTTTGGCATTCTTGAGGATTCGTCAGTCGATCGTACTGGAGAAGTCCTTCAAGATATAGAAGAAAGTTCATCAGTAGCTGGTGGAAAAAGGAAGAAGAAAAAAATCAATTCACATTATCTATATATATGGATGTATACACATATAAAATTAAATTTTGCTTGGAACAAATGATTCATCATGTTAAGGAATTCTGGGTGTGAGAAGAAGGAAAATGGCCAGTGTTCCAACTTAATCTTAGAGTTTTCTGAGCACTTTGAAGTTAAGTGACTTGCCCACAGTGTCATGGGCAGTATGTATCATATCATAGGGAGGATATGAACTCATGTTTTCCTGGAAGCCATCTGCCATACAGGGTTGTTTTAAAACTCAAGTCAGATAATGTCTGCATGATGCTTTGCAAAACTTAAAGTGCTATAATAATGCCAAATCTCTATGATTACACTTAAGATTTGTGTTGATTTTTTAACAATTCATTAAATTGTTCATATAATACCACTTTGTCATCTTTTGCAGAAATTAGTACAGAAGGTACAATTATAATTAATTTCATGGTGATTTGTTTTCTTATGCTCATATTGAGTTCTATTTCCTACCTAATTAGGTTGATTTTTGCCTTTGGGCTTACAATCCAACTAACCATGCCAATTATTTGATTTGTCTATTTGAGGAAAATGTGAACCACACTTCCATTTAGCTGCAACTTCTTTCTATTTTTTTGGTTAAACTGATATGATAGCAAAGGTATTGATATGAATATTGCTTTGTTCTTTCAGTACTATTGGTCACTGGACAAAGACTATAACTTAAGATTCTAACAGTTGAACTGATATCTGTAGATGGCTTTTGAATTGTGGGATTCATAGTATCTTTCCCCCTACACCCCTTGATCCTCCTCTGTAGAATCATGGTGGAATCACAGAATTAAACAGAATAATAGATAGAATCTCAGAAATGAATATGACCTCAATGGCTCTCTAGTTCAAACAATCCTTGAACAATTTTAATTGCATCCTCCCACAGTAGCTGAATAACTTCATATCTGAAGATAAGAAGGCACTATCTAGAAATGAGGATCAATCATCCTTCTGTTTCATTGGATGCTGTGGTCCAAAACTGGATTACCTACTGATCAGCCTTCAGGACCTAAGCCTCTCTGTAACTGGCCAGGTTTGTCTTCTGGAAACAGATGCAAGATGACTCATGCTTAGTCTAGCTTATTGGAAAGAACTTGCTAGCTAATTTCTAGCTTATTGGAAAAAACATGTTAAATCTTGTACTTCACCTTTGGAAGAAGAAGTTGTTGGCACTGAAATAGCACCTTTTTAGCAGTGTTCCAGGATATTTAAAAATCAGGCATAGCATCAAATTATAACAGTTTATTTGTGTGTAATTTGGACATACCTTCATTAAGTCCCTTATTTATACTTTCTACCAGACTCACGCCGCATCTGAAATAACATCAAAATAGAATTCAGAACAATGAGGTAAATGAGGAATAAGGAACTCAAGATAATACACAAAACTCAAAAGGTCTTTAAAAAAAAATGAAGACATCCAAAGAAATGACTAATAAAATTAGACATAGGTTTATTTTACTTTAGCCATTCAACAGAAAATCTATTGATCTAATAAAATAATAATATTACAAACGGAATCACAATTTTATGTAAAGAGACACGTGAACTTTGTTAGCATAGTAGTCATGTCCCAGGTTGGGAACATAGTTTTCTTGTATGCTAAGCAAACTGTACCCTTTTTATTTTCATTGTATCAATATAATATTTTTCTTTGAAAATAAAATCATTTTCATATCATACTTTAAAATAATAAATTTAAAATATTAATATTTTACTTCATTAACCTATGGTCTAAACTCAAAATAACCACTAATGTATAGTGAGCAAAACAGAAAAAAGAATGCCTGGAAATGATTAAATACAATACAAAAATTGCAAGGATGGGCAGAAAGCATTAAATGAAAACAACTCCTACATTTTCTGTTACAATTGAAATATTTCTTAATCCAGCCAGAAATTGATTTCTTTTGAATTTCTAAATGCACAAAACAGAATCCATAAAAGAACAGAGTAAATTGAGTATTATTGTCTGTAGGGATGATATTGGAAACTTCTTTTGTCCTGGCTGTAAATTTGGAGTTAAGAGAGGAGAGTTTGGATCTATTTCCCAGGTTCTGAGTTAGATCTTTCTTAAACATTTCTTTGATAGCATCATTACTAGGAGAGGCTGTAGGTAATGCAAAACTTGATATTGGATAAAGTCTTTAACTAAAAGATTTTAAGTGATACACTGTTCAATATCATTTACAAAAAGTTCTTTTCATATGTTTAACATATATGTAAAGTATCTTGATGATTCTCTAGATATAAAATATGTAGACACACATGTACATGTATATATAAAAGGGTATGATCAGGAGGAGCCTAGTTAACTTGACATGGCTAAAAGATAAAGTTGTTGTCCTGCTTTTGAAGATGTCTCTAATCTAGATGGAGTGAACCTGCACAAAGAAACTAAATTTAGCATTTTGGTCACATCTTCTTGGTAGGGTATGGTATTTGCTTTAGGGGACAACTGATACCATACTGGAAGAATTCCAATGTCTCTGCTCCCTTTTCAAGTCAAAATCAGGGGCATGGCTCAGAGTCACACCAGCCAGGTCTCAACCAGTCATACATGTGGAATCAAGGGATCACTAAGTAGCCAAGAAAATGTCATTCCTTATTTTCTAGATATAAGCAATATCCCAAAGATGATATCCATGGGGCATATTCACACTGTCTTTTGGGCATAGCTTCAAACTCAGAACAGAGGTCTAACCCTAATTCTATCAGATGTATAATACTCTCTCTTCTAGTGATCTCTCTCCATCTCCTTCTTTGTGTGTGTGTGTATATGTGTATACATGTGTGTCTATGACATATATATATTATATATATGAGCGGCACTGGGTGGACAGAGAATGAGATCTGAATTTGGATCTTCTTGACTTCAAATCTAGCAAAAATGTATTCTTTCACCACTTATATAGGTATGTTTATATCATATTTGCAATTCCAGACCCTATGTTAGTTTAATTGGAAAAAGACTTCAATTTAAGAAACTTGTGATAATTTTAGTTTAGATTGTTTGACATTAGAAATAGAAAGACAAGATTCCAATATAAGGGTACTTAGACTAAATTGTCCTAAGGTCCATAAATTATACAGGCAAATAGTTTTGTACTTTGTTACTCTTCCGACCTACGTTAACCCTAAGTCAGCAGTTAATAGTGATAATTACTTCCGGCCAGGTGCAGTAGTCTCAGTTACTCCTTTCTTTTCTTACCTCTGATAGTCAACTCAGACCTTCTCCCAATTTCTGGTCCCAATAAAGTAACTGCTCCTCCCTAAGCCTCACTCAAGCCGGTTATCCATAAGAGATCCCAAGAACTTCACCACATCTGGGCCTTATTCAGGAATGCCTCCTCTCATATTTGGCCCTGATTATCTCTTCCTACCAAGACCATTTGGAGGCTATCTAATTTCCCTCTCTGAGCCCCAGCTCTGACCTCTCCCTCCTTTGTGATCTTAGTTTCTTGCCCCCCTGGCTTGCTGTGCTGTATGTAGTAATAAAACTCCTGCTTCTATGAGCTTCCTTAGTCTCCGTTTCCTGTAATGAATCAAACCCAAGCCTTTGTTTTAAACCAAGGTGTGACTATGAATAAAGCAAAACTTTACCATTTATAAATTACTTTTAGATAATGTAATAGAAATTTTAAAAAAGAAACAGGTGTAGCTTTCAAAAATCTATGAATGAAAAAGTATTCTTTTATTATTACAAATATAATAAAGTCACTTTACAACTTGACAGCTTATGACTTTGAGTCTAATCAATCAGCCACAGTTTTCTCATATGCAAAATGGGAATAAAACTTGTAGTAATACCTACCAGGGCATCATAAGGTAACACAAGAAAATGGAGGACAAACATTTAGCTAACTATAAAGACCTACAAAAGTTTGATTTCTATAGACTCTCAAAGACAATTCATATGATTTCAGCTTTAGACTTAAGAAGTTATCACATGGACACCCTAACCATTCTTAATCTATTATTATGATATGTCTCAATAAGGCTGGCAGTATGCAAGGGTAGACTAGATCCTAACCCCTGTGTCTCATTTTGAGAAGGCTTCCTATTCCTGGAATGGTTTCCTGTCCCCAAATAGCTTCCCTACTGTCTCAACTTTCATGGATGTCTATTTCAGATTCATTCCTCTGAGTTATGGTAAACATTAAATCAGCATAAGCCTTGAACACTTCAGCATGAATGAGATTACTAAAAACTTTACAATATGGAAGGGCTGAGGGCATCTCTCTTTTGGGCATGAGATGATACATGGCAGCAGAAGCATTATGTTGTGATGGAAAGAACACGGGACTTGGAGTCACAGCAGACCTGCTTTAAAGTGTGCAGCTGACCCTTCTTCATCCCAAGTGGTTTCAGTTCTTCTTGCTCACAGCCCCTTCAGGTATGTATCTATAGCTACATCTGATCTATATTGGTTCTTGTTAAAATTCCAGATGGTAGCCATGAGGAAGTCACTTAGCTCCTCTCACCCTCAGTCTCGGCCTCTGTAAAAAGGTATACTAAATAGCACTTTCTCTTTATGTTATTTGTGAGGATCAAGTGAGATGATATGTGTAAAGAAATTTGTAAACTTCAAATTGCTATATAACTATAAGCTAAAAAATAACAGCTCTATGAGTATTGTTATTATTAGAATAAAGATAAAAGTCTAGGGCAGGTATGGGTAGGGTATCTTATAGAGCAGCTGTGAGTGGCTAGCACCAGTATAATAATCCCTGGGTATTCAGGGAAATGGGAGCATGCAAAAAGGGGAAAGTATAACAGAGGGAGATGAGAAAGTACCAAGTGCAAACCAATTTGGTGTAGGGCTAGCCCTGTCTATTGGAGGTAAGTTAGAACACTATCTTTGTCTGAAATTTGTTAACTTTTCTGAGTTTCTCCACTAACTCAAATATGTTATTAGAAAAACTATTGTTAAAATTCTTTTTCTTCACACATACTCTATAAAGGATAGGGCTTTGGTAGTTTATGATGAAACATTTTGAAAAATTAAATTTCTAAAAAGATGGTTCTCATTGACAAATTTTCCCAAAACTACTGCCCCTCAAAAAGCTTTATAAGACCTTAGGTTCTTTAAATACATCACACATATGAGAATGGACTCTGTCAATGGCTCTTTTCTAATATCTTTAGGACTATCACAGACATCTTTGACAATTGATGTAATCATCACTACACAGGGAAGACCCTGAAGATCATTTCAAAATGTAAAACATTCTTAGTTTTTACACAGATCTACAAAATAATTACAAAAATACATGTGAAATAATTATTTCAAAAGAATACAGGGATGAATTTATCCAGCATCAGCATATAGTAAAGGAGCTGGAAGGAACTGTAAAGGTCAGTTATTCCTATTCTCTCATTTTACAGAAGAGAAAACTGAGAGCAAGTTAAATCAATCAATTGAGTACAATTTATAAGTACCTACTCTGTGTCAGGCATTATGCTAGGAGGTAAGGGTATAAATAAAATAAAAAGAAACCAACAAACCTGAAATGATCCCTACTCACACAGGATTTAGTACAATAAATTTTTGCTGTCCAACAACTTTCTAATAGGAAAAGTATATACCTATATCTATATCCATATATATGGATATATATATATATATATATATATATATATATATATATAATTTAAAGAGAAAAAGTACAGTTATCCCTTCCACATTGCAGGTTAGGGGTGTAGTACCCCTGAGATCTTGAAAAATCTATATAAAATTTTTTGACCCTCTCTAAATACCAGAGAAGAAGTTTGAATTTTTTCTTTTTCTTTTGTGGGCTGTGTTTAGAATACTTATCGTAAAATGTGGGTTAAGTATTTGGTCATAGATTCTGTGTCATCTGCTGGTCTTTGCATGTCATCTATGGCTTCCACAAAATTCCCCCCAAAATTCTTATTTAATTTTGTATGCCAACCCTCAATCTATGGAAGCTGTGATGGTGAAAGTCACGATGTGGAAGGCATAACTGGAATTAAACTCAAGTTACCAGTCCAAGGTTACACAGGTAATTGTGTCAACAAACCAGAAGAATCACAGAAAGACAGTATTTTAAGGGTTAAGATGCCATAACCATGGGAAAATAAATCAGAGGAGATGAAGCCTTTTTTAAAGTACTGGTTAGTGAGGAAATAGTATTCAATTTACAGAATACTTATATGAGTACCACTTGTCAAGATTACATAAATTGTGTAAAACTAGGTATGAATATATCTGAGAAGTTAACAGATGGCAATATGATAGTTGTAGATCTAAAAAATATTTTAAAACTCAATATCTAGCTTTTTAAATTATTATTAGGTAAAAGGACAACATTTAATAGATCATTTTAATACATCACAAATATCAGTATGACACATTCAAAAATATTTAAACAGAAAATTTCACCAAGATTAAATATTTTACATTATAGCTTTAATATAAAGGAAGACAAAAAATTCTAAATGACTAACCTTTGCCAACAAATCATCCACACTGCTTTCCGAAGATCTTCTGTTTCCAGAAGACCATACTAAATTTCTACTTGGAATAAAAGTTCCACTGGGGAACGCGGTATAATTCCTAACACGCACTGGCTGCAGAATTGGATTTGCAGTAGGACGGGTGATTAAAATTAAATTATTTTGTTTTTCCTTCACGAGTTGGTGTCTCACTTCAGCCAGCCTCTCCTTAGTACTGTGAACATTTCAAAGCATAAAAATGGTTAGCATTTTCCTTAAATGTTTGGTGTTTTTTTTTTTATTACTGCTCTCATAATTGAAACTTTTCCCTGAGTAGTGAAGAAACCACTGAAAACAGTTGTGAAGAAACTACTGAAAACAGTTGAAGTATGTAGGTTACGAAAGTTCTTGCATAATTGAGTTACTTCCATTAAGGTCCTTTCCCAGTAAATGATATAAAGAAATTGAATGAAGAAAAAGCTTTTCAGACCGTCCTTGGAAAATTAAGAACAAAAAAAAAACCCCCACAAAAGATATGTGTAAATCTGGGACTCCTTACTTATCTGATTTTAAAGAAACTGTCAAACTTGTATTCTATAAATTGATATTGGAAATTATCAGTGTGGGGTCTTAAGAGTATCAAATCTGAGTGATTATCCTGGGCAGTGCTTGTGTATCTTTTCCCCAGGACTCAGGTAGCACCAAATCACTCAGGGATGCAGTCTCTTGCGGGGGGAAAAAGAGGTAACTCAGACGATGCTAAAAAATATTCCTGAGGCTCTCAACCATATAGGCAGCCCATAATACCTGCCCATCACTGTCACCAAGATGTATAGCAGGGAAGATTGCTCCATCTCTTTTTCATTATCAAACAGTATCTTTTGGCTATTGAAAACTCTAATCTAAAACCTCCTGCAATATTTGCTTTTTTTCTTTCCCCTTCAATAGTTTCCTTAAATGAGCTTTCACCTGCATAGTAACTGAAGGGATCAGACAGAAGGGGAATTGAGGGGCCAGGTTCGACTTTCTGTGGGTCAATAGGATGACCCTGCCTACTTCAGTTCTGCTTATCACCTAGAAGATTATTTACAATGTTATATATTGCTCTAATCCTGTCATACATTTCCAGAAATAGTTTAGACCTTTAACTATTATCATTTAGTAAAATGAGAATGTTACTCTAATTTTTAAAATATTTAATTTCATCCTAGAAGGATTAATTTGTAGCAGAGTCCAAAGACATAATATGGAATACTTAAAAATAAATAATTTTAATAGGATTATATATTGGCTACTAAAAGGGATCTCAGAAGCCACCTAATCAAATATGTCCATTTTAAAGATGAAAACACTGAGGTCCTGGAGGTTGAGTGACTTGCTGAAGGTAGCAAGCATCAGAGGCAAGATGTGAAGTTAGGTCCTCTACAGCCAGAGCACCATTTTTCCAATGTACCACATTGCATTCCTTTTTACCCAGTTAACATTTTTAAAATATTTGCTTTACCAATATGTATCAAAGTACATAATTTCTACAATTAATACTGATTTCCCAATGAAGTCATCAATTTATGAATCAAGGATTTGTTAAAAACACCACGGCAAACTTTAAAAGCAATCTGAGAAGTTGACGGACCATTTTCTTAACAGTCTCTGTTTGGGTTTACCTGTCTAATTTGTTTGACAGTGATTGTCTACGTGCTAATTCTTCCCAATAAAGCTGTCTATATTTCTTCATCTCTGCCTTAGTAGAGTCTCGGTGTGAGGGACTTTCTTTGTAGATTTCCAATTCCAGCTCTCTAATTCGTTGCTCCATTTGGTTTCTTACTGAGGCATTATTATTTTCTCTTAATTGTTGTAAGTTGTCTTGTGCCGCTGCTTGTGTCTAAACCAAATAAAAAACAAAGAACGAAGGTTGGAAAAACTACCCAACTCTATCCTGAAAATTATAAGATGTTTGCCACCATATTCTATTAGGTTTCATTTTAATTTCAATCAGTGATTGAGAGAATAATTCCTAATTTCTAAAAATAGATTCTAACTTTGAAAGTATTCATTATAAAGGTCAGGTGAATTAAACTGGAACTCAAAAACCCTACTTCTACTGGATGTTATTCGTTAATTCTTGGTTGGTTCTTACCCTAGTGCTAACATTAGGATCATTATAGACAAAAAAAAGTGTGTATAATTCTAAAACTTTTCTTTAACGCGAGTCTTTCAGAATGCTTATTCTAGATTTAGAACAGAGAAAAAAATCCTAAGCCTTCATTTACATAGAAATATTTTACAAGCATAGTAGTGACAAAGTAACCTGTAAGAATAGGTTGACTTCTTTTAGCTTTCCAATAATCTGCTGCCGTGCTCGTTCGTCAACTTCACGTTTATATTGTTCAATTTCACTGCGTTGTAACTTAGCGATTTCCAAATGATGCCTAAGGTTAACCGCTTCCTCTTCCAATTCTCTTCTATTCCCTTCTGGCTTGGCACATTTCTTTTGCAAAATTTTCACAGAAGGTAACTCTTCTCGAAGCCTTTGATTATTTACTTTCAATTGTGTACATGTTGAAGATTCTGTTTCCAATTGTTGTCTAAGGTCTCCAATCTGTATAAGATATCATTTTAGCAAATTATACAAGCAAAATAAAGGTTTTCAACTTAAAACTATTGAGATTAATTGAAAACTATTAAGATTAAATTCTTTTTCATTCAGATGTAATTAAATGTATTATTATTCTTATATTACAGTTACAAAATGTATTTCCTGAAATGTTTACTTAGGTGAAGTGACAAATCTGAAACAAAGTTATGACTAAAAGGACAAACCATTAACTTATAATACTAGCTTTGATATTCTGTATAATCCACAGTAAGTACTTGATTCCATATTGTCTTCTTCTAGCTCTAATTTTTTTCAAGTGTCTTTTCTGCCCATCTTTTAGCACAGTGAGCAGATAAAATTCACAATAGATGGAGATCAACAAATTCTTCTTCAGTATGCTAGGTCTAAGGCAGTAAGAAATCTTAAAAGAAATTTGGAAAGAAATGAAATTCCTTTTGTTCATTCTAATGAGAGTACTGATTCTCTGTTCATAGACTTTACTGAGAAAGCAAAGGCCTCTGTGCAAACATGGTAGGATGTTTAGTTACGGAGCAAGAGAAAATCAGGTCTTTCTCCCCTACAAAACTCAGGTGACAGTACCCAGGGAATACACCACATTTACCAGAGCTTCTATCGTGTAATAGCCTTCTTCCTACTCCCCAAGTGCCTTCACGGAACAAACCAACAAGCTTAACGGGACTTCTACCTGTTTTCCTTCAGACCCAGACATGACTGACTGAAGTAAGTGATAAATAAAAAGTATGACACCACTGCCTTCCAAAGGGCAAAACTTCAATAAAATGAAGATGTTAATTCTTTTTGATAATTATCTATGCCAATATCATCTAGGAATATTAATGATAGGAAGATAACTACTTCTATGGAGTCACCTCACATTATAGAAAAAAATAGTACTACTACTACTGTTAATTAGCATTTCCATAGCACTTGAAGGATTGCCAGTGTTATCTCATTTGAACACTTAGGATGTTTTTCAAAACCTCTTTAAGACTTTCCCCCAACTTGTGGTGGTATAAGGTATTAGAGTTGGGGAATGTCTCAATATTATCAAATACAAGAAGCTTGAAAAAAGAAAGAAACAGTTTAAGATGAATTAGTCAATTTATTATTCTTCAAGCTTTGGGAAAAGTTTTGCTTCCCTAAAATAGAAAAGCAATGTATAAACCCTACTGCAGTGAAATGGTTTTCACCCACTTACTGGTGGAAGGAAATGAAAATCTCCTAAGTACTACAGTCCTTCCTTTTTCTTAAATCAACTCAAGTCCTGTTTTCACAGAATGTCCTTAACTTTTAACCCTATGTTGTATTATGAAGTTTCTTAATATTAGCAGCAATCACCTTGCAATCAAACTTTGCTTTTTGGGGGGTTTGTCTTTTTAAAATCTCTTAAAGAGCTATTGCTCTTCCAATTTTTTCAGCTTATTCGTCATCTTTTGGGGGGGATATTTTTTATCTTTAGGTTACAGAAGCAGTGTCAGAGGGAGTTCAGAAGTTCTAAGACTCCCTGTAAATACTGTCCTTAAAAGGCTTTCTAGCATTCAACAGCCTATTTCCCTTTGGGAACACTAATTGTTAGAAAGTTTTTCTTTACATCAAATCTAAATTTATGTCTTTGCATAGATTCCTAAATCTAAAAAGAGTTCTTGACATTACCCAATTCATCTGAAAATATTTTGTTAGCTAAAACCAGAGAAACAGCAACGTCACTTATTATTTCATCTCTATTTCAAAAGATGTATATCCATCATCAGGTCTTCACTAATATAACTTCATTGTAGAATATCTCCTAAATGATCTCTGGATATGCTGTCATATTTGTAGAAAGAGGGATACTTCCAGTAATATAATCCACTTATGAGCAAAGCAAGTCTGTTATTTCTCCCATTTAACAAAGTTTTAAAATCCTTGAGAAGTGCTTTCAACACAATATATTTAGATACATTCTATTTGATATGAATTCTATAATGGCAGAAGAGGAAAATTTTCTAACATACAAATCTTGATAGAAAGTCACTGGAGCCCTGAATCTTCAGGGAGATATAAAGTTGCCAAGTTTGTTTGCTTAGTTCATAAGAGTAGCAAAATGTGACTAGACTTTTAATAGAAAGTGTTGCCTTTCAAACATCAGAAAGATATAAATCTCAAGGATACATTATATCCATATGTATATCCATTATATCCATTATATAGGATACAATAATACATTATTCAATATTAAGGATTACCTCATTTTTTAACCCACTAATTTCTCTATCCATTTTAGAATGTGTTTGCTGCACTCCCCCCTGGTAAACATTTCCTTTTTCATGTTCTCTTAATCGCTTTTCTGTTGTTTTCAACAGTTCTTTACATCTGTGAGAATGAACAGAATAAGGCAAAGTTGTTATAGTTTAAATATTATACATATAAAAGTATTATTTTTGACCTACTACCTTAAATTATTTTCAATCATAGAGAAGAAAATAAATCTAAAAAGAGTTCTTGACATCACCCAATTCATCTGAAAATATTTAGTTAAATAAAACCAGAGAAACAGCACCTTCACTAATCATTTCATCTCTATTCATCATCAGCTTTTCACTAATATAATTTCATTGTAGAATATTCCCTAAATTATTTCTTGTTATGCTGTCATATTTGTAGAGAGAGATACCTTCCAGTAATATAATCCAAAATCTAAAGGATAAATACATTTATTTTGAAAAAGAAAATGCCTTGGTTATTTTAATTGTAGATCTGTGAAAAGTATCTGGTGAAGTATTTAATGATCTCAGTCCACAAAACACTAATGATGTCATTTAATGTTATTAGAATTAATTTCATTTAAAGTTTCATTTAAACTGTCCCTTTAGTGGATGTAAATATAGGTAGTTCCTAACTTGAAAACAGAATTGAATCTCAAAAGCCACTTTGCAAATTGACTGGTTGGAACAGGAAAGGCATTTTTCTTCTTTAGAGCTAGTATTCCAAACAGCAGTTCAATAGAAGTCCACAAAAACCTGAATAAACCATAACATAGCTGAATTATAGTCCTAGAAATTGGATGATGATTGAGAGACTCTCCTCTGCTACTGAAATGGCAGCCTTTAGCCTACGATCAGAGGATCTGATACTTCAAAAGTGATGACCTCTTGCCATATTGCCTTAATATTCATCAATTGGAATTCAATTAGAAAGCATTAAATGCTTACCCTTAAAAGTTGTGATAGAATACAAAATTTAGACAAACCATGCTCCCTGCTCTCATTCAAGTAGAATATAAGATATATGTGTAGATGATTGAGATATACAACAAAGTGTAAGAGATTCGGGGAGTGTAACAGAAATCTTGATGTCAAGTTTGATGGTAAAGTTCATTCATTATCAACTACAGAGATTAGAGTAGGCCCCAAAGAGGAGCTGCAGTTGGGTAAGGATGAGTGCAGAGGTCATGAGTGACTATCATAGGCACAGATGAGGGAAAGCACAGGACATGTTCTGAAGGACAGAGAATAGTCCAGTTTAACAGGTCCTTAAGTTGTAGAAGAGGGAATGATATAATTTAAGTGTGGAAAGGCAGGCTTCTGCTACATTGTGAAGGGCCTTCAATTCCAGGTCAAGATATTTTGTAGGTTCTAGCTCAGAAGTCATATCCTTAATGGAATCTTACTGATCCCATAGAGTCAGAAGAAGCCTTTTCCTCCTTCAGTCTGCCTGCATTTTCATTGGATGATTCTTAAGCACTTACCACATTCTTATTTGTACATCATTTGCGTCCCTATTTTACTGAACTATAATCACCTTCAAAGCAGGGACTGCACAATAATCATCCATCTCTGTCACTTCATGGACAGGTACAGTATTTTATATATAACAGATGTTTAATAATACTTTTTGAATGAATGACAAATGAACAAATTAAGTAAACAATGAAGGAAATAAATTAGGATGGAGAACATAGAGACTTACCTTACAGAAACATTTATGTGCAGAAATAGTATACTTAGCAAGAGACTGTCAAATGCTGTATATCATACTTCTGGAAAACATAGTTTTAGTTACAGGTTCTATACAGCATTTTACTATAGCTTCAAAGATGCAGGGCAGAAGATTAGTTTTATGGTAGTAATTCAGTGGAAAAAAATGAAAATAAAAACACTCTTTGTTCACTTACAATTATATATGATGTAATTATTTATGCAAGTGTTAATATATAAAAGGAATTTGTAGTTAGGATTTAACAAAATAGTTAAGTCCTTGCTTACTTAGTGCAGTCTTACCCACTGAGGTCTTTCTGTAATTCATCATTTCTCTTCAGTTCTCGTTTTAGACGATTTTCCAGAAATTGATTTGATTCAATGAGTTTCTTTAATTTTTCCCTTTCAGTTTTAAGCTTTAAAAACATTTATACAAAGAAAAATATTATGACAACTGAACTGGCATTTCTAAAATGGATACTTCTCAATAACTCAACATCCAACTGGAAATATCAGTTCAAGCATAGTTTACAAAGCCAAAACAAATAAGGAGAGATTTGAAAATGATTGATTTTACTTAAAATGACAAAGCTTTCTTGAGATTTCATTACAAAATATTTTTTTGAAATTTATATCAATGAAATTTCTCATTTGATTTCATAATACTAAGAAATTTTAAAATGGTTGAAATGAGTTTCCCTGGAGCTAGCCACAGCTAGCTCCAGGGAAGTGTAGGGGAGGGGTGGTCTGATCATAGAAGGTCTCCTCTCCTGAGCACAGGAAGGCTCAGTGATTGTGCCAGTGTCTTTCCAATTCCCCTGGCTGTGCTGAGGCACCCTTGGCATCCTGGTGTTGGTGATCATAGGGTCCACCCTCCCTGAGGCTCAGGATCTCCACCTGGTTCACTGAGGTGGGGCTGTCTGAGACAGTTCTGGTCCTGCACTGGCCCCCTTCAAACAAAGCAGGAGGGACCCCTCCTTTGCAATTTTCCTAGCCTCACATGCTAAGAGACTCTTTACCCCTTCAGCTGATCCACTGTTCCAGGATTTTTCCTGGGGAAATATTCTCTGAGTTTTTCAAGGTCAACAAGGGAGGGGTTGAGCATTTACTGGTTACTTCACCAGCTCTTTTTGTGGTGGCCAAGAACTGCAAATTGAGGGGATACCTATCAATTGGAGAATGGCTGAACAAGTTGTGGCATATGAATATAATGGAATACTATTATGCTATAAGAAATGATGAACAGGAAGACTTCAGAGAGACCCAGAAGGACCTATATGAACTGATGCTGAGTGAAAGGAGCAGAACCAGGAGAACTTTCTACACAGCAACAATTACAGTGTGCAAGGATTATTCTGGTAGACTTAGCCCTTCACAGCAAAGAAAGGTTTTAAAAATTTCCCAATGACCTCTTGAGGCAAAATGCCTTCTACGTCCAGAGAAAGAACTATGGAATTGGATTGCAGAATGAAGTAGACCATTATCTCTTGTGTTATGTTGTGTTTTATTTTGTTTTAATGGTTTCTCCCATTCATTTTAATTCTTTTATGCAACATGACTAAGGTAAAAATGTATTTAATAAGAATATATGTGTAGAACCTATATAAGATTGCATGCCATTTCAGGGAAGGAGGGCAGAAGGAGGGGGCAAAGTAGGGAGGGGAAAATCTAAGATACATGGAAGTGATTGTAGAAAACTAAAAACAAATAAATTAATTAATTAAATTAATTTTAAAAATGGTTGAAATGAATAGGAATGAATATAAATTGGGTCAAGTTTGTCAACACACCACACCTTGATGGCTTTCCCTCTTTCTCTAGAGCCAATGGAAACGGTCCCTTCATCTCCAATCTCCCTTTGTGTTAGCATACCTGGTTCATGTTCTAAGCATTCCTATGCTGAAATGTCTATATATGTGTTCTTAGGTAAGGCTATAAAACTGTTCTCCAAATCTCCTTTTCTTTGACTAAATGAGAGGCAACCTAAGTAGATTCATGTTTTGTCATTCTCCTTGAGTGGTCACCTATTGTTCCAGATTAGGAACCAGGTGCTCTTTTCTTTCACAAAGGAAGAAAGAACCTACCTCATTGCATTAAATTCTGCTGCCCTTTCTAGGTTCATTCCTATTTCTCCTCTTTATTTCCACACTTCTCCAATGAATGATTACTACAGCTGCAATTTCATCATCTCTTATTCCCATTCATCCATCTATTTATCTATAGCTATTCACTTATTTATTTTGTATGTATCTGTGATTTGATTGGTATATGGAATTCTCAGTGAAAAATTCCATCTCTCAATGCAAATCCTGCACTCAACCTGAAATTTAGAATCTATAACTCTAAGTGTCTTAGCAAATGACTTAGGGCACCAATGGGTTACGAGGCTTACCCAGGATCACACAGCCATTTATGTCAGCGTTGGGATTTGAACCCATATATAACTGACTCTGCGGCTAGTTTTTTATGCATATAACATAGTGCTTTTCTTTATTTCCATGAAATCTGGATAACCTCCCTAGTAGTCTTCTAAAACTTCATTCCCAATAGACAGAAGTTCTATCTGTACCCAAAAAAACTTTCTTAGTCTCTGACTTCACTGAAATATAGGATCTAGCTTCTCTTATCTGATTTGTCATTTATTGTCCCTATAAATTATCCCTTCATGGTGTTTCTCTTTCCTCTTATGTCTCATGACTACCACTTTCGTGGACCGCTACCTCAACCAGAGGATCGAAAATTGAGGGGAGTGCATGTTTCAGTCCAGCCTGCTCATTTTCCTCTAAAATCTAACCTGATCATCCTTTTTCCTACTTCTACTTCTAGTTTCTTTATAGCAACCCTCCTCACACTCCTGTGCTTTTTCTGTTTTCCTGGGCTGTATTGCTCTCCTATCCTATTGATCCCTTCACAAATCTCAAAGGCAAAGGCAAAGCTTTCTTCAAAGCTTTTCTTGGTATCTTGCAACAATGATCCTGCCTTCATTACATTTTTGGATATTTTGGTCTGCAGCACACAATGGATATGCCATTCTAGTTACTTTCTAAATTTTGTACCACCACTCACTTTCACCTTTTATTATTTCAGTATCTAATGGTGATATATTGTATAGGGACATGGCAGGAATTCATTAAATATTGTTTCATCATAGATTTCATTGGAGAACTGACTAGATCAGGGAATAAGGAGAAGCAACTGACCCTAGTGATGAGTTAGTACATCATTTTATAAATGCGGAATCTGAGGCCTGAACACAGAAAATCATTTGTCAAAAGTCATAAGGATGGCAAAGGGCTGAGGCAGGGCTCAAAATCTTGGAAAAGTCACCTTCAGGTATAGGTTTTTAGTAATTTACATATATATATACATACATATGTATATATGTATCTATCTGTGTGTGTATGTAAAACATATTAAATTTAGCTATCTGGTCATTGTTCCAGTAACAGTGATAAGTGAGCAAATTTGCATTGAATATTTGTGTTGAGAAGAACAGGACTGCATTAAGTACCATCTGCTCTAATCTCCAATTATAGTGATCTCTACCTTTTACAAATACATGTATACCATTCACTTAGTAGTTGTTTATATGCTACCTTGTATTATAAAGGAATTTCCTATATTTTGCATTGGCTTCCCAGTGAGAGTGCAAATTCTTCAAGGAGAAAGGGCATGTCTTAAACATTGTCTTTGTAACCTGGTCAGAACCTATCATAGTGTAATTCACATAATTGTGAATCCCTAGTTAATGAAATGTTGAACAAGGAAGAAATAGTAATTTGAATTAATTCTCATATAGTGAAAACTTGGTTACTTACACGATCAGGGAAATTAGACAAGAAATGGTGCCAGTTTGCCAACTGGCCAGAATGCCAATTAACTGAGCTAATTCATATTGCCAAAGATGGATTCTAACTTATTGATTCCTTGCTGTACCTTCTAGGAGTCAGTCCACATTTAGTTTCTTGACTGCAGCCTGAAGCCAAAAGCTTTTAAAGGTTAATATTTTAATCAAGTTGGGGCCAAAAAGAATGTGAGGGAAATAGAGAGAACGAGTGACAGATAGGGGAGTAAACTGGGAAACAAAACTTATTTCATTCCCATACTGATTTTTGAAACCTAGACAAATTTCTCAAGTATACAGATATGAAAGAAAAGAAGTTTGCCTAAGAATGAGATTGGACCTTGCATTAAGTTCTTAATTAAGACAAGTATACTGAAATTAACTAGGCAAGAGAACTCTTTTTGCAACATCAGGAGCTACTTATCAAAATGTGGGAGGCAGAGATTATTTGTATATAATTGACAATGACCTTTACGTTTTCAGAACAGAGAAACAAGAATTTATTAAACGCCTACTATGTGCCAGGCATTACACAAACAGCTTTGCAATTGTTATTTCATTTGATTGCCACAACAACCATGGGAAGTAGGTGCTATCATTACCCTTATTTGATACTTCTGGAAACTAAGAAAGATTATGTGACTTGCCTAGGACCAGATATATAGCATCTGAGGCCACATCTGAAGTCTGGTCTTTCTAACTCTACGTCCAATGTTCTATCCATAGTTCCCACTAAGGGGACTCATCATCACAAATTCTAGTTTGGGCCACTTTGGCATAGATTTCAATTACTTTTACTACTGATGATGGGTAGTAGGTTGAAAATGTCTTTTAAAGGATATCAGAAATATTCATTTCCATACATTTTGGCTGGCACAATGATGAATACTACAATTTAACCGTATATAAATGTGGGAAAAGGGAAAGCAATTGATAATGGAGAAATGTATTTTATAGTAATAAAGGGAACACTTTAGGAGAATTTGTGAAACTATTCTATGCTTACCTTAGCTTTCATTATAATAATTTTTAATAATAGTAACAATACAATAATTTCATACTGAAATGGGGGACTCAAGAAAATTGACAATTTATAAAAAAATCTGACTAGAAAAACTCAAAGTGGTTTAGTCCAAATATTTGGAGAAATTTTCATTTTAGCTAAACATTCAACTCATGGCAAAGTCAACAAATAAACATTTAGTTTTCTTCTTCCTCTATTACCCCTACTACTCCTACTCCTGCTCCTACTACAACTACTGCCACAACTACTACTAATACTACTACCACTACCACCACTTCTACGTCTACTAATATTACTACTACTTCTACTACTACAACTACTGCTGCTGCTGCTGCTGCTGCTACTGTAATATAACAATTATTTCTACTACCAACATGCTATGAAAAGGAAGTTCTACCCAAAATAATATAGTATAAATAATCCCTGTGCTCAAGGAATTACAGTCTAGTTGGGTAAACAAGACAGATACAGGAAATGACAGTTTGATAACAGATGTGAACACCATAAGACAATTAATATACAGTTAAATACTAACTTATATGGTATCAGATGAAAAGTGGAATTCAGAAGATTAAGAAATCAATAGGGCTGAAAAATCAAAACAGGCTTGTGGCAAAATTATTGTACTTTTGGAATTCAAAAGCATCTTGGAGGGGAAGTTTTGGATAGGTAGCACACATGGGGACATGTAACTAAGTAAGAAGAAGAGCATGATGAAAGTGTAGAGATGGGAATCAGCACAGTGAGATCAGTTTGATTAAGTTAGAGGAAGATCATCAAATTATTCAGCTAATTTCTTTAATTCTCCATTTCACTTTGCATGTATAATTTATGTATTTACAAACTGTGAAGAAATATCATTTTCTTTTTATTCAAAGAGTAGTTTGAATAGAAGCAAACAAATAACTTCTATTTCACAGAGTTGTTTTGGGGGATTGAATGAGAAAATGAAGGTAAAGTCCTTTCAAAATATAAAGTATGATAGAAATGATTTAGTTATTATTCTTACTTGGAAAAACACCTTATTCTTTGTGTAAGTAGAGATAAACAACATTATGAACTACACAAAAAGTGAATAAAATTATTAAAATTTATGTGTACAAATGGTGGAGTGTATAGGTTTTGTTCTAAGTTTAAATGACAGGCATAGTGTTCAGAAAATATATGATATTCGTCAAAAAAAGAGAAATATCACACTGAACACAATTTTCATTAATCACAGATAAATTACTGATTTTTTTTGCATACATACTTTACTTTTGGTTTCATCTAGTTCCTCCCACTTTTCCTCATCTTCATAATCACTTAGGTGAAACGATGTAACTTCTAGTGAACATTCTGTCGTGAATTGCTCTTCTGAGGAATCTGCAAATTCTTGCTGAATCTTTCTTACAATATCCTGATAGAAATATATCCAAATTATTTCTATTACTGATTTCATGAATCAATATCAGCTCATATACAATAAGTAACCTTCAAAATTCGTTGATAACAATTTTCACATGCCCCTTAATTTTACCTACATATTCATAATTTACCATAGATTTAGAGCTAGAAAATGTCTTTGGGACTATTTAATACAACCACCTCATTTTGCAGATAAGAAAAAGTAAACCCCACAGAAGTTAAATGAGTTACTCAAGGTCGTAATGGTAGTAGTTAATAGAGAAAAGGATTGGAAATTGACCCCTAAGACTACAAAGCTCTTTTGACTATATCACTCACCCTCCATTCATCTTAGATCAAATGCTATTTTCCTACTTGCCGAGTATACAAAATGAGGACATAAAACAAATGCTTTCAGCCTGATTTCCCCATTACCTCTTTTTGAGAAGAATTATATCACCTCCAAAGCTACCTGGGAACTAAAATGGTTTATGTGCAATTCACATGGAAGGTGATGGAATAGGAGAAAGAAGAATCTATAATTTCTTATACTAGATAGATACATTAGGGGCTTCCCCTTCCATTTTTCAGAAAAGTTAACTACCTTATTTCTAGCACCTGCCCTTATAAGGAGGACATCTATAAGAAAGGGTTGCATTTTCCTTCCTCTCATAGTTTCCCCTGGAGAATGAACATAAGCACTGACATGTTTGTCAGGTTTGGTAAAAGCACTTAGCGAGAATAATCTGGTTTGCTTAAAGACAAAACAACAAAAAAAAAATAAGGTTTCTAGCTACCCTTCACATCTTCAACTGTTTTTGCCAAATCTTTAAAGTACTTTCTTTCTCTGTTAAGATAGGAATTGCACTCCTTGTTACAGTCAATGGACAGAAAAAGGGGGAACTATGGAAAACATGGTAGCTCTCCTTATGTATACACAATATGGTACAAAGTAAAGGGAAGGGATGTCATTTCATTCTCTAACCTAGCAGGAAGACCTACATACACATTTTCATGCTTACACATAAACACACTTGTATATGTATATACAGGTATGCTACAAAAAATCCTGTTCATTTTCACTATTTAGCAAAGCAAATTATCGCACAAATTACTAATAGCAAATGAAGCCAAAAAGCAAAAGAAATCAACATTTTTCCCTTATTAGATAAGATTAAATGCCTTATAAAAATAAATCTAACTAAAGTCTGGTAAACTTTTTTTTTTCCGGTAAACTTTTTAAAGGAAATGTAAAGCTAAAACAAACCAATGTAAAGTGGCAAAGGGTAAAATTGGCATAATTAATTAGATTCCTACAAATAAAGTAAATGCTTATATGGAATGACTAGATTCAAACACATGATCATATATACTATAAATAAAATTTTTAAAAATTTTATATGAAATTGTTACCCAGTACAATATTTGATAGACTTGCCACCCATTGCATATATAAAAAATCACAGATAATGAGAATTGCTATTCGACTGTAAAAAGCTATTCATCTTCAATAAATAAAAGGCAGTGACCCCAGAAACCGAATTTTGGACACTTAGCAAGAATTGTTACTAAAACAGTAAAAAAAAAAAAAAAACACTAGAATAAATAAAAAAATTAGTAGGGAAGAAAAAATAATTTTTAAAAAATGAGATTAGTACCACAAAATATTAATGCATAATACGCTATCATATTCTTTTTAAAGAGAATTACTGTCCTAAATTTTAAAGTAAAGTGGTGGCTAGTCTTTGGAATTTCATTAAAATTATGTTCCAGTCTTTAATGTCTAAAATTAATTCAAAGTTGTTTAAATTAAAACTAGTCAGACTGATAAGCAGAGTTAGTCATAAAAAGGGTAAGTGTAATATTCCACAGTGACTCAGTTGAGATGTTCTCCCTTGAATTATTACATCACTCAGCATTATTCTGTAAGATTTTTCTTAAGTTTTATCATTTCAAATAATTTATTCCATTGCAATATTAAAATGGAACATTATACACATTATTAGAATGATAAAATTATCAGTATTTTTTCATGAGGGAATAGCCCTATCTACATTTATTAAACCAAAATTTCATGGATTACATAATTTGTTTAAGCAAAGTAAGTCATCTTATCTAAAAGATGACTTCTATAATTTCATTTTCGATTTTATTTTTATACCATTTTTATATTTATCATTATTTTAATTTATTTAATCAATTGCATATTTTATTGTATTATGTGTTATTTATTATAATTACTATATATTTATTTTGTATGATTATTATTTTATCATATTTATCATATTATTGCTTCTCATTTTCCTTTCTTACATATCAGAATTTTTACAAGAAAAATTAGTACCATCATCTGCCTGCTGAAAATTCAAATTCCTAATTTATCTTGATAAATTACTTTGACTTTCCTTTCAAAAAGTTAAATGCTTATCAGATGATATTATTTAAAGACCTACCTTTCTTTCTGCTTTGTTTTCATATTTACACATTTGCTCTCGTAAGTGGTTACGTTCACTGATTAATTCTTTATTTCTCTCTTCTGCCAAAAGAACATGTTTTCTGGTATCAGCACAGATGTTATTGAAGAGATCAGTAAACTCTGCACAGATATCACTCACTACCTTTTCTTTAATGATCGTTTTGTTTTGGACATCTTCAAGCTGTTGTTGAAGCAACATATTTTCATTCTGGATTTGGGCTATTCTTTCTTGGAGAAATTCATGTTTGACAACATATTGGTTCAAGTTCTCCTTTTCCAGCTGATTTATGTGTTCAAGTTCCTTTGCTTTATGTTGGACCTGGTTTAATTCTCTCTGTGTGTTTTCTAAAATAAGTGTCTTTTCTCTGAGGGAATTACATACATGGTACAGCTCGTTTTCAAAACTATTGACTTTACTTTCAGCTTCAGAGAGCTTTTGAGAAAGAACACCATTATTCTCTCTTAGACTAGACAATTCACGATTTAGTTTGTCCTGTAAATGAAACCACTCATCTCGTTCTCCCAGAAAGTTTTGCTCAAGGTCTAGTTTTGATGTCTGACTTTGTTCATGATCATGAGTAGCAGAAGTCAGACGGAAACGGTATGATGCAATTTCTGTCTTTAGTCTGTCTCTGTTTTGTTTTGCCTTCTCCAATTTAGAATTCAGCATTTCATTCTTGGTTGTCAGAACATTTACTTGTCCACTGTACTTGGATATGATTTTTATTGATGCTTCTTCAGACACTTGTAATTTCTTTTGAAGCTCATCAAGCTTTTCTTTTAAAAGTTCAATTTTTTCTCTATATTTATTTTCTTTTTCCTGACTCTTCATTTTCACTGTGTCTGTTTCCAGTTTGAGCATGGCAACTTCATCTTGGAGGATTTGGTTTTTATCCAGCAGATATTTTTCTTCTTCGTTGCTACCAGGAACCTAAAAATAACAAACAGGAAAAAAATGCTACTCACAATTATGCATTCTGATTTTTCCTTAGTAATTCAAAACATACCCCAATGTGCCAAGAAATATGGTGTATTCAAAGAAAAAGCAAATGAAGGGAGTTTTACCTATTTCACATATCTGTCAGACTCAATTTGCCCAAAGACCAGGTCTTAAAAGTACTTCATCAATCAGAAGCTATGTATTGTACTTTTAGGCCCCCAAATCTGTCTGCCTTTTAACATATTTGATTTCCTTTGCTGTGTCCATTCTATCCCACACTGGCTAGTCATAGTGTTATGATTAAAAAATAACAATACCTAATATTTACACAGATCTTTTAAGGTACTTTGCAAAGTACTTTCAATACATAAGCCTTGCAACACCTTTATGAGGGAAAATTCATATTATTTTCCTCATTTTACAGATTAGGACCTAGGTTAGGAGAAGTTATTAAATAACTTGTTGATTGTCACACTTAGTGAGTATTAGAAACGGTATTTCAATCCAGGTTTCTTCAGACTCCAGATCTAGCATGTGTTTCCAACAGCTAATTTCCTCCTGTCCTATATTTACAGTCACTGTCTTGGTGCAATTATCTTAGTTCCAGACCAGTGAAGTTGACAGCAGTCTTAAAATTTCTTAGTAAAAGTCTTGGGAAAAATCTGTTTTCTGATAGATCTGTGGCATTTTTATTGCATCATTGATTTAAAACGCTTAGATGTTATCTTGTACAAACCTCATTTTTGGGATGGGAAAAGTAAGACCCGGAGTGTCATCAGTGGAGGGTAACCTAGCCCTAACCATCCAATTTTAAAGGAGTAATGAAAAAATTATTGAGGCCAAAGTATAAAAAATTGATATTGCACTCCATTCATAGTAAAACTGGTCCAGGAGAATTGGGCCCCAGACAGGACTGGTGGAAAGAGGTATATCAAAAACTCAGAAGCCCCATTCTATGGGATCCCATCTGTAAAGCTAGAAGGAGCGTGAGGAGGAGGGTAGCAGCTGAGTTAAATGAAGCACTCCAGTGCCCAGGCACCAAAAGATTACTAAAGGCCAACAACTCCGAGGATTTACTTCAAACCACTGTTGAAAAAAATAAGAAAATGCAAAATTCAAAATTTGGCATTTGATGAACATGTATTTCTATCATGCTGAACAATGATGAAAGTGAATGAATGAATTCTTGTAGTGGGTAGAGCCTTATGTCAGAAATATAAGTGAAATTTATTCTGGTTGAAAATATTTTTATTGCTTCTCTTTCATGGCACATGAGTGAGACAACAGTGTGAAGTAGACTAAATATTAACATATGTACTCTGCCCAGAAAAGTACAAACAGATGAAATCACTTAATCATGGAACCAAAAGTGGTTTGGGTTTGAGGTGTCCCCTTCTGCCTTGTTGCATTCCTTTCTCTCCCTAGAGCTTACTGACCCAGGTGAGCAGCCCCTTTCCCATGTCCAGGAAGGGCAGAGGTAGAAGTACCCTTGGGTCTCTGGAGCGATCACTGCATTAAAAAAAAAAGAAACAACCAAGCAAAACCATCTGTGCTGATCTTGGTCACCATGTGTGTCCCAATTGGTCTGCTGCAGAAAGACGGACGTGACTGAGGATGACAGATACGTCCAGAAATGAAGGGCAGAAATCCTGACTTTGGATTGGAAGATGACCAAAGTGAATACCTCAAAAGTCTGAGTCATTTTGGAAGCAGTGGCTTCTTTTTCTTTCAGAATGGTGACTTGCAAAGCTGTGGCCTTCCGCTCCTGAACAAGCTGCCTTTGAGTGTCACTTAGCTCTTCTTCACCCTGGGGACAATTTTGTAAAATTTTTAATTCTCTTTTTCCTTCAAAAGTCAGCAAAAACATTTTACCATTAACTGGAATATAGAATCTGAAAAAGGACAGAAAATGCCTAAAAAAATCTAAGAAGAATAAGCTACTAAAAATGTAAAGCAACAAGAATGGCATTTTTAAATTGTTAAGGAACCTCAACAACTATTCAGTTCAATGTGTATTCATGTTATGTACCTAACAAGCCTCAGTTTCAAGTCTTACGCGGCTGGGGGGGGGAGGGTGGAAAGTCAACATCTCTCAAGGCAACTCATTCTATTTATGGATGGTTCTATTTGCTAGCAATGTTTTCCAGACATTAACTCTAAAAATGTACATTTTTGCCACTCTTATCCATTGGTCTTAGCTCTGTCCCTTAGGCTGAAGTGGAGCAAGCTTCATCCTTCTTCCACATGACTATCCTTCAACTACTTGAAGACATAAGGACAAACATCTCTGGTTCCTTTAACTGATCCTCACATGTCATAGATTCCAAGGGCCTTCCTCATCCTATGTGCAATCCTGCTTACTAGCTACCATAATTCTGTGGGAGCCACAAATGAATTCAATAGTACAAGAAAAGTCTATTCAGGTCAGAATAAAGAGGCATTTTTATTTCCTCTGTTTTAGAAGTCATGCTTCTCTGAATGGGATGCAAAATTACACTAACTTTTTGGCAGTCGAATAACAGCACTGACTCAATTTCACCTTAGAGCTGACTAAGATTCCTACATCTTTTCAGACAAAATGCTATCTAATCATATTTCCCTCAACTTATAAAAACTACTTTTGTATCTAATTGTATAACTTTACATTCATTCTTGCTGAATTTCATCTTAGGTTCAGTCCAGTGCTCTGACTAATGAAGACTTAGCCTTTCCTCCATTTAGAAAGACTTGAATAATGTTAATTGCATAAGAATCAAATAAGTGAAAGATAAAGATGCTAGAGAACAATAAACTATTCTGAAAGACTGAAGGATGGGTGCTCAAGTGTAATATAGAAAAAAAGGACTAAACTTATAATTTCATTGACCTAGAGAATTTTCAGGTAAGGAATCTCCATGTACCAATGTGTTCTGGAACTTACATTCTTAAAGAAGCTGAGGATAGAGCAGTGGTGTTAAATAGATCTCCCAGTAGTGAGTTTTGTGGGAAGTTTTGGGGAATTTGAAACATCTGGCCTGGGGTCAGATGAGATGAACTGCCCAGGGTCACTCAGTCAGGAAGTGTCCGTGGCAACATTTGAACTCAGGTCTTCCTGGATTTGAGGCCAGCTCTATTCACTACACTATGCTGATTCTCTACTGTGAGACATACTTTATAAAGTACCAGCTCCATTTGACTTTTTCCACTGCTATTTAGATTGTAATTTTATATTCAAATGCTAAAAATGGGATATTTTTCATTTTTTGTTACATGTTTATGAGTACATATTTTCAAATGATTGAATCCAACTTAATTATACTAGACATAAAAATCATAGACATTTCAGGATTCAAAAGACTACAGTATTCATCTCCCCACTTCCAGGGAAGCCATAAGTATTCTTAACAAGAAAAGATGGAAATAGTGACTTTAGATTCCAATTTACCTGGCACTGTTTCACACTTTGTTAGCATTCTAGCTGCCGCCAGGCAATCCCAAAATAGATGGGGAAGGACTTGCTACAACTGTGGGAAGCCAGGTCATTTAGTTAAGGACTGTAGACAACCCCCTAAGATGAGGCAGGAAAAAAAGAAAGCTCCTGGCATTTGCCCCAAGTGTCATAAGGGGAACCACTGGGCTTCCGAATGCCGCTCTCGGTATACTAAGGATGGGCAACCAGTACAAGCTTCTTCAGGAAACGTGTACAGGGGCCAGCCCTGGCCTAGCAAACAGTAGGGGCCACCCTCTCCTTGACTCCAGTCCAACCTTGCTGTAGGCTGTTGTGTCCCCCAAGTGAAATCGGATCTTGAAGAAATGCTAAATCTCACACAAACATGGAACCTCTGCTGCCTTGAGAACCTAGCCAGTTCTCCAAGGATGAATATCTTGTGTGTGCTCCTTCACAAGGTTTGGCTGCCCTCTCGGATGGACAATGTCCGGGGTAGTTGGCAATTAGTCTCTTCATTGGCAGTCAGCCTTCTTTGTTTGGAAGAATTTATTAGGTGTCTGTTCCAAGGAGAACTTTGGAGTCTCACCCATGGAGAGGATGCTCTGCTGGGACCCCTTGCTCCCAAGCCAGACCCTGAAAGTCATATCCTGGGATTCCCCAGCTGAGAAATTCAGGAGTTGATGCTTCCCTGGATTGGTGATGTTTCCTATTACCTCCTATATCTCTATTAGTGTTGCTATAATTATATTAGTATCAGGATTTATTAGTTATTGCTCCTGTTGCTATAAACTATCTATTTGCCTTTTCTGTAAATCGATAAAATATTCAGCTTCTTAAGTGTGTCTTATTGTAGGTGTGAATCTGAACCACAAATTTCCTTAATCATACATTTTTGGGTGTCGTGAACAGGATTTGCAGTACAATATGCCATTTTTGGAGAAGAATTTGACAAATACAGTATGTGAACAGGATATCCTGGGGTGGGAGGATTTACCCTACTCCTCGGTGGCAAAAGAGTGGGCAAATGGGACAGGACCCTGTGGAGATGGGGCAGTAGATTAAAACTGCCAAGCCCTTACAGGTGACGCTTGCCTACAAGAATCATGACTTCTGGGACATCAGCTACTTTGTTTTTGGTAAACTTCACTTCTCTGTTCCAGTGGCAAAAATGTATTTTATCTCTGTTTGACCTGTTTTCTGATTTGTAAAAGATAATAATGGTGGTTGTATGGGATCAAAATGATAAAATGATTGTAAGATTCTTAGCATAATGACTGGTGTATGTTACATACAATATTATTCTCTCTAATTTAATTGTTAACTTTGGAGAGGTTTTAATTACTAAAGGTAATAAGATCAACAATTTCTGGAAATGTAAATAATACCTTCTGAAGTTATTGTTGTGTATTTCTAAGATTGTATTTCTGAATTTCTCTAAGATTGTAAAAATTGAGTGACCACTGTAATCCAGAAATGGTGTTAGATAAAGCAATTTTTAATCTGAATTTTCTTGAAAATAAAAATGTTGGGAAAATTGTGTAAAACCAGTTACGTTACTTTTATCAGCCCTGCTAACCTTGTCTTAAAATGTTTTATAATTGCCATTTAGAAAACAAGCTATTTACACCTTTGTTAAAAAAAAAAAAAAGCTAAAAAAAAAGATTCCAATTTACCTGTTGCAAATTATTTCTTCCTGTTCTCAGTTCAACTTCCAGAGATCTGAGAGGGCACTCAAGTCGTTGGGTTAGCGCGACTGCTTTGCTAAACTGTTCTTCTTCTCTTCTGAACTGTTCTCTATTTTTTTCAAATAGCGTTTCTGTAGTCACTTGCTTCATTTCCTCTTGGTTCAGTATAAACCTAGATTAAAATGGCCATTTTTAAATGACAGGTCAGTAGAAGTAAGGGATATAAGTGCCATTTAAATACACTCATCTGGATGGCTAAAGGAAAAAATGTTAATTTAGGGGGAACTGGATCCATGTAGGGAACTCACTGTCAAGAAACTCCCTTTATTGCTGCAGATTGAATGCTCTGCAACTTTGAGTTTAGAGAGTTACCTGTGACACTGAGAATTAACATAACTTGCACAGGATCACAGTCAGGTTATGTTAGAAATGAGACAGGAATCCCTTTCTCTATCCAGGCTATTCCAGGGTATAAAACTTCCATCAAAAACGCATCATAGAGTTGTTTTGCTGTTTCTGCTTTTTGGATTAGAGAAATTCTATAAATTGGTTATAGCTAGAAGAAATGACTTTTTCAAAAGTTCTGAGTTTTGATGCACTTGAATGACTCTGATAAAAAGCATAGATGGGGATGTAGATAAAATTCTTTCCCTTTTCCCATTACTACTGATTATTCAGATTTGATTTTTTACCTCATTTGGAAAAAATAAATTGCAATAGTTTTGATAATTCACTAAAAATGTAACTCAAAGATGTCCATGGAGTAAAAAGTAGGGCTCATTCACAATTATTTTAAAGATGTGGCATTTTGCTTTCCTAACCTCAAATCCACTGTCACATTTCTTCAACATTAAGGGAAAAGCTTCCAAGGCTCTATGAAATTCTTGGGTTGCATACCTGATGCTGCAGAGTTCTCTTTTCCATTCTGCTTTTTGATGCTCTAACTGAGATTTCATTTCTCTTGTTTCTAATAATTCTTCCTGCAGTTCACTAATCTTGTTTTCTAAACTCTTAACTTTTCTGGTGAGTAGTGTACAATGTCTTTTTTTACATTTGACTGATTTATCATATCTAAAACCTGCATCCTCAATTTTCAAACATCTAAGAGGATCTGTACAGAGAAAAACACAAGCCAATAAAAACATGAGTATTTTAAAATCTGTAGGACAGTAGCAGTATACTTAGAATTCAAATACTTTGGCCATTACAAAATAATATCCATGTACAGAAATCCTATGAATATAGCAAAATATTACTTTGTCACAAGATTTACATTGAATGTGAAAATAATCTATTTCCATGTAGGTATTGTGGACAATTAAAAAGAATCTCTAAGTTACTTCATAAAAAAACATTTGAAAGTTCATAATTCTTTACAATATGGGAAAAATATATGTGAAAAGTAAATATTCATATGTGTACTCTGAGTGGGACAAATAAGATTAATAAAATGAATGATATGATTAATATCTATATATTGCAAATATACTTAATTATTTTATAAGTACAATAAATGTTTTACTTTAAATAGTTGTATGTAAACACTGCTTCTTCTTTAGAGACTTATAATATTCACAAGTATGTAATATTCATACAATAACATCTATCCTCATTTATTCATTGGCCAGACTTCTGGTAACTTTAAATAAAATATAGCTGAAACACCAGAACAAAGTGAAAAAAATCTTCTGAGCATTACGGAAAATAGCTGCTGTCCCTTTGTTCTTCAGAGAGATACGTCACCAAATTTAGACCTAATCTGGAGTTAGAAATATGTGTTTTATCCAATTACAGATTCAGCAGACTTTGTTATTGGG
This sequence comes from Potorous gilbertii, assembly GCA_028658325.1. Classification (NCBI taxonomy): domain Eukaryota; kingdom Metazoa; phylum Chordata; class Mammalia; order Diprotodontia; family Potoroidae; genus Potorous; species Potorous gilbertii. The sequence goes on from CM053770.1 coordinate 158,699,012, forward strand.
TTTCCCTTGGTAACTTTCAAGTCTTCATATATTTCAGTGTTTAGCAGTGTTGAAGCAACAAGAGGTAACAAAGTTACTAGAGGTAGACACATCGATTGTAGCACAAAGTGAAGCTGACAGTAAGGGAATTGATAAGCTCAAAGATTCAAAGCAAAGGAAGAAACTGAGGCACAGAGAAGTTAAAGGACTTGTTATGATTCACAGAATTAGTAGGTGTATAAGGCAGAATATGAACCTAGCTATTCATGGCATTGTGTCCAGTACACTGTCCTATATGCCATGCTGACAGAAGAATTATAAAAACTAGGCAGAACATTTGCAAGACTGTTGACATTTTGGCCCATTTTGTGAAAGATTTTAATATTTTGACTATTCTTTCCACGATAAAGCTCACTGCCTGATACCTTTATCCATCTAGTCATGTCAATCTCTTCAATGGATCTCCTATTACCAATCAAGCAAATAAAATTCATACACTCTATCCTAGCATGCAATATTAATAAAACATATTATGTAATACAGCACATTGAGGCTTACAAAATACAACCCCCCACAACAATCCTGTGAAGTATGATATTTAATAGATTAAGAAACTGAAGCTCCAAGTTTAAGGGACTCGTCTGTAGACAAAATCTAGGCCCTCTCCAAATTTGTACTAATCATCTACCTTTCCCTATTTAATTCTTACTGCTATATATTGTCCAGTAAAACTGGATTTTTTCACCATCATTTTTCTGCCTTTTTACTCAGATTTTCCATGCTTGAAATGTTTATTTAATCTTCCATGGTCTGTGACTACTGAATTCATGCCCATCCTTTAAAACTCAACTCAAATGGTACCTTCACACATAGGTTATTCATTCTTGATAGGTAATGTTCTTTCCCACACTGAACTGTGCTCCAACATTTATATATATTTTAATATTTGAGTTATCTTATGTAGGCTATATCCCCTATTAGACTGCACACTGAATGAGGAAACTTATCTAAACTTTGTATATTTACCACACAGTAGGTACTTAGTAATTCTCTTTGAATTGAAACAAATAGAAGGTGGCTGAGAAATTTATTACCCTGCAGTCAACACAATCCCTTTCACTTTTGCCAAGCTCTGCCAGAGATTAGAATCACTTCCACTTTACCATAAGTCAATGGGATAGGATTTTGGTGCTATCTTCTTGTTCTTTTTAACACTGTTATTCTGTCTGGAAATTTCAAAATATTCTCCCTTTCACAGTCAGCACTAACTTGTTCAATCAATAACAAAACATTCTTACAGTCTGAGGGAGGTAAATCATCAACTTTTGTAGCTATGTCAGATGCCTGCATGTGGTCATCACGATCATTTGCATTCATCTGTACTTCCTGTAAAACATTTAACAGCAGGGTAAAATAATAAAAATTTTAAAATAATAACAATGACTAACCTTTGATGAGTACTTTAAGGTTTTCACAACACTTTATATACATTATCTCATGGCATCCTAATAACCATTTTGTGAGACACGCATTACTCATCATTATTTTACAAACGTTATGTGGCTTGTCCAGCACCATACAGTTAGCTAGGAGTCCAAGGATGGATTCAAACTCAGGTCTTCTTGACTCTGCCTACTATGCCATCTAACTAATTAGAAGCTTAGGAATTTAGATTTAGGAATTAGATTATTTAATTAGATAATTAAATTAGATTTAGGAACCTTATGAAAATTATCATAGTCACAATATTTCTTACTGACTATAAATAGGCTTCATTTTATAGAGAGGGAGAAATGAAGGAAAATCCAGCAGTATCATTAGGTTTCTAGCATTCACCATGTTCACATTTTACTGGGAGACTATTTCTAAAAGTATCCATTTTCAGATGAAAGATTCCTATACTTTATCATGCAAAAAAGGAGTCTGATCTATTCACTGAAAAATGCTTTATTTTTGAAACTAATATAAATGCATTTAAAAGTAAACTAAGTTCTCAAAAACTTTCAATAAAACTAGCAAGAAAGGCACTTATAGTAAAGTAAAACATACCTGTTCCAGGTCACTTTTATCAAAACTTTCTGGGCATTCCTCTGATGATCCTTTAAATTCCAATTATCATATTAAATTGATATTAATATTTAAGTAAAAATTTATATTATGAGAATTATTTTTCTTATATAAATAAAATTTCACCATTAACAAAAATGGCAGTTATGACAGCTATAATTTATCTATTGTAATCTCTTTTAAAATAAGGAATAAATATAAGAAATTTCTATTAATTATGCATTCATTGAATTATTTTGTAATCTCGATTTACTGCTACATTTTACATTTCCAGTGAGATGCTCATTTCATACCAAATCACAGGAAGTTGTAAAGATAGATTTATATATTTAATCTAGCTGAAACCTTTACATTTCAAAACTAAAGGTAAACTAAGAGACAATGGTCATGCATGATCAATCTACTAGTGAGGCCAGTAGTTTACCAATTAATTGGGTCACTTGTCTTTCTCAATAACCAAAGACCATGAGATAGGATTACTAGCCTACATGGAATTTGGGCAAATATAGGAGAACAAAAAACAGGGACAGGTACAAAACAAAAAGCAAGGTGGGAAAACAACGAGCACACAGCATCCAGGAGATGAGGGCAATGTGACTGACCGGAACAAACCATTAGCAACAACCCCTTCTCTCCCTCTTGTGACTAAGAAATATTCATGCCTTGAGTCTACCTATTAGGGTCAGAGACAATGGATCTGATTTCTTTAGATAACAAGTCAGACATTCTGGAAGGATAGCTTGGTGGTATAAAGACACTAGACCAGACTCCCATGTGTCCACATGCCTCCTTTAAGGCTAGATTACCTTGGTACAGGAACAGAAAAGTCATCCCCAGGACAACTAGATTTCTAAATTTAACTCATTACAGGACCAAGGAATTTCTGATCTAAGTTCAGAGACAAAGAATGATGACATATGCAGTGAGTGGACAAAATAAATAAATAAGTAAATGAATGAATAAAAATGACAAAATCCATTTGATTATTTCAAAAGACAGAGAGAACAAAACCTAAATCTGAATATGTGAAACCACTGGCCAGGACTGTCTCAAAATAAGGGGAAAAAAGTCTTCTTCCTTGACGCCATATTGCACAGGGAAGTAAAAGTAAATGAGATCTATATCATAAAGGAACTCATTAACATTTTCTGAGCAAGCTAAAACCAAGGAAACAAGATATGCAGAAAATACTCCAGCAGTTAATTTGAAAGTCACTGTACAAATTTCAGGTACCTCAGAGTTAGACATGGAGAACAATTCCCAGACCTAAAAAGATTCACAGAACTTTAAAAGAGTGGGAAGAAATAACTGTATATGTCACAGTTCAAACAAACCTATTGAAATAAAACCTACATAAACATTTAAACCTGAATATGAGACAATTTTTTAAATTTAGCATCTAATAACAGTATTACAAAGATATTCCCTGGCACAGTAATCTTATTATATCTTAACCAATTTCCTGGAATCAATTACTGGGAAGCAGCAACTAACCAGATCATTTAATATTTGGGAAAAGGAAAATTGATTATACTTAGCTTTGTGAAAGAGAGGTATAACTAATCCAAAAAGAGAGAAAAAACCCCATTTATTGGTAGATTTTATATGTGAATATATATCTATATAAAACCTAATGGATTGGGAATTTAACACTAAAATAATCAAGTAGCAAATCATAGCTAATTAGACAGGATAACACTAATTTTTCATGTAGGCCTAAGGTACCCCCTTTTCATACTTGTGGAGTATGTTACACTACTCAAAAGAGAAAAACAAAATACCTGCTAAAAAGTCACCTGCAAAATTATAGGCAGCATGTCATCACATGACTTAATCATTTATTTTACTTACCTCTACCAATAAAGATTGGAATATAGCAATTTGAGCAAACACTTGACCCATGTAAAATTCAAAATGTTAACATTACAGGCTTCTTAATTACCATCTTTGCCGTCAATTTCAAGAGGGAGCTGTGGTTCAAACTGCGTCCGACGGACTGGTTTTGCTCCTGCAATACCAATCATGGAAGTATGCTCAGGGCCACTTGCAGCACCTGCTGCTTCAGCTTCTGGGAAAGGAATGACTCTCAAATCTGTGGATACTGACTGGTTTTTGGTTGCTGGCAGTGGCTGGAAAGGATGAGTCATATTAGAAGTCAAATCCTTAGAATGTCTGGAACTTTCTGTTTCCCAAGAGCTACTGTCAGATGCATCTGAAAAGGAAATAGTGAGGTTAAAGACTACATCAGTGTTGTCCACCTATTAGTTTAATTTATCATGGGATGTCACTTAAATTACTGCCAAGCGTTTTGACTTGATTGTTAATTTATGCATCATGTATTTTATCTCTTATGTAACATGTGCAAAAACAATCCCAATAATGTTTTCTTTCTTTTTTCAGCCTCTCCTCTCTTTCTAGAATTACCAGCTCTTACTCTGTCATCAAGACTTATCTCCATGTGTAGCCCCAAAGAATTTCTTAATAAGATGCTTCAGGAAAGGCTTTTCCTTTGGAATAACCTTTTGAACATCATATGTACATCTAACTTTTCAAATTATTTACGATTGGCAAACAGACTCTGAACCTTTGATTTTTAACCTGTGATTTATTGACAGACAACTCTCAGGTGAGGAAACTCCCCTAGATGAGTGGAGGTTGGCACTTTCTCTGCAATTTATACTCTGAGAGAGTTTCCCAGAGCACATGGAAGTTAAGCAATTTGCCCAGGGTCACCTAGCCAGGATGTGTCAGAGATGACACTTCAAACCATGTCTTTGTGGCTTTGAAGCCAGATCTCTATCTATCATATTAAAATATTTTACCCCAGAAAATGTTCACAATTAAGATCCATTCACTTAATTTATTTTTTTAATGAACTCGATTTGCTCTAAGTATAGTCAAAAAATTTTGTAAACTTAGAACTACTTTAATTAACTGAGAAGATAGTTTTTTAAAGAATAATCTAACATCTTAAAGATTAATCTTTTAACTTTCGATATGCATTATAAATTAGCATGAAAATAACAGTTTAAAGAGTTTAAGTATTCCCTTTTAAAATATGAAAAGACTACTTTTATACCAGACTCAAAAACTGCAACGAAAGGACAATGATGTAGGAAAGTGAAAGAAATAGCAGAATATACAATCAACACTTAATTTCTGAGCCTTTAAAGTTTCTCTGATACTTCATTTAGTCATGGAATCCCTTCAAGTTATTATTATTCAATATCTTTCCTCCTTTTCATTCTCTAAATACTAGAGTTATTTACACTCACTCCTCAGACCCTTTTATCTCGTTTTAGGTCTAAGACTCTACTGAAACTACTGACTCCCATATTGTCAATGGTATATTCACTGCTAAAACTGATAGCCTTTTTCTCTGTCTTCCTCTGGCTGCACCTTAAACAGCAGCATAGCCCTCACAAGGAGGTTGACACAGACATTGGCAGAGCTAGCTCAGTGCTTGGGAGGCTACAAAGGAAATTATGGGAGAGAAGAGGCATTAGCATGCCTCTGAAACCTGAAAAGTATGCCAGCCCTATGCCAGGTAACTGAATCGCTTCCATTTGAATTTTCTTAGGAAGATTCTGAAAATCATCTAGCAGGATAGAATAAGTTTCCAGACACTAAGGGCCTTACTCAGAGCTGAACTGCCAAGAATTCAAACTCTCCATCTCCAATGGACTGGTCATATTGAATGCAAAACTTATGCTAGCCAAGAAGACTATTTCATGTAGAACTCACAAAGGGCAAGTGTTCACATGGTGGTTAGAAGAACCAATAAAAGAACACTCTAAGATCTCTCAAGAATTTGGGAGATATTGGCACAGGACCCGTAATCATTGCATGCCCTCATCAGAGAAGTTGCTGTGCTCTATGAACAAAGCAGAATTGAGACAGCTCAAAGGAAATATGGGATGTCCAAATATGGAATATCCACCCAAAATGTTCCCAGGAACTATTTCTGCCTGATGTGTGGTAGAGCACTAAAGCTAGTATTGGTGTAATCAGTCATAGTCTGAAGCATTGAATCTTGACTCTAACATAGTGATGTCAATTTGCTCCTCTTTGAGAACAAAGGACACTCAATGCTGGCAGCATTTTCAGATTGAGGAAGAAAACCCTCCAATTGCTACTGACAACTGAAACACGTCTTTAATTTCCAGGAGGGAGGGATAACTTGTGCTGTGAGAGATCAGCAATGCTTGTCCCTATGAGTATATCCTGTGTGGATGTCATTCAAAGCCTGACAATAGGGAGATGATTTTCCTTCTCAGAAATGAATAAAGAAGACTGTATATAACTCAGAAGACAAGAGGAGGGGAATAAGGGCTCAATATGTCTCAGCTTCCACAGTATCTACACTAGTTCTAGATCAATGAACTCATTGATGCTTGGGGGTATATGAACATATAATTCTTTTGGTTTCTACTGAATATTTCTTTTATGTTTCTGTCTTTGAAAAGTTCTGGGGGGCAAAGCCAAGATGGCGGAGTAGAAAGACACACAAATACAGGCTCTCCCCACACAGTCCATAAAATACCGGCAGAGAGGGACTCTCAGCAAATTTTGGAGCAGTAGAAGTAGAGAACAACAGAGTGGAGAAGATGTCCAGCGCAGTGTGACTTGAAAGGCACATGGGAAACACCTGTTGCACCAGACACGGAGTAGAGCCTAGCCTAGCCTTGGCCATGTAGCATGGCACGACTCTTGGAGGAGGACACCTCGGAGGCAGAATCCCCAGTCACAGCAGCAGAGGGTTCACATATTCCTCAAACCACAGGCACCAAAGGTCAGTGACAGGGTTTTCTCAGCTGGCCAGGAAGAGAAAAAGGCCTTCCTATAGCTCCAGCCTTAGACAGCCACCACAGAGGTCACATCAGCAGGTGGCAGCAGTTCCTACCATAGCCCCTACAGCAGCCCTCATTCATTTTTGGAGCATAGAAACCCTGTGGACACTGAGGAGCTGAATATTACCTCAGCCCTGTGGAGAGGCCCTGAGGGAGGTGGTCTTTATCTCACACTGAATGGTGGCCCTGCCCCAACAGTTTATCTGAAAATCAGACCCCAGTGTTGGCTTGGCAGAACTGGAGGCCAGGTGCCTGTGGAGAGGAAACTACTAAGATGCTGGGCACACAATTCCCTCCCAGGGCCCAGACCAGTGTACATGCTTGATTGTGCCACCTTGGAGGAACTGAGATCTTACAGATTCCCAGAGTATACCCTACTCTTGACAAAGGACCCAAAAGTCAAGTAAATGGTTGGGAAAATGCCCAACAAGGGGGGAAAACATAAGACTATAGAAGGTTACTTTCTTGGTGAACAGATGTCATCTCCCATCCTTTCAGATGAGGAAGAACAATGCTTACCATCAGAGAAAGACATGAAAGTCAAGGCTTCTGTATCCCAAACATACAAAATAAATATTCAATGGGCTCAGGCCATGGAAGAACTTAAAAAAGATTTTGAAAATCAAGTTAGACAGGTGGAGGAAAAACTGGGAAGAGAAATGAGAGAGAAGCAAGAAAAACATGAAAAACAGGTCAACACCTTGCTAAAGGAAACCCAGAAAAATGCTGAAGAAAATAATACCTTTAAAAATAGGCTAATTCAATTGGCAAAAGAGGTCCAAAAAGCCAATGAGGAGAAGAATGCTTTAAAAAGCAGAATGAGCCAAATAGAAAAGGAGGTTCAAAAGCTCAATGAAGAAAACTTCTGTAAAAATTAGAATGGAATAGATGGAGGCTAATAACTTTCTGAGAAACCAAGAAATCACAAAACAAAACCAAAAGAATGGAAAAAATGGTAGATAATGTGAAATATCTCATTGGAAAAAAAACTGATCTGGAAGATAGATCCAGGAGAGACAATTTAAAAATTATGGGACTACCTGAAAGCCATGATCAAAAAAGAGCCTAGAAATCATCTTTCATGAAATTATCAAGGAAAACTGCCCTGATATTCTAGAACCAGGGGGCAAAATAAATGTTGAAAAAATCCACAGATCACCTCCTGAAAGAGATCCAAAAAGAGAAAACTCCTAGGAACATTGTGGCCAAATTCCAGAGTTCCCAGGTCAAGGAGAAAATATTACAAGCAACTAGAAAGAAACAATTCCAGTATTGTGGAAATACAATCAGGATAACACAAGATCTAGCAGCTTC
>CM053770.1:158707721-158768294 GCA_028658325.1 Potorous gilbertii
GTAATGGGGAATAGAAAGTTATCTGGCCCTACAGGACAAAAGAGAAGAGGGGGACAAGGAAATGGAGGGATGATAGAAAAGAGGGCAGATTGGTGATAGGGGAAATTAGAATGTTTGGTGTATTGGGGTGAGGGAGGAGACAAATGGGGAGAAAATTTGGAACCCAAAATTTTGTGAAAATGTGTGTAAAAAGTTAAATAAATTTTTAAAAAAAAGAGTACTTCCTCCCCTTTCTCCCCAGCCTCTACAAGAATGATGATTAGGGATTGTTAAAGGAAATGGTGCTCCTATTGCTGGCAACACACTTTTCGAAATATCACACTAGTGTAAAGTAAGAGTATTAACCCCTCTGGGCTGTCTTTCTGTCTCACCAGATCAAGAGTGAATCTATGCTATCAGCCATCCTGTGTGCTAGTATTTACAACTCTTATAATCAACTAATTAGGACATTTCACTTCTGAGAAAAGGTAAATGAATTAGAAGTAAGATTTGGGGAAGATAGCTATAAATAATCCAAAATGAGAGAAAAAAAACATTCATAGATGGGTTTTTTTTGTTTGAATACAAATCTATATAAGCCTACTTGTTTAACTTGTTAAATACAAAAAAAAGTGAAGTAGTAAATCACAGTTTTCCCAGAGAAGACTTATTGATGACAAAGGTCTAAGATACTGCCTTTCAAGGCCTGTGGAATATGTTACAATGACTGAAGGAGAAAATAAAAATACCTGATCAAAAGACATCAGCTAGATTCTAGCCTGCTTGAGAGGAGAAACCAAAAACGAATTTGTCATTGCATGACTTTATCATTTATTTTGTTTACCTCTTCTAATAAATATTAGAACGTAAAAATTCCAGCAAACAATTGACCCATGCATAATTCAGAATATTAAGTGCACAGGTTTCCACATTAGCCTCTTTACCTTCCATTTTGACAATGAGCTGTGGTTCATGTTGTTTCTGAGGGCCTGGTTTGGCTCCTGGAGTCACAACCCTGAACACATCCTCAGGGCTACATTCAGCTCCAGCTTCTTCCTCTTCTTGGAAAGGCATGACATTAATCTCTATGGATTCTAATAGGTTGTCGTTCACTGGTAGTGACTGACAGGGATGCTTTTCATTAAAAGTCAAATCCTTAGAAGGTCTGGAACTCTCCGTTTTCCAAGAACTAATGTCAGATGCATCTGAAAAGGAAATAGTGGAGTTAAATACCACATCAGTTTTGTCCACCTGACATATTACTTTAATTTATCATGGGATATCACTCAAATTTCTGCCAAGCTTTTTGATTTCATTTTGTTCATTTATACATCCTGTATTTTTTATCTCTAACGTTATGTGTGCAAAAACAATTCCAATAACAATTTCTTTCTTTCTTTCAGCCTATCCTCTCCTTCTATGATTACCAGCTCTTACTCCCTCATCATGATTTATCTCCATGTGTAGCTCCAAAGAATTTCTTAGTCACATGCTTCAGAAAAGGCTTTTCTTTTCCGATAACCTTTTGAACATAACATGTACATCTGACTTTTCAAATTGCTTAGGGTTAGGAAATACACTCTGAACTTATGATTTTTAACCTGTGATTAATTCACAGAGAATTGTCAGGTGAGGAAATGCCCCTCCATTAAGGGAAGCTGGCACGCCTGCAAGAGAGTTTCCTAGAGCACATAGAGGTTAAGCAATTTGCCCAGGGTCACCTAGCCAGGATGACACTTAAAACCATTTCATTTTGGATTTGAGGCCAGACCTCTATCCACTATATTAAAATATTTTTCCACAGAAAATGCTCACAATTAGGATCCATTCAGTTTTATTTTAACAAGCTCCTATTTCCTCTAAGTATTTTCAACAAAATTTTGTAACATTTCAACTACATTAATTAAAAGAAGAGATAGCTTTGTGAGAATACTCTAACTTCTTAATGATTAATCTGTTAACTTTCAATGGGCATTATATATTTAGCATGAAAATAACAGTTTATTGAGTTTAAGTATTCCCTTTAAAATATGACAAGACTACTTTTATACTAGACTCAAAAAGTGCATCAAAAGGACAATGGTGTATGAAAGTGATAGAAACAGCAGACTATATGATTAACATTTAATTTCTGAGTATTTAAAGTTTCTCTGATACTTCATTTAGTCATGGAACCCCTTCAAGTTACTATTATCCAATATCTTTCCTCTTTTTCACTCTCTAAATACTAGAGTTACTTACATTCACTCCTCAGACCCTTTTATCTGGCTTTGGGTCTTAGACTCTACTGAAACTGCTGACTCCCACATTATCAATGGTATCTTCACTGCTAAATCTGATAGCTTTTTTCTCATTTTCCTCTTGCTGCACCTTAAACAGCAGCATAGCCTTCATAAGGAGGTTGATACAGGCATTGGCAGAGCTAGCTCAGTGCTTGGGAGGCTACAAAGGAAATTATGGGGCAGAACAGGCATTAGACTGTGGAATGCCTCTGAAACCTGAACACTATACCAGCACCATGCCAGGTAACTGAATGGTTTCCATTTGAATTTTCTTAGGAAGATTCTGAAGATCATCTCACAGGACAGCATATGGTTCCAGAGACTGAGGTCCTCACTCAGAACTGAACTGCCAAGCATTCAAACTCTTCAACTCCAATGGCCTGTTCAAGTTGAATGCAAAACTTATGATAACCATAAAGACTATTTTCTGAAGAACTCACGAAGGGCAACTGTTCACATGGTGGTTAGAAGAAGCAATAAAAGAACACTCTTAAGGTCCCTCTTAAGAATGTTGGAATTGTGTGCTCAGTGCAGCAGCAGCCCTTCTTTCTCCACAGTGGTCAGCTATGAACCTCGACTCCCCAGCAACCATGTCGAAGGGACCCTCAGTTGGCATTGATCTTGGCACCACTTACTGCTCTGTGGGAGTCTTCCAGCATGGGAAAGTGGATATCATGACCAAGGAAAACAGGACCACCCCCAGCTATGTCGCCTCCACCAATGTAGAACGTGTTTAATCCATGATGCTGCAAAGAATCAATTTGCAATGAACCCCACCAATCCAGTTTTTGATTTCAAAAGTCTGATTGATTGCATATGTGATGATGCAGTTGCACAGTCAGACATGAAGCACTGGCCTTTTACAGTGGTGAATAATGCAGGCTGAACTAAGGTCCATGTGGAGTAGAAAGGGGAGATCGAAAGTTTCTATCCAAAAGAAGTATCTTCTGTAGTCTTGACTAAAATGAAAGAGATTGCTGAAGGTTACCTTGGGAAGCCTGTCATAAATGCCATAGTCACAGTAGCAGCCTATTTTACTGATTCACAATGTCAGGCCCCTAAAGATGCTGGAACCATCATATGGCTCTTCATGTACTCCAAATCATCACTGAGCGAACTGCTTGCTGCTACTGCTTATGGTTTGGACAAAAAGGTTGGTGCTGAGAGAAATGTGTTGATCTTTGACCTTAGAGGTCATATTTTTGATGACTCAATTCTTACCATGGAAGATAGCATCTCTGAGGTCAAGTTCATGGCTGGGGACAGACACTTGGATGGGGAGGACTTGGACAAGCAAATAGTTAACCATTTCATTCTCAAATTCAAGTGAAAGCACAAGAAAGACATCAGTGAGAACAAGAAGGCTGTTTGTCATCTTCACACTGCTTGTGAACATGCAAAACACATCCTCTCTTCTACTACCCAGGCCAGTATTGAGATTGACTCCCTCTATGAAGGTATCAAGTTCTATACATCAATCACCTGAGCCTGTATCAAAGAACTGAATGCTGATCTCTTCCATGGCACACTGACCTTAAGAGACACCAAGCTAGATAAATCACAGATTCATGACATCATCCAGGTGGGTGGTTCCATTCGAATCCCTAAAACCCAGAAGCTTCTGCAAGACTTCTTCAATGGCAAGGAGCACAACAAGAGTATCAATCCTTATGAGGCTGTTACTTACGGTGCAGTTGCCTAGGATGACATTTTGTCTGCAGACAAGTCTCCAGAACTTGTTGCTGTTCAATGTCATTCCTCTTTCCCTTGAAACTGAAACTGCTGGTAGAGTTATGACTGTTCTGATCAAACTTACTACCACCATCCCCACCAAAGAGACACAGACTTTTACCAAATATTTGGACAACCAGCCTGATGTGCTTATTCAGGCTTAAGAAAGTGAGAGAGCAATGAAAAAGGATAACAGACTGCTTGGCAAATTTGAACTCACAGAAATCCCCCGAGCACCAAGAGGTGTTCCTCAGATTGAAGTAATATTTGACATGGATGCAAATGGCATTCTCAATGTTTCTGCTGTGTATAAGAGTACAGGCAAGGAGAACAAGATCACCATCCCTAATGATAAAGGATGTCTGAGCAAGGAAGACATTGAGCATGTGGTCCATGAGGTTGAGAAATACAAGCCTGAGGATGAGAAGCAGAGACAAGTTGTCTTCAAAGAATTCTCTTGAATCTTATGCTTTCAACATGAAGGCTACATGCAAGATGAAACCTGCAAGGCAAAATTGGCTATGAAGATAAACAGAAGATCCTTGACAAAGGAAACGAAATAATCAACTGTCTGATAAGAATCAGACTGCTGAGAAGGAAGAGTTTGAGTATCAGCAGAAAGAACTGGAAAAGCTCTGCAACCACATCATTACTAAGCTGTACCAGAGTGCAGGGGGCATGCCATTAAGAAGGCCTGGTGGATTCCCAGGGGGTGGAGCAGCCCTATGTGGAGGGGCTTCTTCTGGACATGCCACTGAAGAGGTGGACTAAACAACAGAAGAAAAAGCATTCTACACAGCTTTCCAAAAATTGAAGGACTCAAAATTTGTATCCAAGGCAGTACCAGTTGAAAAGTAACATTTAAGCTACTATGTCAATCTGGGCATTGTGAATACTTGAATGTGTGCAGAAGGAAAGAAGTCAATAACATTGCATTTTATCAGTACTGTAAACAAGTGGAAATGCAATTCTTGTTCTGGAGAATAAAATTATTTAAAATTGGGACCATAAAAAAAAGAATTTTGGAACTGACTATGTGACAGGGGAAACACTGGCACAGGACCAGTCATCATTGTTTGCAGACGTCATAGAAAGTATTGTGCTCTACAAACAAAGGAGAATTGAGACAGCTCAAAGGAAATGCTGGATGCCCAAATTTGGAGAGCCCACCCCAAAAGTACACGTGCGCTATTTGTTCCTGACATGTGGTAGAGCACTAAAAGCTACTATTGGTGTGATCAACCACAGTCAGACACATTGAATCTTGACTCTAGCATAGTGAAGTCAATTCACTCCTCTTTGAGAACAAAGGACATTCATGTTGGCAGCATCTTCAGATTGAGGAAGAAAACCCTCCAATTGCTACTGACAACCGAAACATGTCTTTAATTTCTAAGAGAGAGGGATAACTTACGCTTTGAGAGGTGAGCAATGCTTGTCCTTATGTATATACTGTGTGGATATCATTCAAAACCTTACAAGAGGGAGATGATTATCCTCCTCAGAAATGAATAAAGAAGACTGCACATAACTCAGAAAAGAGAGGGAGGGGAATTAGGGCTCAATTTGTCTCAGTTTAACAGCATCTACACTACTGTCTACACCAATGAACTTATGGATTCTTGGGGTAGCTGAACATGATTCTTTTGGTTTTTATTGAATGTTTGTTCTATGTTTCTCTTTTTGAAAAGATCTAAAATAACAATGACTCTTGCGTCTAAATTTTGTAAACTTTGGGAAGGGTTGCATTTTCATCTATGTAGTAGTAGGAGACTAGCTGTGTGACCTTGGGCAAGTCACATAACCCCAATTGCCTCATTCTGGGTCATCTCCAGTCATTCTGATGAATATCTGGTCACTGAATTCAGATGGCTCTGGAGGAGAATTGAGGCTGGTGATCTGAACAGGTCTCCCTCACTCAAAAACAAAGTCAAGTGCAAGTCATGTCATTATTTCTCTGACGGTATGGTCTTCTTCAGCAACGAAGGACAAACACAAACACACAGTAGTAGGTACTCTGTAAAATTACTTCATAATCTTTATAACAAGTATACTTTTAAGGGAAACCAACAAGTCAATACAATTGGAAATGACTGTCAGGAAGACTAGTAATATGCAGGAAAGTTTCCTGGAGTTTACAAGTCACAAAGTTTCTGAAGGAAGAGAGAATTCAACAAATGGCCTGAAGGGACACATGGAGGGAACACAGGGCAGGGCAATATGCAGACTAAGTGACAAAACAGTTTGACTTGAAAATGAGAGTGAAAATTAGCAGGATGAATTAGAATTAACAGGCTAGTTAGAGGCTGACTCTCAAGGTCCTTAGTAGGTAGTAGTCCTTCATCTTTCAAACATTTGCAGGCAGTTGAGTTACTCTGATGGACTACTGGGATTTTCTTTTTCAACTTTCTACTTTATTCTATGGCCACCTCATTTTAACATCCCTAGACTATGTAATTCAATGCAAGACAGTGAACCAAAAGTTGCCAAGAATGAAGAGAAGAGAAAGCATCATCGATTCTTGAAGAAATGAATTTCAGGAGGGCAAACATGGATCTGGATGAAGGTAAGGAATAAAATATGTCCCAATATGGACTGAGCCCTCATACCCTCCCTCACATTTATGGAAGCAAAGGGATCTTTGGTTGCTTTCTCTTCCAGGCTCCGCGGAAGCCATATACTACTATCTATGCTTCTGATTTCCTGTTGCCTACTTTTTAGTCATGAATTATTGTCATCAGGTTATGGAATCTCTTGTCAAAAGTTACAAGTGTCTGAACATTAACAGCCTTTACTAAGCAGATACATAAATTCCCTTTTTGAAGGTGAAGTTTATTACACATTTTCTTCAGTTTGCTTTTTACCTGGTAGACACAGGGATTCAATAATCGACAATTTCAGAGATGGGATCAGAGAGACAAATGGAGTTTGACGGGTGGGTGGAGAGCTGACCCTGGAATGAGGAAGGCCAGAGCTTCAGTCCCACCTGTGATTGTGATATTGCCTGTGTGACTTTTAACAAACCACTAACCTCTAGTCACTCCTCTGAGACCTTTAGTTTCACAGAAGGTAGTAACTTGCCCTGATCAAGGGAGCTAATTCATCTCAATGGAATTACAAGGCTAGTCTCTAACACTAAAAAGAACAGTGTGACATGGACTTGTATCATAGGGAAGACATCTGTGTAACAAACTCATTAAAATGAAATTGAGCTCACTGGGATTCCCGAAACTGACTACCAGAATAGAAAAGTGATTTACAAGAGAACTGGATTTCTAAATTTAACTCATTACAGGAGAGATGAATCTCTGAACTAAATTCAGAGACAAAGAATCATGACTCAGGCAGTGAGAGGACAAAATTGTTTTTAAAAAAGACAAAATCATCTGATTAACTCAAAAGACAGAGAGAACAAAATCTAACTCTTAATATGGGAAACCCCTGGCAAGGACTGTCCCAAGCAAGTAGGAAAAAAGACCTCTTCCTTGATACTATATTGCAAATGGAATTCAAAGTAAATGAGATCTCTCTCATTAACTAACTCTATATACTACTCTGATTAAACCAAGAAATAGACAGCAAGATATGCAGTTAATACTCCAGCAGGTGATGTGAAATTCACTGAAAAACTTTCAGTTTCCTCAGAGGTAGACAGAGTATGATTGCATGGAGAGAAATTTACATAAATGAAAAGATTAGCAGAACTTGTGAAGATTAGGAAGAGATAACTGCTTTTGCCACAGGTCAAACAAATCTATTGAAACAAAATCAACATAACCATTCAAACCTGAATATGACACAATGATTTTCATTTATGGAGCTTCTAATGACAGAATTAAAAAGATATTCCCTGGTATGATAATTGAATTCCATTCTAACCAATTTCATGGAAACAATTACTGGAAAGCATCAATGTGTGTTAGGTGGATTTTTGTGTTCTTTTCTTAAGAGTTTAGTTTCCCAGCATCGATAGCAATAACAATCTCTTGTACTAGGGCAATGGATATGAGTTCACATGATTAAGGTTCAAAACAATTTCACCACATTTGTACCACATTATAAATATATAATATAAACATTTGTGCTAAAACTGAAAGTATCCACTGTAACTGTATGGTGAGATACAGGGATCATGTAATGTAAAATTGGACACTATGTCTGGCAATATCCCTTCTTTGTCTGATACCCTGTAAAACAGGTGGGCACTGCTCAGTGAGTAGGGAATTGTTGGAGTTGAATACACAAACAAGAATGCTATGTATGTGTGAAGAATGTATATTGACCTCACCCAGGCCTTACTGAGGCTTGAATCTCACCTCTAATTTTGATAGGGGAGCACAAATGCTGTACTTGTCTTGACTGACATGTTGAGACGTAGGAGTACTTGTCTCCCCCTCCCCCAAGGCCCTGCGAGAAGTATTAGGGAATGTTATAGGAAGGGTGCTCTCATTGCTGGCAACTCCCTTTAAAAACATCATACTAGAAAAAAGTAAGAGCATTAGCCTGTCTTCGTGTCTCACTAAACCAAGAGTGAATCTACACTAGCAGAAATCCTGTGTTATATAAGACAACCAGTCTTATAATCAACTAACTAGGTGCTTTCAAATCTGAGAAAAGGTAAATCAATTACATTTAAGCTTTGGGGAAGATAGCTATAAATAATCCAAAATGAGAAAAAAAAACCATTCATAGATGGGTTTTTTTGTGTGTATATTATCTATATAAGCCTACTGGTTTATCATGTTAAACACTAAAACAGTGAAGTTGCAAATCACAGTTATCTCAGAGAAGGCTAATTTATTACAAAGGTCTAAGCAATGGCCTTTCAGTCCTTGTGTTACACTGATTAAAGGAGAAAATAAAAATACATGTTCAAAAAACAGCTGCTAGATTTTAGCCTGCATGAGAGGAGAAACCAAAAACGAATTTTGTCATTGCGTGACTTTATCATTTATTTTGCTTATCTCCTCTAATAAAGATTGGAATGTAACAATTTGAGAAAACAATCGACCCATGGAATATTCAAAATAGTAACTGTACAGTCTTCCACATTAGACTTTTTACCTTCTATTTTGAGAGGGAGCTGTGGTTCATGCTCTTTCTGAGGGCCTGGTTTGGCTCCTGGAGTCACAACCCTGAACACATTCTCAGCACCACTTCTAGCTCCAGCTTCTTCCTCTTCTTGGAAAGCAATGATGTTCAACTCTGTGGATCCTGATTCATTGTTGATCACAGGCATTGACTGGCAAGGATGCTTTGCATGAAAAGTCATATCCTTAGAATGTCTGGAATTCTCCCTTTTCCAAGAACTAATGGCAGATGCATCTGAAAAGGAAATAGGGGAGTTAAATACCACCTCAGTTTTGTCCACCTGATATTAATTTTTCATGGGATGTTACTCAAATTACTGCCAAGCTTTTTAACTTGATTGTTAATTTATGCATCATGCATTTCATCTCTTACATAACGTGTGCGGAAACAATCCCAATAACTATTTCTTTCTTTTTTTCAGCCTATCCTCTCTTTCTAGGATTACAAGCTCTTACTCCCTCGTCAAGATTTATCTCCATGTGTAGCCTCAAAGAATTTCTTAGTCACATGCTTCAGAAAAGGCTTTTCTTTTGGGATAACCTCTTAAACATAACATGTACATCTGGCTTTTCAAATTACTTAGGGTAAGGAAATAGACTCTGAACATATGATTTTTAACCTAACTCTCAGGGAAGGAAACTTCCCTCAATTAATGGAGGTTGGCACCTTCTCTGCAACTTATCCTCTGAGAGAGTTTCCTAGAGCACACAGAGGTTAAGCAATTTGCCTGGAGTCACCTAGCCAGGATGTATCAGAGATGAAACCATGTCTTTGTGGCTTTAAGGCCAGATCTCTATCCACCATGTTAAAACATTTTTTCACAGAAAGTGCTCACAATTAGTATCTGTGCACTTACTTAATTTTTTTAACGAACTCCCATTTGTTCTAAGTATAGTCCCAACAATCTAATAATATTTGAACTACTTTAACTGAGAAGATAGCTTTTTAAGAATAATCTAACTTCTTAATGATTAATTAATTAATCATGCTCCAGCAGGTGATGTGAAATTCATTGTAAAACTTTCAGTTACCTCAGAGGTAGACAGAGTATGATTGCATGGAGAGAAATTTACTTTTTGTTTTTTTGGTTTTTCTTTCCCTTTTTAAATTTATTTTTAGATTTCAACACTCATTTCCACAGAATTTTGAGTTCCAATTTTTCTCCCCATCTCTCCCCTCACTCCTCCCCATAATACCTTGCATTCTGATTACCCCTTCTTTCAATGTACCCTCCCTTGTATCATCCCCTTCTTCTCTCTATTCTTGTGGGGCAAGATAAATTTCTATACCTCATTACCTATGTTTCTTTTTTCCCTGTTTTATGCAATAATAATTCTCAACATTCATTTCTAATATTTTGAAATCCAACTTCTCTCCCTCCCTCTCTCCCTACCCATCCCCACTGAGAAGGCAAGTGATTTAATACTGGCTATATATGTGTCATTTTGCAAAAGACTTCAATAATACCCATGTTGTATAATACTAACTATATTACCTCCATTTTTAATTCTTTCATTTGACTTTGTCCCTTCCCAAGAGTGATTGCTTCTAGTTACTCCCTTCCCCCATTTGCCCTCCCTTCTATCATGCCCCTCATCCCACTTGTCTCCTCCTCCCCTTCTTTCCTGTAGTGTAAGATAGATTTTCACACCAAATTTAGTGAGCATGTTATTCCCTCAAGTCATATGTGAAGAGTGTAAGCTTCACTTTTCCCCTCTCATCTTCTCCCTTTTCTCCTCCTTTGAACAGGATTTTGCTTATCTCTTTTATGAGTTAGAGCCTGCCCCATTCCATTTCTCCCTTTCTCCTCCCAGTATTTTCCTCCCTCATTCTTTAATTTTTATTTCATTTTTTTGATATCATCTCTTCTGATTCAACTCAAGCTGTACTCTCTGTCTATATGTGTGTGTTTGTGTTTGTGTGTGTGAATGTGTGTGTGTGTGTACAATTCTTCCATCTACCTAAATATTGAGAAGTCTCAGCAGTCACAAATATTATCTTTCCATGTAAGTCTTTTTTGATTTCTCTTTCCTGTTTACTTTTTCATGCTTCTCTTGATTCTTGTGTT
The DNA here is from genome assembly GCA_028658325.1 of Potorous gilbertii. Taxonomy (NCBI): domain Eukaryota; kingdom Metazoa; phylum Chordata; class Mammalia; order Diprotodontia; family Potoroidae; genus Potorous; species Potorous gilbertii. The sequence goes on from CM053770.1 coordinate 158,718,873, forward strand.
TGTAAGTCAAATTTTCTATTTAGTTCTGGTCTTTTCATCATGAATTGTTGAGAGTCCTCTATATCATTGAATGACCACTTATTCCCTTGAAGTATTATACTCTTTTGTGGGGTTGGTGAGTCATGGTTTTAATCCCAGTTCCTCTGACTTCTGGATATCCTATTTCAAGCCCTTTGATCCCTTAATGAAGAAGCTGCCAGATAATGTGTTATCCTGATTTTATTTCCACAATACTGGAATTGTTTCTTTCTAGCTGCTTGCAGTCGTTTCTCCTTAACCTGGAACTCTGAAATTTCACCACAATATTCCTAGAGTTTCTCTCTTCGAATCTCTTTCAGGAGGTGATTAGTGGGTTCCTTCAATATTCATTTTGCCCTCTGGTTCTAGAATATCAGGGCAGTATAATTTCATGGAAGACAATGTCTAGGTTCTTTTTTTAATCATGGCTTTCAGGTAGTCTTAAATTAAATTGTCTCTCCTGGATCAATTTTCCAGGTCAATTGTTTTTCCTATGAGATTTTTCACATTAACTTGTATTTTTTCAAACTTTTGGTTTGTTTTCTCACTGCTTGTTTTATCTTATAGTCATTAGCTTCCCTGAACTCAATTCTCTTTTTTAAAGAACTATTTTGTTCAGTGAGCTTTTGAACTTCCTTTTCCATTTGGCTAACTCTCCTTTCTAAAGCCTTCTTCTCCTCATTGGCTTTTTGGACCTCTTTTTCCAATTTAGTTATTTTCCTCAACATTTTTTTGGTTCTCCTTTGGCAGGCTGCCGGCACCCTCCTTCAAACTCTTCTATGGCCTGATCCAATTCATATTCATCTTGGGGGTAATGGAGGCAGAGGCCTTTACTTCCTCTGACAGTATGCCTTCTTCTTCCTCAAATGAAAGGATGGAATGACACACTAGTTCACCAAGAAAGCAACCTTCTATGGTCTTATTTTTTTCCCATTTTTGGGCATTTTCCCAACTAGTTACTTGACTCCTGAATGCTTTGTCAAGAGGAGGGTCCTAGTGATTTTTCTCTCCCCAGTACAAGGCTGAGATTCCACTCAGCTGCTTGATTTCCCTGGGCTTTGGGTTGGGGCAGGGCACCCACTGAGGGCTAAGATGCAGATCAGGTGCTCAGTTCCTCCAGAGGCTTTAAGCTGAGCTGCCTGGACAATGGACCTAGGCTGCTTCCTCAGCCACCCTAGCTGCCTGCCTGTCACTGCTGGTACCATCTCTACCACTACCTGAGGCCAATGCTGTGGGAGCCCCATTCCTCTCTCACCTAGCTGGGAAAGCCCCCCAATGCTGACCTTTGGAGCTTTCTTTGTCACTTGTGGGTTGAGGGATCTGTTACCCTCCCAGCTGGAAATTCTCTCCTGGAGGTCTGTTCAGGTCCTGCTCCTCCCAGTGCTGTGGGACCAGGTTTGTGTTCCATTCTGCTCAGTGTCCCTTGAGATAGACCTTTGCAGTCAACCTTCCAGGTTACCCTTGGCTAGAAACCTCTTTCACTCTGTTGTTCTGTGGCTTTTGCTGCTCTAGAATTCATTGAGAGTCATTTTTTACATGTATTTTGTGGGTTGTGTGGGAAGTGTTAGAGTATATGCCTCTTTCTACTCCAATATTTTGGCTCTGTCTCAATCTTTTAACTTTCAATATGCATTATAAATTTAGCATGAAAATAAGTTTATAGAGTTTAAGTATTCCCTTTCAAAATATGAGAAGACTACTTTCGTACTAGGCTTAAAAAGTCCAACGAAAAGACAATGATGTATGAAAGTGATGGAAATACCAGAATATACAATCAACATTTAATTTCAGGGTTTTCAAAGTTTTTCTGATCCTTCATTTAGTCATGATGTCCCTTCAAGTTTTTATTATCCAATATCTTTCCTCCTTTTCACTCTCTAAATACTAGAGTTATTTCTATTCACTCCTCAAACTCATGTGTCTGCCTCTGGGCCTAAGACTCTACTGAAACTGCTGACCCCCACATTATCAATGGTATCTTCACTGCTAAATCTGATAGCCTTTTTCTCTGTCTTCCTCTTGCTTCATCTTAAACAGCAGCATAGTCTTCATACAGAGGTAGCTCAGTTCTGGGAGGTTACAAAGGAAATTATGGGAGAGAAGATGTATTAGACTGTGGTATGCCTCTGAAACCTGAAGAGTATACCAGCACCACGCCAGGTAACCGAATCACTTCCATTTAAATTCTCTTAGTAAGATTCTGAAGATCATCTAGCAGGATAGAATAAGTTTTCAGATACTGAGGTCCTTACTTGGAGCTGAACTGCAAGCATTCAAACTCTCCAACTCCAATGGGCTGGTTATATTGAATGCAAAACTTATGGTAGCCAAAAAAAAATATTTTATGAAGAACTCACAAAGGGGAAGTGTTCACATGGTGGATAGAAGAAGGAATAAAGGGATACTTTCAAGGTCTCCCTTAAGAATTTTGGTAGATACTGGCACAGGACTGATAATCATTGCATGCCCTCAGAGAAGGTGTTGTGCTCTATGAACAAAGCAGAATTGAAACAACTCAAAGGAAATGTGGAATGCTCAAATATGAATATTCACCGGAAATGTTCAAACACAGTATTTGTACCTGACATGTGGGAGAGCATTCAAAGCTACTACTGGTGTGATAATCCACAGTCAGACACATTGAATCTTGACTCTAGCATAGTGGTGTCAATTTGCTCCCCTTTGAGAACAAAGGACACTCATGTTGGCAGCATTTTCAGATTGAGGAAGAAAACCATCCAATTGCTACTGACAACTGAAACACATCTTTAATTTCCACAAGAGAGGGATAGCTTGTGCTGTGAGAGGTCAGCAATGCTTGTCCCTATGGGTCTATTCTGTCTGGATATCATTCAAAGCCTGGTAATAGGGAGATGATTTTCCCCCTCAGAGATGAGTAAAGAAGACTGTACATAACTCAGAAAAGAGGGGGAGGGGAATTAGGGCTCAGTTTCCACAGCATCTATACTAATGTCTAGAAAAATGAACTCATGAGGTAAGTGAACCTATAATTATTTTGGTTTTCTTGAATATTTCTTTTAAGCTCCTCTTTTTGAAAAGTTCTAAAAGAACAATGACTCTTGGGTCTATGTTTAGTAACTTTGGGAAGGACTGCATTTTCATCTATGTAATAGTAGCAGGTGCTCTGTAACATTAGTTCATAATCTTTATAACAAGTATACCTTTAAAAGCAACCAACAAATCAATATAATGGGAAACAACTGTCAGGAAGACTAGTAAAATTCAGGAAAGCTCCCTGGAGTTTACACCTCACAAAGTTTCTGAAGGAAGAGAGTTCCACAAATGACCTAAAGGGACACATGGAGGGAACACAGGGCAGGACCATATGTAGACTAAGTGATAGAACAGTTTGGCTTGAAAATGAGAGGGAAGATGAGCAGGAGGAATTAGAATTAAAAGACAGGTTAGAGGCAGACTGTCAAGGTCCTTAGCAGGCAGCACTCCATCTTTCAAACATTTGCAGGCAGGTGAGTTACTCTCTTGAACTACTGGGATTTCCTTCTTTAACTTTGTACTTTATCCTATGGCCACCTCATTTTAACATCCCTAGACTATGTAATTCAATACAAGACAATGAGCCAAAAGTTGCCAAGAACGAAGAGAACACAAAGCCTCGTCGATTCCTGAATAAAGGAATTTCGGGAGAACAAACATGAATCTGGATGAAAGTAAGGAATAAAACCTCCTAGTATGAACTGAGCCCTCATAGCCTCCCTCACATTTATGGGAGCAAAGGGATCTTTGGTTGCTTTTTCTTCCAGGCTCCACTGAAGCCATATACTACTATCTATGCTTCTGACTTCCTGTTGCCTATTTTTTAGTCATGATTTATTGTCATCAGGTTATGGAATCTCTCGTCAAAAGTCACAACTGTCTGAACATTAACAGCCTTAGATATGTAAGTTCCCTTTTTAAAGATGAAGTTTATTACACATTTTCTTCAGTTTGCTTTTTATCTGGTAGACACAGGGATTCAATAATCGCCAAGTTCAGAGATGGGATCAGAGAGACAAATGAAGTTTGATGAGTGGGTGGAGAACTGACCCTGGAATGAGGAAAACCAGAGCTTCAGTCCCACCTGTGATTGTGATATTGCCTGTGTGACTTTTAACAAACCACTTAGCCCTAGTCACTTCTCTGAGACTCTTAGTTTCACAGAGGCTACTAACCTTCCCTGGTCAAGGGAGTTAATTCATCTCAATGGAATTACAAGGCTAGTCTCTAACACTAAAAAGAACTGTGTGACATGGACTTGTGTCATAGGGAGACATCTGTGTAACAAACACATTAAACTGAAATTGAGCTCATTGTGTTTCCTGAAACTGATGAGCAGAATAGAAAAGTGATTAACAAGAGAACTGGATTTCTAAATTTAACTCATTACAGGAGAGATGAATCTCTGAACTAAATTCAGAGACAATGAATCATGACTCAGGCAGTGAGAGGACAAAATTGTTTTTAAAAAAGACAAAATCTGATTTATTTATTATTTATTATTTAATTATATTATATATAATATATTATAAATATATTATTTAATATAATATTATTTAATATTGTTATTTCAAAGAACAATCTGATTATCTCAAAAGACAGAGAGAATAAAACCTAACTCTTAATATGGAAACCCCTGGGAAGGATTGTCTCAAAACAAGTAGGAAAAACATCTTCTTCCTTGATACTATATTGCAAATGGAAGTCAAAGTAAATGAGATCTCTATCATTAACTAATTCTATATGCTACTCTGATTAACCAAGAACATGACAACAAGATATGCAGATAATACTCCAGCAGATGATGGGAAATTCATTGTAAAACTTTCAGTTACCTCAGAGGTAGACAGAGTATGACTGCATGGAGAGAAATTCACAGAAATGAAAAGATTAACACAACTTCTAAAGATTAGGAAGAGAAAACTGTTTTTGCCACAGGTCAAACATATCTACTGAAACAAAATCAACATAAACATTTAAACCTGAATATGACACAATGAACTTCATTTATGGAGCTTCTAATGATAGAATTAAAAAGATATTCCCTGGTATGATAACTGTATTCCATTCTAACCAATTTCATGAAAACAATTACTGGAAAGCATCTATGTGTGTAAGGTGGATTTTTTTGATTCTTTTCTTAAGAGTTTAGTTTCCCAGCATACATAGTAACAACAATCTCTTGTTCAAAGGCGGTAGATATGAGTTCTCATGATTAAGGTTCAAAACATCTCCACCACACTTATACCACATTATACAATAAATAATATAAACATTTGTGCTAAGATTATAAGTATCCACTGCGACTGTGCAGTGATACAGGGATCATGTAATGTAAAATTGGAAGTTATTGCTGGCAATACCCCTTCTTTGTTTCATGCCCCATAAAGCAGGTGGGCACTGGTCAATGAGTGGGGAACCCTTTGGGTTGAATGCACAAACTAGAATGCTGTGTGTGTGTGTGTGTGAAGAATGTGGGTTTGCCTCACCCAGGCCCACTGAAGCTTGAATCTCACCTCTGATTTTGTTAGGGGAGCACATAAGCTGTGCTTGTCTTGACTGACATGTTGAGATGTTAGTTACCCCGCTTTCTCCCAAGCTTCTACAAGAAGGGTGTTAGTTATTTTGTAGGAAGTGTTGCTCCCATTGCTGACTACTCCCTTTGGAAACATCATAAGAGTATTAACTCCTCTGAGCTGTCTTCCTGTCTCACCAGATCAAGAGTGAATCTGTGCTGGCAGCCATCCTGTGTACTAGCATTTATCAGTCTTATAATCAACTAACTAGGTCATTTCATATCTGGGAAATGGTAACTCATTTATATTTAAGCTATAGGGATGATAGCTATAAATAATCCAAAACAAGAGGAAGAAAACATTCATAGATGAATTTTTTTGTGAATGTAAATCTATGTAAGCCTAATATTGTTAAATACTAAAGAAATGAAGTAGCAAATCACAGTTGTCCCAGAGAAGACTAATTTATCACAAAGGTCTAAGCTACTGCCTTTCAAGGCTTGTGGAATATGTTACACTGATTAAAGGAGAAAATAAAAATACCTGTTCAAAAGACACCTGCTAGATTCTAGCCTGCATGAGAGGAGAAACAAGAAATGAATTTTATGATAGCATAACTTTACCATTTATTTTGTTTCCCTCTTCTAATAAAGATTGGAATGTAACAATTTGAGCAAACAGTCGACCCATGGAAACTTAATAATGTTAACTGTACAAGCTTCTTCGTTACTGTCTTTACCTTCTATTTTGAGAGGAAGCTGTTGTTCACACTGTTTCTGAGGGATTGGTTTGGCTCTTGGAATCCCAATCCTGAATGCATTCTCAGGGCCACTTCCAGCACCAGCTTCTTCATCTTCTTGGAGAGGAAGGCCTCTCAACTCTGTAGATCCTGACTGGTTGTTGGTCACTGACAGTGACTGCCAAAGATGGTCCACATTAAAAGTCAGATCCTTACAATGTCTGGAACCCTCCTTTTTCTGAGAACTAATGGCAGATGCATCTGCAAAGGAAATAGTAGAGTTAAATACCACATCAGCATTGTTCACTTGACATATTATTTAATTTTATCGGAGGATGTCACTCAAATTACTACCGAGCTTTTCAATTTGATTTTGTTAATTTATGCATCATGTATTTTATCTCTTATGTAACATGTGGAAAAACAATCCTAGTAACAGTTTCTCTCTTTTTTTCAGCCTATCCTCTCTTTGTAGGATTACCAACTCTTACTCCCTCATCAAGATTTATCTCCATGTGTAGTCCCAAAGAATTTCTTAGTAAGATGTTTTAGGAAAGGCTTTTCTTTAACATGTACCTTTGACTTTTCAAATTACTTAGGGTTAGGAAATAGACTCTGAACTTCTGATTTTTAACCTGTGATTTATTGATAGAGAACTCTCAGTATGAGAATCTCCCCTCTAATAATGTAGGCTGGTAACATCTCTGCAACTTATAGTCTTAGAGAGTTTCCTAGGGTACTTAGAGGTTAAGTGACATGCTCAGGGTCACCTAGCCAGTATGTGTCAGAAATGAGACTTGAAACCGTGTCTCTTTGGTTTTGAGGCCAGCTCCCTATCCCAGTGCCAAAATATTTTTCCACAGAATATGTTTACAATTATGATCCCTTCAATGAATGTATTTAAAAACAATGTACTAAGCACAGTTGCATATTTTAAAGAAATTTAGACAAAAATTTATCTACCCACACTACTTGTATCTTGTGCTTTAACTTGTGTTTGTCATTTTGACAATGAACTACTTTCATTTGACTAGAAGATAAGCTTTTTAATTAATAATCTAACTTCTTGAAGCTTAATCTTTCAACTGTGTATGTACATTACAAATCTACCATTAAAATAACGGTTTATAGAAATTAAGTGTTCCCTTTTCAAATATGATATGACTACTTTTATACTACATTCAAAAAGTGCAAATAAAGGACAGTGACATGTGAAAAGGACAAACACCGGCATTTACAATAAATATTTCATTTTCTGGGTCTTTAAATTTTCTTCCATCTTTCACTATTTTCACTGTCCAGTTACTGAAGTTTTTTTATATTCACTCCACAAATCCTTTTGTATGGCTTTGGCCTAACAGTAACGAAAGTGCTTACTCCCAGGTTATCAATGGCTTCTTAACTTCTAAATCTTACAGCCTTCTCAGTCTTCATCTTTCTTGACCTTAGATAGTCTCAGACACTGCTAATATCCTTGCCTCAGGGATAATCTTCCTGGATAGTATTTGTTTGCTACTCTCATAATTTCATTGGGATGTGGTCAGAACAGGTTATAACAGACTTTCTTCACATAATGACATAGTTCCTAGACTGACTGACCACAGGATTATTCTCATTATAGTTTACCTGAATTTCAGCAAAACATTTAGCAAATTCCTTCATGTCATCTTTGTGGACAAAATGACAAACACAAGTTAAAGCACAAGATACAAGTAGTGTGGGTAGATAAATTTTTGTCTAAATTTCTTGCAATTCATTGAACTAGGTGCTCAATGTGAATCAATACGGCAGCCATAAGGGTTAGAGCAATTTTAGATTTCATTAATATAGATGAAATCTTCAGAGCAAGGGAAATATTAGTCTAGCTAACCTCTGCCTTGATCAGACCATACCTGAATACTGTGCTTAGTTCTGGACAGCACATTTTAGGACTGACTCCTGGACCTCTCAGCCTGTTTGTCCTCCTGGACCTTCAAATTCAACATTAACAAACCCGAACTCATCATTTCCTTTCCTCTCACCTCTGTCTCTGAAGTCATCAGTCCTTTAATATTGATTATCTTTGTTAAAAACAGACTATCTTCTCAGTCATCTGGGTCTGTATTTTTAACAATTCTCTCATCCAAATTATATGTAGAGAGTGTGTGTAGACACACATATCCAAAAGTTGCTAAGTCCTATTGATCCTACCTTCATAACATCTGTCATCCTTTTCAGTTTTTTCATTCCTAAATTCACCCTCCTATTTCACAAACTTTTACCTGAATTTGTGCAATAAATTACTAACCGCTCTCTTCTCTGGTTCCTACCTTCTCTGGTCCCCTCTACACAAAGCCAACAAGTAATCTTCTTAGACACCTACCTGGCAATTCTCTTGCTGTAAAACCTTCTGTGACATCCTGCTGCCTCAATTCAGGGAGCATCAGAGTTAGAAAATTTTCCTTCCTCAACCATTATTCTTTTTCATCCTCTGCCCAACTCAATTTCCCTAAAGCATGATTATCCTTCCCCCTTACCTCCTTTACTCCAGACATAGTTTGTTTGTTGTATCCCTTAGTGGAAAGTAAATTCTTTGAAGCAAAGGACTGTTTGTTTTTATCTTTGTTTCTCTCAGTAACACAGCAGACATTTGAGATGTACATGATACCTAACAATTGCGTAATGGTTATTAACTTGAATTGGGAGAATATATACATAATTAAATTTATGTGCCTTCATGAAATACAGAAAAAAAAACCAGGAAGCATAAAAATACAACTTGATATATGGTGTTCAAAACAGAATTGTAAAAACCTGAAGACTACAGGAAATGTCTTATATTAGGTATGATTTTTAAAAATTCATTTATTCTCATATTTGTAAAAAGGGGAAAAAGTGCAATACCATCAATGAGATATGTATCATCTAAATGTAATTCTTCAAATAAATCTGTAAGACAAGTGGGGAGAAAGGGAAGAAAAAAAGAAATATGAATATTGAAAATAATTTTTGCAACAAATTACTAGCTGGTCTTCTCATCTAGGGTTCCTAACTACTCTGGTCCGTTCTATACAAAGGCATCAAGCCGTCTTCTTAAGGCATTTAACCAGGCCATTCTCTTGCTCTAAAGCCTTCTGTGATACTCTTCTAACTCAGCTGAGGGGGCATCAGAGCTATAAAACCTTCCTTCTTCAACCAATACCCTTTTTCATGTTCTTTCCCTCCTCAGTTTCATAGAGCACTATTATCTTTCTCCACTCCCTTACCTCCTTTACTCCAGAAATTGTAACATAGACCATAAAAATGGGAACTTGTAGGGAAATAAAAATATTTGTAGCGACTCTTTTTGTGATGGCAAGAATTGAATTGAGGGGATGCCCTTCAACTGGCAATGGCTGAACCAACTGTGGTGTATAAATCTAAGGAATACCATTTTTCTATAAGAATTCATGAGCAGGTATACTTGAGAAAAACTGTAAAGACTTACACAAACTGATGCTGAGTGAAGTGAGCAGAAATAAGAGAACATTGTATACAGCAATAGCAAATTTATATGATGACAAATTGTAATAGATTTAACTCTTCTCAGCAATACAAATATCTAAGACAATTCCAAAAGACTCATGTTGGAAAATGCTATCCAAAACCATAGAAAAGAACTATGTAGATAGAAGGATACAATTTTCTTCTTTTTTTTTTTGTTTCTTCATTCTCAGAGTTTTTCCATTTGGTTATAATTCTTCTTTACAGCACTAATAATGTTCAAATATTTTTTATTTAAAAAATAGAATTGAGCAAATAGAAAAAAATTCACTAAAGAAAACAACTCTTTTAAAAGTAGAAATGGCCAAATGGAAGAGGAGGCACAAAAGGTAACTGAAGAAAATGTCTCAAAAATTAGACTCTGGTAAGTGTAAGCAAATGACATTAGGACTGAGTTGGTCAAACGGAAAGTCTTAGAAATAATTGTTTAAAAAATGACAATAATGAGAAAACATACCAAAACATTTGGGATGAAATCAAAAGCAATTCTTAGGGGAAATGTTATATCTCTACATCCTTACAATGAAGAAAATAGAGAAAGAGGAGATCAATGAATTAGACATGCAACTAAAAAAGATAGAATAAAACAAATTAAAAATCCTCAAATATATACCAAATTAGAAATTCTGAAAATCAAAAGAACGATTAATAAAACTAAAAATAAGAAAACCAATGAATGAATAAATAAAACTAAGATTGGTTTTAGAAAAGACCAATAACATAGATAAAACTCTGATTATCTTGATTAAATAAGAAACAAGAAAAACCTATTTCCAGCGTCAAAAATGAAAAGGGTGAATTCATCACCAATAAAGAAGAAATTACAGCAAGAATTAGGCACTATTTTGTTCAACTATATGCCAATAAATCTGACACTCTTAGTGAAATGGATGAACACTTACAAATATATGAATTGGCCAGATTAATTGAAGAGAAATAAAAAATACTTAAATAATTCCATTTTAAAAAAAGAAATTGAACAAGCCAACAATGAAATCCCTAAGAAAAAATCTCCAGGGCCAGATGGATTTGTAAGTGAATTGTATCAAACATTTTAAAAAAATTAATTCCAATACTATATATACTATTTGGAAAAAAAAAACAGGTGAAGAAGGAGTCATACCAAATTCTTTTTATGATACAAATATGGTGCTGATACCTAAACCAGGAAAAGTCAAAATAGATAAAGAAAATTACAGACCACTTTCCCTAATAATATTGATGCAAAATTATAGAGGAAATGTTAATAAAGAGAGAGGGAGGGAAGTGAGGGAGGGAGAAAAATTTGGAATTCAAAATTTTACAAAACTGAATGTTGAAAACCATCTTTACATGTAACTGGAAAAAATACTACTAAGAAAAAAATAGAAAAAGGTCAAAACATTAAAAGACTATTTGAATGTAAGTTACTACTGGTATTAAGAAAAGAAGATAAAATTTAGAAAAAGGTCTAAGAACTAAACAAATATAATGCCTATATCATATTCATTTCAATAAATTTCAAACTTTCCTAACTATGCATGTCTGTGCTAAAATATTCCACTTTTCATTTAAGTGCTGATTCTATTCTTTTTTTTCAATAAAATAACAGACACATAAAGCTTAAGGGAGAAGGGATATTAGAGGATATATAGTCCAATGCCATTATTTTAGAGGTGAGAAAAATGCAGCTTAGGAATGTCAAATGACTGGTTCACATTCACACAAGTAGTATAAGGGGTAAGATTTGAACCCTGCTTCTCAGACATTGATCTGTGTTCTTTCTACAGAGTGTGCCTGCTTCTCTTAATTTAAAATATAAAGTATAATAGAATATTTTCCAACTACTGGGCACACAGCCCTCTATCTTCAACCTTAAGCTAAAGAGACTGTGAAAATGGTAACCATGTAGGTCACAATTCCAGCTTAGAAGCTGAAGGCTCTTTTGATAGCAGCATTTAGGTTGTTAGATTCACTGCAATGTAGTGAAGCAGTATTGATGACCTAAGGAATTTACAAATAATGAATTTAAGGTTTTCATATATTTATGGAGACTAGTCACAGAAGTGTTTGAATTTATAAAATGCACCTAAACGAGGAGTTGTCATGCTATAGACTAGTATTTATATGGTATAAAATACTTTACGAGGAAAGATGGTGAATGAAACCATTGCAGTTGACTAGTCTTATTATTCATGGTCAAAATAAAAAAAATTACTTCAAGGATACTAAAAAATGAATCAGCACACAAACACAGTACTTTAGAAGGGATAGAATTTCAGAGAGTATTCCAAACCTTTTATTTCATATTTGTAAATGGAAACAAAATGAAACTGAATTTCAGTGTTGAAGGAGCTACTTAGTGGAAGAGGCAGGACTAGACCATATGGTCCTAAATCCTGCCTGCCTTCTCTATCTACACTACAGCACCATCTCATTTGAGAAGGATGACTTGTTTGCATTTGTCATTGATATACTTAAAATTAAATACTGTTTCTCCTGCTATTGTAATTTCTCATTTCTTTTATAGAAGAGTTTACATAGCTCATCTCTTTCAGATATATAGTGTAATATACCATAGTTAAAAGTACAAAATAATATTTTCCTTTTTGCTCTGTTATCATGTTCAAGTCATCTAAGCTTTTATCTCCTCACTTTCATCCCCATTTAAATGAGAGTCAACAGAAACTTTTCTCACAAGGTAATGGATAAATTGATTTGAAAAAGAAATCTCATAAATGTGGGATGAACTCATTATTACAAGGCCTGGTCATTAAGATTCCAAGTGACAGGATTAAATATTAGGAGCTAACTTACAAAATCTCCTCTCATTGAAAGTTTGACTGCCTCAATCAAGAGATTGGAAAGTCTTCCTAGGGTCATGTCGGAGGTGGGCACATATGCAAATATCTAATAAAAATCTAGGAACATAAATGCATTACCTTTCATTTGTCTGATATCTGGTCTACCTAACTCCTGTGGCTTTTGTATCCTCTATGGTATCTCTGAAGTGAAAGCTTTATGAATATTAAAGAATTTTGGAAATATTTAAAATGCATACATTTCCAAAGCTTGGATAAGCGATTTACACAGTGTTCCAAAAATGGAAGAGGGCTTTGCTCTCCAACTATTTTACTGTTCTATCTTCATATGTCCAAATATTAGATCAGGCCATCTGTATGTCTGTATGTGTATGTGTGTGTGTGTGTGTGTGTGTCTGTGTGTCACTGTTTGCGAGTGTTCAAAGTGTTCAAAGCTTTTCTAATGATTTGCTTAAATACATTTAGAATAATGGAGAAATGTGAAAAAATGTTATTTTAATCTATTTGAATAAATTTTTGGATAAAATAGAAAATATTAACATGAAAGATCTTGAGGCTGTTTTTAGTAAACAGTTTCAGAATAGTGAACTACAAGGATAATGAAGTAAATAATAAATAATTAGTAATAATAAAATAAATAATATGTAATAAATAAAATATTAAATAATGATAAACCAATTCCTACCCTTTTAAAGTATAAAAGAGAATATACATATATGTGTGTCTGTGTGTGTGTATGAATTTTAAGAATGCTCTTTCATATTTTATTTAAATTAACTATTTCTTTGGATTTGTCAGTCCTACCTTCTTGTTCCTCATCAGATACATGTAAAGTAAATTTTGGATCAGAAGCACTCCCTGAACTGCTGATTTGGGATGAAATGAGCTGATTAAGTTTCTTCTGTTTTTCATAGTTTTCAATTAGTAGGTAATTACTATGTATAAAATAAAATATAAAATATAATATTTCTACATCAACCAAGATAAAATTATAAGCACCAAGTTTCTGCATATCTCAAACTTTAAATAATCAGATTATCACCAAGTCTGTAGAGTATAACTAATCATTTAACCATGACTTAATATACCTGTACTCTGAGTCACAGTAATATAGAATTAATTATAGGTTCAGAGTTTTAGGTCATCTACTCCAATCTCTTCATTTTACAGATTAAGTAACTTGGGTCCCTGAAAACATAACAGTTATCCAGCGTTACACATGTAGTGAGAGGTATGATTTCTCCTCTGGTCCCTCTGACTCCAAATCAAGCACTCTTTCCCCTATATCAAACTGCCATTCTGTAAATTCTGATGTTGACCACTAATATTTATGATCTACTTTTTAGTCAACACTCATTTGCAAGCATCTAAGACATAGCGTGATTTTTCCTAAAATTCGCTTTTGGTCTATTATAATTGAGAGGTGTCAGCAAAGGCTAAAAAACAAACAAAAAATACCGACTTCTCTAAATCAGACCTTATAAGTAAATTATGGAACTTTTATGAAGATCAGATAATAAAATGTATGTAAAACATTGGAAAAACCTTAAAGAACTATAAAAATAGCAGCTGCTATCATCATCATTATTCATTCTGAAAATTCTGATCTCGGATTACCTGACTCTGCTTTGTAGGCTATCTCTTGCTTATGCCTTCCTGGACTTGGATGACCTAACTTGACCATTTGCCCAATTTCTTCTTAGTGCCTTGAAGTATGCTTGCCAGATGCTTGCTATATTATGCAACTATGAAAGTTGCAGGCAGTCTCAGTTGTATAGAGAAAAAATTATTTTAAATGCAATTACATGAAAATAATTAGAATTATAATGTTAGTACTTACATAGAATGACCAGTCAAAATTGCAAAGTCTTCAGCTTTCTGTCCACTTTTATCTTTACGAGAGAGATCAATATCATATTGAAGAAGAAGGTTAACCACACCTCTTGGTTCACAACTGGCAGCAATCATCAGAGGTGTTCTAGAATAACAAAGAAACAATTCACATTTAAAAATTTAAACTAGTCACAGTAATTAGATGCTTCTTGATATGTTTCAATAGGAGGATATCTCCTATAAGAGTTAATATGCATGTGGAACATGAACACTTAGTGATGGATATGAGTACTTTTATTGCTTATGTGCATCATGAAAAATGGCAATTAAGACCAGAATGAAAGATAAGAATGAGAGGGGTTTTTTTGGTCCCATAGAGTTTTAGCAGGGACTGTCAAATTTAAAGTTTTATGACAGACAAGAAGAGAGTGTGTCAAAGCCACATGCGTACAACAGTAAAGAACTTTCAGAGGGAGCACAGTCCAAGATAGGAAGCATCCCAGTAGGCCAGCAGCAAGCCACACCTCAGCAAAGCAGTGGTAGGTCATGAGCCACAGCCTGGTAGAACAGGGCAACACCAACAGCAGGACCACCCATGTGCCTCAGAATGGCCAGGGGAATAGCGGACTTCAGCTCTGAGAACCCACATGCCTCAGTGGAGCCCCAGGTGAACAGGTAGGCTCCATCCCTACAGGTGCTCAAGCAAACAGTCATCCCCCCAGTGACTACAATGCCTATGCTTCAGTGTAACCCTGGGGAAATGCAAAAACACTCCACCAGCCATAGCACACACCAGACATCAGCATTAGAACCTCAAGTTTGGATTGGGTAAACTGCCAGACACCTACTAACTACAGCAGTGCCAGCCATCCCCACTCCTCCTCTCTTAGAACAGCTCCAAACAAGAGCATCCCCCATGGGCCTCAGCAGAACATCAGTACAGCACCAGGTAAACAGTCAGGACCTGTAGACCCTCCCACAAGAATCCTGAAACAGGCTTCCATACTGTAAGCAGAGCTCAAATTGAAAAGACATTGATACTGAAAAGAAAGAAAAAAGGCCAAAAAAGATGAGCAAAAAAACCCCATAATTTTAAAAAATCTGACCATAGAAAGTTATTGTGGTCACAGGGAATATGGAGAAAAAAATTCAGAGGACAATTTCAAAACACCTATAGGCAAAACCTCAAAGAAAAAGATGTGTTCTCAATCCCAGAAAGACCTCATAGAAGAACTTGGAAAGGAATTTAAAAATAAGAGAGCTAGAAGGAAAAATAGGAAAAGAAATAAAAGTTATCCAAGAGAATTATGACAATATAAAATATATAAACCAACCAATGATATGAACATAATTACAAAACACTTTTCACACAAAGTCAGAACAAAATAAATGGAAAAATGTCAGTTCCTCACAGGTAGACCAAGCTAATATGATAAAAATGACCATTCTACTAAAATTAATTTACTTACTCGGTGGCATAGCAATAAAACTACTGAACATTATTTTACAGAGATAAAAAAAATAAAATGCATCCGGAAGAACAAAAGGCCCAGAATATCAAGGGGATTAATGAAAAGTAACGCAACTAGGCTGGCCTAGCTCCACCAGATCTAAAACTGAATTGTATAAAGCAGCAATCATCAAAACTACTTGTTACTGGCTAAGAAACAGAGTGGTGGATCCATGGAATAGGTTAGGTATCAAAGACACATAGTCAATGACTACAGTAATCTACTGTATGATAAACCCAAAAACTCCTTAAGGAATAAAGATAAGAATAAGAATGGATAAAAAGTGCTGGAAAAACTTGAAAAAAAAGGCTCATGACAGAAAATGTTATCCACATCCAGAGAAAGAACTATGCAGTCTGACTGGAGATTGAAGCATATTATTTTCTCTTTTTTTGCTTTTTCTGTCTTTGGATTTTTCCCTTTTATTCTAATTCTTCTATCACAACATGACTAATGTAGAAATAGGTTTAGTATTATTGTACATGGACAGTCTGTATCAGGTTATATACCATCCTGGGAAAGGGGGAGAGCAGGGAAGGAAAAAATTTTTGAACTCAAAATCTTAAAAAAGGGAAAGTTGAAAACTAAAACTAAATAATTAAATTGAAAAAGAAAAAAAAAAGAGAGAAAATCAAGAGAACATAGTGCTTTACTCAGCCTCAAATATCAAAAGAACCAGGAGAAGGCTTCAGTGTCTTTCTTGGATCCTCTAGGAAAAATTTATGGCAAAATTTAAATCTGAACCAGTGGCATGATAAGATCATGGAACCATCAAAGTCATTCATACTATTCTTGCATTTATTTGTATTTGTTGATGCACATATTCTTCAGAGTTATCAGAGGAAGAAGGACCAAAAATTACACACTTCAATTTTCATGGGTGACATGAAGATTATTTCATATAGACAATCAATTGCATCACTAGTGCACAAACTTCTATGTGATGATCTTCAGTAACTTAAAATCAAATAGGGAAAACTGCAAATAGAAATCACCAATTCACACTGGATGACATGCCCACATGAATTGCTTTCTCTGTTGCAGTCATACATAATAGTTTTTCTTTTCATAGTTGATGTTTTCATCATTTTCACCCATTCACAATAATGGTCAATTACAATTACTGTTGATCACTAAGAGTTCCATGACTGAAGTTGTTCTTATTCCTCAAGAAACTTTTCCCTTTTTGTTTTTTTAGAGCTTTAATTACTGTACCTGTCAAAACTATCTGAGGCATTCACATTTGCTCCATTCTTTAATAAAAGATCTACCATATCGTGATCATTTTCTATTACTGCAAGCAAAAGTGGTGTAAAGCCTTCCTGCAAAATCATATTAAAGATATTGTTACAGTATGCAAGAAATATTTATATACTTCAACTCAGTCTAAGGCATTTTGTGAACATCCTGTGGACTTGCTAATGACATGCCAAGGAAGTATGGTACAATGTAACTTTGGAGGAGGAGCATAAATCCTGCTCCTGTTAGATAATTTCTGTATGAGCCTAAGTAAATTATTTCACTTCTCTGGGCCTTAGTTTCCCCATATGTAAAATGAGAGAATGAAACTGGATAGCCTCTGGGATTTCTTCCAGTGATTAATTTGTGATCAGGACAGAGAGACCAAGGATTTATAAAAAACTGTTTCATATTATTTGAGGAGTATCCTCCTTTCTTGCTATCTTCATGTGGTGACCAATTATTGTCCACATGCAGCCAACCTTATTTCCCCAGTACCCTGCCAAGCTAAAACTATATTCTGGCCAGTTTTAAAGTTGCCTAGTTCTCTTCACCCATTCCCCTGAAGTATGTACAATCAACCCCAGAACTCAAGAAAATCTTGACGTGGTTAAACCTGGAAGAAAGTCATTCTCTTGGCATTTTCCCTCCCTTCCCAACCTTTCTAATGTATAATTTATTTTGTTTTCTCTCTCAAGTAGCAGTGACTAAGAGTTAAACCTTTTCTTAAAAATCAGGTGTTCCTCAGTAACTCTAGAAAGGAAATGGTATAGTGTTTAGGAAATAGAAAAAAAACCTACATACACACAGGAGTTAGTTCTTGTGAAAATTCTGTGTAGTTTTATGCTTAATAGGAACAAATTTTTAAAGGTTAGTTTTTAAAACATTATGGCATTTCTACGTGACAAATTAATGTTGTGTTATCACAAGTAAAGGTCTACATGTAGAAAAGCATTGTAGGCAAATATGTGATGGCACCAGTGCATTCTGGGGAGAAGATCTAACATAGCACGCAAAGAAAATTCTGGTGAGACAGCTATGATGCAATGAATCATAGACAGCTAGCCTCAAAGTCAGTAACATGCTGATTCAAGGCCTGCTGCTGAAGTACTGATACTGGCTGGGTGACACTGGGAAGTCACTTGACATTTCAGCATGCCAGAACACTCCCTAAGTCAGGGTATCTTAACTTGTTTGTGTGTCATGGGTACCTTTTCAGAATAATGCTTTTAAATACATAAAATAAAAAGAACGCAAAGGAAGACAATGACTTTGAAATAAAGTACAAGTTGATTTTTTTTTTAATTAATGGATCCCAGGTTAATAATCCCTACTCTAAGATTAAATCTCAGAGTAGGCACTAGTCTAAAGCACTAGAGGGAAGTTCTACACTGGGAGGTCCAATGTGAATGAAATCTCCTCCTCTGTTCCCCCTTGCCATCAAAAAATTTCAAAGGACAATGAACTTTGAATACAGAATTGTTTCCAGTTATTTTCATTAAAGAAATGCTTCTAAGAATATATGAATTATAAATACGTGAATTGGACATTACCTGATTTACACATTTTAGCTCATAAAACACTTTATTAAGCAAGAATTGGGCTTCTACCTTGTTTTTTGCTTCCATTTCTACATTGTATCTAAACAGCCTTGCTGCTATCTTTGTGTTATGTGCACATGCAGCATAGTGAAGTGCAGTGTTGTGATAGGTATCCATAATACCAGGGTCTGCACCATGTTCCAGCAGGATAGTTACACATTCCTCCTGCTGACACTGGATTGCCTGTCAATATAATGTAGAGAAAGAGATAATAAGTACTCTAAGAAAAATTTAGCATGCTAAAACATAATTAATGATATTTAAATAAGTGAGTAAAGTGTATTTTCTTAATCAAAGAGAGAAATCAAAAGGCATTACATAGACCAGCATGGTTAACTAATGCATACCTTCATTAAAGGTGTTTGATACTCATTGTCACATGGATTTAGTTTGCATTTTTTCTCTATTAACAGGGACACAACATCTGGATATCCATGAACACAAGCCAGGTGAAGCGGTGTCCTATGGAAATGAGAGAACCATGTGATTGCTTCATAATTACAAAAATCAAAATTGTACTATTATTTTGTACTGTAGTTCTAACATAAAAAAGTTCTAACAAAAAACATAAAAATAAAAATTATTATTATGACTGAATTGTAAATCACTGCGAAAATAAATATGCGGCCATTATTGCTACCTGAAGAAATCTGCAATGTGTATTAGCTCTTATTACTGGATATGATGAACAAAAGTGCCTGGGGGACAAAGAGCAGGTAGATTAATATTTCACTAGAGACTGATATGAGAACTTTGCTCAGTTTCTGACCCCAAGTGGTTCACCTCTCCATGGACAACTTTATAGTCCCTTGTATCTTGAGACTCACCATACTGATGCCAGTCTTAGTGCAGACATCTTACTGACATAGCCTATTACAGCTCAGAACTTATGAGTCCAAGAGATCTGTCAGCCTCAGCCTCATTGGCAGCTGGGATTATAGATGTGCATCACCTTGCCTGGCTGTTGAGTTTATTAACAACTTCTTTTCACTAAGAGTATCCATAATTACCAAGCATTGAGTAAGGCAGCTGCCACAGAAAAAACATTTTTCAAATTTGTATATTGTGTATTTTGACAAGCACATATGCACATGTGTGTGCATTCTTTACTAAAGCCTTACTGCAATGCAGCATTGCAGAGGTGAAAGGGCTCTGTGTTATTAAAGGCTATCCCAGCAGGGTGCAAGTTTTGGTAGCTCTACCATGCTGGCAAGGTAAGAGCCTGGTATGTCTGCTGTCCACAGACCAACCTAACTAAGCTCATAAAGGTATCACCAGGTTGGTCAAAGGAAGATGAATTGTTCATTAACAATAAATCTAAAAGATTAGCTCTGTTGTTCAGTCTTTATGTTTAACTCTTAGTGAACCCTATTTGGAGTTTTCTTGACAAAGATATTGGCATGGTTTGCTATTTCCTTCTACAGCTCATTTTACTGATGAGGGAACTGAGGCAAATAGGATTGAATGACTTGCCCAGGGTCACATAGTTAATCAATGTCTGAGGCCAGATTTGAACTCACACAAATGAGTCTTCCTGACTCCAGGCCTACCATTCTATCCATTGATTCACCTAGCTGCCTCTGGCTGATCATCTGCCAAGGTGTAAAGAGGTCATGAACTTAACTTTCCTATGGATCATTTCAGTGATTCATGTTTAAAGATCCCCTTGCTTATGTGGTTGAATAAACTCCAGAAAGGCAGCATAGTATGGTGGATAGAAAGCTAGCCTTGAAGTTGGCAAGATCTACCTCTGATTCACACTGGCAGTGTGACCTCTCAGGGATCTAAGCAATTTTCTAGGATTCTAACTTGCTGAGAAGATACTGGCCTGCAATGTAAAGGGAATTCCCTATACCAATGACACCACATTACCAGGCATGCTGACAGAGTAAGGAAGCTGATTCTATAGACTACACATGAAAAAAGTCACCTTACACTTACCACAGCAGCTCTTCCAAACCTTTTCATCCCTCCTCAAACCTCCTATGTTTCACTCTGCACTTCCTCAGCTAAAAATCTTGCCTCATATTTTGCTGAAAACAATTGAGGCCATTACCTGAGATCTCCCTGTCCCCCCTTCTTCTCATCTAACATCATCCAAATGCCTTCTGTCACTATCTCCTCCTTCATCCATCTCACATGAAGTAGTCCTCCTTGCCCATGAAAATGTTTCTATAGGTACAAGTGATCCCATTCTATCTTATCTGCTCCAGCACATCGCTCCCTCTCTCTTTCCTATTCTTGCTTTTCTTCAATCTTTCCCTGCCTCCTGGCTACTTTCCTACTTGCCTACAAACATGTCCCTCATTCCCCAAAACACCTTCACTTCAGCAATCTGTCCTCACTCTCATCCCATATTTTTCTTGCCGTTTGTGCCTAAATACTATAAGAAGATCATTGACAACGTCTCCACTTCCTCTCTGGGCCCTTTCTTTTAACACCACAGTCTGGTTTCCAAACTCTCCAAAGATATGAATGCTCCCTTAACTGCCCAATGGTCTTTTCTCAATTCTCATCCTACTTGACCTCTCTGAATCCTGTTCAAACTAGAACCCTTTTCTCCTTGATATTCCCTCCTCTCTGGGTTTTTTAACACTCCTCTTACCTGGTTCTCCTTCTAATATCTGATTCTCTCCGAAGTCTCCCTTGCAGATTACCATCCCCATTAGTATGACCTCTGAGAAAGCAGGGACAACCCCGAGATTTCTTTCTATCTGTTGTTATCTGGGTGCCTGACATATATAGAACACGATTAATAAAAGCAGAAATTATTCTTCTGCCTTGATGCTTTTACACTCCACATATCGTGGCCTTATTTCTCCAGATGGGGCAGCTAGGTGGCGCAGAGAATAGGAGTGCTGGGCCTGGTGTCAGGAAGACTCAGCTTCCTGAGTTCAAATCTAGCCTTAGACAATTATTAGTTGTGTGGCCCCGGGCAGGTCACTTGGCCCTGTTTGCCTCAATTTGCTCATCTATAAAAGGAGCTGGAGAAGGAAACACCAAACCACTCCAGCATCTGTACCAAGAAAATCCCCCAAACGCCTTCACAGAGAGACGGGCACAACTGAAAGACTCAAGGCAACATTTCACTAGAACAGAGTGGCATTTTCTAGGCAGGAGGGTGAGAGGACGCCAGCTGTCAGGACTTCGAATCCAAAGTCCAGGAAGCAGAGCCCGACCCTGCGCTGTCCCAGGTGCTGAAGGGAAGAGCTTGGCCAAGGCTTGGAGGCACACGCTCCCACATGGAGGGAGGGGGAGGGGGTGTCTGAGGCTGTTCCTGGGGGCCTTCCCTTCTCTCTCTCCCACCACCCTCTCACCTGCGCTTTTTATCCGGATCGTTAACACTGGCCTCTCCGAGCAGCAGCAGCTGTTGCACCTTAGCCACGTCCCCGAAAGCGGCAGCTTTGTGGATCTTGTGAAGGTCCTTGATTTTGATGATGTAACCAGTATCCGGGCGGAAGGGTAGGACCCCGCTGTCCCTCCGGGAGAAGGAGAAGGGAGATGTGCCCCGAACTCTCCTCCTAAAGGTGTTTAAAATCCTCCGCATCCTGGCGGCGGGTCTCAGAGATGATCGGGGGAACTCATGAGGAGTTCTCCCTTGATGTCTCAGCTTCTCCTGGCCCTTGCCTCCACTACGGAAAACTTCTATGGCCAGAGGCTCCAAGTGTAGCGAGTCCAACTCAAGCAACAGTGACAAATGAGATGGCTGTGGCCGTAGCAATGCCGCGAGGGGGACCGAAGTGCGCAAGCGCTCGCCAATTGGGTGGCGGGGGTGGGGGGGTTGTCACGCGCATGGCCCAACGGTAAAGATAAGCCTTGGTGTGCGTGCATGTACCAGGTCAGTTAGTTCTCCGCGGGAGGCGTCCACAGCTCAGGATCGCGAGCCGGGCTGATCCCACAACCGGCTGCTTCTCGTGCTGGAGGTTCTTTGGGGCCTGGCGCTGTGACAGGATACGGCGGGGCGGGGCGGGGATGGGGGCGAGGTGAGATCTAAGGGGAAGGGTGAGGCATCTGGATTGGGAGGACTTGGGTTCGAGAGTGGAATCCAGGACCCGCTCTGTTGTTTCCTTTTGTGAAGATGGGCAAAGCACTTCCTCTCCGAGCCTCAGTTTTTCCTTCTGTACAATGAAGACTTGGGTCTCGATAACTCTCCAAGTGTCTTCCAGCCATGAATAATTCTGTGAAGTCCAGACTGAAAACCAGCTCTATGTTGGTGCTCTGATGTCTGATGGGACAAACGCAGTCTAGGTTCCTCTTTTCTCTGCTTCTTCCTTCGGGAAGGGAGGGCAATGATTCCTGTGGGACAAGGAGCCTGGTGCAGGGAGGGTGGAGATGCCTTAGCCAGGAAGCCCTGGGTTCCAGCCCAGCCCCTGCAGAATTGCAATTGCCCTATTGATGCTGTTATTTAGGGAGGGGAAAGAATGGGTTAAAGCAGTTCCTTGGGAAAAAATGTCATTTTGAGCTAAGCATAGGTAAAGCTATAGTAATAGATAATACTGGTTAAATCACAGAGGTTAATAGCCCCATTCAACTCTGAGCTGAAGGGACCCTGTCCAGAGGACTATGTTGAATTATGGATACTACATATTGACAGGGACTGATAAATTAAGAGTTGCGATTGTGGTTTATCCTTCATTCTGGAAGAGGATCTTGACCTCAGTATAATGATGACGTGACTGATAATTGAATTGGATTTAAGGGAGGGAGGGCTGTGGAAAATCACCAGCCTCATTTTTTCCTCCCAAGCCATCTGGGACCAGTGGCTAGATATGGATCAGGATGAATGGAGATGACCGAAGATGTAACTGGAGACCTAGGCTCTTTTAAGCCAAGGTCTATTCAAATTCTCTTTTTGAGTGAGGCAATGCCTATTCAGTGAATAAGCCTATTTAAGAGATAAGTCATGGAATGTCCCCTTTAATAGTAAAAGTAAAAACAAATGCAACTGGGTGGAGACAACACTCAGGCTTGCTGGCCAAAAGACAAAAAAATTACTGTTTATTGTCAATCTGAAGACAGGTGGACCCAAAAATAGCCATTAAGTGATGCTTGGGCAGGGACCTATAGTCCATTCAATGAGAGCCAGAGTGAACTGGGTTTAAGGCATGGTCTTCAAGAAGGGAATCTAGCCAGTAAATCCCAAGTAAATATGTAGGTTTGAGCTATGAAAATTTACCTTCTTTTGGCAGAACGCCTTCCAGTAAGGAAATGATATCCCGTGTAGGGGAAAAGCAGAGAGGAGAGAAAGGACAGGATGAAGTGAGTTGCCCAACTGGAACTGTTCAACTGGGTCCCACTGGGGTAACTCAAGCTACTCAAAGATTGTGGTTTGTCCTTCATTCTTGAAGAACATGACATCAAGAATATGATGACATGACTTACAATTCAATTGGATTTTAGTAGGAAGGACTGTGGAAAGTCACCAGCTTCACTTTCTCCCCCAGAAACATCTGGGTCCAGTGACCAGACATGGATGAGGACAGCTGGAGATGGCCAATCTAAATTCAGACACAAGAGATATAGATGAACTGTGAATGATTAAGATCAGGAAGACTAAGAGAAGACATGACATTTATTTTCAAATATGTTAAGGGCCCTTGTGTAGACTTGGGTATCTCTAGAACAGATTGGTAAGACCAGTGATGAAAGGAGCCTAGTTTTGAAGAATAAGAAAAATGAAAATTTATAGCAGTGGAATGGAGATATATCCCTCTATGTACCATGACAGAATATGCTCAGAAGACCTAATCAGCGACTTCCATCATGGTACCACTTATTCAGGTTTGTGGAGAAGGAAATGGTTAGACCAGGGGTGGGGAACCATGCTGGTTCCCCTACCCTGGGTTAGACTGTTTGCTAATGCTGTGATTGAGGCTGGGTTGGACTCTCTTCTCTGTGACCTTCCACTTCTCATCTTTTTTCCTTTTCTTGAAAGCCCTGCCATACCTCCATAGCCAGACTGCGGTTATAATAGTCCATGGGCTTGTATTCATCCTTCTATATTCCCCCAACAGGAAGAGCATTGCACTTCACTGCTGACCTCAGATCTGAGGCATAAAGTTTGTGGGCTTGCTCAAAATGAGCAAACTGGAAGCAGGGTAAGGCTTCAGTCTTGCTCCCACACTGCCATACCTGCAGGCAAGTAAAAGTCACATCCATGCCATAGCCTGGTAAAGTATATATAGTCTTGTATATAGACCACGTTTATATGTCATTTAAATTTTTTTAATTTTATTTTCAACTTAAGAAGTAAAACAAGCATTTCCATAATATAGTAGATTAGGGGAAAAAAAGATGATTGTACATGAAACTGCAAATCTATTATGTACAACTTGCTATTCCTTTTAAATACATAATAAAGTTACCATGTAACATTTTCCCCTTTTTCTTCTGTCCCCCCAACCCTGCCATAGAGTTAGTTACCATTTTTAAAAATATGTTTATTTTCCCCTCTCCTGCTTACAAGTTGCATTAGTATTGATTGATTCAGTTATAGGCTATTTTTATACCTTTTTAAAGTGGAAGTTCAATTATGCAATTCTTGCCATTTCCTGTATGAATATAGGACAGCTAGGTGGCACCATGGTTAGAGTCCTGGCCATGGAATCAGAAGGATCTGAGTGCAAATATGTCCTCAGACACTTACTAGACTTGTTTACTAGCTATGTGACCCTGGGTGAGTCACTTAACCCTTTTGCCTCAGTTTCCTCCTCTGTACAATGAACTTGAGAAGGAAATGGCAAACCACTCCAGTACCGTTGCCAAGAAAGCCCCAAATAGATTCACAAAGGGCTGAACATGACAGAAATGATTAAACAACAATCTCTATAAATATATTAAGCTGCATTTCTCCTATTATACAAAGAACTCCTGATATTTTGCTTTCTCCAATTCAATTCAATAAATATCTATTAAACACCTATTATATGCAAAAACCCTGATATTTCTCTGCACTTCCTGGAAAAGTGAAGAAGCTACTTCATTGGATCATTCATTGAGAAGAAATACTTCCCTGACCTGGCCTGTTTGCATAGTTAGTAGTTAAGGCAGCTGTGAGACCATACAGATGGAAAACACTAAAGGTAGCTATGACACTGGGACAATGACTTGTTACTTGGGTTGGCTCAATCATAGACAATATGGCTTAACCCCTACAATGAAGAAGTAGGTGTAACCACTACACTAGTACACTGGGACCTCAGTATTCCAAAGTATACTGAAGGGACATGTCACTAATGAATTTTAGTGGTGAGAAACTATCAAAATCGTGAGTTTTGATGTTCTCTTCAATTGTTGTTTCAATACTGTTTATGCTGAGGGAACAAATTCTGGGAAGCATAGCCAAGTTAGGTTTAACTTTGGCTACAACAAACTCATGAAGCTACAATGATTTGCTGTTCCTGAATCTTTTTCTTCCCATGTGTGTCTGAGCCTTCAAGAAGCTTCTCGTTTTCAGGGGTCATTCAGGACAGTATGTACTGTGTGATTCCCTCAGGTTAAGGATGATTTGGCAAACCACTTCTGAAAGATTGCCAACCTCCATTTTAGACCTCATGGTTTTCAGTTTTCAGTTCATACATGTCTTCACTGGGACAAAGGTCCTATCCTATTTGCTCCTTCCTGTCAACCCCATGCAGTCTACTGCCTGAGAAGTCCTCATGATCTATAGAACTTTTGCCTGGATAAATGATCAGTTCCTTTGTGAACATAAATTAAATAATAATTTTCATGATGTTTAATGTCAATTCTAAGGATCTTGATGATTTATGGAAAAAATGATGTACTTTAAAAAAAACACAAGAACCTTTGAGTGAACCATATTTTCTACAATGGTAAATACTATAAACTCTACAAAACAATTTCTCCATTTATGGACACCCCGTCAGATTCTCAGGGTTGAACTCCCTCTAGAAATCTAACTTCCCTGTGAAAATGATAAAGGACTGAAAATATTGCATCTCAGACTTTAAGAGCTACTGTACCAAGCATTATATAAAGTTAGCATTGGTTGTTTAATAATTTTCCATGAGACTCACCTTTACCATATTTTCATTAGTCACGACGTGTCAAACCTAAACCCTGGATGTAGTTATTGTGTTTTATGTTGTAGTAGTACTAGCAGCAGCTGCAGCAGCAACAGCAGTAATAGTGGTGGTAGTGGTAATGGTAGAAATAACAGTGTTAGCAGTGGTGACGGTAATGGAAATAGCTATCATTATCATAGTAGTTGTAATTTATCTTTGTGTACTATATAGTTTTCAAAAAACTTCCATATACTATCTCTTATAATACCCACAACAATCATGGGAGTTGATCAAAATCTTAATTAATGATTTCCATTCTGTGTGTGTTCCTCCTTTGTTGCCAAAGACCATGCCACCAGAGAAATAATGACGTGACTTGCACTTGACTTTGTGTTGAGTGAGGGAGGGCTGTGCAGGTCACCAGCCTCACTTCTCCTCCAGAGCCATCTGAATCCAGTGACTGGATGACTGGAGATGACCCAGGATGAGGCAGTCGGGGTTAAGTGACTTGCCCAAGGTCACACAGCTAGTGAGTGTCAAATATCTGAGGTGAGATTTGAACTCAGGTCCTCCTGACTCCTGCACTGATGCTCTATCCACTGCATTACATAGCTGTCCCTTTCCATTCTGTAGAAGAAGAAATTAAGACTTGGATAGAATCAGTGATTAGTAAATGGTAGAGACAAGATCAGATTCAGGGAAATTGGCTTAATTGACTTGTTCCTCTTGTGGCATAATGAAAAGAAAGACCTGAATTCAAGTCCTTCATAATTCTCACTAGTTATGTGACTATAGGCAATTCACAACCTCTCTAAATATCAACTTCCTCATCCACAAAATAGAGGATAATGGAAGTATAGAAAGGATCTACCTCAAAAGGTTATTGCCAGGGTCACAACCGGGGGCACTGCTGACCATGTGCCTGACCATGTTCAGTAGTAGGTTTAATATTTCAATCAATTGTCATCATCACCTGATATTCACAAATGTTAAAAATTGTTTTTACATGTAGTTGGGGAAAATAAAATATTATTTTTTAAAAAGATGTCCACTAGACATAAAGTTTGAGATGTCTGAAAGGCAATTGGAGATGCAAGATTGGAGGTCAGCAAAAAGTTTGGGGCAAGATAGGTAGGTAGATTTGAGAACCATCAGCATAGAGATGGTAATTGATCCATGGGATCTGATGAGATTACCAAATGAAGTAGTGTAGAAGGAAAAGAGAAGAGGATCCAGGACAGAACCCTAAGGGACACTTACTGTTAGAGGCTGTAATCTGGAAGAGTATCCAGACAGAAGAGGAACTGTCAAATATTTAGGAGGAAAACTAGGAGAAAGCAGCATCCCAAAAACGTAAAGAGAAGAGAATATCAAAGATCAACAGTGTCAAAACCTCCAGAGATGAAAATGAAAATGAAGTTAGAAAAAAGGGTCATTGGATTTGGCAACTAAGAGTTCATTAGTAACCTTAGAGAGAGCAATTTTGATGGCATGATAATATCAGAAGCCAGATTATAAAGGTTAAGAACAAAGTTGGAAGAGACAAAATGGAGGTGCCTATTCTAGGTGACTTTTTGAAGAAGTGTAGCTACAAAGGACAAAAGAGACAGAAGATATTAATGGGAATGGAAGGATCAAGTGAGAGATTTTTTTTTAGGATGAGGGAGACATGGTCATATAAGTAGGCAGAAAGGAATGAACTAGTAGACAGGGAGAGATTGAAAATAAATGATACCATGGGGGTAACAGAGGAAGTAATCTATTGGAGGATATGGGATAGAATGGGAACACTCAAATCAGTAGAGGGTATAGCCTTGGTAAGGGGTAAGGCCACCTCATTATGTGAGAAAGAGTAAATGAAGAGATAGCGATAGAAGGCATATGAGTGATAGGAGACAAGGAAGAGGGAAGAAGAGGGAACTCATGATGAATGGCCCCAATCTTTTCTTTAAAATATGAGGCAAAGTTCTCAACTGAGAGAATGGGAAGAAAGGAAGCCATGGGAAGTTTGAGGAGGGATAAGTCCCTGTAGAGAGTGGGATAGTGATTATATGATAATAAAATGAGATAGATGTGTAAAGAATTTTGCAAATCTTAAAATGATGTATAAACATAATGACAGTAGTAATATAGCGTTTATATAGTGCCTACTATGTTCCAGGCACTGGGTTAAACATCTCATAAATATTATGTCTTTTGGTCCTCACAGCAAACCTGAAAAGAAGGCGCCAGTATTATGTTCATTTTACAGTTGAGGAAACCAAGGCTAACAAAGGTTAAGTGACTTACCCAGGGTCACACAGATAGAGTCTGCGGCTGGATTTAAACTTAAATATTCCTGACTTTAGGCCCAATACTTCATCTGATATTACTTAAATGAATCTGTGACCTTATCAATGCGTATCACAGTCTAGTCATGCTTACCTGTCCTGTGACATTCTTGTCCAGGTCCTCCCATGAGGTTACCACAAAGAGTTCACCCAAAGCCCTAAAGACCTCATTCATTTTCTTTTGACATTGTAAGGATACCAGTGGAATGTAAGAGCTGCACTTTCACTATCCCTCACTGTAGCCACATGACCACAACTTCTTTATGGACCATACTTGTCATTGTAGAGTAGGGAAGATTCAGAACAATCTAGTGGTTCAGGTCTAAGATTGGAATAAAACAAAATATTACATATATATATATATATACACATAAGTATGTATATATATGTGTGTGTGTATGTATATATATGCACCTATATATTTCATTAAAGATTTATAATAAAATGAGATATTTTTAGATAGTCTAACAAAAAGAAATTTACTTAGCCAAAGCTAAGGGATATTCAGCAAAAATCCAGCATTGATTCAATTGGGAACAGCTTCCCTGTGTCTACTTTTGTTATGGTAGCCTGCCACTAACAAGGAAATTGTTTCTGACCCTTCAGTCACTGGCATTTGTACTTGAGTACCAGGAAGCTACATGAGTGGTTCAAGTTCAAGTTAAGGCTTGGTCCCCTGAACCAATTAGTTCTAAAGCACAGCTTTGTTGGTTTTTTTTAAGAAAATATAACCTAAATTGTATGGAATAGAGCTTTAGAAAAAGTAGCGCAGCCTATTTGGCAGTGACCTTGGCAAATATCGCTCCTATCATAGTCTGTCCCTTGGTGGCAAGTCTGTTGGATTTATTGTCTGGAAAATTTGAGTTCAAATACTACTTCAAGCACTTACCAGTTGTAAAGATAAGCCACTTCATCTCTATTTCCATTTCTTCATCTAAAATAGAGAAAATAGCATCTATTTCAGTTAGTAGGAGGATCAAATGTTATATGTAAAGTGTTTACAGGCTTCTAAGTAATGTATCAATGTTTAATTAATTTTTGCGACTGTTAAAATTCTTTTAGAATTTCCACCACTTTAATGGTCCTAGAGCACCTACTGGATAATCAAGACCTCAGGGCTGGCATAGGCAGTACTGGAGGAGGAATATCTGCTCTGAATCCAGACCACACATCAGTGACCTTTCTCCTCCAAGAAGCAAAATATTGTAAAAGCAAATAATTTTTCAGAAATTAAGAACTCTGATTCCACAATGATCACCATGATTACAGAAGACCAATGATGAAGAATGCTACCCACCTCCTGATACAGAGGTGATGGATTAATACGCAGAATGAGAAACATATCAATGGATATAGACAATATGAGAATTAGTTTTACTTGACTATGTCTATATGTTACAAAGATTTTTACCATTTGGGGTGAGGAAGAGGAAGAGAGAAAAAAATAAAATTTTCAGTTTAAGAAAACAAAACAAAAGTAAGTTTAGTCTCTGGCTCACAGTCTTTATCTCCACCTGGGAATGGAAGAGAAGGAAAGGGAAAAGCAGGTGATTTGGAGGACAATTCACAGTGAACTTCCTATGGAAACAGCGATGGTGATGAGGAGAGCATCAGGGATATCAGGGCCACAATGACACTTCTGGCACAGGCACCAATCCTCGTTCTAGACAGGATCATCTGTAGTGAAGGGGAGGGACAGGAGGAAGGCATGCAAAGATCTCAAGGTCTAAGGGACTCTGTGTTGTGGACAGAATAAGTAAGGACTGGAGAGAGTTAGATGAAGGTATATCTAAAAACAGTGTGTCCTTATCAGATTAAGTGTTCCTGGGAGGTCAGATTCACCAAACTACTGGCCCAGAGACCCCTCCCCCTTTTTCCTCCAGTTACTTCATCCCCAACATGGACCCTAGGAGGTAGCACACAACGTAGGTATTCAGAGGCATGATGCCAATGCTTGTCTTTAGCAGAGATAAATCTCTTACCCTAAGTTGAAGAAAGAAGGCCAACTTGTCAGCTAGAGGCAGGTCAAGAGCCACACATGGAATGGGAGGACTCCAACTTGCGTTAAGAGCCCTACTAAACAGAAGAATCTACCTTGTTCTTATTTAGAAGAACTATATGGTCTTGTGTCTAGCACAAGAGGAACCATGGCCCCATGAACAAACTAGCAATAGATCCAACTACCCCCCAGTCTTTTTCATTCTTTAAATAACATCAGCCTAGTTGTTTAATTCAGCAGATGGAATGAGCACCCCTGTTGAGGTGCACCACAAATAATAACATGCCATGGGAGATACTGGAAAAATGTCCCTATTAGTGTTGACTCCAAAAGGGAGAGCCCTTGATTATCTAGTCCTGTTTCCTTGAGAACCCAGAGCAATTAGACAAACCCAAAGCCACAACCCAATAATCAGCTAGGACTGGAGGCCTCAGTCTTTGGTAAAATCACAAGCTGCTTGTTGAAGGACACTAATGTCTGATGGTCCTGGATGAGCAAGTTTTTGAATATGCCCTTCTTATTTAATAATAGAGGCTTCTGGGGCAGCTAGGTGGTACAGAGGACTCTGGAGTCAGGAGGACCTGAGTTCAAATCTGACCTCAGACACGACACATACTAGCTGTGTTGTTGCACTTTCAAGATATGTTGTGGTGGAACCACCTCAAAGAATTCAAAGTCAGAACACTTCTAATCCAAGTATATAGGCTTTTATTGGGATTGATGCCTCTCATAAAGTAGGCTAAGTTCCCGGAGGAACCAGTAAATTCAGAGAAAGCAAGATGGATTTTTATAGGGTAAAGATGCAATTATGTAACAGCAATTAGGAACATTAAAAAGACAGGAGTGGTTTGTTAAAAGATTAGATAATAGGGAAGGAGTCCCAATCATAATGGAACTGTGCATGCAAGTACCCACAATGCATGCAGAAAAACTATTTGGGGAGTATGCATGTATGATAATCTTCTCTGTCATAAATTCACTCTAAGTCAGTTTTTTACTATTACTAGCAGGTGCCTACTTAGAGAAAGTCCATTCTGTTGTTTTGGGGTCTATATCCTGCTTGGGCATCCTGATGGTGCTGCTTTCTAGTTGGCTGAAATTGAGGTCTTGTCTGAGTCTAAATGGATGTGGTTGTGGTTGAGTGCATGGACACCCCTGCTATTTCTGTGGGAAATATGAGTAATGAGTGTGGGGGTTAGCTAGAAGCAGTACCTGGGATCCCATCACATGGACATGCCTGCTGTTCTGGGAGAAATATGAGTTCATGGACACACCTGTTATTCTAGTGAGCAGTGAGGCCTATATGAAGAAGTCAAGATATTGAGTGGGGATGGAGTGAATGGCTAGGTAGGAGCAGCAGGCCTGCTGTTCAGTGGGTCCTATAAGGAAGTTAGAATATTGGGGCTGAAGCTGTTTTATTAGGTTTCCACCAGTGTGACCCTGGGCAAGTCATTTAACCTTGATTGCCCCTAAAAAAATAATAAAAGCTCCAAAATAGAGGGCCTACCCATCCTGGGCTCTACCAATTTTGTTAGAAGTACTATCTTGTATCACTCTACACTTAATAGGCAACTCTTGGCAAAGGGTAAAGGATGATAGTATGATCCTGTATCATCCACTTGATAGCAAATAGGACCCAGTTAACAGATGAGCAACTGCTTTTCCAAAGTCAGTGGTTGCTTTGGGGGAGCTTGCCGCTCCAGGAGACTAAAAGTTGTTTGATATGGGCACTCTTGCCAAAGGTTCTCCTTAGCCTAGTCTATATGAACAAAACTCAAAAAAACATGGATCTCACTGAGTCTTTTCATAAAGTTGCAAGGAGAGAAACTGCTGGGTAGCCCTCAACAGACCAAATTAGGTCTTCCAAGGCTAAAATATGTTCTAGTCCCACTTGACAGAGATAGATTTACAAGTGATACAGGAAATAGGGACCATTAGGACATCCACATGGGAAATTTTGGTTCTTTGAAACTTGAAATCCAAAAAGCCAAAGGCTTTTCTTTTAGGCTATAGAGAAATGAGTTTCTGTACTTTGTTCAGAGCTGTGTCTGGAACTACTTGTGTTCACACCATCCACATTATTTCCCAAAACTAGACTGGGCATTCTAGGTCCTGGATTTTCTTAGGGTTGATCTCCTCTCCTTTTTCCTTCTTATGGGCCACCATCCTACCTAGAACCTCTGTCACTGTGGCCTCCTCTGGCTTGGTCAATATTATATCATTAATATTATGGTGGACATCAATGCCCTCAGAAAATGGGACCTCTCTTAGGTCTCAGTCCACTAGATTATGTCGGTATTAGATAGTATTGTGGAAGGATGATGATGAAAGTGACTGACTACATGCAGCCACCAGAATAGAGAAAAAGACATTATTAAGATTGACCCAGTATTGTTCAGTGCTAACTATAAAAGCTGGCTCAGGCATAGCCAGGGATTTCCATTTGGCCCTGCACACAGCATGCCATTAGTGCCATACAGGTACCAACTCCCAAAAGCTGCTCATGATTCCCCCTTGTCTCCATGATCTTTCTTCTAAGCCCCTCCCTGGAAACTGGTGACCCACTGGTAATAACAGTAGCCTGGGTGCCAGTGTATAATGATCCCCCATATTCCAGGAAATTGAAGGTGAGATTCTTTAGGGGATACTCAGGATACTTTAGACTTGAGTGGGGCTGAAAGTCTATTACTTCTAGTTGCTGTAGTACAGTCCTGTTATCATGCTCATAGGCTAGCATCAATTGTCTCCTATCAATGCCATGTTTCAGGAATTACACCCAAAGCTCCTTGTCTCTCTCCACTTCTAGAGTGTTCCTGAATTCAATAGAATGTTCTTTTTGGAGCCTATTGATATCCCACAAGTTTCCTGTGAATTTGAAGGCTTTATCTAAGGTAGAATTTAGTTAGAAGCTGCAGCAGTAGTAGAGCTAGATTTGTCATCTAACGAACCCATTATTTCTACTCATCCAGAGTCAGAGATCTCATAGAGAAGGCATAGGATTATAAGAGGTGGGCCTAATGCTAGCTCTCTAGCTAGTTCAGGTTTGATTTAGGGATAAAATGAGGCGCTCCTCAATCCTTGAATAGTTTTGCCCTAACTCAGCAAGGATACTCTAAAAAAGTGCCTTAGTCCTTATAGCTTTGGTAGGTACAAGGTCTCACTCTCCTCCTTATGGAAATGTGTGGGCAGCAGGTGGTCTCAAGTAACCAATAAATCCTAGAAGCACCAGTTCCATATGGTGGGATTTTTTTATACCCTTAGATGACAAGGAAGATTCTCAGTGGAACAGGGATCAATCACATCTCTGGGTTTACAGCAATTCCCTAATAGATCTCAAAATTCCTTCTCCCATAGAATGTCTTCTCATTCCAACCCTTTCCCCCTAGGAATTGCTACTTATGGGAGCACAGCTTTGAATTCTAGACTCCTCAGAACTAAAATGTTTAGACACAACTCTTCAGTGGGATGGTACTTAGAAGCTACAGGGGAAAAAATGTGTCTATGGTGCCTTTCTCTGAGAAACTCCATGCACTTAACCATTGTGACAGATAAGTGGATGGAGCCCTGGACCTGGAGTCACTAAGATTCAAATCCAGACCTCAGACAATTTCTAGCTGTGTGATCCTGAACAAGTTACTTGATTTCTGTCCGCCTCCATTTCCTCATTTATAAAGCAGGGAGAATACTTAGCATCCACTTCCCTAGAGTTGTTGTGAGGACAAAATGAGATTTTTGTAAATTGCTTTGCAAGCTTTATAGAACTATGTAAATATAAGTTGTTGTAGTTGCTATTTCTATTATTACTGGCCAAGAGAAAAGGATGAAGCACAAAACTGGAGGGTAATTTACCTAGAATCATATAGCATGTCAATAATGGAAGAGATGCCCTGCATCCTCTAGGTATCAAGTTACTGTCCAACCCTGGGCAAGCCATTTGACATCTGTTTGACTCAGTTTCCTCAACTGTAAAATGGGGATGGTAATAGCACCAAAATCACAGTTACTGTGTGTGAGGATCAAATGAGATGGTGTTCATAAATAACAGAATAGAGCAGTGTGGCTCTATATAAATACTGAGTCTCTTCCTTTTCCTTTTCCTTCTCCTTCCTCTTCCCCAGACAATCCACCATTTGCTGATACAGATATCTTTGCAGTACTAAAATGTCCTGCACTTCCTAACTTTACTAACAGGCTAAGTCACAGGAGTTGTTGATAGATATGATAGAGAGAGGAAGTATGATGTCTGGTATACAACTGACCATATAGTCATGTTACTACCAGTGAAGTAGGAGATAAGGTTTATAGGTTCACAAAAAAGAGCTTCTTCACTGAACCTCAAGAGGAGTTCATTTTTTGTGAGTTTCCTGATTCCTATATCCTAAACCTGACCCTTAAGGACATCTAAATTTTTCCCAATTTCTTGGATTCTGTTTCAGTTACTCTCGAATTTGACGGAGACAAGGAGATGGTGTTATGGAAGAATTATGGGAATAAATAAATTGACACCAAATAGAAAAAAGATAAGCAGAGAACTCTTGAGTTCTAAAGGCATAGCAACACTCCCTCTACTTAACCTTGATTGAGTCTCTTGGAGAGAGTTCACTAAAAAGCATTCCTTTTTTGTGTGTCCCCTTCTCCTCTCAATTTCACAAGGGCAAAAGTAAATTTTATGCTATTCATACCTGTAGTAAAATGGGCCATTTATATTTACAGCATCATCCTTGTCCTCAGAGGAAAAGGAACATTTACTCTTAATTGAAGAGCACATTTTCATGTCAACCACTGTTGCAGATGTACAGGCTTCCATCTTTCTTTGGGAATAGGAAAGGGGAAGGGAACAAAATAAAGTCTATTTTCTGATACAATCCTCTTAAGGTTTTGGTACGGGTGTTCCAAGATCAGACCTAGAGAGGTCAATTACATTTTTTTTTTTTTTTGGAAACTAGAATGGCTAGAAATCAGGTAGACGCTACCAGCTGAATGTCTAGTTTGGTAAAAAGCTATGAAGGCCAACCAGAATAACATGATTCCAAGATTGCCAAGGACCTCGATGCTATCTATCTTATCTAACCTGTACCTGAATAAGAAAGAATCTATTCTATAACATACATGACAAGCCATTGTCCATCATTTGCTTGACATCATCTCTAATAAAAAAAAAAAACCCAATTCCCAAAGCAGTCCATTTTATTTTGGGAAAGTTTTAGTAAATTTTTTGTAGCATAAAACATAGACCTAAAAACTTTCTATTTCCCATAAGATAAATATCTACCAGTGTTTCCCCACACATGGGTTGTGGTTACATACCGGTTCTTACCTACCTATGACAAGAATTAGTTTTCCCTAAAAGGAGGCAAAGCATTCCTGGGGACCTGTTTGACGCCTGCTTCCTGGTTATCTAAGTACATAAAAAGCTCCACTTAGGTAGAGTTTGTGCCTCTTGGACTCGATGGGTACCTGAGACTATACAAGTAGCCATGCCTTACCCTGCTGACCTGCTGACCAGACACATTTCCATAAAGAAGAGAGGACAGTTACTGAATTTAAAGTTTGCTGAAACCAGGAAAAAACTGATGGTTCTTTAGGGGTCCTCTTGATTTCTGACAAAAAAAGTTAAAAAATCCAATCCTTTACATGGAACAAAGACTGATCCAGGAGTCTGAGTAGGTGGGCCAAGAGAAAGGCATAAAGGAAACAGAGAAAGCAACTCTAGCACATGTGAACTCAGTCCCCTTAGAAGAACCCAAAGAGTAGCTTTTGCACTCTTCTTTGACAGCTCCCTTTCCTCAATCAAAGCATAAATCTTACAGAAAGTTACCTTTCAATAAATTTCTAACAATCTGTGAAAGGGACTGTAATGGTGATCTTTAGACAGACATGAAACCAAGCAGAACTGCATTTTCTTGACCCCCCTCTCCTCAACCTCTTTCCCTAATTCCCCTTCTAAGCTGTACCTCTTCCATATTCCTATTTACCACCATGACATTTATTTTTTATTATGCTGATGTTAACACTTTTATTCAAATATATAAGATAGCATCCTCAGAACAAGTTTGAGAGCAGTCTCCTCATTGCAAGGTTATATATCCTCAGATCCAGGGTCCCTCATGTTGTCACCTGCCAGTTCCATTCTTACTGAGGGCTCCAGAGGTCCCCCAATTTCTGACAGTATGTTGGATAGTCCATCTTTGTCCCGTGCATTTCTGGAGGATAAGGATATGGGAACCTGAGGAATGCTTACTGACTTCTAAGCACCGATTGGTATTCCTGTTGGTGATTGAGGCTCCCTGGATGAGAAGAGACAAGAGGCAACAGCATTGAAACAGTCATGTCTTCATGTACTGGTATCTCCAACTCGCCTTTTCTCATATCTGTGGTCACTAGTATGACTAGACCTGTGCTTATAAGAGACTCTCACATTCCCTAAGATGTTACTTTAAAGGAAATGCAGTACTACTAATTGATCTTCATGCCTCAAGTCTCCATTCTATGGTCTAATCCCCTATAATAGATTTCAACATAATATCTCTTAATTACAGAGCTGATCATGTCACTCCCATATTCAATCAACTCAAGTGGTTGCCTCTAGGATAAAATATGAACTTGTCTACTGAGTTTTTAAAGCATTCTACAACCTGACCTTAAGCTATCTTTCTTATATCTATATCTATACACAAGAGTGCACACACACACACACACACACACACACATCCCCTTCTTATACTATGCAGTCCTTCCAAGGTGACCTTTTCTCTATTTCTAACATCGTCTTCCATCTCCCATCTGTGTGCCTTTTCAGTAGCTGTCTTCCACATCTGGAATGTAGTTCCTTCCCTTTTTCTTCAAGAGCTCAGGTACCACCTTCTACATGAAGCCTTTCTTGATCCCAACAACTTGTCCCTTTCTTCCCTATCTATCTAGTGTTTAACTGTTTTGTGTTTCTTCTATTTGTATTTATTCTATATAATTACACATGTATGCACACTATAACAAACACATACATTTGCAACACAATAAACATACATACACACATGTGTTTAAAATGTGTGTGTATACTCTCTGGGTGTAAATATATATATATATACACATTATATATAATAACATATATATTATGTATGTATATGTATATATACACAAATATATACACACACACACACACACACACACACAATCAAATGAAGAAGACAACAAATGCATGCACACACAAGGAAATTCCCCATGAATTCACTGTAACTCTCCAGTGGGTCACAAACTTCTGTATAGATTTTCCACAAGGATGGATGGGAGACAAGAATGCTGGCTTAAAATTTTAGCGTTAGTCCATCCTGATTCTGAATCTTCAGATGAGCAATCTCTTTGATTCTGCCCCAGTCCCATCATTCTACCCATAATCCTCTGACAGAGGCTGAGAAGACACTTCTTGAAGATGACTCGATCCCCCATGTAGCTTAGTCAACACACTTTTATTATGTGCTATGCCCTGGAGATATAACAAAAGGCAAAAAAGAGCCCCTCCTTTCAAGGAACAGACATTCTAATGAGAGCTACTACATGCAAACAACTAGACAAGAAGAGAAATAGAGAGAATGGATGAAGGGAATCCCAGAGGGGAAGGCACTATGACTAGGGAAGGACTCCTGCAGAAGGTGGGGTTTGAGCTGATTCCCTAAGGAAGCTGGGGAAACTCAGAGACAGAGGTAAGGGAGGAAGACATTTCAACCATGAGGAACAGTTGGGGCAAAAGCACAGAGATAAGAAATGGATGAAATATTTGTTGAAGGAACCGCAAATAGGCAAGTGTAGCTGCTGGATGAAATTATTCTTGCCAAGGAGTTCACATTCAAATGAAAACAATAAATACGTGTGAGTGCATGGATCTATTGTCTTTTCCATTTCAATATATATTACACATGGTGTGTATGTATAAGTTTACTGTATTACATGTGTACATAGGCTTGTTATATTGTATATATATATATATATATATATATATATATATATATGTATGTATGTGTGTAATTATGTATAGGATAACCATAAATAGAAGAAATACAAAGTAGTTAAATACTAGATAGATAGGAAAGGAGGGAAGAAGGGGACAAGCTGTTGGGAAAGATTTCATGTAGAAGGTGGTACTTGAGATCTTGAAGAAGAAGAGGAGGACCTTTCTCCTAAGATGGCAAAGGAGGAACCTATTGTCCCTCCCCCCAAGACAGAAGCCAAGTCCAAGGCCTTGAAGGCCAAGAAGGAGGTGTTGAACGGTGTCCATAGCCACAAAAAGAAGATCCAAATATTCCCCACCTTCCTGTGACCCAAGACACTAAGACTTTGAAGGCACCACAAATACCCTCAGAAAAATGCCCCTCAGAGAAGCAAGCAAGCTTGATCATCACACCATCATTAAGTTCCCCTTGACCACTGAGTCTTCAACGAAGAAGACTGAAGACAATATCTTAGTCTTCATTGTGGGCATCAAAGTCCACAAGCATCAAGCAGGTGGGAAAGAAGCTGTATGACATCAATGTGGCCAAGGTCAACACACTTATCTGGCCTGATGGAGAGAAGGCCTACGTCTGACTTGTTCCTGATTATGATGCTTTAGATGTTGCCAACAAAATGGAATTATCTAAACTATGTCCAGCTATCCCACTCCAGCTACAATAAAAAGTTTTCCAATAAAAAAGATTAAAAAAAAGAAAGAAAGAGGAGGAGGAACTACATTTCAGCAGAGGACAGCTACTACAAAGGTACACAGTTGGGTGATCAAAGACAATGTGTTAGAAATAGAGAGAAGGTCACCTTGGAAGATATGCAGAGTATAATAAGAGGATATGTGTGTGTGTGTGTGTGCATGCATGTGTGGGCTTGTGTTTGTGTATAGATATAGATATAGATGTAAGAAAGATAGATGAAGGCCAGGTTGTAGAATACTTTAAGAACTCAGTAGAAAAGTTTATATTTTATCCTAGAGGCAACCACTTGAGTTGATTGAATATGGGAGTGACATGATCAGCTCTGTAATTAAGAGAAATTATGTTGAAACCTGTATAGGGAATTAAAACATAATATGTAGAGACTTGAGATATGGAGATCAATTAGTAGTATGTTTCAACAGTATAGGTCAGGGGTGGTGAACCTGTGGCCTCAAGGCCTCATGTGGCCTCAGGTATGGCCCTTTGACTGAATCTAAGCTTCACAGAACAAATCCCCTTAATAAAAGGATTAGTTCTGTAACTTGGACTCAGTCAAAAGACTGCTTTCAAGGATCTAGAAGGCCACATGTGGCCTTGAGGCTACAGGTTTCCCACCCCTGGTCTAGGTGAATGGTGATGGGGGCCTAAACTAAGGCAATTATTATTTGATTTAGAGAGAATAGTTCAGTTGAGAAATGCTATGGAGGTAGAAATGTTACAACCTAAAACTGAATGTCTATATGGGGTGATAAAGTGTGAAGAATGGAAAAGAAGGAAGAGGTTATGACTCTAAAAGACTGGAAGAATGATAAATTTCAACAGAAATATCGAAGTTGGGAAGAAGGGAGGGTTTGAGAAGCAAGATAATGCTGTTTTGAATATGTTGAATTTGGGATATTGATGAGCCATCCCTTCCAAGCCACTGATGTGGGACTAAAGAAAGACGAGCATTTAACATACAGAGTCATCTATACAAAGTTGATAATTAAACTCATGGGAAATGATGAGGAAGTACAGATAGAAAAGTTTCTAGTCAAACGCAACAGATAGGTCCACATTATGAAGGGGTGTCCCCTTACAAAAGTAAAAGATAGGATCCTCAGCTGAAAAACAGGGATTGAGGAGGTGGAGGAGGTTTGAAGGAGGAAGAAAAGGTTTTGAATATCTTCTGTGTAAAGTGAGACAGGGAATAAATTAGGGAGCACTAAAAAAGTTGCCTTTCTGCAGTGTGGAGTTACCTGACTGAAGTTAGAAATCATAAGTGAAGTCAACCCAATAAGTGTGGTTTTGGGGGGTTTGACTGTTTGGTTGTTTTTTACTTCTTCCATCTCTGTTTAACTATACAGATAGAGAAGGCAGATACTCAGAGAAATTCAGGCTTGGGGTTTGGCAACAGATGAGTAGTTAGCACAGGAAGGCATGAAATTTAAGAATACAAGACAGTATGGATTTGAATTGATTTACTCTGAGGTCAAGACTGGGGGGCAGATGGGAAGGTGAAGTCAGAGTAGAGGTAGGAGGATGTGAAATCATCAATAAATAATTTTTCCATACTTTGGATATACTTAGGAGGGGTGAAATGTAGGGAGAGAGAGAATGGAGAGAATGGAGACATGTCAGAGTCTTCGAGATCTGGAACGTGATCATCCCTATGTGTATCTGAGATGGATAATAAGAATAGGTCATAGGATTTGGGGAGACTGAGGAAGTGGGAGATTAGGGAATTTCAAAAAGCATCTACACAAATGTTGAAATCCTTTAGTATGATGTCAGGAGTTGGAAAAGGGAGGAAAATAGTGAGCCAGGGGCTGAGATAATTAAGAAAGGAGCACTAAATAGTGTGCAATTTATTTGTTGAGTTAAATTGATCTATCCTTAGGCAACTGGGGCATATCCATGGCACAGTGGATAGAGTTCCAGGCCTGGAGTCAGGCAAACTCATCTTCCTGAGTCTGGCCTCAGATTCTTAGCTGGGTGACCCTGGGCAAATCACTTAACCCTATTTGCCTCAATTTCCTCATCAGTAAAATAAACAGGAGAAGCAACAGGGACCATGAACAATTGGACAGAATTGAAAAAAATGATTCTACCAAGGCAATTAAATTTTTACACCAAAAGTCAGGGTTTTTTAGTTATAACACGTCAAATTTCTCCTCCATGGTTTGTTCTAGCTCCTGTTGTCTGTCATAAGTCTTCCTTTGAAATGTCTTCAAAACACATTCCTTGTGAGTGGACAAAATCACGCACACACTCATATACATGTTCAAAAGTGAATGTTGTAAAATTATAAAGATGTAGCATAACTTAAAAGAAGAAATATTACTGAGCACTCCTCATCCACTCCTTTGTAAATGTGGGAGGTTCACAAGTATTGCATGTGTTTTCAGAATTCTTTAATGTATTAATTGGTTATGCAAATGTTTTCCTCTTTTTCTTTTTTTCTTCTTAAAAACACTATTTGTTATATGAGATGGCTTTCTGGGAGTAACAGTGATACTACAGAAAATTTTGGTAATACAAAAAACAAAATATCAATAAAATTTTATTTGAAAGAAAACATTCCTACTGCTATCTCCCTATTCAAACTCCTTATCCTCTCATGCCTAGATTACTTAAACAGCCTTCTATTTCCACACACGTACCCCACCCCCCATTATTTTCTTTTTCCAGTCCAAGCTATACATACCTGATTATTCTCCCCAAACCCTGGATTTCATCATATCACTCAAAAACTGCTTAAAAGTCATTGATAATTTATGTTCTACATATTAAATCTAAACTTTTTGTCCGGGCATGCAAATAAGACAATATTTTAATTACTTGCTTAAAATCCCAATACATGTTCAGTCTTTTCATTGTTGCTTCTTGACATGACACTAATTCTGGCTTCCACCCTTCTCCAGGGTCTGCCAGGCATAGATCACTTGAGTATGTTTCTGCATATAGTTGTCCAACATAGAGTTCTCCAGTCAAGTGGTAGTATACAAACTGAAAAGAAACATGATAGATACTATTAGATGTCTGCCCTTCAACAGAAAGCATCCAATCTGGACAAAGAATTCAGAGGTTACTCTTAGGGAGTCACAAGACATTTGCCTATTCCATCCTGGGCTCCTCTCACAGTCTACCTTATACCACTAAGTCCCAGCTGATTCCCCCAGAAAAGAGGAAACCTATGAGAGGAGCCTGGGCATTCTTACCACAACAGAGTTCCAACAGCTCTGATAAGAAAAAATAAAATATTCCTTAAGCTAAATAGGCTGAAAGGCGAAGTATAGAGACCTGAGCATGAGGTCCTAGCTACAATGGCATCAACTTTGATAACTTCTTCCATCTATGCTCTTGATCTGTGCCCTTTGAATCTCCCTGGAGACCTTGTGCTCACACTTAAATTCTTGCTTTCTTGCTTCTTTCAATCTATATGCTTCTCTAGACAGAAAGGACTTGACTTTCCCTTCTCCCTTTTAGGGAAGGAAGAAAGTGAACTGATCAAATATAAGCAGTCAGAGGAAGAAGGAGAAATAGGAGTGAGAAGTGTGAGGAATGCACAAAATGAGAAGAAAGGATTTTGATCAATTCTTAGGTATCTAGATAGCAACCATTGTAATGATATGGAGAAAGTGAAATGTGATTAATGTCAAATGCTGATACTTGTAAAAAAAAAAAAGACAAGGAGTCTGGGGAGAGAACAGACCAAGCTACTAGCCCAGTTGGCTACCCCAGCTTGTTTCAACTTCACTCCCCTATATTTTCTTATTTTTCTGACATGGAATCATGGCCACTAACATTTAGTTCACATTTCATTCTGCCATGGATCTGACAAAATCATTCTGTGGGTCTGACTTTGGAGAGTCAAGATAGCAGAGGAAGCAGCAAATCGCTATATATTCACTTCCAAACCACCATCAAGTAGCACACCAGTACAAATTCTGGACTAGCAGAATCAGTGGAAAGATGGAGTACAGCAGTCTTTTAGTCCAGACTTAGGGGACAGACAAGAAAGAACCAACTCACTCAAGTAAAAGGCAAGGGAAGTCCAGTACTGGAAGTGTCCCAGCAAGTTCTAACTCACACCAGCACCAGGACCTCTCTCTGCCATGTGCTTTATCATAACAGCTCCAAGAACCACCACATAGTCCCAAACAAACAGCTTGACAAGAAAGTAGACCAGACCTCCATCTGTTTTAGTATTGCCCAAGGTGGGCAGGTATCTTGCAGCAGCCAGACCTCCACATGCTTTAGCACAATCCAGGGAAAACAGGTATCCTTCAGGGACCAGACCTTCATGGACTTCAATGTAACCCCAGGGAAAAACAGAAAAAAACCACCAAGCCCAGCACATGCCAATCACCACCACCATGACCCCAGTTCAGAACCAGGTAAGCGACCTGATCCCTCCAGCAGTGCCAGCCATGCCCCCACCTCACACCCTCAACAAAGCACCAAACATGAGGGTCCCCTGTGGGACTCAGGGCAACTTCAGTGTAGCACCAGGTAAACAGCCAAAGTCTACAGCCACTGGCACAAGAAGCCTGAGACAGAGCCCCTTCCACCCTGGGAGCCGAGATCAAATTTAAGAGAAAGGAAAAAGGCCA
Organism: Potorous gilbertii; assembly: GCA_028658325.1. Classification (NCBI taxonomy): domain Eukaryota; kingdom Metazoa; phylum Chordata; class Mammalia; order Diprotodontia; family Potoroidae; genus Potorous; species Potorous gilbertii. The sequence continues at coordinate 158,763,309 of CM053770.1, forward strand.
AAAGAAAAACAGATAAGCAAAAAACATCAACAAAGAATCTGACCATAGAAAGTTATTATAGTGACAGGGAAGACACAAACTCAGAAGAGGACAACAAAATCTATGGGCAAAACCCCAAATTAAAACAGTAAGTCATCTCAAGCCTGGAAAGAACTTATGGAAGAGCTCAAAAAGGAGCTTATATAAGAGAGGTAGAAGTAAAACTGGGAAAAGAATGAAGGTGAAGAGAAGCATAAAAAAGAGTCAACAACTTGAAAACTGCTTTAAAAGTACAGTTGGCCAAATGTAAAAAGAGATACAAAAATCCACTGAAGAAAACAACTCCTTGAAGAGTAGAGCTGGTCAAATGGAAAAGAAGGTATAAAAGCTAACTAAGGAAAACAATACCTTAAAAGTTAGAATTGAGGAAGTGGAAGCTAATGACTCTATGAGACATCAAAAACTGATAAAAAAATATCAAAAGAATGAAAAAGTGGAAGAAAATGTAAACTACCTCATGGGAAAAACAACTGGCCTGGAAAATAGATCTAGGAGAGACAATATCAGAATCACTGGACTTCATGAAAAGGAGGATTTGGACAGCATTTTTTAAGAAACTATAAAGGAAAATTGACCTGATGTCCTGGAAGAAGAGGCAAAATGGCATTGAAAGAATCCACCCACCTTAGAAAGAGATCCCAAAATAAAAATTCCAAGGAACATTATAGCTAGATTTTGAAACTATCAGGTCAAATTCAAATATCAAAGAGTTACAATCAGAATTATATAGGACTGGCAGCTACAAAGGACCAGAGGTCATGGAACATCTGGAAGTCAAAGGAACTAGGATTACAACCAAGAATCACTTGCCTGGCAAAATGAAGTATGATACATCAAGGGAAAAAATGATAATTCAGTGAAGTAGAGGGATTTCAAGCTTTCATAAGGAGAAGACCAGACCTAAATAAAAACAAAATTGACCTCCAATATCTAGACCCAAAAGAAGCATAAATAGGTCATGTGAATGGAATGAACTCTCCCATAAAATCGGAGTGAATAACAGAGTGGATCAAAAGCCAGAATCCTACAATATTCTGTCTACAACAAACACACTGGAAGAAGAGAGATACACACAGAGCAAAGATAAGGGGCTGGTGCAGTATCTATTATGCTTCATCTGAAGTAAAAAAGCAGTGGTAATAATCCTGATCTCAGACAAAGTAAAAGCAAAAGTAGATCTAATTAAAAGGGATAAGGAAGGAAGCTACATCTTGCTAAAAGTTACCATAGACAAAGAAGCAATATCAAGACTATATATATATGTACTAAGTGGTATAACATCCAAATTCTTAAAGGAGAAGTTAAGTGAGCTATAGGAAGAAATAGACAGCAAAACTATACTAGAGGGGAGAACTGTCCCCTCTCAGAACTCAATAAATCCAACCAAAAAATAAATTAAGAAAAAAGATTAAAGAAGTAAATAGAATATTAGAAAAATTAGATATGGCAGATCTATGGAGAAAATTGAATAGGAACAAAAAGGAATATACCTTTTTATCAGCAGCATATGATACCTACACAAAAATTGACCATGAAATAGGGCATAAAAGTCTGAACATAAAATGTAAAAAGGCAGAAATAGTAAATACATTCTTTTCACATCATAATGTAATAAAAATTACATTCAACAAGGGTAGCTGAAATACAGATTAAAAATTAATTGAAAACTGAACAACCTAATCCTAGGAAATAAGTGGGTCAAAAAACAAACCATAGAGATAATCAATTTCATTAAAGAGAATGCCAACAATGAGCCATCACACCAAAATATATGGGATACAGTCAAAGCAGCACTTATGGGAAATTTTATTTCTCTAAATGCTTATATCAACAAAATGGAAAACTAATAGATCAATAAATTGGGCGAGCAGTTAAAAGAAACAACTAGAAAAAGAACAAATTAAAAATTCCCAATTGAGCATCAAATTGGAAATCCTGAAAATCAAAGGTGAGGTTAATAAAATTGAACATTAAAAAACACTATTGAGCTAATAAATAAATCTAGAAGCTGGCTTTATTTTTAAAAAATAAGATAAGTAAGCCATTGCTTAATTTGAATTTTAAAAGAAAACCAAATATCCAGTGTCAAAAATGAAAAGGGTGAAATTGCCATCAGTGAAGAAGAAATTAAAGTAACTATTAGGAAATATTTTGCCCAATTATATGCCAATAAATCTGACAATCTGAGCAAAATGGATGAATACTTACAAAAACTATAAATTTCCTGTATTAACAGATCAGGAAATAAAATACATAAATAACCTCATATTAGAAAAAGAAATTTAAAAAGTCATTAATGAACTCCCTAGGAAAAATCCCCAGGGCCAGATGGGTTCCCAAGTGAATTCTACCAAACATTCAAAGAACAATTAATTTCAACACTACACAAACTATTTGGAAAAATAGATGAAGAAGTCTTACCAAATTCCTTTTACAATACAAATACAGAATTGACACCTAAACAAGGAAGATCTAAAACAGAGAAAGAAAATTATGAACCAATTTCCTTAATCAGTATCAATGCAAAATTTTTTAATAAAACATTCACAAGGCAATTATAGCAATATATTGCAAGGATTATACACTATGGCCAGTTAACATTTATACCACGAATGCAGGGTTGGTTCAATATTAGGAAAACTATCAATATAATTGATCATATCAATAGCAAAACCAACAGAAATCATATCATTATCTCAAAAAATGCTGAAAAGGCTTTTGACAAAATACTACTCCCATTCCATAAAGTATAGGAATAAAGGCAACTTTCCTTAAAATAATAAGTAATCTCTATCTGAAACCATCAGCAAACATTATCTGTAATGAGTATAAGCTAAAAGCCTTCCCAAAAAGATCAAGATGAAGCAAGGATGCTCATTATCACCACTATTATTCAATACAGTACTAGAAATGTTAGCTATAGCAATAAGAGAAGAAAAAGAAATGGACAGAATTAGAATAAATAATGAGAAAATGAAACTCTTTCAGAAGATATGATAGTATACTTAGAGAACCCTAGAGCACCAAATAAAAAATTACCTGAAATAATTAACAACTTGAGCAAAGTTGCAAGATATAAGATAAATCCAGATAAATCATCAATATTTCTTTATATGACCAATAAAGTTCAGCAGCAAAAGATAGAAAGAGAAATTCCATTTAAAATAACTGCATGCAATATAAGTTTAGGAATCTACCTGCCAACACAAATCCAGGAACCATATGAACACAATTACAAAACACTTTTCATGCAAATAAATTCAAATCTAAACAATTGAGAAAAGCATCAATTGCTCATGGGTTGGCCTAGCCAATATAATAAAAATGACCAGTCTGTCAAATTTATCTATTCAGTGTCATAACAATTAGACTACCAAAAAAAATTATAGAGAAAAATAAAGAAAAGAAAAAATAAAAAATTTCATCTGGTAGAATTAATTTTTAAAAATGCAAAGAAATATGGCCTAGCATACCAGATCTCAAACTATATTATAAAGCAGTAATCATCAAAATAATCCGGTACTGGGTAAAAAATATAGTGGAGGATCAGTGGAATAGATTAGGTATACAAAACATAGCAATCAATGGCCATAGTAACCTAATGTTTGATAAACCCAAAGACCCCAGCTTTTGGGATAAGAACTCACTATTTGACAAAATACTGCTAGGAAAACTGGAAAACAATAGGCAATATCTCACACTACATACCAAGATAAGGTCAAAATGGGTACATGATTTAGACATATATGATCTTGATTGTAAGAAAATTAGAAGAGCAAGGAATAGTTTACCTTTAGATTTATGGAGAGGGGAAGAAGTCATGACCAAACAAGAGAGAGAGAGCATTACAAAATGTAAAATATATAATTTTGATTAAATTAAAAAGCTTTTGCTCAAACAAAACCAATGTAACCAAGATTAGCAGGAAAGCAGAAAACTGGGTAACAATCCTCACAGCCTCATTTCTCAAGTATATAGAATTCTGAGTCAAATGTACAAGAATACAAGCCATTCCCTAATTAATAAATGGTCAAAGGGATATGAACAGGCAATTTTCTGATGAAAAATCAAAGCTAGCTATAGGCAAATGAAGAAGTCCTCTAAATCACCTTTGATAAATGCAAATTAAAACATCTTTGAGATATTACCTCACACCTGTCAGATAAGCTAATGTCACAAAAAAGGAAAATGATAAATGTTGGAGAAGGTATGGGGAAACTGGAACATTAATGCATTGTTGGGGAAGTTGTGAATTGATCCAATCTGGAGAGCAATTTGGTACGATGCCCAAAGGGCAATCAAATTGTACATACCTTTGATCCAGCTGCTAGGTCTGTATCCTAAAGACATCATAAAAAAGGGAAAAAGACCTACTTGTGCAAAAATATTTTTAACAACCCTTTTCATGGTGGCAAAATATTGGAAATTCATGGAATGGTCCAATTGAGGAACTGCTGAACAAGTTGTGGTAAATGGTTGTAATCGAATACTACTGTGCAATAAGTAATGGTGGACAGGCAGGTTTCAGAAAATCCTTGTACAAAGTGATACAAAGTGAAATGAGCAGAACCAGGAAAACATTGTACACAGTATCAGCAACATTGTGTGATGATCAACTATGAATGATTCAGTTCTTCTCAGCAACACAACAATTCAAGTACAAAAGACTCATGAAAGAATATGCTACCTATGTCCAGATAAAGAACTAAGGGAGTCTGAATGCAGATAGAAGCCTTTTTTTTTCACCTACCTTCTTCTTTCTCAGTAGATTCAAATCTGTTTCTTCTTTCACAACTGTGACTAATATGGAAATATTTTTACATGACAGTACATGAATAAATTATATCAAACTGCCTACTATTTTCAGAAGAGGAAGGGAAGGGAGGAAGAAAACTTTGGAACTCTAAATCTTGTAAAAATGAATGCTAAAAAATTTTGTTGACATGT
>CM053770.1:158768794-158808452 GCA_028658325.1 Potorous gilbertii
GAAGAAAATAGTTCTCTCAAAATTAGAATGGAACAGATGGAAGCTAATGACTTTCTGAGAAACCAAGAAATCACAAAACAAAACCAAAAGAATGAAAAAATGGAAGATAATGTGAAATATCTCATTGGCAGAATATCCAGGCTGCCAATATGCAGGAGGAACTCAGGAATTTATGAGTTCCTTAGGGCAAGAGTCTGGATCAGGACCAAGGAATTCCTGAAGATCCCTCTGCCACAACATTGGGGCTTCTCACAAAGATCACTATGAATTCTAAATCAGATCATCCAAAGTGTGAAACATTTTCCTTTTTAGCTATCATTGGTAATATCTTAGTTATCAACCATCAAATAGCTATATTCTTGCTACTTGAGATAAAGTGCAAGTAATTTACCCCTCTCCAATTCAGACTCAGAAAAAAACCAATAGATTTTGGAAAATCACTTGTGGACCAGATCTGGAGAAGTGAATTGAATCAACATTCAATCAACATTCATCCTGACTTTTAGTCAGGAAGAAACATGTTCAAATCCCACTTTGCATACTTACTATCTGTGTGACCCTGGGTAAATCACTTAATCTCTCAAATTCAGTTTACTCATCTGCAAAATGAGGAGTTTGGGATCACTGGCTTCTAAGGGTCCCTTCCAACTCTAAGTCTATGACCATATATGGATTGAATGAGGAGGTGAATTTCTATTGTTACAGGGTTGATATGCCTGATGCAAAACTGAATTATACTTTTTAAAAACAGAAACACTATCAGACAGAGAGACTGGAATGCAGAATATTGTCTCCAGTCCTCAAGCAGTACTGAAGTTGCAAGTTAGGGGATTAATAAGAAGGAAAGTGCTTATATGTTACCCAACTAGAGCTCCCCCCAAAAATGAGTAAGACTAAGGACACATAGTTCTTTCCACTTCCTCTCAGCTCTTTCTTGACTGACTCTGTCCTTTTACTCTCTTCCTTGTGGCAGAGCAGTCCCTGGAATGACCACAACAATCTTCTGCTCTCCCCTTTAACCAAAGAGTACTTGCATATTTGGTACCTGTATGGGAGACTCAGCTTAGATTATCTGCTCATAATCTAACTTCATTGTCTTTTCAGGAATATTGTCTTTATGTTTAAAATTATATTTTTAATTTATATGTCACTTTTCATCATTTGTACTCAGCTAGAAATTTCTTCTAAAATCATATAATATCAAGTCCTTATTAAATAGTTTTTTCCTCTTCTCTTGGGAAACATTATCTGTTTATTCAATGTATTCAGGAGGTTCAGTCAGGCAAAGGTCCTACTATCCACTGCTTAATTATATGTTATTAGTTGGGGGCAGGGTAGCTATAGTCCAAAATTCTTTCTGAGAGAAGTGTTCTTAATTCAAGATTGACTCCAAGACAAGTCCAGAGGTTATGTGTCATTCTCATGTAGAAGGTTCCAGTTTGATGCAGGAAAAAGACAAAAAATATCCTTATTTTATAGTGGAGATAATAGGAACTTAATGCTATCCTCCATCTCTACTGTATCCTACACATGAAGGAGAATAACAGCTAATGACTTCTCTTTCCCTTGTGAACAAACCCATAGTGTCTTACCAGTTGATATTCACTTCAGTGTGAGCATCCAAGAAGACCACTACATCTGCTGTGGCCACTTGACACCCAGACTGGCGAGTAGAGGCTACCCCTTTCCTCTCGGTGTGACGTATCAATGTCAGTAGCCCAGGGTACTTGAGGTTGTAAAGCCGGATCTGTTTGTCCAGGTCTTCTTTTAGGTCCTCTGTCAATCAAGCACAATTCTTACAGAGTTACTCAGTGCAATATTATAATTCTAGTGAAGGATTTTCATGTAACCATGACATATTTTCATATACTGTGCAGCCATGTATATACAATCTACATAGGGCAAGCTAAGTTAATTCCCATGATACCATGCCACTAAATAACATGGATGTGTGTAACTCCATCCCCTTATTTTAAGTGGGTTTTGTTAGGTAGGTGTGAATAGTGCTACCCTCTCCCCTGCTCAATGCCACTCCATCAACTCCCATCTTGTAACAGAGTAAGAAGTTTCTTTCTTGTTCCTTCTTATTTCAGAAAGAAGAGGTCAAATCCATGGGACCCACAGTGCTTTTGATCTGGGGTTAACTTGGGGTATTATTCCCTATAGTTAAAGATATTGAATCTTCCCCTTTCAAGTAGTTATGGTCTATAAATGATTGCTTGTCTATGAGAGGCATTACTAAGAGACTTATTGAGACTACAGACTATTCATGAATTTTATAACTTGGTGGAAGAACTAAAACTACAGTGATTAGTTATAGGCCATAGTTTAAAAACTTGTGGGGTTTGTTCTGAGGCATCTAGGTGGTACAGTAGGTAATATATTGGATTTGGAATAAGGAAAACCTGAGTGAAATCCTGCCTTGGCTATTTATTAGATCTGTGACTTAGACAAGTCACTTAACCACTCTCAATTTCACTTTACTCATCTGTAAAATGGGAGTAATCATGTCATCTACCTCACAGAGCAGTTGTGAAGATCCAATAAGATAATGTGTGAAGTATTTTGCAAACTTTAAAGAGCTATATAAATCCTAACTTTTTATCTATCTGTCTCTCTATATATATGATAGATAGATAGATAAATAGATAATTTACCAGAAGTAGTGACTAAACCCATCTCCTGGATCACTATTCTGTCATGGCAGAGGATTTTGAATAGCTCAAAGAAACTATGAGCTATTCCATGTAGGATGACCCAAGACAGACAGGTCATAGTGGAGAGTTTCTGACAAAAGGTGATCCAGTGGAGATGGAAATGGCAAACCATTGTGGTGTCTTTGCCAAGAAAACCCCATAGGCAGTATTCAAATGATAAAAAATATGACAGTGCAAGATAAGCCCCTCAGCTCACAAGGTGTCCAACATATTACTGGGGAAGAGTGGAGAACAACTACAAAAAGCTCCAGAAAGAATGAAGTATCTAGGCCAAAGTTCATCTGTAAATATATCTAATGACTAAAAGAAAGTCTGGTGCTATAAGGATCAATATTGCAGAAATGTAAGATCTATGAACTATGCTAAACTGGATGTAGTCAAACAGGAGATGGAAAAATCAATAAACTGGGTGTCAGTGATTGATTTTAAATGGATAGGAATAGGTGAATTTAATTTAGGTTATCATTGTATCTACTATTGTGTATGAGAATTCTTTCAAAGAAATGGAGTAGCCCCATAGTTAATAAAAAGGGTGAGAAAAGCAATATTGGAGTACAATCTCAAAAAGGACAAGATGAGATCTCAACATCACGTTAATATATCTATGCTGTATGCACCGATGATGAAGAGGCTTAAGCTAATCAGTTCTATGAAGACCTACAACACCTTCTAGAAATAACTTTAAAAGAAAATGTCACCTCCATCATAGGGGATTGGAATGCTAAAGTAGGCATCAAAAATAATGGGAATAACAGCCAAGTTTGGCCTTGGAGTAGAGATTGAAGCAGGGCAGAGATTAATAGATTTTATCATGATAACTCTCTAGTCATAGCCAACACTTTTTTCCACAACCCAAAAGGTGACTCTACACATGAGCATCACCAGATGGTCAATACTGAAATCAGAATGATTGAAGCCAAAGGTGGAGAAGTTCTGTACAGTCAGTTTGAACAAGATCTGGACTGATTGTGACTCAGAACATGAGCTTCTTATTGCAAAATTCAGGTGGAAATGGAAGAAAGTAGGAGAAAGCCATCAGATAGTATAGGCATGACTTAAAGAACATCCCTTGTATACAGTGGAAGTAATGAATAGACTTCAGGAATTACATCTGGTAGATAGTATGCCTGAAGAACTATGAACAAAGTTCACAATATTGTATAGGAGGCAGAAATAAAAAAAAATCCTAAAGAAAGAGAAGAGCATGAAAGCAAAATGACTGCCTGATGAGCCTTTACAAATAGCTGAGGAAAGAAGGAAAGCAAAAAGGGAAGGGGAAAGGGAAAGAATGTAGAATTTCAGAGAATTGCAAGGAGAGGCAAGAAGGTTTTATTAAATGAACAATGCAAAGAAATAAAAAGAAAACAACAGAACAGGAAAGACAAAAGATCTCTTCAGGAAAATTGGAGATAGGAAGGGAATGTTTCATGAAAAAAATGGCCATGATAAAAGACAAAAATGGTAGGGTCTTAACAAAAATAAAAGAGATTAAAAAGAGGTGGCAAAAATACACAAAAGAACTACAGAAAGATCTTAATATCACTGATAACCTCAATGATATGGATGCTGACCTAGAGCCATAAATCCTGGAGAATTGTCAAGTGGGCCTTAGGAAGCATTGCTAACCATGAGGCTAGTGGGGATGTGGGATTTCAGTTGAACTATTTAAAATACTGGAAGTATTGCACTTAGTATACCAGGAAATTCAGAAAATTTAGCAGTGGCCACTGAACTAGAAAAAGTCAGTTTATGTCCCAGTTCTGAAGAAGGGTAATGACAAAGAATGCTCAAATTACTGAACCATTGGACTCACTTACTTGCCAGCAAGGTTATGCTTAAGACTCTTTAAGCTAAGTAAGTGTCAATAATTTGTGAATTGAGAATTACCACAGATGCAGGCTCCCTTTCAAAGAGGCAGAGAAATTAGAGACTAAATTGTCAACATTTACTGGATTATGGAGAAAGCAATGGAGTTCCAGAAAAAAAAATCTACTTTTGTTTCATTGACTGCATTAAAGCCTTTGACTTTGTGGATTACAAAAAGTTGTGAGAAGTCCTCAAAAGTCAGAATTAAGATTGCTGGAAGAAATAACAACAACCTCAGATATACAGATGATACCGCTCAGATGGCAGAAAGTAAAAAGGAATTAAGAAGCCTCTTCTTGAGGGTTAAGAAAGAGGAGAGTGGCTTAAAGTTTAACATAAAAAACAACGAAGATCTTGACAACTTTTCCCATCACTTCTTGACAAATAGAGAGAGAAGAAATGGAAACAGTGTCGGATTCTTGGGCTCAAAGATCACTGCAGATGGGGACTGCAGCTATGAAATTAAAAAACACTTGCCTTGTGGAAGGAAAGCTATAGCAAATCTGGACAACATACTAAAAAACAAAGACATCACCTTACCAGCAAAGGTCTGTATTGTCAAAACTATGGCTTTCCCAGGAGCAACGTATAGATCTGAGAATTGAACTATAAGAAAAGATGAGCACCACAGAATTTATGCTTTCAAATTGTGGTGCTAGAGAAGACTTTTGAGAGGTCCTTGCCCATAACTCTGACTATTCATTGAAAAAACAAATTCTGAAGCTGAAGCTTACTTTGGCCACATAATGAAAAGCTAAGACTCACTGGGGAAAAAAACTCTGATGCTAGAAAAGATTGAAGACAAAAGGTGAAGGGCAAGACAGAGGAATGAGATAGATAGTGTAATGGAAGAAATGAACATGAACTTGGACAGACCAGGAGATAGTGGAGGACAGAAGGACCTGGCATGCTTTGGTCCATGGGGTCACAAAGAGTTAAATATGACTGAATGACTGAACAACAATAAGGACTAAATCTGTGATTTCATTAGTATAAGGAACCGCCTACTGAGGAAACTCTCTACCAATGAGGGTTGGCACTTTTTATGTAACCTGTAGTCATAGAGAGTTGCCTAGAGCTTTGAGAGGTTAGGCAACATTCCTAGGGTAGCACAGCTACTAATTGTCAGAGATGAGACTTGAAATCTAGGTCCTCCTCACTTTAAGACAAACTACCTAAAGTCTATATTGCCTCTGTTTTATATTTATTGATTTGCTAATCAAATATTCTGCATAATTCATTTATAATTATGTTAAATTTGATCTGTTAGCACTCATTTCCTGGGAATCCTGATTGGCAAGTGACCACTTCAATATTTCTTCCCTTCTATAAGTGGGTCCTTCCAGTAGACAGAAGGGAAATCATTAAAAAGAGCCCAAATTGAACAAGTTATTATCGTACATTTACACCAGCATTCTACCTCCCCAGTGTTCTCTATTAGCTAACTCTGCTTAGTTAGTGCCAGTCCTTTCCAAAGACAATTTTCACTTACCCATTGAGCTAAAATCATCCACTAGGATGAGCTCTTTCAACAGGTGAGAAGGGGTTCTATGGATAACACTGGTAATGGCTCGCTGCAAAATAGACAGAGCTTCATCCATAAATGTGATAACAACACTGAGGGTTGGAAGTCGTGGGGGATACTTCTTTTCAAGGCACCTGTAAGAGACCTTGTGATGTTTATACAATTTGAGAAAGAGTTTAAAGTCATCTCCAAAAGTCATCTCATCCATCCCCCTCAATTAAAGGCATCAGTGAGCAGTACCTCAGTCATACAAGATAATTTCTATGCACTTCTGAGTAGGAGATTAAAACAATAACAGTCAAGGAATTTATATATCTATATACATATATATGTATATATTGCTATTATAAATCTCTCTGGCCACAAAGCAAAGATTATTTGAACTTCAGTGGATATTTCCAATTGGATGTCCTGCCACCTCTTCAAATTCAAAATCTTTCAAACTAGAATTCCCCTTCCCAACCCCTGGAATTGACTCCACTCCCTGGATCTACACTTTGTTAGTGATATTACCATTTTTCCAGTCTTCAGATTTAAAACCATAAAGAGAGACATCTGTGATTTCTCCCTCCCTTCATCAAGCCTTCATGAATTCTCCTTCCATCTTCTTCATTTCTTCTGCCAATGCCCTACCTACTTTAGGCTCTCAGACCTTCGCCCCTAGAGTAAGACCATAACTAAACAACTAATTTCTCTGCCTCACGTCACTTCTAATTCATCCTGCGTGAAATTACCAAATTAAACTTTCTACAATATTGCTTTTATTATCTTATTCCTCAGAACAAGAAACTAGAAAGGCTCCTCCGAAATTATAGGGCAACATTCAAGCTCCTCAAGGACCTACATCAAATTGTTTTGACAAATATTTCTTAACTACATATGAGGCTCTATGGGGGAGGGGGGATTGGGGAAAGAGGAATACTGGGAATATAGAAATGAAATGACACAACCTCTTCCCTAAAGTAGTTTATGGCCCCATAGAAGAAATAAGACATGTACATAAATGACCATGAGGTAAGCTTAACACAACACCAAGTACATAAAAGGTGTTTTAAAAAGGCTTGTTGACTGACACAAGGAAGGAGTGATAAGTACAAAGAAGAGATTTGAAGTCCTTGGGAATTAGGGAATACGGCATAGAAAAGATGGGCACTTCAGTAGGGCTTTGAAAGAATAGAAAGGGGAAGGCTGGGGTGGGAATGAGAGGAAGAAAGAATAGGAGAATGAGAAGGGAAGACTGGGGAAAGGAAAAGGGAAAACTGAGAAGCAAGGATTTAAATTGAGTCAGATATCAAAGGGGACCTTCTAAGAAGACTTAAAGAACAGAAAGCTGAGATACTGCCACCTTATCTATGAAATGGAAAGTAGAAATAGTGGGAGGAAAAATTGGACCAATCATCTCAGAGATCACCTCATAGTCTAAAATCCCTATCACTTTATGAATTTTCTGCACATTTCCCACTTGCTTTGGAACTTTGAATTGGTCATTGAACTTGTGTAAACCCTAATTTCCTCCTCTCTAAAACAGAAAGTAAAATAGTACCAGGATAAACAGAGTCAACTCTCTACCATTCTCCTTCTTCTCAGATCATTTTCTCTACTCCCCTAAAAATTTAGCCCCTAATTTGGAAAAAAAAAAGGTTGCTTGGGGTTGGGTAAACCAACACTATTTCCACTGTACCTGAGAGAACGAGTATCTGGAATGGATCGATTCAAGGACAGGTGGTCACTGAGGTAAACATTGTAACCATACAGAGAGAAGAGTACAAAGGCCTGGATCTGCTGGGCTGTGGTCAGGCCATCACCCCATTGTCGGAAAAGATCTGAGTCTGGGAAAATTTTCCTTTGGAGCTTTCTATGTCTTCTGGCTTTCACAAATGCTGAAATATTGTTCCCTTGAGTCTTCACCTTCACTAGAGACTTGTTTACAGCTTCTCCCTCTATTATGTCTTGATGTAACATAGCCTCTTTCATGGAGTTTTCAGCTACTGAATAGGAGAAAAACAAAACATTTAGGTGAAACAAAATCAGTTAGATATTTCTATCTACCCCACTTTCTCCTAGACTTAAGTGGTCTTTGCCCCCAGAGGAAATGAAATATTCCTTAAAACTTTCTGGGTCTATACCCAAACCTGCCAACCATGAGTAGTACCCATATTCCAAATCATTCCATTTGACTTTGCCATTAAAACTTATCTTGTTTGTATGTGATCATGGCAGGGAATCTATTAGGTATCTCACTAACCTTTATCTGGCAAGAAAAATCACACTAAAGAGTGTTAGTATGAATCAGCTAGACAAAGACAAAAGGAAGCTCACTTGGGATACAGCCTTGACTAGAGAAAGAAGCAATGCTAGAGAGGCAAACTGAATAAAGTGTGGTCTCAGAAGGACAGAAGTCTGGGGGAGAGCTGGGAAGTGGAGAAAGGGGGTTGAGAAAGTGCTTCAACAGAACCATGAACTTGTTTTACTTTGTTCTCATTTTCATAGCAACATTTCAATGAAATTGGTTACCTTAGTGAAATTATGTTATTTTATGTAAAATAAAAATATGTTTATAATGTTTAAAAACATTAAAAAGGGGTCCATAGGTTGTACTAGAAGGGCAAAGGGGTCTATGGCCAGCAAGGGATTAAGCACTCCTGCTCTAAATTGTCTTCCCTGACCAAAATCCTGGTGACTGTGCCCCACATAGAGCTCCACTGTATCTGAGGGCGAAATATATTTCACCCTCCCAGGAATTTGTGTCCTTCCACATGTATTGGTTCATGACACGCTTATACTTACTTACTTATTAGCTCTCTTTCTCTTGAAATCTTACTAATCCTTCAAGATTCATGACATCAGAAGTCAAATTCTATTAAATAATGTCAAGATGCCATCACCACCACTCCAAGTTGGAAATAAAAATAATAGCTCCACATATTTATGTAATGTTTTCTTCATAATAACCCTGTGAAGAAGGTAATACAGGCATCTCTCTCCATATATATATATATATATATATATATATATATATATATAAACATTTTATATATGTATATATGCATACACATATGTACACATATACATACATAAAATTGTGTTTTATATATGTATATATGCATATACACATACATACATATATACATATATAAAATTATATATATATATGTATATATATGGGGGGGTGGAGGCAAGATGGTGAATTAGAAAGATGGACTGGTCGTAGCTCTCCTCCCATAGCCCATAAAATACCTGTAAAAAAAACTACTCCAAACAAATTCTAGAGCAGCAGAAGTCACAAAATGACAAAGTGAAAGAGATTTCCAGGCCAGAGCAACCTGGAAGGCCTACAGGAAAGGTCTATTGCTCTGATCTTGGAACCGAGAGCAACCTAGCCCTGACCCCGGACAGGACTGGAGCAGGCTTCAAGTTGCTGGAAGTGGGTAGCAAGTATGATTCTCAGATTTCTCAACCCACAAATGCCAAAGACAGCTTCAAAGATCATTGAGAAAGCTGTTTCACCTGGGTGAGAAAAGAGGAGGGTTTTACCCTAGCCCCAGCCCCAGGAGGCAGAAGCATCCATTTTTAGAACTCTTGCCCTGGCAGAACTGAACCACCGATCTGGATCTCAGCCTTGAGTGGTGGTCATGGGGTGAGAAGGAGTATTGGCTGGTGGAGCTGGTGGAGGCTCTGGACAATGAATCCTATTCACAGATCCTGGGCAGAAGAGTGCTTGTGGTTGCTCCCAGACTAGAGTCTAAAGTAGACCAGGAGAGAAGAAAACTCCTCTCCCTCGATTGTGCCACCTTGGAGGAATTGAGAACATATAGGTCCCCAAAGTATACCTTCCACTTATCAAAGAACTCAAAAGTCAAGTACCTGGCTGGGAAAATGCCCCCCAAAAGAGGGGGAAAATAAAAATATAAAAGGTTACTTTCTTGGTGAACAGGTATTTTCTTCCATCCTTTTGGATGAGGAAGAACAATGCGTTCTATCAGAGGAAAACATAGAAGTCAAGGTTTCTGCATCCAAAACTTCCAAAACAAATATGCAATTGCCTCAGGCCATGGAAGAACTCAAAAGGGATTTTAAAAATCAAGCAAGAGAGGTGGAAGAAAAAATTGAGAATAGAAATGAGAGCAATGCAAGAAAATCATGAAAAGTGAGTCAACAGTCTGCTAAAGGAGACTGCAAAAATGCTGAATAAAATAACACCTTTAAAAATAGACTAATCTAAATGGTAAAGGAGGTCCAAAAAGCCAATGAGGAGAAGAATGTTTTAGAAAGCAGAATTAGCCAAATGGAAAAGGAGGTTCAAAATCTCATTGAAGAAAATAGTTCTTTAAAAATGATATTGGAGCAGATGGAAGCTAATGACTTTATGAGAAACCAGGAAATTACAAAACAAAAACAGAAGAATGAAAAAAATTGAAGAAAATGTGAAATATCTCATTGGAAAAATAACTGACCTGGAAAAGAGATACAGGAGAGACAATTTAAAATTATGGGACTTCCTGAAAGCAATGATCAAAAAAAGAGCCTAGACATCATCTTTCATGAAATTATCAAGGAAAATTGCCCTGAGATTCTAGAACCAGAGGGCAATGTAACTATTGAAAGAATCCACTGATTGCTTCCTGAAAGAGATCCCAAAAGAAAAACTCCTGGGAATATTGTAGCCAAAGTCCAGAGCTCCCAGGCCAAGGAGAAAATATTGCAAGCAGTCAGAAAGAAACAATTCAACTATTGTGGAAATACAATCATGATAATACAAGATCTAATAATTTCTACATTAAGGGATTGAAAGACTTGAAATATGACATTGCAGAAGTCAAAGGAACTAGGATTAAAACCAAGAATCACTTACCCAGTAAAACCAAGTATAATATTTCAGGGGGAAAAATTGTCATTCAATGAAATAGAGGGCTTCCAAGCATTCTTGTTGAAAAGATCAAAGCTGAATAGAAAATTTGACTTTCAAATACAAGAATCAAGAGAAGCATGAAAAGGTAAACAGGAAAGAGAAATCATAAGGAACTTACTAAAGGTGAACTCTTTACATTTCTACATGGAAAGACAATACTTGTAAGTCTTGAAATTTTTCTCAAAATTTGGGTAGTTTGAAGTATTATATACATATAGAGAGATGGGGGGATACAGGGTAAGTTGAATAGGAAAGGATGATATCAAAAAAAAAAATTAAGAGGTCAGACAGGAATATATTGGGAAGAGAAAGGTAGAATGTAATGGGACAAATTATCCCTCATAAAAGAGGCAAGAAAAAGCTTTTCAAATGTAGGGGAAGAGAGGGGGGAGATGAGAGGGGAAAAAGTGAAGCTTACTTTCATCACATTTGGTTTAAGGAGGGAATAGCATGAATACTCAATTTGGTATGAAAATCTATCTTACACTACAGGAAAGTAAGAGAGAAGGGGAAAAGAGGTGTCGGGGGATGATAGAAGGGAGGGCAAATGGGAGGAGTGAGTAATTAGAAGTAAACACTTTTGGGGAGGAACAAAGACAGAAGAGAGAATAGAATAAATGGGGCGCAGGATAGGATGTAGGGAAATACAGTCTTTCACAACATGACTTATGTAAGTCTTTTGCATGACTATACATGTATATCGAATTGCTTGACTTCTCAGTGGGGATGGGTGGGGAGGGAGGAAGGGAAAGAAGTTGGAACTCAAAGTTTTATGAATGAATGTTGAGAACTGATTTTGCATGCAACTGAGAAATAAAAAATACAGATAATTGGGTATAGAAATCTATCTTGCCCTACAAGAAAAGAGAGAAGATGGGAATAAAGGAAAGGAAGGATGTGATAGAAGGGAGGCCAGATTGGGGGACGGGGTAATCAGAATATATGGTGTCTTGGAGTATGGGGAGGGGAGAGATGGGGAGAAAAAATTTGAAACTCAAAATCTTGTGGAAATGAACGCTGAAAACTAAAAATAAATAAAGTTTAAAAAAGAATAATAACAACCAAAATTTTATATATATATATATATATATATATATATATATATATATATATATATAAACCCCATATCACTCAAGCCACCCTCTTTCCATTTAAAGACAGCTCTAACTGTTATGAATTTTTTCCTTACATTAAGACTAAATTATCGTCATCGCGACTTCTCCTAGATCCACCTCCTGAGCTCAAGAAGAACGGGTCTAATTTCTCATTCATTTGGTGTCCTACTAAATACTTTGTTGATAATAGTAATGAATGACTAGCATTTGTACAGCATCTACTACGTGCCAGACACTGTGCTAATCATTTTACAAATAGTATCTCCTTGATATTTACAACAACTCTGGAAGGTACTATTATGGTCCCCATTTTATAATTCAGGGAACTGAGGTAAACAAAGGCAAAGAGGCTTGCTCAGGGCCACACTAGAGCTAGTAAGTGTCTGACACCAGATATGGATTCAGGTCTTCCTGACTCCAGACCCAGCCCACTAGTCACTGCACCACGTAACTGCCTCAACTTGAATGCTATCTTCTACAACCCTCCTAAACCTTATTTTCCATATATTATAAAGTCAACTTCTTCAGCTTTTCTCATGTGATATGATATCAACATTATTCACCATCCTGGCTAGAATCTTTCTATTTTACCAATATCTTTCCTAACATGCTGGCACCCAAAATGAACACAGTATGGTGGATATGATCATACCGGAGCAGAGTGCAGTGGGACTTTCATCTCTGTAGTTCTGGGCACTACACATCCTCTTAAAAAAAAAAAGCCCAACATATTTCCACATTAGTCATGTTGTGAAGGAAGAATCAGAAGGAAAGGGGAAAACCATGAGAAAGAAAAAACAAAAATAAAAAAAGAGAAAATAGTATGTTTTGATCTGCATTCAGACACCACAGTTTTTTTCTCTGGGTGTGGACAACATTTTCCATCATGTGTCTTTTGAAATTGTCTTAGAACATTGTACTACTGAGAAGAGCTAAGTTTATCAAAGCTGGTTATCATACAATGCTGTTGTTACTATGTACAATGTTCTCCTGGTTCTGCTCACTTCACTCAGCATCAGTTCACGTAAGTCTTTCTGAGTTTTTCTGAAATGTCTACTCATCATTTCTTATAGATCAATAATATTCCATTACATTCATATACCACAACTAGTTTAGCCATTTCCCTACACCCCTTCTTAATACAGCCTAAGGTGTAATGGCAATTAAAATAGGATCTTTCACTGTTTCTGTTTTACAAAAAGTACCTTTCCCACTAGTTTTGTGTTCCTTAGACCCCAACTTGAGTAATTTTGAGAATGATTCCCAGACTTTGCTGCTGCTGGTACACACAGTGAATGATGAGGAATTGACTAATGAATTTGTCCCACACCCCATTTTTAATCTTCCCACATATTCTATTCAATAATCTCCAGTAGTTCCCTATCACCTCTAGAAAAAAAATATCAAATTCTGTTGGTCAACGTCCTTTATAGCCTTGCCCTCTCTTAACTTTCTAGTCTTTTTACATCTTACTCTCCACACCAACTGCCACATACTCTCTGTAATTCAGTGACACTGGACTCCTTGCTGTCTCTCAGATAAGATGCTCCATCTCCAGACTCCAGGCAGTTTTTTAACCAGCTGCCCCCATGCCTGGAATTCTCTTCCCCTTCCTCTTCCTTTGAACTAAAGCTAAAATTTTACCTTCTATAAGAGGTCTTCCTTGGTCCTCCTTGAGGGTGACACATTCCTCCTATTGATTCTGTCTAATTCATATCTTATTTTTACAGTTGTTTTCATTTTGTCTACCTCATTAGACTGGGGAATCCTTGAAAGCAAAAGGTATCTTTGCCATTCTTTGTATTTCCAGCACTTAGCACAGCATCTGATATATTGTAGGCACATAACAAATGCTCATTCAATGATTGATTAGTAATTGCTAGCATTTGTTATGTGCCTATCATGCATCAGATGCTGTGTTGTTACATTTTCATAAAGTGCAATTTTTAATTAAGCAACTAGAGACAAAAAATCCATATACATTTTAAAGCATACCCCATTCCTGCCAAAACCCTCAGTAAAAATGATGACCATGAACATACTAGATACACCCTTTTCTGGTTCTTTCCCATAGTCTGTGATTCAAAGTGGTTCAAACCTACCCAAACCATATATCATCCACTGAGATTGGTTTTCCATTGTTGAATTTTCTGTGGAAAAAGGTAGATAGGTCTTCTCTTCCTTTCCTGTTACCTGCAAGTCTAGTTTTTTAACAATCTCCTTGATAGAAAGGAAGAAAATGATGTATAGGGCAAAGAACAGGGTCAGCCCTATGAAAAAGACTTTTAGAAACCTCCCTAGCAACATCTTCTTCATAACTTTCTCTTGCTAATTCAGCTCCCTTGTCCCTCAGAGGGGAGGAAGTGGAAAAAAAGATCAAAAAAAGATGGGGTCCTTCTCCAGGGCCTCTTCAGCAAAACCACAGTCTTGTCCAGTATTACCTTATTGAACCACCAAAGAACCAGGTGTTTCCTGCTCAGTGAAGCTCTTCAAATAATTTCAGTTTTTTAGAACATGCTTGAATGGATTCCCAAGCTCTACTGGGTCAGTCAAACATACCTTACAAGGCTTCAGAAATCAGATTAGATTCCATGTATCCAAGTGACTAGGCTTTTTTAAAAATCTTAGCAGGAAACCTACATGGAAATGTAGCAAGGAATGTGAGACCTAGACAGTATATGTAAAAATAGGAAAAATAAGGTATAAAAGGAATCTAGAGATTTCTACAATGCAAAAGAAACCCCCAGAAAACAGTGACCTACACAGATCCTATACCTAAACATGGTGTTGACTCAGTCAAGATGGAAATTGAATGAAATTTGACCCAATAAAGAATGTACTTCAGTGAGATTTCCTTCATTCACTTGTATTTTTGCCTTCATTTTAACCAAGTTATGGCAAAGTAGCATGAGTTTGACAAGAACATTAAACATTCATTAAGCATCTATTATGTACACAATATTCTGAGGGTATAGAAGGGAAGGGAAGGGGAGGGGTAAATAAAAAGTTTAGATAATCTGTGGTCTCTATCCCAAAGGAGTTTTATAGACTAATAGGAGAATAACATAGACATGGAATAATTTTATCCCAGGTGACAGGGATTCTGTATAGTACAAACAGAATGATTGCTAAACAGAGACAATAACAACAAGAACATCTAAAACTTATACCCAATAAGTACAAATCTGGATTCTAGGTATAGACGCAAGTTCTAGTCCATCTCTGACCTGCCTTCCCAAATCTCCTCCTAACTCCAACTCACATCTTTGAGGTAGCATTGGGCAAATCAGTGAACCATGCTGTGCCTTGTATGTAATAGCTCCCATTGCCTACCAGATAAAGTCTTTATCCTTATATTCAAGGTCTTTCTCCAGTTTGGCTCCAATAGCTCCCTCTACTTTAGATTGCTTTTCTTTGGATTAGAAATCAGCTGCTCTGAGGCCTGGGGTGGGGGTGATGCTGGTAGGCTTTTGGATCAGTGGGTATTTGACATTTATAAAAAGAAATGTGCATATTCCAGAGAACCAATGACAAAATATATGTCTAGTTAAAACACATGTGGCCTAGGCTTAGTCTGCTTCATAGGAGAAAAATGATGTAGGGCAGTGTTTCTTAACCTGTGTTGATATGATGCACTGTCTTTCAAAGTTGATTGTCTTTACAACAATGTTATATTTTTGTACATCCATAGAGTTTGTTTTGTTTAGGATTAATTTCTCCCTTAGTCTACTCTTTCTCTAATCCTTCCTATTTCCCTATTGAGTAAATGTATATTTCTGCACCCACCTGTATATGTGTGTGTGTGTGTGTGTGTGTGTGTGTGTGTGTGTACTCTTCCCTCCTTCGACCAATTCAGATGAGAGTGAAGTTCAAATGTCAGCCCCTCTCAATACTCCTCCCTCATTGTTTGCATAGATTTCTATGTATTCACACTGATTATGTGGGATTATTTTCCCTAGACTTCTTCCCCTTCCCTTCCCCTACTCATTGTATTCCTCTTCCACACCCTTTCCATTTTTCTTTTAAGATCATCAAGATATTACAGAACCACCCCTAGACCTTATATCTAATTAGACTCCTTCTATGACCCTTGATGATGAGGTTCAGAGAGGACAGATATAACATCTCCATATCTGAATGTAAACCATCTGTCCTTGTTTGGTTCCTTATGATTGTTCATTAATGTTTTACCTTATTACGTTTCCCTTGACTTCATTGCTTATACTTCAAAGTTTCTATACAGCTCTGGTCTTTTCTTTAGGAACACTTCGAAGTCTTCTATTTCATTAAAGGTCCATTTTTTCCCCTATAGGACTATACTCAGCTTTGCTGGATAATTTATTCTTGACTGTAAGCTAATATCCTTTATCTTTTGGAGTATTACATTACAAACTTTCTTCTCCTTTATGGTGGTGGCTACTAAATCATATATGATCCTGACTGTGGTTCCCTGTTAGTTATACTCTTTCTTTCCAGCTGCTTGAAGTATTTTTTTTGCTTTGACCTGAAAGCTCTGGATTTGGGCTATACAATTCCTGGGAGTTTTCATTTTGGGGTTTGTTTTAGAAGGTGATGGGTAGATTCTTTCTATTTTCACCTTGTCCTCTGGTTCTAAAAGATATGAACAGTTCTCTTTTCTGATTTCTCAAAACATGATCCCCAGGGTCTTTCTTTAATCGTGGTTCTCAGGAGGTCCAATGATTCTTAGATCATCTTTCCATCTGTTTCTCAGGGCAATCATTTTTATTAACAGAAGTCTTATATTTTCTCCTATTTTTTAGGTTTTTGACTGTTTTAATATTTTGTCTTGTCTCCTAGAATCATTTACTTCTGTTAAGTCCACTCTAATTTTCAGGGAGTTTATTAATTTGGAGGGTTTTGTACCTTTTATGACCAGCTGTTAATTTTCTTTCCAATTTTTGACAGCTCGTTTCTTTTCTATTTTTTCTTCCAGAATCTTCATTTCATCTATAAACACATTTTCTTTTTTTATATTGCCTACATAATTTATTAACAATACAACAAATAACACAAAGGCACATCTAAATATTTCCAAAACATATCCCATTGAGAAAGATGACAATTAGTGACCTTTAATCATCAATTACAACTGCTGACTTCTCAGTACTGGAAACATGATCCCACCATTCAGCTCTCACAAGAGGGCACTCAAAGTCTCAGTTCTTTTCAGATATCTCCTGCATAGCATATCTTCTCCATAGATAAAAGTTAAACTTAGTTGTCTCAGGAAATAACTCTTTGAATTCTTTCTCTTTAATGGGTAAGAATCTTTAAAGAAAGATCTCTTAGGCATTTATCTCTGTTCTTAGTGTCTCCCCAGCTAAGTTATCTGATTCCAGAATGAAAGTTAAGCTATCTCCCAACAGTCCATTCTTTCTTGAAGCCATACTAATAACATCCATAATCTCTGTGGAATAGAACTCTTGGTTCTGATATTACACTAGATTTCTTCCTTTCATGTTCCTTCTACATTCTGGTATTCATTGAAATCTAGCTTTCTCCTGAAGTTACCGTATCTTTTGTCACTCTCTCCAACTGACTTCTCTCTTTTTTTTAAAAGATTTTTCTTTTCTGGGGGTAAATTTTAAAAATGTATTTAAAACTCATATACAAAATGAGAAAAGAAAAAAGATCATAAGAGAGGATTCAATATAAAACAATGAATTTCCATTTCAAGAAAACCTGTATAATAAGTATTACTCATTGTTTTCAAAGCTACCCAGCTTTTCTTTTTCTTGTAGGTTTTCTTTTGTTCTCTGCTGTTCACTTTTTACATTTTTTCTCCTTCCCTCTCTTTCCACTCTAAAGAAGGCTATAATTAAATGAGTATATATATGTACATATATATATATACACACACACATACACATATGCATATATACATATATGTTTGTATATATACACACATACATAGATATCTATAAAGATATATATATATATATGTAAGACCATACTATGCATATTTCTACTTGTTGTCTCTTTCTCTAAAGGTGAATAGCATCTTTCCATGTTCTTCTAAATCGACCAGCTCATCATTTCCTACAGCACAGCGATATTCCATCCCAATCACATCCTGTCTGAGAGATTGTCTATAAAAGTTTTTTCCCCCAATTTTCTGTATTTCTTCTATTCTAGGTTATATTGATTTTATTTATGCCAGAAAAAAATTTAGTTTAAAATAATCAAAGTTATTCATTTTACACTTCAACAATGCTGTCACCTTATAACAGGGTTTAAGGACTAATACTGCTGAATCTGCTTGCTTTACATCCTTTTCCTCCGATTTCTTTGAAATTCCTGTCCTTTTGTTCTTCCAAATGAACTTTATTATTACTTTTTCTAACTCAGTAAGAGAAAATTTTAAAAATTTAATTGGAGTGGCATTGAATAAATAGATTAGTTAGGTAAAATTGTCATTTTTATTGTGCTGACTTTACCTCCCCATGAAAATAAACATTATTTCAATTATTTAGATATTTCTTTATTTGTAGAAAATTGTTTCATGTTTATGTTCATATAGTTCCCATGTCTGTTTTGACAGGTTCCCTGTCAGGTATTTTATACTATCTAGTTATTTTAAATCATCTAAAAAAATTAAATAATATTACGAACACAGTTTCCCTATTTTCCTCTTTCGATTAAATCTACTTTAGTTTCAACTGAGATCATGATGACTACTTCTGCTTTATTTTACATCATAATTCTACTCTTGCCTTTTATTTTATCTTTGTAACTTTCATTTCTATAGTGTTTCCTGAAAGCAATATAATGTTGAATTCAAATTTTTAATCTGCTATCCATTTCTGCTTTATGGGTAATTCATCCTCTTTACATTCTAAACTACAATTACTTGTGTATTTTCCTCCTTCTTATTTTTCCTCACCCTATTTACTCTACCCCTCCTTATTCCCCTGCTTTACTTTGGCCCACTACTTTGCCCTCCTATTTCTTAACCTACCTACCTCTCCAAGAGTCCCTCTTATCCTCTTCCCTGTGTGTATATGTATATGTGTATGTATGTGTACATAAATATGTGTATATTTCCCTCTTTACCCATTTCTAAGGAGAGCAAGGTTCTTGCACTACCCGTCTTCCCCCCTCTTCTATATCAGCTTTTCCTTTTAGGCTTCATTTGCATGTGAACAGATCTGTACTTAAGAAAAATCACTTCAGCCACAGTGTGTAGAATGAACACTACTGGGGAAAGACATGAGTAAGAGAGATTCAATTAGGAAGCTGTTAGAACAGGTGGGAAGTGATGAAGATTTAAACTCATGTGGTAGCTGTGTGTGTGTGTGTGTGTGTTCATCCTTCATTGCCGAAGAAAACCATGCCATCAGAGCAATAATGACATGACTTGCACTTGACTTTGTTTTGAGTGAGGGAAGGCTGTGCAGGATCACCAGCCTCTCTTCTCCTCCAGAGCCATCTGAATCCAGTGACCAGATATTCATCAGGATGACTGGAGATGACCCAAGATGAGACAACTGGGGTTAAGTGACTTGCCTAAGGTCACACAGCTGGTGAGTGTCAAGTGTCTAAGGTGAGAGATGTTATGAAGGTAAAACTGAAAAGATCTGACAACTGATTGGATGTGTGAGGTGGAGGAGAATGAGGAGTCCAGGATAATGATGAGATAAGCTTGATATTAGAAGGACAGAAGTACCTTCAAAGGCAATTGGTGACATGGAACTGATACTCAGAGAAGAACTGGGGCTGAATATATAGATATGGAAACAAATTACATAGATGTGATAGCCAAACCCATAGGAGCTTATGTGGTGAGAGAGAAAGAGACAGAGTAGAGGAAGAGTGGGGAGGAAGGGAAAGGAAGAATGAGGGAAAAGAAGGAGAGGTAAAGGAAGGGGGGGATTGGAGAGAAAGAGAGAGAGGAGAGTTAAAGAAAGTGAGAGATTGAAAATATAGAGAAGAGAGCCCAGGACAGAACCTTGGGGAATACTCACAGTTAGAGAGTGTGATGTGAATAATGAAGCAGGAAAAATCAAAGTTTTAGTTTAAGCACTCTTTTCTAACATCATACATAATGTTTGCCTTTCTTTATTTGTGCAACATACACACACACACACACACAAAAAAAAATGGAACCAGAAATTAAAAAGGATGTTCCCTGACTTCAGGATGTGACATTCATTACAAAAGGGGATTTCAGAACATTTTCTGGAATCATAATCCACTCAACTGGGGAGAAAGGTAGAAAGAAAGGGGAACAAAACCCTCAATTCAAATATGTGGTGATGCTTGAAGGTTTGTAAACATGACCAGAAGTTTATTCAACAGAAACCAGGAAGTAATTTTCTCTTATAACTTTCCTTTTACTGTTTTTCTACCTAGTTTTAGTAGCATAGTTTAATAGACTAGTCTACCATTTCGTGTTAAGGTGATGCACAGAAATATGGGATACTCTTCTCAAAGATTAAATATTACATCAGTTCATACATTTTTCCTATTTTCTCTGAAACTGGCTTTCTTTTATTCCTTTTAAAATTTTTGTTCAATGGGCAGGGGAAGGGAGCATTGTGAAGAGAAAATATGCTTGTTAATTGAAAAACTAAAAATCCTAAAACATAAGAATTAGTTGTAACATTTTTTTTCTTCCAATGGAAAGGACCAGACTTTATGCTCAGAAAAGGTTAGGAAACTGGTTAGGAAAAGATTTGCCCATAACTCTTCTCTTCTTCTCCCCTTCCCCTAAAATCATGTAGATTTTGATACCTACTCCCAGAGATCAGGAAGGACCTGAAAATCTGGCTTGCTTGAATCTTTCATGGCCTTGGTTCATGGTTTTCATTAAATCGTACCTACTTATTCTTTGTCTCTGAGATCGCAGCTCAATCTGTTCTCATCATGGAATTACATGTTCTCTACATGAGAGCAAATTGTGCTTAAAATCAATCAAGAGGATCTCTGTGACCCTACAGGAGTATTCCTTTGAAGTTGGTGCTGTGGTAATGAAAGTTTACCTTGGAAGTAAAAGGCTTCATTTTAGATTTTGAACATTTGTTGGAGAGAGAAGTTCAGATTAATAATAGCTGACATTTTGGGGGGGTGCCATAAAGTCTGGAAATACATAATTTGATCCTTACAACAACAAACCATAGGAATTATTTTTCCAATTTAAAGTTTGTTCTAACATTTTTGCAAGGCAATTTAGAGGTTGGAGTGACATTAGAGATCAATGACCTCTTTGTGGTATACAGTTAATAGCAGAATCTCTGAATAAAAGATCTAGCGATCTTGGGTCCAGGTATAGATATTTGTCACTTATCTGCATATTCCAAAACTGCTTCCCAAAATAGTTGCATTACTTCATAGCTCTACCAATGCATTTGTGTACCTATCGTCCCACAACTCCTCCAAAGTTGTCTTGTCTTCTGTCATCTCTGCCGATTTGCTGTTTTGATATGCGTTTCTCTTATTATTAGTGATTGGCAGCATCCTTTCATATATAGTTGTTAATAATTTGCAATTCTTCTCAGAACTCTTTGTTCACATCTTTTGACCTCTATTGGGGAATGTCTTTTGTCTACATGTTAATATCTTCAATATCTTTAATATCAAAAGTTTGATACAAAGATTTTTCTCCGTTTGACCACTTCCTTTATCCTACATATATTAATTTTGTTTGTGCAACTTTTCAATTTCATGTAATCAAAATTATATACTTTATCTTTTTGAAATTCCATCTATCCCTTGTTTAGTTAAGAATATACTTGCTATCTATAGCAATATAAGGTATATAATCTGCTTTTCTAATTTTTAATAGTATTATCTTTAATATTCAAGTCATGAATACACTTTGTATTTATCATGGATTATGGTGCAAGTTTTGATCCAAGCCTATTTTCTAGCAGACCACATTCCTGTTCTCCCAGCAATTCTTAGCAAACAGGGATATCAAACAGTGGGTTATTGAGTTCAATTACTTCTTATTTTTCTTTGTCATATTGTACTGATCTGCTTCTCTGTAATAATGTGAGTCTTCCTATTTCAATTCTCTCCCCACTCTAATCTGTCCTCCACATAGTCTACAGCAATCAGTCAATAAGCATTTTATTAAGTATTTTCTATGTAATAGGCATCATGCAAAGCATAGAGATCACAAAGAAAAGCAAAAAAACAGTCTCTCCTCAAGGAGCTCACACTATAATAAAGAAGACGACATGTAAATGATGAGGTCCATAGAAAATTTCAAAGAGTTGAGTATGTGAAAAAAGAAACTAGGGGGATCAGAAAAATCCCTTGAAGGTGTTTGACCTAAGTTTTAAAGGAAAGTAAAATGTGGAGGTAAGGGAACAGAGTATTCTAGGCATGAGGGAGAGTCAGTGCAAAGACAAAGACATGGGGATGGGGAGATGGAGTGTCACATTCAAGAAACTAGAAACAGACCAGTGAAGTTAGATCATAGGGTACATGAAGTGGAGGAAGGTATAAAAAAGTTGGGAAGGTAGTAGACATGGGTTAAATTATTAAGAGGTTTCAGTTACAGAGATGGATTTATATCTGATCTTAGAGGTACTAGTGCACTTCTGGAGTTCACTGAACAGGTGATGACATGGTTTAAATACATATTAATCTATGTTTTTAAAAAATTGGCTGCCAGTTTTCAGAGGAAGAAATGAAAGCTATCTATTGGCATATGGAAAAAATGCTCTAAATCACTATAGATTAAAGAGATGCAAATCAAAACAATTCTGAGGTACCACATCGCACCTATCAGATTGGCTAACATGACAAAACAGGAAGATGATAAATGTTGGAAAAGATGTGGGAAAGCTCGAACACTAATTCATTGTTGGTGGAGATGTGAGCTGATCCAGCCATTCTGGAGAGCAACTTAGAACTACACCCAAAGGACTATAAGAATGTGTACACCCTTTGACCAAGTAATACCACTTGTAGGGATCATAAAAATGGGCAAAGGACCCACATGTACAAAAATATTTATAGTAGCTCTTTTTGTGGTGGCCAAGAACTGGAAATTATGAGGATGCCCATCAATTGGGGAATGGCTGAACAAGTTTTGGTATAATAATGTAATGGGAAGGGACACAATTCCAAAACACTTTTTGCACAAATAAAGTCATATCTACGTAAGTGGAAAAACATCAGTTGCTCGTGGGTAGGCTGAGCCAATATAATAAAAATGACAATTCTACCTAAATTAATTTACTAATTCAGTGCCATATCAATCAAATTACCAGAAAATTATTTTCTAGAGCTAGAAAAAAGTAGTATCAAAATTCATCTGGAAGAACAAAAGGTCCAGAATATCAAGGGAAATAATGAAAAGAAATGCTAGGGAAGGTGGCCTAGCCCTACCAGATCTCATATTGTATTATAAAGCAGCAATCATCAAAACTACCTGGTACCGGTTAAGAAACAGAGGAGTAGACCAGTGGAATAGGTTAGAAACTCAAGACACCGCAGTCAATAAATATAGCAATCTACTGTTTGATAAAGATCCCAGTTTCTGGGATAAGAACTGTTTGACAAAAATTACTGGGAAAACTAGATAACAGTGTGGCAGAAACTGGGCATAGACCAATGCCTGACACCATACACAAGAATAAAGTCCAAATGGAGACATGATCTAGGTATAAAGATTGATACTATAAACAAATTAGAGGAGCAAGGAATAGTATGTTTGTCAAACTTATGGAGAATGGAGAAATTTTTGATGAAACAAGATAGAGAACATTATGAAGTGCAAAATGGATAATTTTGATTACATTAAATTGAAAAATTTTTGCACAACCAAACCCAATGCAACCAAGATTAGGAGGGAAATAGAAAAATAGGAAAGAATTTTTGCGACTAGTGTCTGTAATAAGGGCCTCATTTCTAAAATATAGAGAGAACTGAGTCAAATTTACAATACAAGTCATTCCCCAATTGACAAATGGTCAAAGGATATGAACAGGCAGTTTTCAGAGGAAGAAATTCCAGCTATCTATAGTCATATGAAAAAATGCTCCAAATCACTATTGATTAGAGAGATGCAAATCAAAACAACTCTGAGGTACACTTCACATATAACAGACTGACTAACATGACCAAACAGGAAGATAATAAATGTTGGAGAAGATGTGGGATAGTTGGAATACTAATTCATTGTTGGTGGAGCTGTGAGCTAATCCAACCATTCTGGAACCAAGTTGGAACTAGGCCCAAAGGGCTACAAAAATGTACATAACCAGCAGGTATCACTTCTAGGAGTGTATCCTAAAGACATCATAAAAACAGGAAGGGTCCCACATGTACAAAAATATTTATAGCAGCTCTCTTTGTGGTGCCCAAGAATTGGAAATCAAGGGGATGCCCATCAATTGAGGTATAAGCTGTGGTATATGAATATAATAGAATACTATTGTGCTATAATAAATGATGAACAGGAAGACTCAGAGAGGCCTGGAAAGACTTATATGAACTGATGCTGAGTAAAAGGAGCAGAACCAGGAGAATTTTGTATACAGCAACAACCACAGCACACGAGGAACTTTTCTGGTTGACTCAATCCTTCATAGCAATGCAAGGACTTAAAAAATTCCCAATGGATTTTTGGGGCAAAAAGCCTTCCACATCCAGAGAAAGAACTATGGAATTGGATCGCAGAATGAAGCAGACCATTTTCTTTTGTATTGTTTTGTTTTGTTTTATAGTTTCTCCCATTCATTTTAATTCTAATTCACATGACTAAGTTGAAAATGTATTTAATAGGAATGTAAGATTGCACCCCGTCTTGGAGAGGGAGTGAGGAGGGAAGGGGGCAAGAGTGGGAGGGGGGAAATTCTAAGATATATGGAAGAGATTGCAGAACACTGAAAAGAATTAATTTTTTTAAAAAGAATAATACTATTGTAATATAAGAAATGATGAACAGACTTCAGAAAAACCTAGACTTATATGAACTGATGCTGAGTGAAGTAAGCAGAACCAAAACACTGTACGCACTAATAGCCACAGTGTGCGATGACTTTGATAGACATAGCCCTTCTCAGCAACACAAGAACCTAAAACAATTCCAAAGGACTCATGATGGAAAATGTCATCATCATCCATAGAAAGAACTGTGAAGTCTGAATGTAGAGCAAAGCAAACTATTTTCTTTTTTGTTTTGCTTTTTCTTTCTCCTGTTTGTTCTAAATCTTCTACGTGACATGACTAATGTGAAATGTTTAATAGGAATGCAGTTGGAATATACAGCCTATATCTGATTGCCTGCCATCTTCGGGAAGGAGGAGAGCAACAGGGAGAAAGGGAGAGAAAATACAAAACGAAGGGAAGTAAATGCTGAAAATTAACAATAAATAAACTTAAAAAAAAATCAGATGCCAAAGTCTGACCATGTCCCTCCCTTCCTCACTAAACTCTGATTCCTTATTTCTTCTAGGATCAAAGATAAACTTCTTTGATCAGCATTTAAAATTTCATGACTTAGTACTTTTCTATTGCTCCAGTATTTTAACAAATTATTCCTTTCCATGTATCCTATGGTCAAGAGACAGAGAGGGGCACAGAGGGAAGGAAAGGAAGAAGGAAGAGAGGGAGGAAGGAAGGAAGGAAGACAGGCATTTATCTCAAATATCTAGCACATAGTAGGCATTGTACAGGTGTGTATTCCTTTAATAATCATAATACCTAACATTTAATTAGTGTTTACTATGCATAAATATGATATCCTATTAACTGAAATCAGCAAAGTAGCAGGATATAGGCCCACATAAATTATTGGATTTTCTGCACACTACAAATTCCAGCAGTGATAGAAAAATTTCATTCGAAGTAACTATAAAAGTTACGTTTTGAGAGTATAGTACCAAGACGCACAAGAATTACATGAATACATACACATAAGAAAGAGACTTGAAGGAGAACTGAATCGGAACCGAGGTTTCATTGGAATGAAGCATTTTAAAAACAGAGGGAAGTTTGGAACCATAAGCAGGACAGTTTGAATCTAATATGCTCAATTCATCATGTTGGTTTGGTTTGGTTTTTTAACAGTCAAGATTCTCCATTTTTTTGCATGTTCTTTGAATATCTAAATGTTCATATTAACTGGTGTTTGTTAAGTACAGAAAAAGAAAAAATAAAAGAAAAAAATCACCTTGAGAATACGGTTCTTTACAGATTCTGAACATACGTTTATCTCTTGCTGCTAAATACCCACACGTTTACTTTCTTAAGGAGCCCCTTGACCTCTGGAGATAGGAGCACAGGACCCAGGGAGTAAAAGGCCCCTGCTCCCTTGCCTTCTGAACCGCCCTTCCCCCACTTCAGTCAGGTTAGCCACAAGGTTATTCTGATATCGTTCTACTCAAATTCTGCTGACTGAAACCCAATGTTCTAGGCCAGGCCTGACTTAGAATTCAGGAAGAAATGACACCTTGCCACCTAACAGACAACGAAAGGGAGTTTGTCATTATGTCATGTCCAACTCTTCATGATCCTGTACGGGGTGTTCTTGGCAAAGATCCTGGAGGGGTTTGCTGGCTTTTGTACTCAAGTGACTAGGATGATAAGTCAATGGTTCCAGCCTCAGTCCCAAGGTCAGTTAAGAATCAAGCACAGCTTCAATACCGTTTAAAGAAATACTAGTTGGTGACAGAATTTGAACAAAGATAAAAGCACTTTTTCTTTTACTTTTTTTAAAAAATGTTCTTTCACAACATAACTAACATGGAAATATTTTGCTTGACTGCATATGTATTACTTGTATCAAACAGCTCACCTTCTCAATGGGGGAAAAAAAGGAGAGAATTCAGAACTCAAAAAAATTTTTAAATGAATGTTAAAAATTGTTTTTACATGTAACTGGGAGAAAATAAAATATTAAATTTAAAAAAATACTAGATTGTGTAGGAGTAGATGTTGCTTCTATAATAGGAGACATGCTATGGGAGAAGAGAAACCAGAAGTGAATTTTACCCAAAGGCTTGATCTTTAGAAAATCTTGTTTGCCTTCTGGCTTTCTTATGAACTGAAAGGAGTTGATCAATGTGATCACAGTGGCAGGCTGGTTCAAGACCTTTCTGGGACCATGACTTGAAACTATGACTTTTCTGCCTATATTTAACTTAGTCCTACATTCAAGTTAGCCCCGACTAACGTTAGATACAAACATCCGCCACCAAAAGCAATTTTTTAAAAACTATCCACTATATAGATGGCAACTATTGACTGAGTTGCTGTCTGATTAAGGAGGAATAATGCCTTAGGTTGTTTGTTTTAAACTAAATTGCTGTTTAAATGGTTGTCAGAAATAACATGGATGGACAATGTGGCAAAGAATTGGGTGTTTTAAATACACACTAAAAGGAAAGTATAGAGCTTAGACATCCAAGGCACCTTCCTTTATAAAGCTTCCTCTATCTAAGTGAACAATTCAATTTGAAAGATGATGCAATTTACTCACACAGCATTATGTTCTAGAACAACGGGGTTTTGATTGGAGAAAAAAAATTAAACTGCAGTGAGATTTGCTAACTTAAGTTCTACACTTAGGACTGCTGAGGAAAGCTGAGGCAAATAAAGGTCAAATGATTTACCCAGGGTCACTTAGCTAGTAAGTGTCTAAGGTCAAATTTGAACTCAGGTTTTCCTGACTCCAGGCCCAGCACTCCACCCACTGTACCACCTGTAGAGAATGATATTTTAAAGACTGTTATGAATGACTGTAAGTGAAATCACCTTTCAGGGAAATCTTTACAAATGAGGTACATTTTCATCTGCCTGAAGTGACTTTGGAGTAGTCCAAAATGCAAATAGGTGGATCAGATGATTTTTCAAAATTCTGTAAACATTCTATAAGCCAGGAATGAAGATGTTGATGCTTCTAAAATTAATCATATAAGCTTTAATTGAAGAATCTGCTCCATCAGGCACAGAGTTCTCTGAAGATAATCTGGAGAGGTGACCTAAACAACATGGAACACACAAAACTGCCTGGAGAACATTAAAAGTCTACTGTTTTGGCGGGCTTTGCATCTTCCAGCTCAGCAGACAACCATCGGTAAGTGCGATGACGTCGAAGAACTTCAATGGCTTTGAGTTCTAAGGCAGTGGCCTGGACACCAAGGTCTTCTAAGCCGGGCAGGTGAGGCAATTTCTTGTCAGTGATGTGAATCTTTGGATACATAAGAAAACACAAAAGATTTATGAAAACCAGTCGATATAATCAAATTGCCTAGCCTCAGTTAGGTAGTAACAGTACTATCTAAGGTAGTACCCCATTGCTCTAAGACTTCAAACAGAGGCAGGATGATCACTCAGTCAGGGATACTATAGAGTACAGGTTCTAAATTTAGTGTTTATATATTTGTTTTTTATTACTTTTATAAATTTTTTTCAATATAATTGTAATTCAATATAAATGTATTTTAATATAATTGGTTTCCTTTGTAATGTGATACTGTTTTATGCATTACAGAACATTGTTCTAAGAAGAGGCCCATGACACAAAAAAGGCTAAGGCCCTTTGTCACAGAAGAAATATTCTGAGTCTGGTTTTCGGGTATCCTCCATAGCAGCAGACAGCATACAGAAGGAATTTCGCAATAGTGACTGATGATTACTTTCCTTCCAACAGGTGTGAAATGCCTGAAACTTACAGAGTCTAACTTGGATCACATGTCAGTGGCTAAGCTAGGATTCGAATAAAGTAAGAAGAGTATGAGTCAACAATTTCTACAGGTCTCTGTCCAACAAAACAAGGATGTTTGTTGATGCATACTTACTCGCTCTATTTTGTCCCTTGTGGTCCAGGGTTCAAATGGACTCATCTCAAAGATTCTTGCCACCAATCTGGAAACAAACAGGAGGTACATGAATGCTCTGTATCTCTATGCAAAATCAGTTTAGCTAGCTAAAAGAATCCTATTGAGAGGCTGTTAAAGTCTGGACTTCACAAATGTCTAAAAAGACTTTTTTCAATCACACAAGCAAAAAGCTCTCCATACCAGGTTCAAACCCCATTTAGTGTGACCTTTATTACTCATGTTATTTAATGTCCTGGGGACACAATTTCTTCACCTGTGAAATGAGGGGCATGGGATTAACTGGCCTCTGAGATCCTTTCCAACTATAAGTTCAGTTTGGGGATTCATTCTGGGGCAGCACTACCTTGAACTGGTAGTTTAAGTGAGTCCATCCTCTATATCTATATCTAGCCAGCCCACACTGCATACTCTACAGCCATTAATAACCCAATACCAGAGCCTCAGAACCTTGCCAAATGTCCTGCTGCCTCATGTGTACTTTCCACTCTCCATTTCTACCTCTTGCTGAGGTAAGAATAACCAAGTAAATGTTACCTGTGTTATTGGAAAGGGCATATTAAGCTAGGCTCCACTAACAATTCCTGTAACTGCCTCAATCAGAGGTTTTGCCCTGGGAGTCTATGGGTTGTTTTATTAATATTAATTATAATAATAATTATTAAATGTCAATAATTAGGGATTTTATTTTTATATATATCATAATAAAATTAATAATATTTTGATGGTTTATCTCCTTCGTAACATTGTACATTTTAGTTTGTACGCTGAAAAGCATTCTGAGAAGAGGTCCACGAGTGCCAAAGTGATCCACGAGACAAAAAAAAGAGATCTGAAATTCATGGTCTTGATGAAAGCTCTCTCTACCACACCCTGACAAGTGTTATACAAGTAGAAGTTTACTGAAGACAGAGAATGTTTCATGTTTGCATACTAATGTATCCCAGTGCTTTGCACACTGTCTAGAGCACAGCAGACATTTAATAAATGCTTACCTGACTCTACTCCAGGTAGGCTGGCTTCTGATCTTCCTAACTGCCCCCTTCACCCATATTTTTCCCACAAAACATAAAAAACCTTTAAAATAAAACCTTTAAAATAAAATCAAACCAAGTACTCAAACAGAAGGCACAAACATAAGTTTTGGAACATCTGAATTTGCTGTGTCAGAGTTACCAAGTAGCCAGGCCATATTAGATGTTTTGCAAATGTGAATATATATGACTTATTCAAATGGCCTTTAGCTAATAAACAATTCAAAAGAAAGGAAAATATGAAGACTAAGGAAAAGCAAACAGGACGGAAAAAAGTCCTTCTTTTTGATAGATATTAATGAGCTTGTCACTGATGTAAATTGAAGTTTTCCTCTAAATTCATTCATTAACTCAACATTATTAAGCATCAATTTGATATGAATTAAGACTCTTCCTCAGATGTCTTTAAATCAATCTTAATTACAGCATGTGAAAATATGGCGAAAGGCAAGAATTATTTCATGGCTAGGGTAAGCAAGAAATCCTGATAAGCATCTATTTTATTTCCTTTGTATATAATTCAAACTTGTTTCCTGAATCTCTTTGTTTTGTAAATAATGGGCTAAGTTTTGGCACATCCAAGCAAATGTCTCAAACAGAAGGAACTAATTTCTTCTGCCTTTTGCTATAAGGGTATATAGAACAACTAGGAAGTCTCACCTCCAGTTTTATATCCAACATGAAAAAAGACACCATTCCATAACTCAAAACCATTGGCTCTAACAACAGTAAAGACTCTAAAGGCTTGCAATTTTATTTGTTCAACTTATATGATTGGTTAAACTTGAATATACATATTGTTATCCATTTCTACACTACCTCAATATCCTCTTTCCTATTGTTTTTTTCACTTAAGAGGAACTGGGAAAAGCTGCAAAAACATAATACCAACCATGACTGTGTAAAAACTGTTTAAAGAAATGGCAAAGATAAGCATTACCTGCTTAAGTTTCTTTTCAGAGGAGAATTCCAACAAATA
Source organism: Potorous gilbertii (assembly GCA_028658325.1). Taxonomy (NCBI): domain Eukaryota; kingdom Metazoa; phylum Chordata; class Mammalia; order Diprotodontia; family Potoroidae; genus Potorous; species Potorous gilbertii. The sequence goes on from CM053770.1 coordinate 158,799,757, forward strand.
TTTTACTTACTTATAAGCAAAACCTGGCATGTAGTATGGAAGGTATGGTCTGTGAGCCACAGCAAAGATATACTGCACCAAATCATACAAGAGGTACCTATTCGGCCTAGAAAAACAAAAACATCTGCTCTTGAATCTTCCAACCACAATTTCTTTTTTTTTTTTTTTTGGTTCTTTAGTTACAGAGATTTCATGACAGGTGATCAGGACTGAAGGTTAAATTCAATAAGAACTCTATAAATATCTGGCATGATTCAGAAGGGGAGAAATGATTAGCAAAGGCAAAAAAAGTACAAAGAATCGAGCAGTTTCCTTCAAAGTTATACATTTTACAACAGTATTTTAAAGCCCCTCTCTGTTGTAATAGTATGTTGTGGAAGTGATCCTGGGTTCTCAAAGCTAACGTCAGAGGAGCTTAAGCTGGAAAAGTTTCTAGTGCAGATTCAGCAACTGACAAAATTGCATGTCTGTCTGTCTTGCCATATAAAATCTGTCCTAGTTAAAAGTGCAATGAAGCTCAATTCCACAAGGCTGACCACATAGTTATGACTTTTTCAACATCAGAAACTTACCAAGACTGTCTTCAAAAGCAGAGGGCCTAAAGTAAGATAGTAGCTGTGTGATTAGTGAGAAGTTCAACTGTAACTGGAAACAGAATTATGTGAAGTAAAGAAGAGACATGGGAAGAAAAGGAGACACAGATAGGCATACAGAGACAGAGGGAGGGAGAGCAGAGAATGTTGTGAGCAACTGCATAGAGGTTATAGTTAAACCCGAAGGAGTGATGAGGTGATCAAGAGTTTAGAGAGAGAAGGTCCAGAAAACAGCCTTGGAGAAAATCCAGTCAGATGGCATGACATGAAAAAACCAGGAGAGATCAGTATCACAAAAATTCAGAGAAGAGAGAATATCGATAAGAGGCAGAGAAGTCAACAAAGACAAGGACTTGTGTATAAACCCTCCTGGGCTGTGCTCAACGGGCACTGACTTCAAGTACACAGGTTACCTAAGACTCAGCTCAAATTCTATATTCTGCAAGAAGTCTTTTCTCTCTCTCTCCCTCTCTCTTTCTCTCTCTATCTCTCTCTCGGTACTCTGAGGTAAGATTTTGCTTTGGGGCTCAACCATTTGGAAAGTGTTCCTGTGATTAGGTCCCCTGGCTTTGAAAATCCACATACTGGTGCTTCTCTCACTCTCTGGTAACTATGCAATGGTCAGACATGGTTGGATTTGGCTATTCATCTGTGACGTATGTACTGCCATATGTATGTATGCTTACACAGTTGGAAGTCCTGTCTGTTGGTCTCTCTATTGGACTATGTTTCATTAAAGTGATTGTTGACCCCTCAAAAGTTGCCTTCCTTTTAGAAAAGCAGATCTAAGAACCTGTACCAGCCTGTCACTCTGGCCATGTCTGGGTGCTTGCTGTTACACTTTGTTGACCAAAAATGTGCACATTTACTAAGGGCTTCCTGTTAAAGACACTAAACTAAATGTTTCTGGTTTTGATATAACCCAAGAAACTGATGAATCCAATTTATCTTATTGCCATCTCAGGGTGAGACTGAATGTCTCTCTGTTTCTCTCCTCTTCCTCTCTGATCTCTTCCTCCCACTCCCTTTTCTCTTATCTTTCTCTCTCTCCCCCCCCTTTTCTCTCCCCCACCCCCTCAGTCTTCTTCCCTCTTCCCACCCCCCAAAAGGTTTAGCTTAAAACTGAGGAACTGTGTACTCTCCAGCTCCTTTGGAAGTTAACATAGTATTAAGAAAATATATTCAATATTGATTGGTAAATAATTCGGGAATTAGATAATAGTTCCTGATTGTCTAACTTCAAATAATCACTTAACCTAGAATTACGTTCAAATTTCTGTTACCTTTTAAAAATGTAGACTAGATTTGATTTTACAACCATCAATACGCTAAAAATTATTTTGTACAGAATTTTGATACCTTTTGAGATGTGAACATCGTGCAATGAACACTGGATTTGGAGTCAGGACCTAGGTTTGAATCTAGCAATACCATTTAATGCCTATGTGACTCAGAACAAGTCACTGAAATTTTCTGGTCCTCAGTTTCCCCTCCCATTTCATAGTCCTGATCCTTTGCCACTGCAGACACCCTGGGGTGTCACAAAAGCATAGTCAAGAATCATTAAGCATTAGTTCCCTGAGAAGAGGAACAATGGAAATAAATGACTTAATAACAGATAGCTGAGGGACATTGTTTTCAAGAGATTAAGATTTCACCACATTTTGTTCAGGAAGATTTAAAAATTTCACCTAAGAGCCACCTACCCAGTGAGGGCGTATGTCTTCCCTCGTGTATCTGGATCCTTAATTGCATTGATAATGGCTTTGGATACATCTACTACCTATGGGAAGAAAAGATTAATGTTAATATTAAAACAATTCAGTTAACAAAGATGACTCACACTCTGAAATGACTGAAACGACACCTTCTGTTTTCAGAAAGTCTCTTTAATAAGAACACTTCACACGTATCATTTATCCTCTTAACAGGTGTGTGATTTTGTAAAAGTATCGCTAGATTGGGGTTCGGAGGACCTGGGCTTAACTCTGCTATTTACTACCAGGGGCAATGACTTAACCTTTCAGAAGCTCTATTTCCTAAACTGAAAAACAAAGGGGTTGACCTAGATGATAGATAAAGTCCCCTTTATAGCAATAACTCTATGAATCCTATGAAGTACTGAAAAGACAGATCTTGCCAACTCAAATTAGTTACTGGCCAAAAGCCCCAACCAGGGAGAACAAATGAGAATGAGGGATGCAGTGAATCAACAGGTCAGTGAAACCAAAAAGCTGATGGCCATCATTTCATCATACATTAAAGTACAGTTTGGAACCAGAAACTTTCTGCACTGTCATCCTCTCATTCTGATCTCAATTTATATGCATTTTAAGATTGTAAGCTCACTATGGTCAGTATCTCCTATTTACATGGATCTGTGATTGCAATAAAATTGATAACTCCTACCCTTCCAAGTCCTCTCATCCTTGGCACGTCTTATCTATGTTCTCCTGGAAATCCTCCACAGAGGGATTACCAACCCACTGGAACTTTTCCTCTGATTCTCTTGACATTGCATAAGTTATACTCAGGCAGGCAGTTTGTCTACCTGATTATGCCTCATTCTGGTCCCCTGACTACTGGCCTACTGTCTTTTCTGGTCACGCATCTCTCTGATGACATCTATTTTGTCACTTCTCTTACACAATTCTTAGTTGGTAATGTGCCACAGCCTACTTGGGCTTAGCATGCACCTCTTGGTTGTCCTTGGGGGGACCCCCTCAACAGATAAGATTAAGATCATGTCTTATTTGCCTCTGCATCCCTCCTAGTGGTGACCAGTTTTGTTTTGAGTGGGCCTATGATTTCCCTGGTGTATTGAACTACCAGCGAGGAAACATCTTCAACCGATGCAGACTGGCAAGTGCTTTATGACTTATGAGTTACTTGCATGAGAACACTGAGAGGTTAGAGGTTAAGTGACTTGTCCAGAGTCACACAGCCAGTACGTGCCAGAAGCAGGAATTGAACCCAGGTCTTTCTGACTCTGAAGCCAACTTGATCCATTATATCATATTTTCTCCTGTGGCACCAATTACAAAAATTAGGTGTTAATTCAATTCATAATGGTTTGCTGAAGGAGGTTGCTTCCCTCTCCAACAAGAATACCTACGTAAACTGGTTGTTTCACCGTCTTTTTGCCCAATGAAATGAGAGGAACACCACCAAACCAACGGATGTCTAGCAGAAAAGAACAAAGAAAATCATAATAAGTGAGTAGTTACACAAGGCCTACATATGTACAACTGTATATTACCAATACTATTTGATGATGTTAAAAGAATTATATGTAGCTTTCCCTTTGAAAAATCAAAAAAAAAAGAAGTTTTTTATAACTTATTCTGAAGATCCTGTGAGTTAAGAAAAAGAGAGCTTTTTCAGATGGGAAAGCTGGCTAAATGGTTTTCCAAGAAGAGCCTAGTGTTATACATGCTCCAATGCAAAGTCCCCTAAAAATCGGTCTACAGCTTTCTTTGGAGGTACCAAAAGCTTCTAATAAAGAACCCCTCAAATTTTCAGACCATCTCTAGGAAGGGTCAAGATTCTCATCCCACTGTGAGGATATACTAGCAGGAGAATAGCTGCTCAATGAAATCAGAAGCTAAAGCCAGGGAGTCTGAAACTACTATCCTTCACCCTGACAATTCAAGCTGAATGCCTCAACAACATTGGAAATGCAACACTTTATTCTCTTTAGAAAATGGGTTTAGCAGGGGTTTCTAACCATCTTTTTAGTTTCATGGCTCCTATGGTAGTTTCATAACACCTATGAATCCCTTTTCAGAATAACATTTTAAAAATGCATAAGATAAAATACAAAGCATTATGAAAAGAACTAATGATACTGAAATAGAGTAATCAAAATATTTTTTTAAAAACAAGTTCATGGAGTCCAGATTAAGAACAACTGCTTAGAATCTTCTCACAATTACTGAGGCTGATTTTCTCTTGTGGCGTAAACATGGAGGCGAAAACAGCTTTGTGAGTCAGTATAAAATATATCCCAGTCCAGGAAAGTGTCATCACAGATAATTCATCATCAGTTCGATAACAATAACTTACTATTCCCCAGAAATTAATATTAACCAAGGAGACAGATATATAGGCAGATAGATACACATACACAAACCATCATATAGGCAATCCCCAAACTGTGTGTGTGTGTGTGTGTGTGTGTGTGTGTGTGTGTGTGTGTGTGTGCGCGCGCCTCTCTCACATATGAATCATGACCCTGGCAACCACCTCTTTATGATCACTAGGCATAGGAATTGTTCTCAAATGATGCCTTTGGCTTCTCTCCCCACCCCAGCCACTGCTGCCACTGCTCTCTACTTCTCACTGTGCCCCAGAGCTAGTACAAAGCAGGATCTAGGGGGCGGGACTGGGAGAAGGAGAAGAGGCAGGAACCAAGTGTAGGGTTGGTTCTAACCCACTCTCTTCCACTCTGCAGCTCACTCAGCTCAGGATTATCTCCACTTAGTACTACCCAGGACAGCCTACGCCTGCATATAGTTACTTCTGAAACACAAATAAATCCTATTTCATAAAATGTTGTAACTGAACAATTCCTTAGAAATAATTTAGTCAAAGCCCTTTTACTTGTCCTAGGAATATCTTCTTTAACGTCACTGACAAATAATCAGGCAGCCTCTGATTGAATACTTCCAAGTACCTCACAAAGCAGTTCATATTTTTAGTTAACCCTGTTATCATTAAATTATTCTTTCTATTTAAGTCAAATCTGCTTCCCACTAACTTTTACCTGTCTTAGTTACGGACTTTAAAGCTATACAGAGTAAGTCTAATCTCTACCTAATATGACATTTCCAGAAGAGACGGATCATTTCTCCTTTACTTTAAATCCATTTCCTCCTTGTTAAACACTTAACATTCCCTTCTAATACTTCTTAGATGAGATAGTTCTGAGTCTCACATCATGATCCCCCATAAATATTGTGCAACTAGAAGAGTTCCCATTACACATATGTTTGCCACTACAGAATATTTATTTGTCCCTTAAGTTCCAATTTTAGCCTGGAAACGTAGACATCATTCTCTATTGATGTGAAATGCACACTTGCAAAAGTGGTAAAATATGAGTGTAGAACATAATATATATAATGCCAAACCTTTGATGTCCTGGTTGGTTTTGCTAAACTACTTTTTTCTTTGCCATTTTAAAGCTTTGTTTCAAGGCAAAATATAGACGAGAGGGCTATAATTACAAATAAATGTGGTGTAAAATGAAAAGGCATCAATTTTTAAAATTTATTTTTTAGAAGATGGAATGCATACTTGCAAAATAATTGAGTAATCTATCCTCTCTTCCAAAAATGTCAGAAGGCTTCATGATGATGGCTTCAGGAAATGCCTCTCTCACTGCTTCATCTCCAACAGCCTATCCAAAATAAGGAATAAAAGCAAACACTGTTCTAGAAATGAGCAAAACTTCCACTCCTTTTTGATAGTGGACTGGTACCTGTCTTCCAAAGCCTATAACTCCCTCCCAGTTGTGATATTAATACATAACTGTCATAGAAAATTTTAAAACCTTGGACTTCAACACCTTTAAAAAGGTCAGAGTGCTGGCTGGCTGAGATAAAAAGGATTCCAACATCAAGAAGCTTAGAACATATAGTAAGAGGTGTAATGACAAAAGAAGGGTGGGCCAAGAGATCAAATTCCACCTGTTCTTAGAACAGTCTGACATGGAAAAGACCCAGACAGAGTAGACCCCAATACCAGTTATTTCCAGGAAAAGTCCAATTGCTTTCTAGTCCTTTATATCAGCAACACTTCAAGGCTATCCTGGCCTTTTTGAGAATGATCCAAACCAAAATACAAGCCTTAGGGCTGTCCTGGTTTAGATCAGGCCCACTAAAATCAGCCAGAACAAGACTAACTTCCGAAGGCAAGAGGCTTAGATGCCATGGGAAGAGACACTCTAGCCTCTCTGTTGAATATTTCAAATCATATTCCTATATTCCACTTCCAAGAATATTTTCTTTTCTATATCAATGCCAGGGAAACACTATAATACAAAGTCAAGGAAAGAGAAGTATTTCTTCATCCTGGATAGAAGACACTAAAAAGACACTGGCAAGCTCACGTGAAGGTGTGAAAAGTCCATGTGGGCAATAAGAGAAATGTAAGAAAATTAACCAGTCCAGAGGTTTTGGAATTCTAAGCGCATTTTCCCTTTACTGTGCCAAAAAAAAAGGCTTAAAGAAAAGAATAAAGCTAACAAAGCTTTAAGATTCAGGTAACTTCATAGGATACAGTAGCCAGACCAGAACCAGGAAACAGAAAGCGTTTAAGTGTGGATTTGGCATAGTTGACGGTATCTGATCCCCAGAATTCTGACAAGAAGCTCTTTAAAGAACAAATGGCACTAGCCCTGTAATCCACTTTCCAGCCCCATCTGACTGACCTTATTTCTCAGGTATTTAGAAGTGCTTCTGATATCAGCATTGAGATGAGAAACATGAATAAATGTGTCTACTCCAGCTTCCTTGGCCAATTGAGCTATTGTCTGGGGAATGGCAGCAAAGACATCCGAAAAGTCAAAGTTTCTGAAGGAAGAATAAAAAGATGTCAGTAAGAATTCACGAACTGATGCCATGGTAGAGTAAAAACAGTACTGGTCTTGGAATCAAAAATCGAGGTTTCCAGTCTCACTCTGACTTTTACCAGTTATGTCATCCTAGGCAAGTCACTTAAGCTCTCTGAGCCTCGTAGGATTACATCTACACTACCTACCTCTTGGGTTGTTGAGGGAAAATTACTTTATAATATTTTAAAGTAGTTGTTCTTAACCTTTTTGTGACTTCTCAGAATGTTTTTCAATGTAAAAGTTAAAGAGGATCAAAAAAAATCAATTATGAAACCATTATTAACATAGTTTTAAAACAAGCTCATGAATCCTAGGTGAAGAACCTTTGCTTTAAAACACTATGTAAGTGTAAACTAATATTGTTATCCTAAGAACCAACTTATGTCTGGGACAGACTGGTTTTCACAGCAATGTTTATAGCTTATACCAGGCAAATTTTCATAGCATCATAGATCTAGCACACATCAGGACCTCAGAGACCATCCAATCCAGTCTACCATTTTACAGATGAGGAGGTAAAGTGACTTGCACAAGCTCATAGAGATAATAAGGAGCACAGGTGGGATTTTAACCCAGTCCAGAGCCAATATTCTTTCCTTATTTATTCTGTACTGCAGAGACAGACCTTATTTTATAAATGAAAGTGACACAGGTGCCCTGTCAAAAGAAAGAATTACATTTCAGAGGTTCTATCCTACTTATGGTCAATCCCTGTTCTCCTTCCAATGTGCTCAGCTCATGTCCTTTACAATTTCTTTCATGATGATCTACTCCAGTCCCTCCAATCACTGAAAGAGTCCTGTCCTAGCCCAAGGATGGCAGCATGGTACAATCAAAAGAAAGCCAGACCAAGAACTGGAAATTGAGGGGATGCCCATCAACTGGAGAATGGCTGAACAAGCAGTAGCATGTGAATGTAATAGAATATTATTGTGCTGTAAGAAATGACGGAAAAACCCTGAAAGATTTATATCAACTAATGCTGAGCGAAATGAGCAGAACCAAGAGAACATTATACACAGTAACAGCCACAGTGTGTGAGGACTGTTTCTGATAGACTTAGCCCTTTACAGAAATGAAGCAATGAAGCAAACATTCCCAAAGGACTCGAGGCAAAGTGCCATCCACATCCAGAGAAAGAACTATGGAATCAGAACACAGAATGAAGCAGACTATTTTCTCTTGATTTTTTTTTATTATTTATTTTTAACACAGTTTATAACAGATAAAGCAATTCCAACTTTTGGTCAGGTGATACTTCTTTTTAAAGCATTTACAATATGGACCACAAAAGAAATTTTTTTTTTAAACATTAACCAACTGAGACACAAATAATATTTATGTTGCTAACTTCACAAGCTCTTGACCTAATTGTCTCCACAGCATTACTAAGAATTAAAGGACCCTAACTTATTGTTGTTGGTCTAAAGTCCTATGCCTAATAGCTTAATTTTAGACAACCTCCGCTGTTCCCCTACTCATAATCT
>CM053770.1:158808952-158839936 GCA_028658325.1 Potorous gilbertii
ATTTATGTTGCTAACTTCACAAGCTCTTGACCTAATTGTCTCCACAGCATTACTAAGAATTAAAGGACCCTAACTTATTGTTGTTGGTCTAAAGTCCTATGCCTAATAGCTTAATTTTAGACAACCTCCGCTGTTCCCCTACTCATAATCTATAATTGAATAGATGTGGTATTAAGCTTACAAACCTTTTGACAATAGGAAATTGCCACCAATAGTAAGAACATTGCAGGGACACAATATCTCCCCAACTTCATGTCAATTCCAGGCAGGATTAGATTGTCCACTTGCATTCCGTCAGGTTTAAAGTCTGCCAGGTGTCAGTGGGGAAATTGAGTCAGGAGAATCCCACCTCAGCCCATGCTGAACAGCCACTCTCCCACCCTTCCCTTGAGATCACCTATGCAGTTCATATCAGCATCTCATCAGCTTACTGGCATGGAGCCAATGGAAGCTCAGATTGCCTTTCTTGCTACCCATACCTGGAGTTAGGCTCAGAAGAACAGTCACTTAATAGTCCCATAGCATCTAAAAATAGCAAGTTCCAATAACCAGGTTTCAAATATGATTATAGTTTCACTTTGACTAAGGGAATATCTTTTGAGGCAAGTCTTAAGTGATTTACATGCCTTTCTATACATGTTCTAGTTTCTGATTAAATGGCAATCATAAAATCAAATTTACCATTAAACCCTTGACTTTTTCATCAATGCCAAATTTTACCCGAGGTTACCTTCCTCTAGGAAATCTAGACTGAAATTCTTTTCTCCAAACTAAAGATATCATTGATTTATTCTCAGCAATTAATTCAGTCTATTGTTTTAATATCAATTGCTTTTACCTCACTTTGTACCATGTCCAAATTTTCTCCCCATCACTCCCCTCCCCTCTCTTCCTAATACCTTGCATTCTGATTACTCCTTTCCTCAATGTACCCTCCCTCCATCACAGCCCACCCCTCTCCTATCCCCATCTTCTCTCTTTTCTTGCAGGGTAAGATAAATTTCCATTCCCCTATCCCTGTAGTTCTTATTTTTCTATTATATGCAATAAAAATTCTCAACATTCATTTCTAATACTTTGAATTCCAACATCTCTCCCTCCCCAGCCCTACTGTGAAAGCAAGCAATTCAATACAGACTAAATATGTGTTGTTTTGCAGAAGACTTCCACAGTAATCATGCTGTACAATACTAATTATTTACCCTCTGACTTACCCAATCCCCCCTTATTTTTCCCCCCTACAACTGACCTCGCCCCTTCTCAAAAGTGTTTATATCTAGAGACTCCCTTCTCCCATTTGCCCTCCCTTCTAACATTCCCCTCACTCCACTTGTCGCCTCCTCTCCTACTTTCCTGTGGTGTATATAAATTTTCATATCAAATTTAGTGAGCATGTTATTCCCTCCTTCAGCCACATGTGGGAAGAGCAGCTTTATTTTTCCCCCTCTCCCCTTCTCCCTTATCTCCTCCACTGAATAAGATTTTTCTTATCTCTTTTATGAGTTATAGCCTGCCCCATTCCGTTACTCCCTTTCTCTTCTTGGAATTTTCCTCCTTCACCCCTTAATTTTTATTTTATTTTATGTGTGTGTGTGTGTGTGTTTGTGTGGATATCATCTCTTCTAATACCCCCTGGACTCTCTATTTATCTATGTGTATACGTGTGTACATGTATGTACAATCTCTCCAACTACTCAAATACTGAGAAAAGATTCAAGAGTTAAAAGTATTTTCTTTCCATGTAGTAATGTAAACAGTTCAGCTTTAGAGAATCTTTTATGATTTTTCTTTTCTATTTACTTTTTCATGCTTCTCTTAATTCTTGTCTTGGGAAGTCAAATTTTTAAATACAGTTCTGGTCTTTCCCTTGAAGTATTATATTCAGATTTGCTGGGTAGGTGATTCTTGGTTTCAGTCCCAAGTCCTTTGACTTCTGAAATATGCCACTCCAAGCCCTTCGATCCCTTAATGTTGAAGCTGCCAGATCCTGTGTTATCCTGATTGTATTTCCACAATACTGAAATTGTTTCTTTCTAGCTGCTTGCAGTATTTTCCCCTTGATCTGGGAACTCTGAAATTTGGCCACAATATTCCTAGGAGTTTCTCTGTTCAGATTTCTTTCAGAAGGTGAACGATGAATTCTTTCAATATCCATTTTGCCCTCTGATTCTATAACATCAGGGCCGTTTTCCTTGATAATTTCATGGAAGATAATGTTTAGGCTCTTTTTTTTGATCATGGCTTTCAGGTAGTCCAATAATTTTTAAATTATTTCTCCTGGATCTATTTTCCAGGTCAGTTGTTTTTCCAATGAGTTGCTTCACCTTATCTTCTATTTTTTCAAATTTTTGGTTTTGTTTACTAACTTCTTGGTTTAACTCAGTCACTTGTTTCCCTGAACTCAATTTTTTCTTTCAATGAATTATTTTGTTCAGTAAGCTTTTGAACCTTCTCCTCCACTTGGCTAATTCTGCTTTTTAAAACCTCCTTCTCCTCGTTGGCTTTTTGAACCTCTTTTTCCAATTGAGTCAGCCTCTTTTTAAAGCTGTTATTTTCCTCAGCATTTTTTTGGTTCTCCTTTAGTAAGCTGCTAACTTGTTTTTTAAGTTCTTCTATTGTCTGAGCCCATTTTAAGTTCCCTTTGGAGGTAGAGGCCTTGACTTCCTCTGACAGTACGCCTTGTTCTTCCTCATTGAAAAGGATGAGAGGACACACCTGTTCCCAAGAAAGTAACCTTCTATAGTCTTATTTTTTTTCCCTTTTTTGGGCATTTTCCCAGGCAGTTACTTGACTTCTGAGTTTCGTCTCCACAACCGCCTCTCCCCCAGTTCCACCCAGCCAGTGCTTGGGGGCTGAGATTCGAATGTGTTCCTCCCTAGCCTCAGGGGCTTCTGGTGGGGACAGGGCTGCTATTCAGTGTGAGATTATGTCCATCTGTTCAGGTCCTACCACATGGGGCTCAGATCCCTCAGGAGGTTTAGGAGGAGGCCTTCAACAATGGATGCAGGCCACTGCCTGCTTTGGGAGCCCTCATCTGCTGCAGCCTCCACTGCTGTCTCCTGAGGAGGCCTGAGTTATGGGGACACCCCATTCTCCTCTCAGCCAGCCAAAAAGACCTTCTCACTGACCTTTGGCACCTGTAGGTTGAGGGATCTGCGCTGCTGCTGAAGATTCCATCCCTGAAGCCTGCTCAGATCTGCTCCTCTAGGTGCCACGTGGTCAGGGCAGGGCTGGGTTCTGCTCTGTGTCTGGTGCATGACAGACTTTTCCTATCGATTTTTCAGGTCTTTCTGGAACAGAAATCTCCACTCCATTGTTCTGTGGCTTCTGCTGCTCTAGAATTTGTTGAGAGTTCTTCTTTACAGGTATTTTATGGGCTGTGGGGTAAGAGCTAAACATACGTGTATCTTTCTACTCTACCATCTTGGCTCCTCCCTAATTTTCCCTTATGTTATGGTTTGGTTTTTCTCATGGTTTCTCCTATTCATTTTGATTCTTCAGCGCAACATGACTAACGTGAAATGTGTTTAATAAGAATGTAAGTGAAGAAACATTATGAGACCTGGCCTCAAATGCTGGTTCAATTACCTATTTACTGCCTGCACAACCTTGGGCAAATCACTTAACCTTTTTGGGTCTCAGTTTCCTCATCTATAAAATGAGAGGATGGAACTAGATGAATTCTAAAGCCCCTTCTGTTCTACATCTATGCTGTTTCCTCACCCAATAATGAGCAACATCTCTGTTCCTTACTCGCTCCTTACTTTTTGCCCAACTCTGCCTAAGATAATGAATGTTAAGCCAAAAAAATGGATGATTAAACAGGAAGAAGAACAGATGAAGCCACAAAATCAGAGATTAAAAAAGCCCTTTGTTATCTACTTTCTTCTTCACATGACTATTGCTACATTCTTAATGCCTCCTATAAAGTCAATGATACCACAATCATCAGTTTTGGAATGGAATGAATTCACCAATTATGTCCATGCTAATTCTTGCCCTCATGTTAGAAACTATCTATTGAGTGGGGGTGACAAAAATCTGGGGACTTAGAAGAAACATTAGAAACCAGCATTGGGGTAATTTGTGGGACTTTTTCACTTGTTTCTAAATATGTAACTCAGGAAAGACACTCCAAAGTCTGAACTGGCCGGTAGACTACCCAGAATTCCTGGAGGCCCAGCTTAAAGAGCATTGGAGATTATAAAAATCCAAAATGAGCTGTGGGGCAAATTCTATAAATCCATTAATTAAATTCTCTTCTCTTTGTACTTCTCCTAACACTAACAAGTATCTTTAGCTTACCTAGTATCTTTTCTCTCTAATCTGTTATATTTAGCTACCAATCTATGTACAGATCTCTCCTTCTGCTAACTCTCATTCCTAATCATCTCAACTCCACCCTTCCTCCTCAAGTCTACCCACCCCTGCTCTTCATAAACTCATACAAATACCACTAACCCTTTCTACTCTGTAGTTCACAAACTCCCTTAGGCCTTCAAATCTGCTCTTCAAGTGTTCCTTTGCTTCTTTGCTTTAACTATAACTTGGTCCCTTGGACCCTTCCCTAGAAGAAACCACTACTTTTGTCCCTCCCAACTCCCTCATTCATGCAAAAGTCTAAGACAACTCTTCTATTTTTCTTAATGGCTTTAGCATCTTGCCCAATTTTTTCTTCATCCTCTTCAACATCTCCCCAGTGCAGATTACCTTTCTAACAAACTGGCCTCCATCTCAAATCTATGTCAGTCACACTCTGGAATTCATCATTAACTCTCAAAATTATTCCCTCTCAATAATCTTGAATTCTGAAACTTTCCTCTCTGTCCTAAATCTTCTGAGAAAGAACAGTCCTTGCTCAGCATGTTGTTATTCTTGTGTTCATCCTTTGTTGCCGAAGAAGACCACGCCATCAGAGAAATGATGACATGACTTGCACTTGACTTTGTTTTGAATGAAGGAGAGCTGTGCAGGTCACCAGCCTCACTTCCCTTCCAGAACCATCTGAATCCAGTGACCAGATATTCATTGGGATGACTGGAGATGACCCAGGAGGAGGCAGTTGGGGTTAAGTGACTTGCCCAAGGTCACACAGCTAGTGAGTGTCGTGTCTGAGGTGAGATTTAAACTCAGGTCCTCCTGACTCCTGCACTGGTGCTCTATCCACCATACCACCTAGCTGGCCCTGCTCAGCATGAAATGGGCAACAGGAAAGTAGTTAGGTATCAATCAATGGGAAAAATGGGACACCCACTCCACATTCCTGAGCCTGAGCCTGATCTTTGCAGTAAACCTCCATTACTTGTTTGATATGAACTCCAAGAATTTTCACAAATTCAAAATTCACAAACATGTTCTGTAGATATTTTTCGATTATCCATGCCTGCTGATCTCTAATAATACAACTACTCAAGAGTTAACTAAAAATTATAACATCATGCCCCCAAGTCTTCCTGATAACATTAGTTCTTTATCACATAAAATACACTAAGACTTTAGCAAATCCTAAGGCTAAGTACAATGCTCTGAATGACTTAGTACAAAGGACTTTACTTCCCTGGGCCTCCACTGTCCTTGGCCAAAACATAAGCAAAAGTCAAATCATGAACACCTAAAGTTAAGGTTCTGGTTACTAAGACAAGAGAGGGGCCTCTTTCTGTGATCATTTCTTTCATTACTACCAAAATATACTACTTCACTTGTGAACTGAGGAGAAGAGGACTACAGAACTCCATGGCTAGACAATTGCCCCCAAAATTCTAAAGTCTCAAAACATGTCAGAACATAGTCTATGTCTTGTTATTGCATATTTTACAGTTCTCACACACTCAAAAACAAAAGTACAATCCTTCACAACTACCTAAAGTGGTAGAGGACTGCCATTATTGTCTCTCAGAAAAGGTCATTAGGCCTCTAAGAGCAAAGAAGTGTATATAAAGATGTTACGATAAGAAGTGGGACAAAAAAAAGATTGAAGAGAGGTTAGAGATCCCTATCCCACTGCTTCATACTCAAATTTTGCATTTAATGTATTGTTAACAATTTGTCTAATTATATGCTATACTGTATATGCATTGTTTGAAAAAATCTTTGTTTTAGCCCTACAACTACAACTATAACCTACATACCAGGTGCTCAATACATACTCTGTGACTAATGGACAACTCTACATCTGCTGGCCAGAAAACTCTAGGGAAAAGGAAGGAAAAAAACCCTCAAGCACTTACTTTGTTTCCCAATCTCGTCCAACAAGATTGATAACAACATTGCTGTGCTCCAGTGCCCTCTGGATGGTACTTTTGTCCTTCGCATTCCATTCCTATAAAAGCAGCATCAGATAAGCTCAAAGAACATTGGGTGTAGTCATATACAAAATAGCATTATCAAAGTTTGGAAAGGTGCTTAACTGTTTATTACTGTATTTGCAAAGAAATAGTATTTTTATGTAGGCTTTGTTTAATGCAACAGGCAGGGTGTCCAGGTATCTATCTGCTTTGTTTACTTCTCTACACTTTTACGTAGATAGGGTCAGCATTTCCAAAGGATAGGAAAAGGCACCAAGTAGTAAATTTTCTTTTGGGGAGTGCACAGAATCAGAACAGCAAACATGCCAATTCTTACTTCTCTATCTTAGGACAATAGGAGAATCAAGAAGTCAGTTCTCTCTATTAATAATTATCCAGAAAGAAGACAGATTTGGTGGAGTTGAGTTCTTCTTCAGATAACATGCAGTCATAGACAAGAGAGGTAAAAAGGACTCCTCTTGCTGGTCAACACCTAATTTTGAGTATGAGTAGCAACTTATTTAGTTTTTACAGAGCAGAAACATGAGATCCAGAAAGATGGAGTAACTTGCCAAAAGCTACAAATACAATTGACGGGGCCTAAATTTTAACTTACCATTTCTGAATTTCAAAACCACTCCCCATAAAATGACTAAGGATTTGGAAAGGACTCTTGTATCAAATATAAATGTAAGGTTATTTTAAATACTTTAATAGAAGAGCAATAGAGATTTTCTCAGGACAGACTGGTGACTGCCTTTAATATGCTAATGTGTATCCCACAAAATAATAGTAACAGGTATTAACAGCTAACACTGATATGATGACTGCTATGTAACAGGCACTATGCTAAGTACTTTACACAATTACTATCTCATTTGATCCTCACAACAACCCTGAGAACAGGTACTATTATTACACCCATTTTACAGGTAAGGATACTGAGGCAAACAGAGGTTAAATGTCTTGCCCAAAGTCCTAATCTGAGGCCACAGCTGAACTCAGGTCTTCCTGACTCCAGGCTCAGATCTCTATCCACTACACTGCCTCACTCTGAGAAAAGGAAGGGGGAGGGAGAGAGGGGTTGTAAATGAATTGGAATTGGGTTAAAATGTAATTTATCCCTTCACAAGGAGTCAGGTCAGCGGATGGGGAAAGGAATACGAAAATAACTGAAAACTTTAAAGGAAAATGGCAAGGGAAGAGCCCAGGAGGAGCTGATACAGAATAGAGGAGTAGGACAAACAGTCATCACAAGGGCCTAAAAACAAAGCCCATTGAGAAGACATCAATAAGAAAATAAAGTCTTGAATACAGACTTTACAGAGTCTGAATACAGAGCTCATACACACTGGCCCAGTTAGTGAGGAAGGAGGCTGTGCAAGTAAGAATTTATGATGGAAATCAAAGGAAGAGAACTTATGGTGAGGTGGAAGGAGTAGATCCAGAGAACTTTGATTTGAATCTATTTGTTCTTCCAAACAAGTTAACTTTTACCATGAAAAGAATGGACTAAGTGGTCTCTAAGGCCCCTGCCAGCTTCATTTGATCTTAGGACTTCATTCTTATAAAGAACAAAAAGAAGGTGAAGGAAATAGTCAAAAAACATTTAATAAGCACTTACTATGTGTTAAGCACTGCGCTAAGTGCTGGAAATACAAAGAAAAATACAAACATTTCTTGCTCTCAAGGAGTTCACATTCTAATGAGGGAGACAGCATGTAAATAAGTAGGTCCATACAAGATACACACAGAGCAGATGATAGGTAACCTCATAGGGAAATGCACAAACAGCTGATGGGATTGGAGAAGGCCTCCTGCCTGTGATGTTGGGGCCAAGTTATGAAGTAAACCAGGAAAACTAAATGGCAGAGGTGAAGAGGGAGCACATTCCAGGCATGGGAGAAAGCCAATTCAAAGGAAGAGACAGGATACAGAGTGTCTTATGCAAGAAACAGCATGTAAATCAGAGTATATAATGGAGTATAATGTGTAATAAGCCTGAAAAGGCAGGAAGGGACAGGTTATGAACATATTTAAATATCAAACACAAGACTTTTTATCTGAGTCTAGAGGTAATATGGAACCAGTCGAGTTTATTGAATGGGGAGTGGAGTTGCAGGGGAGGTGATGGGGAATATTACATTTTAGGAAAAACATTTTGGCAACTGAATGGAGAATGGATAAGGCAACATCTGAAGCAGAGATCATTCTAAAGGCTATTTGAATAGTCCAGGAAAAATTAATAAGGGTCTATACTGAAGTAGTGACTAAATGGAGAATAGCAGATAGATATAAATCTTTGTGTGTATACATGTATGTATATATAGATATACAGATAAAGACACAGAGAGATGAGAAGACAGAAAAAGATTCGGCAACAGATTGGTTATGTGGGATAAGAATGAGGAGTTAAGGATGACATGAAGAATAAGTGCCTGAGTAAATGCAAAGATGGCAGTGCCCTCAAGGATAGTGCTGCCACCACTGAGGAGCAGTGGCAGCTTCTGCAGAAGGTGGGGCTCTTCCACCTGGGGAAGTCTGTCAATGTCTTATGCCACAGTTTCCTAATGATGTGGAACCTGGGGGAGACCTCCATCCCCAAGCAAGGCTTTGTGCTCTTTGGCACAGTCATTGGCATGACTGCTCTGGTGACCTCACCATCAGAAAGCTGATACAGTCTGCTCTTGGACATGCAGAACTGATTCAATAAAGTCATCAAAAATGTTGGCAAGACTGAGCACCCCCTTTAGAGAACACAAGACAGAAACAGCAACAGATTTCATTGATGGAGATCTGATTGAAAGTTTCCTGGATATCAGCTGACCCAAGATTCAAGAAGCTGTGGCTAACTTGTAGTATGATGACAACAGTGGTATGAAGTGAGAAGCCACCACAGATGACCTGATCAAGGTTGTGGAGGAGCTGGCTAGGATCCATGAGCCAACTGACCAGGACCCAACCTTTCTAGAAACTCTCTCCATGTTTTGCACCTGGAGTCTTCCCCTAACCTCTTTCTTTAGCAGAGGGAGGGACCTTTTTTCAAGCCACCTGTCCACAGTCCCAAGAGCAAGAGTTTGCCCTGTGTGGAAGTGGGGTATTTTTTGGAGCTTAAGCCCACTCACTATGGATACTAGAAATAGGTTAGGGAGGCGACAATATTTTCATGGCTGGGTTTTGACCTGTCCCATAATTCAACTGTCACCAGGGACCACCAAGCCTTGGTCCTGGTCAACTGTCCTCCTTCATAGCTCTTTGGCTGAAGGGAAGATCTGTCACTCACTCATTGTTCTCTAGGATCTCTGTATCTGGATTTTCGGGGGGTGGGACTCACTGTCTTTGAAGCCAGATCCCTCCTTTTGCCTTGTCTCTGAGAGTTTCACTTGTTCAGTCCTTGAGCACAAGGCAATGGGGTGACAGAGATCTTGGATTATACCAAGAGGAAGACAGGGCTCTCTGTGGGAGCTGCTACCTTCAGGGACAAGGAGAGTGGGGGAAACAAATGGGTTGTTGGTTTGTGACTTTTAACAATTAAAGTAGAATCCAAGAGGAAAGAAAAAAAAATGGAACAGTTGGCAGGAGGGGAGGGTTTGAAGAAAAGATAACAAGTTCTTCTTTAGGAGTGCTGATTTTGAAATGCCTATGGGACATTCAACTGGAGATGTCCAAAAGTTAATAAAGGATATAGAATGGAAGCTCAGAGAAGAAATTAGGTCCAGATATCTAGATTTGGCAATCACCTGTCTAAGTATAATCACTAAATTCATCAGAGCTGAGAAAGTTTAAAAAAAAAAAAGGAAGAAAAGACATGAGGATCCAGAAGAGAGCTTTGAGGGACACCTAGAATTAATGGGTGTGGCAGAAATGAAAAACCAACAAAGGAGACTAAGAAGTACTCAAACAAATAGAAGGAAAAACAGAAGAATGCACTATCATGGAAACCCAGAGGGAAGAGTATCCAGATGGAAGTGATCAACGAAGTCTACAGAAAGGTCAAGAAGAATTAAGATTTTAAAAAGGACATTAATTTTGGCAATTAAGAGATCATAAGTAGCTTTGGAGAGGGTAGCTTCAGTCAAAAGATAATTCAGAAGTCAATTTGCAAAACATTTACAAGAGAGCTGAGAGGCAAGAAAATAAAGACACATAGCAAACTGCTTTGTCAAGAATAGGATGAGAGATATAGAACGACAGCTCTGGAGTGGGAGGATGAAGTAAGAGGTCTTAAGGACAAGAAAGACATAAGCATATTTGCAGGCAGCAGGGAAGGAGCCAACAGGTGGGAGAAACTGAAGATTACAGAAACTGAAGCTAGGGTAAGGTGGGAGAGAGAAGTAATACACACAGTAGAGTTAGCTTTAGCAAGGACAACTTTTTCATGTGAGATTGGCATGAAGGAGGAGATAGTTGCAGAAAATGTTTAAGTGGTGTGATATGTAGAGGAGGGGAGAAGGAGCTCTCAGCAAATGGCCTCAATTTTTCAGTGAAATATGAGGCAGGATCTTCAGCAGAGAAGGTGAGGGAAGGATACTGTGTGGAGGTGAAACAAGAATACTTAGACTGTGGAGTAGAATAGTGAATTGAATAGGAAGGACTTGGAATAGATGATAAAAGTAAAGGTGGACTGGACAAAAGAAACTTTCATAGCAAGGAAAGTGCTGCACACTGAAAAAGGAAATGACAAACAAGCAGCACATTGAAAAAACTGCCTGATCATCTAAATCTGAGTCAAAGTGAGTAATACACAACTATACAGTATATATTCTCTCATAGTATAATTAAACTTATCTGTCTAACAAAATGTTTTGCACACAATTCTTGTTGAATGTCTGAATTACTGACTGTGCCTCTGCTAGAGAATGAGTGGAACAAAGGAAAGCCACTGAAGAAGGCAGTAAAGTGTAGAAAAGTTGAGATACAGGGCTTCATTTATGACAGAAAAATCATCTCCTTTTACCTTAGGGAAACAATACTACACAGTTAGCTTGTCCATTTATGTGCCTCAGCACTTACTGTGGCAATAAAAAACAGGAATCAAAGTGCATGTGGATGTCCATCAACTGGCAAATGACCCAGAAAATCATGGTTTCTGAGTAACACAGAATATTATTACACAGAAAAGAAATGACAAAAATGAAGAATTCAAAGAAACATTCAAAAACTTGTAGGAAATAATACAGGACAGAGAAAGAATAACAAAAAGAACAATGTACACTATGGCCTCTGTAATGTAACTAAAACTATACTTTAAAATGGCTGAACTCAAGTTAATTGAATTGACTCATCTCAGTCCCTAAAAATACATGGTGAGAAACATTTCCAAAGGGACAGAATGTTGCACACCTTCTTCAGAAAGCCTATAAGTCTCTCTTGCAAATGCTTTTCTTTGTTATCAGGCAAGACTAAATAAGGAAGGCGATACTGTCAAAAAATGACCAACTTAAAAAAAAGAACAACAACAAGACTTTAAAAAAAAGAAAAGTTAACCTGGAACCTGAGAGGGTGAGCTTCCTCTTTATTTGGGGTTGCCCTTATCCTCTGGTCTTGGGCAGGGAGGGGAATTGCCCTGCTTTTTCACTCAGCTTTTGGAATAACTCATGTCTATGATGTTTACTATGTCCTTACCAAAAAAATAATCTGGCCCAGGTCACCCATGGGTCGAAGATAGGTGAAATCATAAGGTTCACAACGATAGGGGACGATCACCTGTGATCCCATGCGCCCTAAAAAGGCAGAAAAAATGGGCTGAAATAAAGAGCAAAGCACAATCTACTTAGCTATGAGCACATGCAGACAAATCATGGGTGTCTACTGGAAAGAGTAAACTGGAAAAGGGCTGTTAAAAACTTTTTCAACTCAGGTTCCCTGCAACCATGTTGAGGGGAAACTGGTTCAATCCAACTTGACCAAGTATATTTTGTAGTCTTTATTACCACTCTATCCTTCCATTCAGAATGGTCACTAGCCCCTGGATTCAACCCAAATTGAAAGTGTGGTAACACTTAACTAGGAGGCATATATGTTAGGTAGGCAGGCAGAATGTATTGTAAAACACCCTACAATTTTCTTTTGTTGTCCATTCTTGGACCATTCCTTACTGTTAGGAAATGTAAACTCTACAAAGGAAGAGAATTCTGTTAAAGCAATTTAGGAGTAATACAGAACATTTCTGGAAAGCAGCAAAGGCAATATACACAGAGTTCAAAATTTTAAACAGGTGATCCCATTAAGTGGAGGATGAACATCTTAAAGAGACTATATATATGCTCAAGCAAACTTACCAAGGTGATTGACAACGTATCGACCCAAAAATCCTGTTGCTCCAAATACAGTAGCCACGATCCCACTGACTGAAGAGCGTCCACCTTTCCCATGAGGCATAAGAGCATGATGAAGTTTGCGGTGGGACTGGGCAAGAAATACAGATGTAGCTATAGCAGTAATGCCAGACCCTTTAACATAAAAACAGAGAAACCAAAAATAAGCCAGAAGTAAACATGTGAAAGAACATCTATAAAAAGACATTTCTCCCCCAAGATGCTCCCAAGTCAATCCCTACTCAATCAGCTTGTTAATAATACAGTCAGCAAGCTTTATAAAGTGTCTGCCATATGCAGAGTACAAGCTAGGCAATACCTAAGAGCTATTAGACACGTAACTCATGAAAGACAACAACAAAATCTTACTCTTACGCTCTTTTCCCTGTCCCTGTTGTTTCCATCTACCATGCTCAGTCCAACATTCTCAATATCCTTAGCACTTGCTTTCCCTCCAATCCATGCCCTTACATCATTCTACACCTTTATGTTGATCAGTCCATTAACACTATAGCTAACAATTGTTCAACCACCAATAACGTTCTCCTCTGCTCCATTTTTGCAATACACTGGCATGATTATACCTTAGATTTCTCTATTCTTTTTCCTACTTATATTTCTTATATTAGCCTAATTCTATTATACCTATAAGGGATATCAACTCCTTATTAAGAGTTTTTAGTCTGTCCTTTCTCAATCCTCATTCTTCTTGACCTCTCTTCAGATTCTGACATTGTTAATCTCTCCTTGATACTCTCCTCTCTAGATTTTTGGGACCCCACTCTCTCCTAGCTCTCTTCCTACCATTGGACCACTCCTTCTCAGTCTCCTCTGCTGGTCCTCCTCCAGGTTATACTCCCTAACTATGAGTGCCCCACAGGGTTCTCTCCTGGGCCACCTTCTCTTCTCCCTCTATATTATTTAACTTGGTGATTTCTTCAGTTCCCATCAATTCAATTAAGATTTCTGGGCTGATGATTTTCAAATCTACCTACTCAGCCCCAATCCTTCTACTGACCTTCAACTTCATATCTCCAACTGCCTTTCAGACATATCCCTACTGATATCCAGTAAACATCTTAAACTCAACATGTGCAAAACTGAACTCACTGTTTTCCTCCTTGAGCCTCTCCCCTTCCAAACTTCCCTATTACTACTGAAGGAACCACCCTCCTCCCAGTACTCTGGGCTCCTAACCTGAGTCACTGACTCCTCACTATCTCTCACTCTCCATATCAAATCTATTGCCAAAGTTTGTGGATTTTACTTTTGAAATATCTCTCCAAAATACCTTCTCTCCTCTGACACTGCCACCTCACACTCTTATCCTCTGTTAGGCTTTCAAAAGCCCTTCATAACATAGTTGCCTCCTCCCTCTCCAGTCTTTGTACACCTTACACTCACTCCCTTACACACTCTTCAATATGGTGACACTGGCCTACAGGTTGGCTTCCTTGAAGTCCCAGCTTAAATCCTTCATTCTATAGGAATGCCTTTTTCAAATCCTCTTAATTCTCATGCCTTACTCCTGTTAACTATTTCTTATTTAACCTGAATATAGTTTGTATACACACAACATGTGTGTGTGTATGTAAACAAAGATGCTTTTTTGGTTATTGTTTCCCCTATTAGATGTGAGCTCCCCAAGGGCAGAGACTGTCTTTTTGCCTTTCTTTATATCCCAGTGTTTAGCACAGTTCCCGACACACAGTACATGCTTAATAAATGCTTATTGAAAAGGGCCAACTTTACAATCCGAATATCATTCATCTCAGCAAACAGCAGAGAACAGTAGCAAAATTGAAGCTGAGCAGCTCTATATTCTCCCTACTAATTAGCAATGTCCTACCCACCATAAGTAGTGCACAAAATCCTATCCACGATCCCCTTTTCCCTATACAGATTAAAATTTTAAAAAAAAGTTAAACATTTTGGTTGTCATTTTCTCTTCTTTTTATTTTCTTTGTTAACATTATTCCTCAACATGCATAAGGACCATTCTCATAGAAAATTATGATTATGACAAGTAAATAAGTTTGTGTGCTGATAGTTATTGATATCCCTTAGACTGCCTATAGGTAGCATTAACATGATCTGTGATTTTTTTCATCTTCCGCAATTTTCTCGTCCTTGAGATCTCAAGTATTTCCTCAAAACTTTCAATGCTGTTTTTTCTCCATCACAGATATCTTTGCTGTACGTCTCAGAATATAATATATTCCTGCTACTGATAACAAGTACATGGAGCTTGGCCACTTTTACTTTAAGAGTTAGCAGAATTCATATACAATCATAACAAAAGAAAAGACAGTCTTGTATGATTCTGTAGTGTACTGTTTTGAACAAAATTTGGCCCTTGAAATACCTTCGCAGTATGAATAGTACAATAGAAAATAAAGAAAATTACCTCCATCCCTCTCATTCTTCTCACGACTTTGTAAACTAGTTTTTTGACTTCAGCACTCAACAAAAACTGCTTTCTCTACAATTACCAAAAATCTCTAAAATGTCAAATTCTTCTTGGCCTCTTTGCAGAATCTGACCCTACTGACCAACCTCTTTTCCTTGAGATATGACACCACTGTCTATTGGTTCTCCTGACTATTCTGAGTCTCCTTTGCTGGTTTATCATTCATATCACAAGTCCTAATAGAGCTAAAGCTCTACCCTTGTCCCCCTTCTCTTTCAATTCTGACACTTAAGTGTCGAAGAGACACAGTGTCAATGTCCTGGCCTCATCAGCCAGGATTTAATTATAATGTCTATGCAGCTGATCTATACATTTAACTTATCGATGCTGAATGGACATTTTTCTACTCATGTTGTATGGGCATCCCAAACTCAACCAGTCCAAAATAGCTTCTTATCTTTCCCCAAAAATCCACTCCTCTTCCAAACTACTCTATTTCTGCTGAGAGCAGCACCATCCTTTCAGTCATCAGGTATGTATCCTCAATCATCCTCTACCCTTCTGTCACCTTCACTATAAACACTCCATCTTTAGTTTCTGACTTTTCAATCAACAAGCATTTATTAAATGCCCAATGTTCGTGCACTGTGCTAAGGAATAATAATAATATTTAACATTTCTATCATGCCTACTCTGTGCCAGGCACTGTGCTAGATGCTACTATCAACCCCATTCTAGATGAGGAAAGTGAGACAGAGGTTAGTAACTTGCCCAGGGTCACACAGATAGGAGGTGTCTGAGCTGGATTTGAATTCAAGTCTTCCTGACTCCAGGCTCAGAGCTCTATCCACTGACACCACCTAGCTTAAGGAAAGGAGAAGAATTTATTCTTAGGAACTAAGTATATAAAGACAGTGTATGAAACAAGTCTTACACAAATGGAGCTTACCTTTACTGAAGTATAGACTGAATGAAGAGGAGAAATACAAATAAATTCAAAATAACCAAATATAAAGGAGAATGGCAGTTGGGGAAAATCAATCAAACAATAAGTATTCATTAAGCACTTATTATGTATGTTGCCAGGCATTACACTAAGAGCTGTGGATACAATGAAACAGTCTTTATTCTTAAAAGATATAAAAGAGTACATATAAGTATATACAGAATATACACAAAGAGAATAAATACAAAATAGTTAACAGAAAGTAAACAAGAAGTTGAGTAAAAGAAAGTCACTATCAGTTAAGAAAGTCAGAAAAAGACTGATGAAATAAAAGCTGGTTCTACAAAATGGTGGTGAGGAGGGAATGCATTCCAGGAATAATACTCAAATGACAATGACAGAGATAGAATGTTGTGTTTGAGAAACAGAGAGAAGGGGACTAATACATAACAAGGCAGAAAAGAAAGGTTACAGAAAGGCTGTGAAGGCTAAAAAGCAGCATTTATATTTGACTCTATAAGGGGAAGCTAGTGGAGTTGACTGAGATGGGGAGTGACATGGTCAGATGTCTGCTTAAGAAAAATTACTATGGCACAGTATAGAGAATGGACTGAAGTAGGGAGAATTTTGAGGAAAGAAAATCAATTAGAAAGACTCTGCAATAACTGGGGCAAGAGATAATGACTGGCAAGAATGAAGATAACAGTGCTCTAAGTGGAGAAAAGGGGTCAGACACAAGAGATACTGTGGAGGTTGTGTTGTGTGTTTTATTTTGTCCTTCATTCTCGAAGAGAACCATAATATGACTTGCAGTGAGGGAGGGCTGTTAAAGGTCACTAACTTCACTTTCTTCTCCTGAGCCATCTGGGTCCAGTGGACTGATATTCATCAGGACAGGAGATGGTCCAGGATGCAATGGGAGACCCTGACCCTTTCAGGATTAGGTCTTATCACAATCTTACTTTGGGTGCGATACACCCATTCAATGAATAGGCTTCTATAAGTTACTCAATTTTAATAAAAAAAAAAAAATCAAACTGGGAGGCGCAGACCCTCAGGGTTCCTGGGTAAAAGAGAAACAATTATAGAGTATTGTGGAGGTAGAAGCAGCAAGACTGAGCAAATGACATAGGAAGAGGAGAAAATGAACCACTACAAATAATGTTAAAGTCTCATCTGTCAACAAAGGGAAATGAGACAAATGCGGCACAATTCATGTTCTTGGTGAAGCCATACTGACTCTGAGTGATCAAGCTCTCACTTCTAAATGCTCATAAACCATCCTTTAAATAAAAGGTTCTAAGTCAAGTTCAAGGGTCAACTGTTTGCTGACTCTACCTTCTTCCTTGTTTAAGGGCAAACCTTTGGGAATACAGAAATTTAAAAGGATTCTTTTGAAGAAACCGATGATCCACAGGGGATGACATTCATATAAATAGGTAGAATGTAAGGTGGAGCGTGACCGGAGCAAAGGAGAATTCAAGACAAAATATCTGGGAAAATCTGGGAAGGCTCTTTGGGAGCGAGAAAACCCCGAAGAAGGCGAAGGCTCTAATCTAACGTCCCCACCCAAGAGCTGAGGGATGGATGAGGGTCCAGCGGGTAAAGCCGGAAACAGGGGCGCCAGCCGAAAAGCCGGTGAAGCACCTGTGGGAGGAAGCGCGTCTTAGCCAGCACCGAACACCAGCTCCGTGACGCGCAGGAGGGGCCCGAGGGGCGCGGGGTCAGAAGAACGGATTCACTCTCTACGGCGTGACCTTGGGCGAGTCACCTACCTCCGGAGCCGCAGTGCCATTCACCGAGGGAGGGAGTGGGAGCTGACTAGGCAACAACGACTCGAGCCCCGGAAAACGGAGCGAGGGTAACTACGGGGGATGAGGTCGAAGAGGCGAAGCGGGGGCAGACGGGAAAGGCCTCGAATGCCGAGCTTCGAACGCGTCTTAGACGTGACGGGTCTGGGGGCAGAGGAAGGCCAAGGTCGGCCCCCCACGCTCGCCACCCCCGCCCGCGCTCCCGTCCTCTTCCGCGGCCCCAGGGCCGGACTCGGGCGTCCCGGAGACGAGACGGAGGTCTGGGTCAAGTCAGTCCAAGAAGGGAAGGACGGCCCGGGCCCAGGGAGGCCGCGAGCAGAGCGGAAGCGGTTCGGTTCGAAGCACCGCAGCCCAGCCGCGGGTGACACTTACGTGACATTGTCAGGACCCGGGGACGCCGAATAACCAAAGCCGCCGCCATGATTTCCCACAATTCCACTCTCCCCGGCCTCCCCAAGAAGGTACGGCTCCCGAATAGGGCCAAACTACCTCCTCGCGTTTCGTGCGCGATTGCGCAGGGGTTGGCCCCCGAAGAGCCGATCCAATCCAATAAAGGACGAGATCTTTGTGCGCCTGCGCGGGAGCTAACCCTGGCCAGGGGCAGATTCGAGCAAATCTACACTAAGTTTGGTTGAGGGCGGAAAAGAGAGATCACAATCAAGAAAAAAGGTTGAGAAAACGCCTCCCAAAGAGGCCCCAGAGGGACTAAAAAAATAGATTATTAGAATTGTATGAAAGGGACGGGGAGGTCGGCCCTGGTTCTCCAAGAGGACGAAATTGACATCTCTATGCCGGAGTCAAGATTCAATGTATCCCACCGCGGCTGGTCGCACCAATAGTAGTAGCTTGTAGTGCTCTGGTTCTCGGAGAGGACGAAATTGACATTGCTATGCCGGAGTCAAGATTCAATGTATCCGACCGCGGCTGGTCGCACCAATAGTAGCTTGTAGTGCTCTGCCACGTGTCAGGCACAAACACTCCGTGTGGCCTCGGGGTGAACACTCTACTTGCCCATCTCTGTTTGGGCATCCCGCCTTTCTTTGAGCTGTCTCAGTTCTGTTTTGTTCATAGAGCACAATAGCTTCTCTGATGTGGGCCCTCCATGATGAATATTGTCCGGTGCCAGCATCTCCAGTGTCACACAGTCAGTTCCAAAATTCTTAAGAGGGATCTTGAGAGTGTCCCTTTATTGCTTTTTCTAACCACCATGTGAACATGACCCTTTATGAGTTCTTCAGAAAATAGTCTTTTTGGCTAGCATAAATTTTGCATTCAATATAACAGCCCATTGGAGTTGGAGAGTTTGAATGCTTGAAAGTTCAGTTCTGAGTGACAACCTTATCCTATCCTGCTAGATGATCTTCAGAATCTTCCTAAGACAATTCAAGTGGAAGCAACTCAGTTACCTGGGGCTGAGATAGTGTCCAGGTTTCAGAGGCATACCACAGTCTAATACCTCTTCTCTCCCATACTTTTCTTCTGTCACTAAGCATTCTATATACCAGGCAGGCAGTTGCTGCTCTTAAGGAACTTGCCCCTACAGACTTAGAGCCCATTGTTAAATTTTCAGTTTGAGCATTATTTATACACCAGATACAGACAAATACTACAAATCAAGGTTTTGTTCATTACCTAGATTTAAGAAAGCAATGGAGACAATAATAATGCAAATTGAACTTAAAAGTAGGTTCTATATTCATATTTTTAGAAATACTCTGTCATTATTGATTAGAGAAATGAGGTACTATCTCATACCTCTCAGAATGGCTAAAATGATTGAAGGGGAAAATGAAAAGCATTAGAGCAGATGTGGAAAAATTAGAACACTAATACATTGTTGGCAGAATTATAAACTGATCCAACATTTTGAAGAACAGTTCGGGATTATACCCAAAGAATTATGAAACTGTGTATACTGTTTGACCCAGCAATACCAGTATTAGGTCTATTTTCTGCAGTGGTCAGGAGAAAAGGAAAATATATGTTATAAAATATTTATAGCAGCTCTTTTTATGAGGGCAAAGAACTGCAAAGGGAAGGAATATTTATTAATTGGGCAATAGGTGAACAAGTGGTATATGATTGTGATGGAATACTACTGTGCTGTAGGAAATGACAAGGAAGTTTGATTTTAGAAAAACATGAAAAGACTTACATGAAATAATGCAGAGCAAAACAAATAGAACCAAAAGGATGTTCTATACAGCAACAGACTGTTGTTTGTCCTTCATTCTCAAAGAAGACCAATGACATCAGGAGGCTGATGTTTTGACTTGCAAGTGAATTGGATTTAGGTGAGACAGGGCTGCACAAAGTCATCAATCTCACTCTGTCCTCCAGGGTCATCTGAGTCTAGTAGCAAGATGTAGATCAGGACAATTAAAGAAGACCCAATCTGCTGTGGGAGACATTGGCTTTTTTAAGCTAAGGTCGTTCTCAGGTCTCAATTTGTCTGAGGCAACCCATTCAGTGATATTGTTTGAAGAGTAATTGTGAACAACTAAACCATTTTGAGTAATTTGAGCATTCAAATCAACTATGAAGGTCTTATGAAGACAAATGCTATCCACCTCCAGAGAAAGAACTGATATATTGAAGTATATATTGCATGGTTCCACATATGTAACACTATCAAATGTTAGCCTTCTCTAATGTGGATATGGGAAGGAAGGAAGGAAGAGATATAACTTGGAACGCAAATGCAACAAAAATGTAATTGTATTTTAAAGTAGTTTCCATGCACATTTTCCACCATAAAAACCTTTATTATCAAACATTTGCCAATACATATCTGTAAGGAGCTAAAGTCGAAGGTTACCTAGGTCATCCCCATAGATAACACCCAAATCCCCATCAGAAGCTATGTTATGTAGGCAAAATCAACAAACCTTTACAATAAATTGGATATCCAACAAATTGGATATAAATTAGAATGAGGGATAATGAGGAGTCAAGAATAACTCGATTTGTGAGCCTAAAAGACTGGGAAGGTGATGGTAGTATGGAAGTTTTGAAGGGGAAAAGAGAATAATATCTAATTTGGAACATGATGTTTAGTTTAAGATGTGTACCAAGCATCCAGTTTGAAATTTCTCAAAAGCAGTTGGAGGTGAGGACTGGATCGGTAGATTTGAAAATTATCATCGGGGAGATGATAATTGAATTGATGGGAGCTGATGAGATCGCCAAGTTAAATAATATGGAGAGAAGAGAAGGCTCAGGAGAGAACCCTGTGGGATATGTATGGTTTATGGGTGTAACCTGAATAAGGCCAGCAAAGTAGGCTGAGAAGGAATGACCAGATAGATAGAAGGAGAACCAGGAAAGAATAGGGTCTCAAAAAACTTAAGAGAGAAGAGAATATAAAGGAGTGATCAACAATGCCAAAGGCTTAAGTTAAAGAGAACTCAAGAAGAATGAGAAGTGAGCAAAGGCCACTGGATTTGGCCATTAAGAGATCCCTGGTAACTTTAGAAAGAAGGTTCAGACTGATGATGAGGTCAGCAGCTAGACTATAAATAGTCAAAAGAAGAGAATGACAAGAAAGGAAGTGGAGGTACCTATTGTAGATGACCTTCTCAAGTAGTTTAGCCACAAACAGCCCTCCTGAGATAAAAGCCAATAGTTTGAAGGGATGGATAGATCAAGTGAGAGTTTTGTGAGGATGGAGGAAATGAAAGCATGTTTATAGACAATGGGGAAGAAACAAGTAGATAGGAAGAGATTAACAGTTAGTGAGAGAGTAGAGATGATAGAGGAAAATATCTGCTGAAGGAAATAGGATAGAATGGAATCACTTGTGCAGGTAGATGAGCTTGCAGGGGCCACCTTATGTGAAGTAGAGGTAAAGATGGAGATAGTGGAAGAAGCTCTTTGAGTAATAGAAGAGGGGAGGTTCTTGGTGAATGGCCTCAATTTTTTTCAGTTAAATAGGGGAGAAGAGTCTCAGCAGAGAAAATGAAGGACAGGAAGCCATGAAAGATTTAAGGAGCAATTCAAAGGTTTGGAAGACTGGCTGGAATGAGTAGGATAATAAGTTAATTAGGGAGGTGTAAAAGGATTCCCTAGAATCAGTGGAGGCCCGGTTAAGGTTATATAACATAAATTTGTAGTGGATCAATTCAGAATGATTACATGATTTTCTCTACCTTCATTCAGTAGCACATGAAGGAGCAGAGATGGTGGAAGTAACAGGACTGAATTTTGTTGGGGCACAATCAGCAATGTAATAAGGGGGTAAAGGACTCAAGAGGACAATGTAGAGTTGAAGTGGCTCACCAAGAGGTCAATATGGGGAGAAGAGGAGAATGTGGATAGTGCAGGTGTGATAGTTTAGGAGAAAACAGGGGGTCAGGGGATTGAAGGTCAAGGTATGGATGAAGAACAAAGTTTGTTATGAGACGGCAGAGGACTAGATGAGAAGCCAATAGATTATGGCCAGATAAGGGGATTTCTGAGTTCATGAACACAGAGGTATGAATTTGTGGGTGAGAGCAAGATCAAAAGTGTAATTGTACTTGGATGTAGCTGAG
This sequence comes from Potorous gilbertii, assembly GCA_028658325.1. Taxonomy (NCBI): domain Eukaryota; kingdom Metazoa; phylum Chordata; class Mammalia; order Diprotodontia; family Potoroidae; genus Potorous; species Potorous gilbertii. Next base: position 158,831,253 of record CM053770.1, read on the forward strand.
GTAGGGTGGGGAGTAGGTCATGGGAGATGAGTATGTTGAACTGGAAGATTAGGTGCTTGAGGGAGTGAGTATCTGTATATATATATTGAAGTTCCCTAGTGTGAGGACAAGAAATGGGGAGGAAAGATTGTGAATGAGGTACTGAACTTACTGAGAAAGAACATAGAGTGTCCTGGAGTTTATAGGCAATAAGAGCTGCCAGGATTTTGATTGGATGGTAGGAGCAAGAACTTGGAGCAGAAGGAATTGTGTTACTCTCCTTCCCCGAAGGTAGAAAGACAAAACTGCAAGCTCTCTTCTCACCTCTGCAACAGAAGACTGGTATGATGGAATGGCACTTCTCCTCTTCCCACAAGAGGCTGGAGACCATGTAAAAGATGTACAAGACACTATGGAAGATGCCCACTTCTCTGCCAACTCCCACCAAGAGACCAAGCAAGAGATTCATGGCAATTAGGCAGGAGATCCACCAAGCATGATCCTGAAGCACATTCCTCTCCTCTTTCCTCCAGAAGCTGAAGATCAGTCAACGGCATGATGAAAGACATCTATCATGTCCCTCTCCCTGTCTTCTCTTCTCCAGGCCAAACAATCACATTTCCTTCAATTCATCTCAATACTATCTCCTGTCCTCACCTTCCTGGTAACTGTCTTCTGAACACACTCAGCTTTGTAAAATCTTCTAAATCAAGTGCCCAGAACAGAGTATCATACTCTGGATGTGTGTCCTGCCAGCTCTAAACCTATAAACTGGTGACCAGAACCAAGAATAGCACGAACTATCTCACCTTCCTTCTAAATGAGAGTTAAACTTGAATTTCTTTACTGTGCTGAGTCCAGAGAAAATAACGTGAGAGGTCATGTGAAGCATTCCATAAAACATGAAACCAGTTTTCCAGCTTTAGCCTTGCCTGAGGAAACACTTTATTAGGCTCTTCCAAAGCACCCCAATTCTTTCAAGACCTTGTTTTATTTATTTTTTAACCTGGAAAGATTTACATGAACTGATGCTGAGTGAAGTAACCAGAACCAGGAGAACATTGTGCATAGTAATAGCAACACTGCATGGTGACCAACTAGGATTGACTTAGCTCTTCTCAGCAATACAATGATGCAAGACAATTCCAAAAGACTCATGATAAAAAATATTATCCACATCCAGAGAAAGAACTGATGCAGTCTGATTGCAGATCAAAGCATACTATTTTCACATCCTTTGGGTTTTTTTCATGTTTTTTTTTTTCCTTTTGTTCTGTTTCGTCTTTCACAACATGACTAATGTGGAAATATGTTTTACAAGATAGTGCATGCATAAGTCTATATCAGATTGCTTGCCGTCTTGGGAAGGGGGAGGGAGAAAAATTTGGGACTCAAAATCTTATTAAAAAATTAATGTTGAAAATTGTCTTTACATGTAATTAGAAAAAAACAAAAATACTATTTGCATTTTTAAAAAAGATCTTAGGTTTTTTTAAGAGAGGAAAATGGAAAAATGAATAGGTAGGTAGGTAGGTAGACAAAGCCTTTATTAAATACTTATTAAGTGCCAAGTACTATACTGTTTTAAACACCAGGGATACAATGTGAATAGGAGGACTTTGTAATAATTTAGGTCAGAGGTGATAAATTCAGGTGGAAGTGATGTGAGGAGAAAGAAGGGGTCATATGCACACAAATGAATGGAGAAAGGGGCAACAAAAATGAACATCTCTTAGCCCCTGTACTGAGAATCTCAAACTTCCGTTGTTTTACTTCTACGCTTTGTCTCTTTCCTTTCTAGTTTATTGGCAATTATGAGTTCAACAGGAAACATGAAAAAACAAGTAAGAATGAAGAGCAGAAAGAAATATAGAAAAACCTTTATGAGATAATGCAAAGAGGAAAGGGCAAACCTAAGAGGGTAGAATAAATGTTCATTTATGACCTTATAAGAGGAAAAAGTGAATGGGAAATAATGGACATAAAATTCTGATCAATTATTAGAAGGAATGACTATAAAGTTCAGAGATTTTAAGCACTGAATTTAATTTAAATGTAGTGGTAAAGCAACTTCTCTGTAAAATGAGGGCCTTGTAGTCAGCGAGTCTAAATCCATTACACTGTGATCTAATTGGTTGTTTTTTATTAAGTTTAAAAGGAATCAGTCTTCTAAAAGAATGCAGAGATATGGGTGCCAAACACATATTTCAGTTATCTCATATTCATTGCCTTATAGTTCATTTTTTATTTTGAACACATCATCAGTACATAATTGTGTTAAAAACATCCTGTCTAATTAGATACATTTATAATTAGATATAGTTAGATAATGCAGACCCTCTGTGCCTCAGGGAAGCTAGGTGGCTCAAAGGTTAGAGTGCAGGGAGTAGAAACTCTTCTTCCTGAGTTCAGATCCGACTTGAACCACTTATTAGCTATGTGACCCTTGGCAAGTCACTTAATCCTGTTTGCTTCAGTTTCTCATCTCTAAAATGAGCTGGAAAAAGGAAATGGCAAACCACTATATTATTACCTTTGCCAAGAAAACCCCCAAAATGGGTCATGAAGAATCTTATATGTCTGAAAAATGACATGATTCCTGAAGATGATAGGGCTCAGAGAGGAAACATGTAAGCAGTTTATCCTTGCTTAATTTTCATTATTCATTCACGTTTACTATTTATTTTATGTTGTTTTTACTTCTACCTTTGAACTTCAAAGTCTCTACATAGCTCTGTTCTTTTCATCAGAAATGCTTGGAAATTCTCTGTCTTATTAAAGGTCTATTTTCTCCTTGTAGCAATCTACCATTTCGTGAGGCAAATTATACTAGGGAGAAGGAAGGACAGGGGAAATTATCTCATTTGTTTAGGATGTACAATTAATAAATCTATACAAACAAGGAAGAGAAGGTGGGAGAACAGTTGATGATGTGAGTAATGAGATGGCAAAAAAAGACAGAGGGAACAGAGAGGTAGAAGAAAAATCAGAAATGAGCATCTGGGAGAGGAAGGATAGTCAAAAGTGCCACATGTAGCAGATAAGTCAAAAAGGATGAAGACTGAGAAAAAAAATATTAGACTTCGCCAATAACAGATAATGATCAAACAAGACAAGAAGGTGCAAAATCTGAGAGTTATTGGTTGAATTGGTTAAATATATAGTCAAGATTTAGAAGGAAGGAAAGTGAGGTCAGAGTATCGGGAATGACCTAAGAAAGTACTGAGGGGTAGAGGGATTAAAGGTAACTGAGGAGTATTGAGGAGGAGTGAAGCATAAAGAGAGATGAAATGATGTGAGTTTCTGTCAGAGAAATTTCATAATTTTTGATTAAAGAAATGGAACACTTGTGGGGAGATCCAAAGCGTAAATACCCCTCTATTTGACTGAGGTGGACTGAAGGAATAGGGCATAGGATTTAAAGAGATAAGAGAATTCATAGGATCACTGATTTGGAGGTAGATGAGACCTGAAAAGTCTCATCTTGCAGATGAGAGAACTAAGCCACAGAAATCATGCGTTATTTGCCCAACATAGCACACAAGTGGATTTAGAAGATAGGAATTTTGAGTGAGCAATGACATGGATAAAGAAGTCTCCTGGTATAATGGCAGGATTTGAAGAAGAGAAGAAGAGAGTGAGCCAGTTGCTGAACTCGATAAACAAAGGAGAATGACCTGGAAACCAGCATATAGCAGATGCAATGAATTCAACAGAGTGGAAACTTTTTATATAGTGGACTTCAAAGGAAGATTGGTTGGTAAGTGATGCTAGCAAAAGGAGAGACTGAAAGTAGCTATAGGTAGCAAAGAATATTCCTTTGCCTTAAGGGGTATGAATGAAAGTAAAGAAAGTCTTAGAGGGACTGTCCAGAGGGAAGCCAAGGTCTCAGTGAGAACAAGCAGATGTAAGAAGAGGGGGCAAAGCCAAGATGGCAGAGTAGAAGGACGGACCTGCTCTAGTTCTGCCCCCATAGACCTGAAAATACCTGTGAAAAATGACTTGAAAAAAATTCTAGAGCAGGAGAAGCCACAAAATGACACAGTGAAACAGATTTCCAGCCCAATACTGTCTGTAAGGCTGACAAGAAAGGTCTATCGCACCAAGCTCAGAGTGGAGCACAGCCCAGCATGGACCCCACTACATGAACAGGACTGGAGCAGGCTTCAGGGCACTGAATCACAGTTCTCTGATTTCTCAATCCACAAATGCCAAAGACAGCTTTAAAGTCAGTTAAAAAGCTCTTTCATCTGGGAGAGAGGGGAGCATGGTCTGGCTCCAGGGTGGCAACAGTGGCAGCAGCCTCCACTTTTGGAGACTTCAACCTAAAGACCCTGGGAGATAGGAGCACCTGATCTGAGTTAAAATTCTGAGTGGCAGTCCTGGAGTGAGGAGGAGCTCTGGTCTGGCAGAGCTGGTGCAGCTATGGAGATGGAATCCTACTTGAAGTTTCAGGGCAGAAAAGAATGCTTTTGGTTGCTCACAGACCAGACTGCAGGCCAGGGACAGGACTAAACTCCTCTCCCTTGACTGTGCCCCCTTGGAGGAACTAAGATTTTATAGGTTCCTAGAGATATGTCAGAGAACAGCTGCACAAAACAAAACATCTGAAAGCCAGGGTAGTATACTCTCCACTTGACAAAGGACTCAAAAGTCAAGTAACTTGCTGGGAAAATGCCCAAAAAGGGAAAAAATAATAAGACTATAGAATATATTTTCTTCTATTCTTTTGAATGAGGAAAAGCAAAGCATACAATCAGAGGAAGACAGAAAGGTCAAGGCTTCTATATCCAAAGCCTCTACAAAAAAATATGTAATAGTCTCAGTTCATGGAAGAGCTCAAGAAGGATTTTGAAAATCAAGTAAGAGAGATGGAGGAAAAATTGGGAAGAGAAATGAGAGCAATGCAAGAAAATCATGAAAAGTGAGTCAACAGTTTGCTAAAGGAGACCCCCCCCCCAAAAAAAACAATGAAGAAAATAACACCTTTAAAAATACGCTAACCCAAATGGCAAAAGACGTCCAAAAAGCCAATGAGGAGAAGAATACCTTAAAAAGCAGAATTAGCCAAATGGAAGAGTAGGTTCAAAAGCTCACTGAAGAAAATAGTTCTTTAAAAATTAGAATGGAGCAGATGGAAGCTAATGACTTTATGAGAAACCAAGAAATTACAAAACAAAACCAAAAGAATGAATAAATTGAAGAAAATGTGAAGTATCTCACTGGAAAAACAACTGACCTAGAAAACAGATCCAGGAGAGACAATTTAAAAGTTATGGGGCTACCTGAAAACCATGATGAAAAAAAGAACCTAGACATCATCTTTCATGAAAGTATCAAGGATACTTTCCTATACTTGCCCTAATATTCTAGAACCAGAGGGTAAAATAAATATTGAAAAAAATCTACCAATCACCTCCTAAAAGAAATCCCAAAAGAAAAACTCCTAGGAATAGCGTAGCCAAATTTCAGAGTTCCCAGCTTAAGGACAAAATATTATAAGCAGCCAGAAAGAAACAATTCGAGTATTGTGGAAAAACAATCAGGATAACACAGGATTTAGCAGCTTCTACACTAAGGGATCGAAGGGCATGGAATATGATATTCCAGAGGTCAAAGGAAACAGGAATAAAACCAAGAATCACCTACCCAGAAAAACTGAGTGTAATACTTATGGGGAAAAAATGGAATTTCAATGAATAGAGGACTTCCAAGCATTCTTGCTGAAAAGACTAGAGTTGAATAGAAAATTTAATTTTCAGATATAAAAATCAAGAGAAACTTGAAAAGGTAAACGAGAAAGAGAAGTCTTAAGTAACTCATTAAAGTTGAACTGTTTATGTTCCTACATGGAGAGATGTTATTTGTAACTCATGAGACCTTTTTCATTATTAGGGTAGATAGAGGGAATATACATACATACACACCTATATATATATGTATATATATACATATATATATAGGTGTGTATGAATATGCATGTATGTGTATATTATAAATATATTGTGTGTAGGTATGTATATGTACATGAATGTATGTATGTGTGTGTATATATATATATACATATACATATACATATACATACACATACACAGAAGGCACAGGGTGAGCTGAATATGAAGGCAGTATAAGTAAAAAATAAAATTTACTGTTGAGTGAAATGAACTAGGAATAAGAGAAAGGGAGAGATAGAATGTAGCAAATCATCTGACATTAAAGAGAGAAGAAAGAGCTTTTACAATGGAGGAGAAGTGGGCAAGATAAAAGGAAAAACATGAGCCTTACTCTCCTGGGATTTGGCTTAAGGAGGGAATAACACACACTCACTTGGATATGGAAATCTATTTTACCCTGCAGGAAAGCAGAGGGAAAGGGGATAGGAGAGGGACGATAATAGAAGGGACAGTAAATTGAGGAAAGAGATAATCAGATGCAAACACTACTGTAGGAGGACAGGTCAAGGGAGAGATTGGAATAAATGGAGGGCAGGCTAGTATAGAGAGAAATGTGGTCAGTCTTTCACAACACAACTATTATGGAAGTGTTTTGCATGGCTACATATGTATGACCTATACTGAATGACTTGTTTTCTCAATGAGGGTGGGTGGTGAGGGAAGAAGGGAGAGAATATGGAGCTCAAAGCTTTAATAATGAATGTTAAAAATTGTTTTAGTATACAACTGGAAAATAAGTTGGGTACAGGTAATGGGGTATAGAAATTTATTTGCTCTACAGACAAATAGATGGTAGAAGAGGGGAGTAATAGAAGGGAGAATAGACTGGAGGAAAGGGCAAATGGGGTTCATGCTGTCCTGGGGTGGAGAGTGGGGAGAAATGGGGAGAAAAGTTTGAATTCAAATTCTTGTGGAAGTGAATGTTGAAAACTGAAAAATAAATAAATTATATATATATATATATATTTTTTTTTAAAGGAGATGTAAGAAATATGAAAGGAAGACATTCAAAGTGCTAGACAGTTTGTTCATTATGAAATGGGAATTACAGAAGGCACAGTGGAAGGAGTGGACAGTTGAACTGAGACATGGTAAAGAGGTAGGGTAGATGAAAGAGAGGCAGGGTTCAAAAGGAGAGAAGAACAAGAAGTATGGATTATGTAAAACTTGTTCTTGGTGGTCAGTGATAAGTAATACAGGGATAAGAGGAATAATTGGTGATAGAACTTTGTTAACCATAAAAGGTAATGGTGAATTACAGGCAAAGAAATGATGCTTCTAAGTTTCAAATGGTTCATCTGAAATATCCAATTGCTAAATTTACTTAATTACTCCCTTACTTAACATTCAGATGGAAGGCCTGGAGTTTGGGTGAGATATACAGACTTTGGATTCATCTGCACAGAGGTGATAATTAAACCTGTGAGAGTAAACAAGATTTATGAGGGAGAAAATGAGGAAAGGGGAACTACTGACAAAGGAGGTTAGGAGAAAAAAATAAGTAAATTCAAAGATAGACAAAGCTGAGATAGACTATTCAAAAAAGACAGTAGTAAGTGGTAGTAAGTGCTGCAGAGAAGCCCTCTCTGGTCACCACTATACTTGAGCTGTCTTCCACTATGAGAGCATAAACTCCTTGATGGCAGGGACTAGCTTACCTGATACATAGTGAGGGCTTAATAAAGAAATACTTTTTCATTTATTCACTTATTTTAGAAAGACCAGTGGGCCATTGGATCATTGACAACCTTAGAGCAGTTTCACGAGTGAGTTGGGAGCAGACGTCAGGTTATAAGGAGTCGAAGAATGGTTGAGGGAAAGTAGAGCAAAAATCAGGTGGAGATTAGTTTATCAAGAAGAATGTGTAGGGGAGAAGAAAGAAGGATTAACAACTGGATGGGACAAAAGGATCTAGAGAAGGATTTTTGGAAGTAGAGAGACTTGAACACAGTTGTGGACAGATGTAAAAGAACCAATGAAGAGTGAGTCATAAAAGATACATGATAGAGAGCAGATAAGTATTGGAGCTTCAAGGTTCAGAAGAAATGGGATGAAGGTATAGTCAGTCTTAATGAGGACCATGCTTTCCTTTACAGTATTTAGTCTATTTCACTGCTTTTAAAAGTTACATCAATCCATTCTGTGTCACAAATAGTCCTCGATGCAAAGTTTGATAGAAGTGGGAGTTTTAAATTAATTATAGAATCATAGCTTTTGGAGCTAGGATAGATAGATCATCTGATCCATCACTATACCTTTAGAGTGGTAAGATATTATTCCTTTTTTATTTACAGAAGAGCCCATTGAGACTCAGGGTGATTGAAATTAATTTTCTAGAGTAGGTTTTAGATGCTAAAAGGGGAAAAAAAGGAAATGAACTGATTGACAAGATAGAGTCAGGGTCACCTTGATGGAACTTGCAAACAGTCACTATAGCAGCCGTGGGATAGAAAGTACACAAGATAATTATAAAAAGGTCCCTAAACTAATACACTAGACATATATCCACAAAATTCTTTCATTGGTAACATCCTCACATCTTCACAGTGACTGGCACACAATGAGTGCTTAATACTTGGTAAACAACACAATTATTAAAGTACTCATTTAAACAGTTAGATGGCATATGATAGAGCTCTAGACTTGGAGTCAGGAAGACCTGATTTCAAATCCTGTTTAGCTAGGATCCTGGGAAAGTCACTTACCCTCTCTCAGCCTCAGTTTCCTCATCTATAACCTGGGGATAATGAT
>CM053770.1:158840436-158877863 GCA_028658325.1 Potorous gilbertii
CCATTTAACTGACTTTATAAGCAAGTCACTTTCCCAGGATTTCAGTTTTCTCATCTGTAAATTAAGGGAGTTGGACTAGATCACCTTTAAGGTCCATTACAACTCTAATATTTTAGGATATATGAATTAAAATGATCTTTAATTCGAAGGAATAAGCTATCTTAGATTATGAGTTCTTTGAGGGCAAGGACTGTCTTTTGCCTTTTTTTTTTGTATTCCCAGCACTTAACATAATGCCTAGCACCTAGTAGGGGCTAAATAAATATTTATTAACTGATTGACTAATAAGATCTAAAATGAGGTCTGCCAAACTTGGAAAATTATTTATCTTATCCTCAGATGTTTCCGTCTTTAGATACTAGTTGAATCTGTTCTAGGAATTGAGTTGCTGTTCATTTATTTCAGTCATGTCTGACTCTTCATGATCCCATTTGGAATTTCCTTGGCAAAGATACTGAAGTGATTTGACATTTCCTTCTCCAGCTCATTTTTACAGATGAGAAACTGAGGCCAAAAGGGTTAAGTGACATGTCCAGAGTTATATAGCTAGTCGTGACTGAGACCGGGCTTGAACTCCAGAAGATGAGTCTTCTGGACTTCAAGCCCAGCACTCTATCCACTGTATTGCCTAGCTACCAGGAGAGTCAAGGAGTTCTTGAGCTATCTTGTCACAGGCTCAGGGCTACCTAAGCAAGTCCATATTATAATACTTTTGGGTAGGCAGGTAGGTATTAAAATGCCAGACCTGGAGTCAGGAAGACAAGTTCAAATTTGACCTCAGACATTAGGTATGTGATCTTGGGCAAGTTACTTAACTTCTGTTTGCCTCAGTTTCTTCATCTGTAAAAGAGGGGGGGGCAATAATAGCACCCACTATCACCACCCCCAAAGTTGCTGTGATGATCAAGTGAGAAAATATGTGTAAAGAACTTAGTACAGTTCCTGGCACACAGTAGGCATTATATAAATGTTAGCTATTACTACAGTGATGGCAACTACCTTTGGGGACTTTGGAGAGCATTGTTACATCTCCCTGAACTAGATGGGCAGGTACAAACCCTGTCTCTTCGTATCACATTACCCCCAAATACTCAGTAAGTACTCTGCAAACATTAAATCACACTTATAGGTCACAGGGTAGCTTCTCCCCCAGGAAGCTACATCCTGGGTTTGGCTAAAAGTAAGGCATTACCAGTTTTTCCATTGTGCATGTCATAGTTTTGTCTTGTTGCATCTACATCATATGAAAAAATATCATTTAGGGATTCCAGATGTTAACCAATAAAAGTCATTCTTTGACATGAGCCACAGACAAAACAACTCATCATTTTGTATTTGTCTTCTCGCTACACAGGTTCCTGATATTACATGGCAGGAGGGGTGGGTAAGCTTAACAATTGTGAAGACAGCAAAACTATTCGAGATCCTTCTTCATACCTTAGGACCTGCACTCAGTAACAGTAGGTGTTTCTTCAGTTTTGTCTTCCTTGTTTTTATTCTCTCTACTATTCTTGTTCTTGGACCATCTGGCCAATTTGTATGAATCAGGGAGAACAATTGATGCTACAGAATTCTAGGCCACAGTCATAAGTAATGTATCTCTAACTTTGGTTCTATAGCAGATCTAGAGCAAACAATTTATCCCAAGTTTCTACATTTTTCTAAAGCTAGGAATCTACTTCCTCCTGGTGACTAATCAAACTGATGCATATATTGCTACAGCCAAAGACAGAAGGGGAGTAGGAAATGATGAGTTTGAACTTCTAGACATTTAGAATAATGAAAGGATAACGTCTCCTTCTGAGGCCATTTTAAGAAAATAGCTAGCAAGTTGGTGTTTTTTTGAAATGGTTAAGATTTAGTCTTATTCAGGTATGGGAATGAATCAGAGGCAGCCAAAATAGTGTATATAGTCCAGGAAATCTATCATGGTGTCATTTTTTTGGTTGAAGGAATACAGGAAACATGAATCCCAGATCGATGACTACTGGGAAGCAGTGGTAGGAATCTTGAGTTATTTTCATTTAGTGTAGGATAACCTGGGGTCTATGTGACTCTATTTCCCACTCCTTGTTGAAGCTGAGAAAGGACAGCTTTTTAAACATTACTTATATTCTATATTTAACCATTATCCAAAATGTTCTAAATCCTGTTTAGAAAACATAGTCTTTCTCTACTAAAACTGGGGTTTTCCCTCTTATAAGACATGTACATCATCCCCCTATCACTCTACTTAATGAAACCTACTGTCTACTTTCATTGTCAGTTGATTGGTTGGGGATGAGGATAGGGGAAAGAGATTTTTGTTCTAAGTGCAAATTTCATTACATCAAATGTTTCTGCAGAGTTAATGATGTTGGTAACCAATAACCCACTTTTATCAAGCCATATCTATTCAACACTAAAGATTTCAGGTACTGTACAGGAAAAGAGAAGTAATATGGTCTTTGTTGTAATCAATTGCAATGAAAACATCAAGACCTGGTTATTTTAGATAAATGCTGGGAGAAGATGAGGAAAAGGGGAGGAGGAGGAAGGAAAGGAAGTAGGAAGAAAGCACTTAGATCACTTGATTCTGTTTTATTTTAGAAAGAGGTAATTGAGGACAGCTAGCTGGCTTAGTGGATAGAGCACTTGACCTGAAGTCAAGAAGATTCCTCTTTCTGAGTTCAGATATGGCCTCAGACTCTTCTTACCTGTGTGACTTTAGGCAAGTCACTTAACGCTGTTTGCCTCATCTTCCTCATTTCTCAAATGAGCTGAAGAAGGAAATGGCAAACCATTCCAGTTTTTTTGTCAAAGGAAAACCCCAAATGGCATCATGGGGAGTCAGATGTGACTGAAACACCTGAATTACATGTATAAGAAAAAGTAAAATGAAGGAAAGAAGACATCAGCTTTGAACCTGAGTAATGAGAGCCTGGCATGCAAGAAAAGGAACTAAGCATAGACCAATGAGAGCTACAGTATTGAGATATAGATGTATAGACACAGATTTAAGTATTCTAAACAGTCAAAGTGATTGTTAACTGGCCACACTGCCTAAGGCTGTGCCAGCTCTGTGTTCTTAATAAAAAAAAATAGTGATGACTAACGCAAATGGAGGTAGAAACAAAGAAGTATAGAGAGGAGAGACTACAGGCTCAATTTGTATGCTGTCTCACCTGAAGCTATCACTAATAGGGATGAAATTCATCACTGGATAATGATATGTCTTATGTGGACCCTGAACAAAGCATTTGAAAAAGCTCCTCTGGGAGTTTTCATCAAATTTTTCCTGCCTTCAGTTCTCAGGAATCATTTGTTTTCACTTCTCCCCTCTCATTCTCTCTCTAGTCTTAGAATCTACCTTTTTCATAATTTCATTTCTTTTTTCCTCCCACCAGATGTCTGATAAGGTTGACTGGTTACAAAGCCAAAGTGGAGTATGCAAAGTAGATGTTTATACTCCTGGAGATGGCCAACACCAAGACTGGAAAATGGTAAGTAAGGGGCAGTCTCCTTTGGAACAATGAGTTAGGAATTTATGAGATTTCTTTAAAAGGTGCTCTGCTCTTATCACTGCTATTCCGGAAAATATTTAACAACCATCTCTCCCAGGAATGCAGGACACATTTATTTAATCTGTTATACTAACCTTTTCTCCATCACTTTCCTAAGTCTTAGACAATCAATAATAAATCAAGCCCTGGTCTGTAGCCTGTGGATTTTCAAGTTGTAAATGCTTAAACAGAAAATTTAGTGACTGGGTTCTTCCTACACCCTTGAGCACACCTCTGATTCTTACCCTCTCATCCTCCAGTTTTTCAGCAAATGTGGATCCCCAACAAAAGACTGAATCTCCCCAGAGAATAAGGAATTCAGCAGGTTAAAGAGGATCCCCTTCTCTGGAATATATTTCTTAGTCAAATCTGAAAAGAAAGAGCATGTCCAGGCATACTATACTCTTCATGATCCTAACAGTGTGATGTAGTAATACATTTATAACCCAGTTCTACTCTAAAGGCTGGCCTCTGCCTCGGTTCCTCTTCTACTCCCCACCCCACATAACTGCTTTGATAAACTGAACTTCATCTTTGTTAAACCTGGTGCTCAGTACAATCTTTGTTCTTTACTTGGGTTGTAAAATATCACAGAAAAATGTGATCATACAAATAATTCAGGTATAGAAGCTGTATAATAATGACGGGTTTATTAAAAAACCTCACTTTTATGGCTTGCAAAGCTCTGTACATGTGGCATCTCCCAACAGTCCTGGGAGGTAGGTGCTATTATTATTTCCATTTTACAGATGAAGAAACTGAGACTGAAAGAAGTTAAATGACTTGCCCAGGGTCTCACAGCTAGAAAGTGGCTGGAGGGAATTTTAGCTCAGATCCTCCTGACTCCAGGTCACTAGTGCCCTTATCCACTGATCCACTTAGCTACAATAGAAGCTTATAAAGTAACAATTGTTTAAGTTTACCAAGCCTTTTTCTCCCAAGAATACAGGAAAGATAGGTAGCGTAAAGATTCTTATTCCCATTTTAAAGATGAAGAAACTAGGATACAAAGAATTGATGTGACTTGGAACAAGGTTGCACACCTAATAGGTATTGGAGCCAAGTCTTCTGACCAAGTCTAGTGCACTCTTTCCAGGACCATCTCCACTTCTCCTGATCCATGTTTTGTTACTGAACCTATATGACTCCAGAGGTGAAAGTGAGGCTGGTGACTTTGCACGGCCCTACCTCACTTAAATCCAATTCATTTGCAAGTCATGGCATCACCTCCCTGATGTCATGATCCTCTCCCAGAATGAAGCACAAGCAATAATATTATACTCTTTCCACAGTACCAGCACCACCATTCACAAAGAGGCAAAAACCTTAATTGCTCTAATCATCTGCTTTAGGGATATGAGAAAAGGAAATGAAACTTGTCGAAGTTTTTTTTTTAAAGCTAAGGCTCAGTTCTAATCAGTTACCCTTCCTCTTCCATATGTTGCACCGGAGCCCAGTGCTTTTCCATTGCCCAGATACTCTAGGAAGATGGATTTTAGCCAGTATTTATTATTTATTCTTTCCTTGAAAAATAATATACATGCCTTTTAAAGAGTTATAATCTTTAGCTAGGTCTCAAAGCAGAGGTTATTAAATTGGGAAATATAAACTTGTTTTATTAATATTTTGATCGTTATATTTCAAGAGAATTTGTTTCCTTAATCCTATGAATTTTGTTTCATGCATTTAAAATCATCATTCTAAGAAAAGTTCTTAAGGTCTCATACAACAAGGCTTGCAAAGTCTTAAAGTCTGGCTTCACCAGATTGCCAAAGGGATGCATCTTACACACACACACACACGCACGCACACACACACACACACACACACACGTACACACACGCACACACATGCACGCGCTCGCATGTGTTTAGAACTCCTGTCTTTAATGGGCTTCCCAGAGAGAAACAAGTTTTCCCACACCCCTTCCAGGATGTCACTTGATTCTTTTTCTTCTTGTTCAGTTACTACTCATCTCTCTTTTTTCCCATACTGCTATTACATACCTCAGTGGTCTCTCTAATAAGTGAATATCAGGTTTTCATACTTTAGGTCTATTAGGGGAACCTAATAACCAGGCCTTACTATAGGCTCAGGTCTCTGTAAAGGCTTGTGATTTTAAATTTTTATGTCCAAATTTTGTCTACAGAAAAAAAATACAATATACATTGTTATTGAGACTATCCTTCCTCATGTTGTTTCACTTAGAGTAATGTTTTCATGAAACCACTCAAGAACATTAAGTGAGGCATGCCTATATTTTGTTGTCTTCAAAGGAGACTACATCTAAGAGAGAGGGATGTAGCAGAGAAAGGAGATTCTGTAGTTAAGAATCCTGTCTGATTTTACTCTTAGACATGGGATGAAACTGGGTGTCCTTCCCAATGAGAATGGGAACGTAGAATCCAAGTGTGTATCAAAGTTAGAAGCTATCTTTGTCAGGACATCTACAGTTTTCACAGAACTACCAGGTCTTTAATCAACATTATCTCCCCCATTATAATCAGGACAGCTAGGTAAGGTGGTACCTCAGACATTCTGTGTGGCCTTGCACAAGTCATTTAACCCTTGTTTGCCTCAGTTTCTCTGTTTGTAAAATGAGGGTAATAACAGTATCTACCTCCCAGGATTGCTGTGAGGACCAAATGATATAATGATTGTAAAGCACTTAGAGCAATGCCCAGCACACAGGAAACACCATATAAATGTTGGCTATTAGTATTATTTACATCAACGTTTTTTAAAATGTATTAAGCTCTTCATTGTATATTGTGCTCTTTTGGGCTCTATATTTAGCTTATTAACCAGACATGATCCATGGCCCCTACATGTTGTCAAGTGATCCATTTAATCTATCTTTTATGACCATTTAAGACAAACAGTACTAACAGATCCATAAATAACTTGCTAACAAAATGTAATGAATTGGAAAATACTTCTGCTAAATGCTTAATCTATGTAGAGCCTAGATTCCCATTTGAGATGCTTACACTAGTCATTTTCTGTTTGTTTTTCAACTCTTCCTTTTTTAGAAAGGAAAGATAGTTTCAGTTCTAGGTTCTGTGTCCAATCAACAGACATACATTTGCATGTCCACTATGTAAGGTGCTATTAGGGTAGTAGCAAAAGTAGCAAAAAGAATACTGGATTTGGAGCCAAAGGATTTGTGTTCAAATCCTAACTTTGCCTTTTATTACCTGTGTGACCTTGGACAAGTCTCATAACCCTCAGGCTTCAGTTCCTCACCTATAAAATCAGGGAATTGGACTAAACAATTTCAAAAGTCCCTTCCAGCTGTATGAAATCACAGATGTATAAGCCATGGTCTCTGCATTTGGACTTTAGGAGATACCAAGAATTTTAAAAAGTGTATATGTGTGTGTATGGGTATGTGTTTACTCCAGGCTGCAGATATGTCCTACAGTTAATGTCTATTAGCATAATATATGGTACAAAGAAGAGTGGATTTTTAAAACAAGATAAATCAGGTCCTGGCTTTTACATTTTCTAATCTTGTGGTCTTAGACAAATAATTTAATCTTCTAGAGGCTTTTGTAAAATAAGGATAGTCATACTTTTGATGTACGTTCCTCACCATCAAATGAGATAATGTCTGATGAGAGCATTATAAAGCAATAAGCTATTATGATAAAAAAAATACAAAAAAAAGTCCAGTGCTGAGCATAGTACCTTGTACATAGTAAGTACTTAAATATTTGGTATAATTAAATGATAACATCTAATCGGTAAATTGCTAAATATGTCAACTCTTCAGTTCCAAACTAAATGTTTTATTTAACTGATGATAACTATCTTCATTAGTGGCTGTGTTAGCATATCAAAATAATGCTTGTTGAATATGACAAAGTAACAATGTTTAGTCTTTTTCCCCTTCAAGATAATTTTTATGAATGAGCTGAGTTACTAAATAAGAACAATTGTATAAGAAAAGATAAAAGCAATTTGCTAATTCATTTTGTTTATCTACTAGTTTAGATGCAGAGTATTGTTGGACTTAGCTGGCTTTTGTGAATTAAGTATATATGAGGAGGTGGTGAGGGAGGTTGGGTTAAGTTAGTGAAGACTTGGAAAGGGTAGTAAGTTTCTTTATCTGTGAGGCTGTCCTTAATGTACTTTGGATGCATTTCTGTTCTAGTCTGATGAGTCCCTGTCTGCCTTTAAGGAGGCTTCAACTGATCCTGTGAGAGTCTTAAGCTGGCTCAGAAAAGACCTGGAAAAATGTACTTCACGGTTTCATGATATAAAGCAACCACCTGGTGGGGATGTGACAAACAGAGGCGAGCACTCAGGAGACAATCGCAGTGCCTTCACCGTAGACTATTTCAGTTCTGGAGGCAGAACCACTCCAGGCAAAATGCATCTTGAAATGTCTCACACTGAAAACTCTTCCAGGGGCTCCAGTACCTGTAATGGTAGTACTGAGAGTTCAGTAGATGAAGTCTCCTTCTATGCCAACCGGCTCACCAACCTAGTCATTGCCATGGCACGCAAGGAGATCAATGAGAAAATTGATGGCTCTGAAAATAAATGCATCCACCAGTCAGTCTATATGGGTGAGGAATCATTTTCACCCAACAGAACCTTGAGTAAGGTGGCATCAGAATTGGTAAATGAAACTGTCAACTTGTGTTCCAAAGAAAATAGCCCAGATAAGGCTCCTGGCTCTGGAGACAGAGCTACACTCTCCTCGCGGAGTCCCCCAAATCTGAAATATAAGAGCACAATGAAATTTAAAGACTCAAAAGGAGGAAACAAGATAGAGGACAAACCTAAAAAGTCATTCTTTTACAAGGAAGTATATGAATCCCGTAATGCGGGTGATGGTGGAAGAAAGGTATATACGGCATCAAACAGAGCAGATGACTTTACAGCCAGTGTGAGTCAAGGAATCATGACCTATGCCAACAGTGTGGTATCTGATATGATGGTCTCCATCATGAAGACATTAAAGATCCAGGTGAAGGATACAACTATTGCAACCATCTTGCTCAAGAAGGTGTTGATCAGGCATGCTAAAGAGGTAGTCTCAGACCTGATTGACTCCTTTATGAAGAACTTGCATAATGTCACAGGCACTCTCATGACAGACACAGACTTTGTTTCAGCCGTGAAGAGAAGCCTCTTCTCTCATGGAAGTCAGAAAGCCACAGATATCATGGATGCTATGTTGGGCAAACTACACAGTGTGATGGTGAAGAACCCTGAGCCAGTCAAAAGAACATCTAAGGACAAGTCTGAGAGTGTCTCCCTAGTTTCTCTGAAAGGAATGGGTGACCCCAGACATAGAAATATAAACTATTCATCAATGAAAGCTGAAGCCAAATTAAGGGAAAAAACCTATGGTGGCAAGCCAGAAAAAGAAAAGACCTGTGCTGAAACTCTGGGTGAACATATTATCAAGGAGGGGCTGACCTTGTGGCATAAAAATCATCAGAAAGAATCAAAATCCCCAGGCCTCCAGCGTGCAACCCTTGCAGCCTCCAGTAGATCTATTGGCAAACCAGCCACCAAGCTGCCACCACCAGAGAGCCATCCCCAGACAATCTCCCCAGGCCCACTTAACACCAATGCTCTCAGTTGCCAAGAAAAACCAGAAAACTTCCTGTATAGTTCAGACAGTTGGGCTAAAGACCTGATTGTATCTGCTCTGCTCCTGATTCAGTATCATCTTGCACAGGGAGGAAGTATGGATGCCCAGAGCTTCCTGGAAGCTGCTGGGACAACAACCAAGACAACCTCACCTAAGTCCCAACCAAACTCTGATCAGTCCAGCCTTGGGTCTTCTCGGGTGGGAGCCAGTCATGAAGAGGCTGAAAAAAAGGATCTGATGAGTGTCTTTTTTAATTTCATCCGGAATTTACTTGGTGAGACTATTTTCAAATGTGAAGATAGCTATGAAACAAAACCACCAAGTCACCAAAGTAAGGAGGAAGACAACACCTCCCCTGAATCATCCTCGCCAAACTGTCCTCAAAAACATGGTAGTGGAGGTGGAGGTGGTGGCGGTGGCGGGGGTAGTAGTAGTGGTGGTGGCGCCATTGCTGGGCTGACCAAGATGGTGGCTAACCAGCTGGATGGTAATATGAATGGGCAGATGGTAGAACAGTTGATGGACTCAGTGATGAAATTGTGTCTCATTATTGCCAAGTCCTGTGACTCTCCCTTGGGAGAACTGGGAGATGAAAAATCTGGAGATGCCAGCAGGCCGACTTCAGCCTTCCCAGATAGCTTTTTTGAGTGCTTACCAGTCAAGGGCACGGGTACAGCGGAGGCCCTCTTACAGAATGCCTATCAAGCTATCCATAATGAATTAAGAGGTACATCAATACACCCCACTGAGGGGCCCAACAGCGCCAAGGTGATCGTCAGCAATCACAACCTCGCCGACACCGTGCAGAACAAGCAACTGCAGGCCGTTCTCCAATGGGTGGCAGCCTCCGAGCTCAACGTACCCATTTTGTACTTTGCTGGTGATGATGAGGGAATCCAGGAGAAGGTAAGGGAGAGTAATTACGGAGAAATGAGGGGAACTGGATTGAAAGAGTTTCAGGATCAGCCACAGAAAGGGAAGGACGAATGAGAAAAGGGTGAACATTTCTCGGCCTTAGGCAGGTAGCCTTGGGAGGGAGAAAAATTAGGTTTTCATTCAGTGGTCATTATTTTTGAGTAGCAATGATGACCGTTCACATTTATATAAATATTTTAAATTTCCGCAAAGTTTTTTTTTTCAAAGTGGTTTTGTTTTTTTTTTAACAATTTTGTGACATAGGCTTCCTAACTATTCTCATCCTCATTTTACAATGATGTCTAAAGTCAACACAGTCAGCAGATGGGAGAGTCTGGACGCAAATCCTATGTCTTTGGAGTCTCACTTTCAGTATATGGGGCACTACATGAGACTTCCTTAAAAGAGTAAGGAAAATGAGAGATGATTTCTTTCTATATCCCTATTTTTTCTTTGAATGATGAGAAGCAAAGAAGGGAGAAAGCAAAGGGGTTAAATTGGTTTCATGTATTTCTTTTATTAATTGAAGAAAATATATGGAATAAAAAAATGAAAGCTTCTATTAGGTTTGATGAAGAGTTAGAGCTAACCTAGTATACCAGGACTGAGATAGAAATAAGCCAGTTCTGATTATTTATTATTTGATGAAAGGGAATGAGAAGGCCTTGCTCCCCATTTTTCCAAATATACAGATATGAGGGGATCTACCACGTGAGCTTCTCATTACCTCTGATTGCTTTACGTGAAAGATAATATTAGGAACTCTTAATCTATACTGGTGCTTAGGAATAAGAACCAGTTTAGGCCAACAAAAAAAACTTGGACTTTCCAGGGCTGAACAAGGAGAAAGTACAGTTCAGGGACCATAAACAGAGAACTAGATTCTTAGTCCTCATTTGCCCCTTTATGATGGTGTGCAACTATCTTCTTCATTTTGGGTCTCACTTTTCCAAATCTGTCAAATGGAGAACAAACCATGTCATTTAGTGCAGTTACAGGATACCTTCCTTACGCTACCAGGTATCTACAATTCTGCTGCAGAGAAATGAAGGAAAGGGCAGCCCTCCACAACTCCAACTGTCAAAACTATAGCTATATAGTTCATGACATATGCTCATAGACCAGTCTTTTCAGTTACAACTTACACGAAGACTATTGTGTGTCCTCCTTCAAGTTGTCTGAATTCAAAGAGGACCAAAACGGCACCACTATGTTGAGGTAAAGGTGCTGTGTGTCTGACTGCATCTGATCAAAAAAACAAGCTTGGAATGCTCTCCTACAAGTCAGACACAAATAGTCCATGTGAACATTTAGAGCAAAGATGTCTCTAAATTTGCACATCTCATGTTTCTTTTGAGCTACCTAACTAACTTGCTGTGGTGGAAAGACCAATGGAGTCGGAAGTTGTTCGGTTATTTTTCAGTCGTGTCCCAACTCTTTGGGATCTCCTTTGGGATTTTCTTGGCAAAGATACTAGAGCAGTTTGCCATTTCCTTTTCCAGCTCATTTTACAGACGGAGGAAACTGAGGCAAACAAGCTGAAGTGACTTGCCTAGGATTATACTACTAGTCAGTGTCTGAGTCTTACTGATTCCAAGTCCAGCACTCTGCTCTACCACCTAATTGACTTAAGCGAGGATCCTTAGCTCCCCTGACACCTAGTTGTATATGTGCATGTATATTCTGGTCCATAGAAATATCTAGTAATCAGGCTACCTTCCTCCTCTATTTTACACTTATTCCTCAGTCTACAGCATCATTCTATTGTGACAGCTCCCTCATTTCTATTTCAAAGCTATCACAGAATCATAGACTTTTAGAAGTGGAAGGACTTTAGGAGAGCCATCTAGCTCAACTTTCTTATTTAATTGATATGGAAAAATCATGGTCCAGATGATGAATCAATTTATCTAACTAGTGAGTCATAAAGTCAGGATTAGAATTTAGGTCCCTTGACTTAAAAACTTTATCTATCTTTACATGTTATACCATGCAACTTTATACAATTTTAATCATATTTGCCTTATTAAAATATTATTACTAAACAATACTAAATTGTTACAAATAATTATACCAATACTTGTTACAATAAATATACATTGTTAACAATTTACAATAAGTGTAAATTGTTAACAATACTTACTGTTTTGTTACTAAAACAATAAACAGACCTCAGATATTTCTGATATCATGAACTGGTTCCATGAAAACATTTTAAGTGAAACTACTTTCATTGCAGGGGCCAACTAGTTCATAACAAAAAAAAAATTTATAAATGGAAGTGGGTTTTTTTTCTGCATGGCCAAAATTTATACTGCAAAAAAACTTAAAAATTGATCTTTTTTTGAAAATAATAGGGCTGGTTTAGGCAGGAATACATGACTATGGCTTGGATGGATGGATGGAGACTAGATTACAATCCCTAAAGTTTGGGGTGGAAGTAAAGAGTTGGAGGATGGGGGGTGGTGGTAGAACTACACGGGAGGACAAGAAGCAAGGAATCCAATGGTTTCCTAGAAAAGGTTGGGAAAATACTTATTCTTTCTTCCTAATAACAAGAACAATAGCTAAAAGAGAGATTTAAGAGCAAAATTCTTCATGGGTGTTATCTCCTAGTTTTTAATTTATGGTCCAGAGATAACAATTCTCAGATGAGTTTGGATATTATTTCTTAAAACCACCCATAAAGCTTTATTGTCCATCGATGATGAAGATGTATCCATTTCTCCTCAAAGGAAAAAAGAAATGGAGATGTACTGACTGTTGAGAAAGGGGGAGAGTTGGTTAGACTTGTAGCCTCTGGGATCAGGACCCTCTTTCTCTTAGTGACTGGAAAAATAAATAGGGCAAATAATGGAATGACCACTTTGAACTTGTATGAATTGAACTGAGTTGATCAAACCTCAAGGTTTTGTTACGCTCCTTTTTCTTTTGTGTTCTGGAAATAACTAAGTGGAACAATTTACTTGCTGCTTTGTTGAGAATTTGACTGCTACCGATCAGTCAGGCTCTTAATCAGCAACTCTATGAAGTTCTTAACATCTCTCTGTGATAAGTAGCAACCCAAAAGAAGAACAAAGTTTTAGAAGGGATACTTGGTCTGAGCTGAGCTGTGCTCATTATTAGAAGTTCAAGTCAATCTTGAAGGACTTTCTAATATGCACTAACTTTAGGGTGGGCCTTGCTTATAATGTTTATTGCAGCAACGGGGTTGGGACAACTTCCTATTGGTTATGCCTCCAGTGAAATCTTTCTTTGGTAAAACAGAAGGTGCTTCAGCATCTAACAGGGGCCCCAGTAGTTACTACAAACATCAGATGTCTTTGAAAGACAGGGCAGTAATGGGAAGAGAGCTAGGCTTGAATTTAAAAGACTTGGTTTGTTCCACTGCTTGCTTAGCTGTGTGACTGCCATAGGCAAGTCCTTTCACCTCACCTCTACTCACAGTCTACTCATCTTTAAAATGGAGATGATAATTACTCACCCTCTGCATCTTGAAAGGGGTGTTGTGAGGAAGGAAGGCACTCTTGACGCTCATTATAAAGCAACCTATAGTGCAAGCTGTTGTTATCTGGGCTTGCAGATGTTGAAGGTGTGATTGCCCTTAACCTGAACTGAACCTCTTACCACAGGCATATCCTCAGTGTGAGTGGAAATAAGAGATCCATCCCCAACCTTTTACTAGTCCCCCCCACTAATTGGGAGATATTTTTTAAAAAAATTAATCCTAGTTATTTGCCAATGATTTCTGTTGGGGATTAATTTAGCCACTGAGGTTGGGGGTGGGGGGGTTAGTTTGGGTGATCCTGCTAATCCAAACAAACACATTATTATTGCTGCTGAGGTTGAAATTATAATCATTAATTCATCCTTTTATAGAGGGATTGGGTTAGGGGTGGGAGAGAGCTTTTTGTCCAATGGGTATTTCCCTGTCCTTCCTCCAAATGTTTTTGAGTTCCCTGTCTCAAGTTTTTGTCTTGATAACTTCTAAAGTTTCTGTAGCCTGAACCCCTGTTTCTCAATACAAACTCTGCTACAAATCCTGCTCTGCCCTCCATCCCAGCACCAGACCTTTGTCCAGGAGCACAAAGTGAAAGGGAAGGAGGGAAAAAGCAAAAAGTAGTCTCCTTGAGGACAAGGCCTATTTCACTTTTTGTTATTGTATCTGCAGCACTGAGCACAGTGTCTGCCACTTAAAAAAAATGCTTGTTCAATTTAAATGAATTAAAAGAAGAAACAAGGAAAAGAGGAATAGGACACAGAAAGGACATGGAGGTGCCAGTTTTTTAGTTTATAGAGGATTTAAGAAGTAAGGATCTTTGGCAATTTGAGTTTTGAAGACTAGTAAAAATTGACCATAGCTGAATGATTGGGAAAACATGGAGTGTGAGCAACACTACCTCCCAGGAAATCATTTCAATTCCTGCCCTCAAGAAAGATAAAATTCATTGGAGAACTCTTTTCCTATTCTTAGACAAATGGTCATTGTGTTGTCATTCGACTCTTTAAAAGACCTCCAGGAAAAAATACCTCTCTAATAGCCCTGGCAAACAAGAGTTCTTGAGTTCTGGCCTGAATTCTTCCTGCTGTAAATTGCCAAAAGCCCATTCTATTTATTTATTTTTCTTGACTGTGAATCCCTAGTGATGCCTTTCCAGTCCTATAGACTTGTGACCATCTGACCTTCTGTTACTCATTTTTTTGTCCCAGCTCCTCCAGCTTTCTGCTGCTGCCGTGGATAAAGGTCGAAGTGTCGGGGAGGTCCTACAATCAGTACTCCGCTATGAGAAAGAACGGCAGCTGGATGAGGCAGTGGGGAATGTAACTCGGCTGCAGCTACTGGACTGGCTGATGGCGAACCTGTGAGCAGTGCAGGCCCTCTGTGTCCCCTTTCCCAGCAGTGGGGCCGGAGGCTGGACATCCCCCTCATCCCACTCCGTGTACCCTCCCCACCTCTACCTACTTCCCCTGCCTCCCTGCCTGCCTGCCTGCCTACCCACTGTCACAGAGCCCTGAGAGTCTCCATACCACTCACGTGAAACACATGACATCTTATGCTGGTCACTGAATTTTGCAGATTTTCCTATCCAAACAAGCATGGACGTAAAATAAACACATTACGATTAAAGGGCTCACAATGTTTGGTTTCTTTGGGAACTGGTGGGATGACAAAGGTAGGCATCTCAGTTTTGAAAAACAATTTTGACCAAGGTATTAAACACCTTCAGGCTGGGAGGGAACTAAAAGAATCAATGTATCTATCCCCCTGATTTCAAACCAATATTACAGAGTCCACTCCAGATAGATTACTACTCTGCCTTTTCTTCAATATTTCTCTCAAAAGAGATACCACAACCTCTCAGCAATACATTTAGTCATCTTTACAGCTCTTAATAGTGAGGAACTTCTTCCTACTACAGTGTTAAGATCATTCCCTCTTGTCCGGTCTGTTCTCTGTGAAGAGGAAATCTTGCACCAACTTTACATGTAGTTGAAGACAATGGGTTACTATACTCAGCATTTTATTGAAAGGCAGCCAATAACAGTGAACAGAGTATTAGAACTTGTTGGGAAGTCACTGGGTCCACCATGGAGGTAAGCATGGCTTATATACCAACATCTGTTTCAGAGGTTGAAGAGGTAGAGAATAGCTAGATCATCAGATTTAGGTAAGATCATCAGTGCCAAGTCAACATTCACATTCATACCCCATGACATTAATATGACAATGGACACAGGGGAGGAAAATTAGAAATATTTTGGAAGATGAAGTTTCAAATTTAGAAATAAAAGAGATGACAGGTCTACCAAACTCTTAGTAGGTTCAAACCTACCGATTTTGAATATTTTTTTTTAGAAGTTTTGCTTCTTCAGGTTTTTTTATGACACTGCTCTCTTCTGGTTCTCCTCCAACCTGACTGGCCACTCTCTCTTAAGTCTCTTTCACTGGTTCAGGTCATGCCTATTAACTGTGTCCCCCACACGGATCTATCCTTGGACCTCTTTTTCTTCTCCTTATTGTCTCATTTAGTGATCTCACCAAGTGTGATGAGTAAACTAGGTGACAGCGTAGTAAAGAAGAATTCTGAAATGATTTAATGACTGGGTCAAAGGACACTGATCCATTAAAGTGTTCCATGGGTTTAAATATTATCCCTACATTGATGATTCCCAGATCTAGACATTTAATTCCTGTCACTCTCCTGAGCCACAGTCTCAGAATATGCTGAATATGACCTCTGACAACATGAAAAATAGAATTTCTTCTATATTAGCAGAGTTACTATACTCAGCTATATATTTCCCCCCATTTTATTGAAAGGCAGCAAATAATAGTGTATAGAGTACTAAGACTTGTCAGGAAGACATTGGGTTCAAATCTCACCTCTGATACTAGCTGGGTGACCATGGGCAAGCCATTTAACTGCCCTAAACTTCAGTTTCCTCATCTGTGAAATGAGAATGATACCTACAGCACATAACTCATTATGGGAGAATATGTGCAAAGTCCTTTGCAAATTTTAAAGCCCTATATAAATATGACTCTTTTTCTTAAGAGGTTCTAAGGACAGCATTGAGAAAAACATGGCTGCTTCCTTTTATTGTAAAGGTGGGAAGTATGGATATGGAACATTGCACATACTGTCAGATATAGGTAATATATTGCTTTGTTTTGCTAAACTTAATCTTTGTTATAAGAAATTATTTGCTGAGTGGGTTTGGGGGAGGGTTTTTTATAATATGACATAAAGTATCAGTAAAAATGGGATGAATGGGTTTTTTCCAAAGAGTATGGAGGTATGAACACAGATCCTGTCCATTATAGGATAATACAGTAAGCAGGATCTGAGTGATTGATTCTTAATGCTAAATATTATCAAACTGCATATCTAGAACCATATCTAAATACTCCAGTGTTCTCTCTCTATGTTCTCTCTCTACTTCTAAGAAATAGCCTCAGTTGTGCTTCTTATGTTTCATATGTCTTTCTTTGATCTGAAGAAAACTAAGACATATTTCATTTACAGATATGAGCCAGCATTCAGTTTAAATGATATAAAAATGATTGGGAGAGAATCTAAGAAAATAATCCTGATGCAGGTTGAAAAATACCCAGGGCACTGGTCCTTCTGGTATGTGTATGTGTATGTGTGTGTGGGTGTGTGTAGGTGTGTGCATGTGTATGTGTGTGTGTGTGTGTTTATGGGGGAGGGGAATTACACCCCCAGCAAGAGGAATCATGCCAGCTGGCTGTGTGAATGGACATTTTTTTAATGAACCTATATAAATTAAAAACAACAATCTGAAATATTGTACAATATAAGAGTGGTCTCTAATATAAATCACTGGTGGAAAGGAACAGAATCCATCCCCAATGAAGGTCATACAATGGGTGGTAAGAACGATGTAGGGTTCTTGGGAGATGTTTCTTTCTTATGTTCTCCCTCGGAGCCTATACATGCCTTTGATTCCTCATTTGCCTCTGGTTTTCCTGTGGCTTCCATTAAAGGTGGCAACCAGACACTGGTTACCCCTGCGACTTCCATTTTGCCTTCACCCAAAGGATGGGTGGAGGCCTGCTGACTATTCTCAGTGGCTCCATCTTTGGTTTTGTCTGTGATCTCTGTCCCAGCGGCCTTTTCTGGTAAGAGAAAGATAAAAGACAAGTGAATAAAAAGTGCTGATATATGAGTACACCCTTTCTCACATACCTGGTGGTGTGTCCCTGGGAAAAGAATGGTGGAGAGGATAGTGACAAGTAACATTAATCATTCTGCAATGCCAGTTCAGCTCCTAGATGGGATGGGGAAATAACTTAACCATCAAATTTCTTCTACCTCTTAGAACAAGTATCAAAAGCTTAGCTATATTTGCACCCTGTGATTTTAAAAGTGCCACAAAACAATAGGGATGTGTCTTCTCTGTATCTATATTTCTCTGTGACTGAGTTTCCTCTTATTATATGTATCTCTTTTCCCTTCTATGTTGCTCACTTTGCCTTCCTTTTTCTCTTCCTACACCTATTAATTTCCCTTCTACATATCCCTCCTTCCTCTGTTTCTCTCTACTGGTTATATTTAAGGCAGAAAATATTTTAAAATGATTTGTTGTTTTAACTGAAAAACTCCATATTTTGCATGATATTTGTCTTTATATTTGTCTCATTCCAAAAGAAAAAGTCTAAATAAATTTTTTGACAAGGGCTGTCAATTAAAAAAAACCAAAAAACCAAAAACACAACTTTCCCCACATCTGTTCTAGATGTTAATCACATCATTAAGAGATTTTGGTATAAACAAAAATCTAGTCAATATTAGATTCATTTAAATTTTTAAAATGAACTAAGATTAAATGGCATCTTATGCTTATTTGCATTATAATTTTCCATCTTTAAAAGTAGCAGCAACAGTAACTTATTTTCATAAAGTTGTAATACTTTACAATTTACAAAGCAGTTTCTCTCTCCCTATGTTGGTAGGAAGAGTTTCCTCACTCAACATTTTCATAAAACAATGAAATCACAGGTCTAGTCAGTCCCTAAAGCTTTCCTTAAAATTACCCTGAGAGGCAGTTTTCTGAAGAAGAAATCAAAGCTATCACAAGTCATATTAAAAAATGGTCTAAATCACTAATAATGAAAATTTAAATAATTCAGAATTATCACCTCACATCTATCAAATTACTTAATATGACAGAAAAGGAAAATGACAAATGTTGGAGGGGGATATGGAAAAATAAAGACACTAATGAACTGTTGGTAAAGCTGCAAAATGGTCTGTCTAACCATTCTGGAGAACAATTTGAAACGTATATACCCCAAGGGCTGTAAAACTATGTACCCTTTGATCTAGCAAAACCACTACTAGGTCTGTATTCCAAGGAGATCAAAGGAAAAGGACCTATTTGTATGAAAATATTGATAGCAGAGCAGCTCTTTGTGTGGTAGTAAAGAATGGGGAACTGAGGGGCATGCCCATTAACTGGGGAATGGCTGAATAAGTTGTGGTATACAATTGTGATGGAATACTATTGTGCTGTAAGAAAAGATGAAGGGGACAGCTTCAGAAAAACCTGGGAAGACTTGTATGAGCTGATGCAAGCCAAAGTGAGTGCTATACACAACAACAGTAATATTATAATAGTAACCAACTGTGAAAGACTTAGCTACCCTACAACTCTCCCAAAGGACTCATGACGGAAAAGGCTACCCATCTCCAGAGAGACTCTTGAATGCAGACTGAAGCATATTTTTTCACTTTATTATTTTTAATAATATGGCTAATGTATAAAGGTTTTGTATGACTTCATATGTAAAAGGGATATCATATATCTTGCCTTTCAATGGGTGAGAGAGGGGATAGAGAGAGGGAGAGAATTTGGAACTAAAAAATATTTTTAAAAAAATTAATCACCCTATGAGGTAAATGATAGATGATGCCAGAAGGAACCTCAGGCCCAAAATGGTCAGCTGATTTGCCAGAACCATTGCAAGTGACCATCTATGCTGGGAATATAATGCAGATCTCTCAACTGACCTCACACTCTTTCTATTCAACAAGGATTCCAACAGTTGAGTATGGGTGGATATATGTGAATCATACAATAAAAAGAAATTGCTAAAGGTGAAAGGGTACAGAAATAGAACAGCAACAGAACAGGAACGACCAAGAAACTAAAGCAACAACAGCAAAGGGCTGGAATTCTTGAAGTGGAACTCAGTGAACCCATTAGTCAAAGACTTTTAGTCCAGAGAACTCTATATCCATAGACACCTCCATAAGTGCCAGACTCTCTGGGCTGCTGGACGAAAGAACTAGAAAGCTGTAGAGTTATACCTATCTTTCCCAAGCGGGCTTGCTGCTGGGTTTTCTCCTTCTTTTCTGCTAGGAAGCAATGGTTGGTTTTCCTTGTGTTCTGGTTTTTAGAGCGTCCTTTGAGATTCCTTGACTCCTGAATCCAGATATGCTTGAGAGCCTGGTCAGGAGTCATTCGAAGTGCAGGGTCCCATCTAGAAGTTAGCAAAACCCCAAAAAGAATTAGTTATTTTCACTGGATTTTTTTACTACAATGTTTTTAAAAAATAGTCTACATAAAAATTCTTCTAATTTAAAACAACTTCAAAATCAAAGGTATCATTATAAAATAGAGATAACCATATCTGTTGGACTATAAGGCCACTGTGAATATAAACCATTCTCATGAGTCAATGTATAAACATGAATATGTAATGAAAAATATCTTAGAATCATATAAAATCCAGGTTTTATATAAATCATATGTTTGTAAGGATGGAAGGAAAGTGGATTCTAGATTTGGACCAAATGTGATAATAGCATCTAGTTATATAAACCAAATATTTGTGAAATCTTTTAAGAAAAAAATGGATCCCAATTATCTTAAAGGTTCTTCTATATGATATTTAAAGGAAATAGTAAAGAATCTCTCTACCCATGAGACACTATAAAATCAATCAATCTAAAAGACTTCATCCATTAAGCACTAGAGAAGATTAGATTAAATTCTTGAATCATAACTCTGTATCTTGAGAAACGACACATAATAATATATAGAAATGATCTGTCAGTTTTACTGTTTCTCCAAAAGTTGTATACACAAAGACTATCTCTTTTATGAACTCTCTAAAAAAATCCAAACTAAAAAGTTTTGAGAGAGTAAACTAGTAAGCAATATCTTGAGGAAAAGTGGGCCATAAGGAGCCGGGAGTGTGTGTATGGTCATCCTTCGTTGCTGAAGAAGACCATGCCATCAGAGAAATGATGACATGATTTGCACTTGACTTTGTTTTGAGTGAGGGAGGGCTGTGTAGGTCACCAGTCTCACTTCTCCTCCAGAGCCATCTGAATCCAGTGACCAAATATTCATCAAGGTGAAAGGAGATGACCCAAGATGAGGCAACTGGGGTTAAGTGACTTGCCCAAGGTCACACAGCTAGTGAGTATCAAGTGTCTGAGGTGAGATTTGAACTCAGGTTCTCCTGACTCCTGCATTGGTGCTCTATCCACCGTACCACCTAGCTACTCTGGGAGGGGGCAGTATTGGCATTAGGATTACATCCAATATCTGTTGTGATTCAGTTGTTTTAGTCATATCTGAATCTTTGTGACTTCATTTGTGGTTTTCTTGACAAAGATCCTTGAGTAATTTGCCATTTCATTCTCCAGCTCATTTTTATAGATGAGGAAAGTGAAGCAAAAAGGGTTAAGTGACTTGCCCAGGGTCACATACACAGTAAGTATCTGAGGCCAGATGTGAACTCAGGTCTTCCACACTCTAGGCCTAATGCCCTATCCACTGTGCCACCTCTAGTTGCTGCCCCTGCATCCAATAACAAGACCCTAATTTCATTCAATCTCTTTTTTTAATTTCTTCGTTGTATTCTACAAAAATTAGTTATATTGCATACACCAAGTGATTTCAATCAAATCAACTATAATGAATGTTCTAAAAGCTATTAAAGCTTAAAACTGCACTAAAATTTTGACAAGCCCTGAAGTATAATTTGATCCAAGCATGGAGTCAATTCACTGAGCTGCACTCCAAACTCAAGAATAACTGATAAGATTTCTTGAGTAGAGTAAGTTTTCTATATTAAGTTTATTAATAATTCAGTAATAGTTTATAGTAATGCATCATTTATCTGGATTTGTAAAAGAATGAGGTGTTCTACCAATGTGAATTTTCTAGATAGCTGAAATTTGCCCCTTTTGTTAAAAATTTTCAATTTTACCAACTTAACCAAAGCAGTATACATTTCCCCCCAAACTCCTTTAAGAGATTATAGTGAATATCATTTAATCTCTGATTAATGGTTCAAACCCATCCTTATAAATCTTTATCAGTTACTGTAGCATGACTATAATGCAGGAATGCCTTCAGAGGCTAATTGGCTAGGCTCCCAAGACTATTATCATTTTAGTTCCTTCTCAGAAGGATATTTTTAAATAAAATACTAAATTTTATCATAAATTATACTATTAAAATATATCATATTACCAAGGAAACCGAGTGTTGAAATATATATCAAACTAAAAAAAAAAACAAGTTCAGATCTTGGATTAAGAGATTCGGCTCTTGAGTCATCCCTTAAACAACTTCCACTTTGATATTTCTGACATTTGGTCTAGAAAACCAGGTTTAAAGGTTTATTGTTAAAATAATTAAATTAAGAGTAAATAGGCTAGGACTAAGGTTGATATAAATAAGTTGCATGAATTTTAGTGAATGGATTTCATAACATTTTTGTGATTGTCTATTTCTAAATTCTCAACTCTTTGATCTTAGAGTTCTTAGAAGATCTCTGGAGATCTTCAAGAGTTATCTTAGTTACTCTAGTTGCCATCTAACCTAGAGGCTCCTTGGAACTCATCTAATCCAACCCTCTCATATTACAGATAAGGAAACTGAGACTCAGAGGTGACATCATTTGATTGTAGAGGTTGTCAGACCTCCAGGTAAGATTGTAGCAAGCTCAATATAGCTTCCCCAAGAGGAAAGTAGGAAGCAAGGCTACCTCTTTATTCTAGACTTAGGGAGGATAAGCTATATATATAGGGAAACCACATAATTTTTGTCTAGTTCATGATTGACCTAGTAAGAGATTCCAGATATTCAAGTCACAGTTCAATAATTAAATGAACCTACCAGCAAGAGGGATGGCACTAAAATCACATGATATAATAAAAAAATAAGAGAGGCAGAGTGCTATTGTGGATAGAGGGCTGGCTTTTGAGTTAGGAAGATCTGACGGATTCTGACACATACTAGTGATGTGACCAAGCAAGTCTAACATTATAGTTACCAGGTAAGTTGCTTATTTCTTTCCACAAAGGGAATTCATCCCAATAAAGTTAAAGGTCCAGAAGAAAAGTAAAAAGTGAACTAGACTCTGAGCCAGGTAACCTGAAGTTTAAACCCCATCTACAATATCAACTAGTTGTGTGACTGTAGACCAGTCACTTAATTTTACTGAACTTCATGCTCCTCTTCTGTAAGACAGGGATAATAACACTGTATGTATCAACCTTCACAAGGTTATTTTAAGGACAGCACTTTGTAAGGTTCAAAGCATTAAAAAATGTGATCTGTGGCTACAGCAGCTACTGCTGTTCCCTTCTGAATCTGTTTTCGTGTCTCAGTGAAAGTAAGACAAGGAAATTGGTCATTGCAGTATGAACTAGGCAGATCCTCATTTCTAAGATTCAAAATAAGAGACTTGATTCTTGCCATAATCAAACAATTTTAGTGGTCTTTGCAAGAGCTATGAAGCACCAAATCCATGAGTCAATTCTTACCCTGGAAAACACGTGGAGGTAAGGAAGAAAGGAAGCAGTGAAATTAACAAAGCAACCTAAAACTCTGTTGCCCCTTGTGAGTAGGCAAATGTCTATTGGCAAACTTCATGTTAAATTCTACAGTCATCTGATTGAAGTCCTATGACGTAGGGCAATGATAACACAAGTAATGAGAAAGAGCTGAGAGAAAGATGCCCTGACCAAACTCACATCAAGCACTTTTTCAGAAAGTCCAGAAAGCTGGTATCGTAGGTTTTCAGCACCATGGTGAGATCCTTGGAGTCTGGATATCGTTTTTTCCCCCTGTTGTTGGTTATATTTTTAGGAAAACCTTTGGAATCTTTAGAGATACAACATTCATTTTTAGTTTCAGGTACAAATACTCCTCACAATTAAAACATTCTCCCAAATGCTCTCCCAGCTGAGTACCTGATCCTCTGTAGCTGGTGAGAGACTTTGTCAATTTAGCTCCACCCATTAGAACTGATTACTCAATTAATTCTAGGAAATCCCACCTGTGCCTCCCTGCTATCCACTCCAGTACAGACACCTGAATTTGTAGTCGAGTATATAAGTACACGTACACACACACACTTTAAAGTGAATCATCTACTAGGTACTTTTAATTTTGAATAGCAACTTTTTAATGACATACAACAAACTTCTGAGCCTCCCTTTCTTTGACACTACCCCCTCCTCTCCCTCCAGGAAATGCTATATGTTCAAGGAATGCGCTCCAAGATTAATACTTAATCAAGACATGATTTTAAAGATAACTTGAATTATCCATGACACTGCTCCTGATTATCAACACAGATAATTGAGTTAATGATATATACAAGTCATGAATGTAAAATAATGTGATCATATATTAAAAAACATATATCAGAATTCTTTTCACCTGCTAAGTACTTAATGAACACTGGAGTTTAATTGAAATGTGGAGTGGTTTAATGGAAATAGTGTTAGTTTTGGTGTCAGGCCAAGTTAAAATCTTAGTTCTACCCTTTAGTACTTATGTGATCTGACTAGAGTTACAACTAATGATTCTGCCACAATACATGGCAGAAGCAGCAAAGGCTTATGGGATAAGGTGAGGAGACCTTGGGACATTAAGCCTTAAGGGTGAAGACCAGGCCATTAACAGGGGTGACATGAGAACAGGACAGATTAAGGAGGAACTCACCTGTTGTGTGGCTACAAGGTGTGTGGGGGTGAGGGGGGAAGGCAGCATGATATCCAGTTGTTTCCTATTTTAGTTGATTTTTCTTACCAACTAGTTGCTACTTGCTAAAGAAGAACACATGCTATCCCCTAAATTTTGGTACCCTGGAGCTAAGCCCTATTGTCCCATGCTAGCTGCAGTGCTAAGACTTTGGATATGTCACATCCTCTCTAGCCATAGTTTCCTCATTTATATGATGAAAGTTCTAGACTGATGATGTTTATGATGCGATGAAAAGTACATTGGATTCATATTCAGAAAATGTTGGATTGAATCCTGGCTATGTTACACACTACTTATGTGACCTTGGGGAAGTCACCTTCCGACAAGTTTCCTCAAAGATCTTATCTAAGATGAAAATCATATATGTGTATATACATATAGCATGTCATATATGTATATGTATGTATGTGTATGTGGATATACACAATAACATATACATGATCTGCACACATTAAAATGGATCTATGATCTCATCAATTCAGGAGTTACCTCCCGGTAATGCAGATCACAGCCCAACTATGACTCCCCATTCTGAGCACCTCTTATTTTTGTCCTCCAAAAAGTTTACCACCAGAGCTCCCCTGGATTCTGGAGGTTTTCTTTATTTTCTCCTGGCAAAGTGAGAGTACCACCGAAATATTTTGGCTGCCTATCTATTATAATTCATTCTTGACATATGACTAGGAGGACATTTGCTCTTTCATTCATATATGTGTATGTAAATATTATATTTCTGTATGTGAAACGTGTATAGGTTTGTATGAATACACATGTGGGAGGTTAGAGACTGATTTCATGGATGTTAGCATTGCTTAGAACAATCTGGAATTCTCTTTAAGGAAAGCCTTCAGAACCCACTCAAAGACTAGAACGTGGCTCATATTCAGATACTGAAAGTACTCTGGACAATCCTCTACCACCATCCTCAATTTCATTATTGTCACTGATGATCCCTCTCACAATTTGACCAAAATTTGAAAAGGTTTTCTTTGCCCTTCTCAATTCCTACAACTAGGAGTGTATTGATAAATGTTTAACAATGGGAATCTGAAAGAAAAATTACACATGACACATCTTTAAGCTTAATTCTCATTTTCTTCATCACTTTCTTAAGTCTAAACAATCAACAAAACAGTAAATCATACCCTTATTTGTAGCATTTACCAATTTCCAAGGTATAAATGTTCACACTTGGAAAATTTAACCATCAACTCTTGAGAGCCCCAAATGAGTTGCCTCCAGCACACCCTTGTCTTCAATCTTCTACTCCATCCCACTTCATCCATACACAGCATGATCATATCTTTGACACCTAACCACCTCTTAGAGCTGCACCATCTATGAAACAGGAAATTTTGAAATTGCATTCTCCAACCACAACTAGTTCCAAAAGAACCTAAGGCATCAACACTCCCTGCCCCTTAACTTAACAATTTCTTGATAGTTGGGTATATGTCCTCCTGGCTGGAGAACCCATGAAGACTAAGGAGGTTAAATACACTCGCTGGCTTGTGCTAAAGAATATACACTGAACTAAAGTGAACTTTGAGATAAAGGTGGCAGCTGGATGATTGTCCTTCATGTTCAGAAACTGTAAAGAGGAGAGCTGGATATTCCACAGCTAGTAGATATCCCCAAGGTAGAAAGGATAAAAAGCAGTACAATTCCAACATTAGGGTCTTCAGTTTTATCAAAATGATAACTGAAATGCTATTGGTGACTTGTTAGCTCCTAATTATCATCTTTATCTAGTGAACTAAACATACATATACATAAACGACATATCATCTTCAGGTATAAATTGTCATTCAACATCCCTCCCAACTTGTATCACTTATAATTTGATAATGAGGAGCTCAGACTTCCAGAGTTCTCATCTCTCTCCTGGCCTCTAAACCTGTACCACTCACTGCCTACTAGACATCTCCAAGTCAACATATCAGAGGCATCTCAAACTCATTCTGTCTAAACAAACCTAATTGTTCTTCCCCCAAAATTTGTTCTTTATACAAACCTCTCTATTTCTATTGAAAGTCCTACCACCTTCCCAGTCATCTAGGTACATAATTTCAATTATCCTTGACTCTTTCCTCTCCTTTACACCACATAACCAGCCAGATGTCAAATATTGTGGTTTCTTCTTCTGCCACATCTATAAGATCTGCTCTCATTTCTGCACTCACAAATTGCGAATAAGATAAGGATAGATAGACAGACAGACAGATCGATAGATACATGATAGATAGGTGGATGGATAGATGGATGGATGGATGGATGGATAGATGGATAGATAGATGGATGGATAGATGGATGGATGGATGGATGGATGGATAGATGGATAGATACATAAGGACACAGACCCAGAGAATCACAGGTTCCAAGACTGACATAAAATAGCCGGTATTTGGACCTATATCCTCTAATCCCAAAGCCAGCCCCCTTTCCATTGACCTCTGCTGCAGGCTTATCTCTCATGCTTAGAAGGCATGATTACCACCAGCACCCCTTAGAATCCTGTACTTAATTACCTCATGTGCCATCTCTGAGAGTGTCTTTCCTGAACTTCCTAGCTGTTATTATTCTCTTTCACCAAATTGTGTACATACTGATCTTTTTGCATGCTGTATTCACAGTAAAAGAGTGCACTGGATAGAATGCCAAGCCTTCATGAGTTCAAATCTGGCCTCAGACACTGACTAGCTGTGTGACCTAGACAAGTCACTTAAGGCTGTCTGCTCCAGTTTCCTCATCTATAAAATGAGCTGAAGAAGGAAATGGGAAACCACTCTAGTATCTTTGCCAAGAAAATCTCAGATGGAGTCATGAAGAGCTGGACTCAACTGAAGCAGATGAATAACAAAATCTCCAGTAGAATGTAAGTTTCTTGAGGTCAGACATCTTTTTTTCATTTATTTTTTTATTCCTAGAACCTAGCACAATATCTTGCACATAACAGATATCTATTAATACCTATTTTATTGGATTGTAATTACTAGTCTTTTCTCTATAGGAATCTCTTCCCTTCATATTCTAACAAGTATTTAGCTAATCTCAGTCCCCTCTGGTTTTTTATGCTTCTTAACTGAAGATTTTGGTTCCCAGATTTAATTTCTAAGCTGAATTTGTCTTTTCGGCATAGATTCACAGAATCTGGTGCTAGAAGGTGCCTAAAATTCCAACCTCATCATTTTATAGATGAGAAAACTGGGGCCCAAATTGCCTAAGGAAAGCAACTGGTAATCCTCAAAGTGCTATATTTATATATAAAGTGAGTGGTTTGCCCAGGGTCACACAGGGACTAAAATAGCAGAGATGGAATTAAAACCTTTATTATTTAAATCCATATCCAGTCATACTTTCCCTATACCATACTGGCCTTTCAATTTCACACCTGAAGCAACACCCCTTTGTTGAGTTCTTATGTCCTCAGATAAGTGGTGTTGACCTCATAGCACCACTACCACATCATCTGCCCAAGGTCATAGGATTTAGAACCAGAACAGACCATAGAAATTGTCAAATCCAAAACTTTGATTTTACAGTGAAGAAATTGAGGCTCTGGGTGGTGAAATTGTTTGCCTGAGACCACGTACACAAATAGCAGAACATATCAGAATTGTGTCTAGAGTTTGAAAGGGGCCCAGGCTAAGGTTAGCTCTTAAGTACTTGGACTGAAGGCAAACCAGGCTGACCCTTTCCAGCTTCCTTCCAGCATGAAACTATTTCTGAATACTTCTGGCATTAAAAGATTTTCTGTATGGGAGGGTGTGGTTTTAATCCTTTAAGAACCTAGGCCCAAGGCCTTCTACCTTTCCTATATGAGAGAATACTTTTAATTTTCCTTTAACCTTTTGGATTGTTGAGTGTTAGGAAATAGAGAGCCAGGAAAATACTATTCAGGTAGTTCTGTAAGTACAAATTGCTCACATGGTACAGAAGGTAGGAGTAGCTACTGGTGCCTTTCCCTCCACATTAATGTTCCCTGAAAATCACACTGCTTCAGAACACATTCCCTTTATTCACACCTTTTGAATTTCTCTCAATGGCTCACATAGTGGTGTGTGTGTATGTGTGTGTACATATATACACACATACACACACATATTTGGTCCAGATCTATGATTTCCCAAGACTCCCTCAATCAATGGCACTGCTCTGCAACTTATAATTTTAAAATTGCCCCATACATAGCAGGATCATATAGAGGAGGGATGGCTACAGCAATTAATTTCAATATCCTTTACACAAAATCTCATCCTCTGTTTGATCTTTTTCTCTCAGTTGCAGGGGCTCGCTCAAGTGCATCTCTGAATATGTCCTGGACTTCCCTACCTACATTTTCCATAGCTCCATCTACATGGTAACCACAAAGTGAACTGGTCCCACTTTCTCTGACTTGAATCATTCCAGAAAAAAATCTTCAATCTGGACTTCTTGTTTAGGGCAGGAATCTAAAGGATCAGCTAAGTGCTACTAGAATTAGAATATATTGTAATAAGACTGTGAGTTCAAAGGCTGAGACTATATCTTATTTATCTTGGTATCCTAACTTATCTTGGTATCTCCCTCAATGGCTTACATAGTAGATTACACACCTTCTTTGGTGCACACTTGCAATTTACTAAGATTTCCTCAACCATTGAAGCTTTTCTGCAATTTGTAGTCTTAATGTTGCCTTATACATAACAGGCAACTAATAAATTTCTTTTGCATGAATAGAAAGTTTCCTGAAGGTCCTTTATATCTTAACATTCCCTTTAGATACCCTGAAATGCAGAGTGGGCATAGCTACTTACCAAAGAATGTCTGCCTCCTGGAGGCGGTCTGAATTAAGTAGAGTGGTGGTAGACCCAGCACCTTCAACAGACAATACAAAGGAATTCATTTACCCTTATCACGGTTACCAAAAATAAAATCAAGAACTCACGAATCAGCACTCACCATATTGTTTTCAAGAAATGCTAAGAAAGTTACATGGAGATGAAGCAACTTAAAGAATCATTTACCTGCATGTTCTTATATGACTTGGGTGTACTTGAATTACTCAACCTGACATTCTCCATTGCCAAAGATGTCAGAAGAGACTCAATGATTCAAATACCCTCAAGGAGTGACAACTAGACTATCTCTTACATCAGAATTTTTTGGGTTGATGGGTCAACTCCAGGGCCAACAAAGCTTTAGAATGACTATCTCTTATATCAGGATTTTTTGGGTTGATGGGTCAACTCCAGGGCCAACAAAGCTTTAGAATGAACTTGATTTCTCAGTCCAAGTCCCATCCTGACCCATCTCCTCAAGATCTTAAGCAGAAGTGAATATCCTAAGCCCTTGATACCGGGACAGAAGCTGGTCTATATTTGCTTAGTCTGGGTTTGACTTTGTTCTGGGGATGGTAAACCCTACCCCCTGGTTCTCATGCCTCACCTCCATAATGCAAGCCAGCTGCTCTACTTCATTCTCCCCAGCAAAAAGTGGGTAGCCAGTGTACAGCTCTGCCAGAATGCAGCCCAAGCTCCACATGTCAATGGCGGTGTCATAGGGATGGCCCAGAATCACCTCCGGGGAACGATAGAAACGACTCTGGATGTAAGTGTACACTACAGAGGAAAAGACAGAAGCTACTTATGTGACTACCCTTTATCTTTCCCCACACCCTCCTTCAAGAAATCTTCCCTAGTGCAGTTGGTAGGTTATAAGACTAATAATTTCCAAAGGTTCTATTAGTCAATTCAGGTACATCTATTCTAGAGAGGCATTTGAAATTCATTAAGCTTAAAGAAAAAGAGGAAAGGGAAGAAAGGGAGGAAAAAAGGAGACAGGAGGAGCAGGAAAAAGATAAGATGAAAGAAATGAAAGAAAAAGAGGAAGATGGCCATAGAATCATGGATTTAGAACTAGAAGGGAATATAGAGGTCATCCATTACAAACCCCCTCACTTTTAGGTGGGATACAGTAGAATAGCACAGGATAAGCAGGTATGGATAAGTTGAAATTTATATTGCAGACATCTTTAAATTATCCTCTAGCTGCCCCGCAAAAAACCCCATCCCTCTTCTGACCTTTCCTATTATAGTCAAAGGCATCATCATCCTTCCATTCAACCAGGTTGACAACCTCATTGTCTCATCTTCATCTCTTCCCTCTTGCTTATCCCACATATCCAATCAGTTTAGTTGCTAAATCTTGCTTCTACCTTCTCACCATCTCTCACATCTGTCTCCTTCTCTCTAGTCATACAGTCACCACCCTAGTGGCATTTCTCTGGGACTACTGCAGTAGCCTCCTAATTGATTATCCTGCCTAAGTCTTGCCCCACTCCAAGCCATCTTCTACAAAGTTGATAAAGTGATTTTCCATTCTCCTCCCCAATAAAATTCAATGGCTCCGTACTGACTCTAGCTTCAAATATTATTTCCTATTTATCTCACCTTTTTGAAAATGTCTATTTCTTGCCCAAGTTGTACAATATGCCTACTTAATAGTACATTATAAGTATTATGAACAAATATATACATATTGGAGCAAGATGCTTAAAATACTTTACTGATGTAGTATACCAGAGGTATTAAACTCAAACAGAGATAGTTTCTGAGTCACATGTTACTTTAGAAAACCACAAATTAACATTAACCACGTTGCAATGTATTGTTTTTTATTTTGTTAAACATTTCCTGATTACATTTTAATCTGGTATCAGTAGCACTCAGGAGCTTTTTGGGCTGTTTGCCACTAGAGCCCTGAGTTTGATACAGCTGGAATACACAATCAAAAATGTTCAGACACCTCTGGCTGAGTGCACAAAGACACAATCAAGGAGCCACAGTTTGCCTCAAATAGAGACCACCTGGAGCCACATTCCAAAACAACAAGGTCCTTGATTCTAACAGAAAGCCTGTAAAAAATTCATTTCGCAAATTTTCTGTTGATTTAGTTTTGCCAAAAGAGTATCCCACAGCAATCTCCCTCCCATTCTCTTGGGTCTCCAGTACTAGTTACCCTATTTCACAATCTCCTCTATCTAAAACTCAAGTAGCACGTCCATTAATATCTGTTCCTAAACCCTCACCCTTATGTCTCCCAGTTCTGCTCCAAAACTTATTTCACTCATTGCATATAGACCATCTTGCTATGTCCTATGAAGTCCCACCATGCTTATTATCTTTAGATCAAGTCAGAGTATGCACCTCTCCAAATTCTCTATTCATCGTTACTAGTTTCTCACACTGGAGCCCATAGATCACAAAAAGTCTAAACTCTGTACTTTTAAATACTTGAAAATGGCTATTACGTCCCCCTCCAAGTCTTCTCCATCCTACGCATCCCTAATTCCTTTGGTTGAATGTGATATAGCATGTTCTTGAAATTCTTCACCATGCTGGTCTCCTCTAGACACTCTCCATATTACTTACCAATGCCCTTCCTGAAAGGAGGTGCTCAGATAGCCATAATACCATGAATTTGCCTAGAGTGGGTTGTTACTTCCCTAATCTCTCATCCATGAGAAGGCAGTATAGCCTGCAGAGGGGCAGAGTGGGTAGAGGATAGAGGGCTAGAGTTGGAGGGCAAAAGACTTGAGTTCAAGCCCCAGCTCAGGTACTTAAGAGCTGGGGGACGATGGGTAGTGGGACACTATCATTCTCAGCCTCAGTTGTAAACTGGGGGTAATAATAGTTATATTATACATAATTATATAGTAACTGCAGTGTTTACCTCACATTTGGGAGACTGAAATGAAATAAAGTATACAAAATAATTTATCGGTCTTAATGTTAATGATTATTAGTACTATATATTAGGACTTTTAAAAAGTACTCTAAGACTGGATTGGCTTTTTAGGTGCCATATTGCTGTGATAACTATCAACAAGAATTCCACTAAAACCCCCAATGACTCTCTAGCCATACATCCCTTATCTTGTAGTTGCGAAATTCATTTTTTAAACCCACGTGTAAGACTTTGTATTTATCTCTATTAAATTTTACTTCATTAGATTTGGTCCAACATTCTTGCCTATCAAGATTATTTTGGATCCTGATTGTCATTTAACATTCCTCTCAGCTTTGTATTACCTAAAATTTGGCAAACATGTTGTATGTGCATTATTCAAGCCATTGACTAAAAGAAAAATGTTAACAACACAGCATTGAACACATATCCTTTGGGCACTCCATTTGAGACCTTCTTCCAAGTCAGAAGCTGACATTTACTCTAGGTGACTCTTCTGAGTTCAACAACTCAGTCATACCTAAACTCATCTATTGTCTAACCATACCTCTCCATATTTTACATAGGAATAGCAAAAGAATCTCTGTCAAATGCTTTGCCAAAATGTAGGTAAACTATACGTTACAGTAGTCGTGTGATCTACCAGCCTAGTAGTCCTGTTAAGAAAGGAAATATGATTAGTCTGGTATGACCTATTAATAATGAAGCCATGCTGACTATGATAAGTGCTTCCCTTTTTTTAAAAACATATTTTATCGATGCCATTTGTTTTTATATCATCATCATTTCCCAAATACACAAATTGAACCATCCTCCTTTGTGACAAAGAAAAGCATCTGATACAAAAATCCTTATTTAATAATGTATACAACATTCCTTCATAACAGTTTCCCAGGTCTCTGTTAGGACCAGATGGTAGGATTCTTTATATATTCTCAAGGATTTTCATTAGTTTTTCCAATACTCAGAGTTCAAGCCATCTTTTCATTTACATCATTATAGTCATGGTGTTAGGGCAGGAAAGAGGGAAAAGCTGTCCAATGAAGGTCCAGTCTTTGGAGCATGTGTGTGTTCATCCTTCATTGCCAAAGAATACCATGCCATCAGAGAAATGATGACATGACTTGCACTTGACTTTGTTTTGAGTGAGGGAGGGCTGTGCAGGTCACCAGCCTCACTTCTCCTCTAGACCCACCTGAATCCAGTGACTAGATATATTCATCAGGATGACTGGAGATGACCCAGGATGAAGCAATTGGGGTTAAGTGACTTGCCCAAGGCCATACAGCTAGTGAATGTCAAGTGTCTGAGGTGAGCACATATAATCTACATGGAGGCTTGAGTGAGTCTGCTTCTGAAAATATGCAGTGGAAAGGCTCTTTCCTTTCCCGATTTAGAACATTGGCAGGTATTCAATCACTGTCTCTTGTTGACTTCCTACCAGCTTTCAGTATGGTATTGAAAAGCCTTTGAATTGGCTTTGAGTTGGAACTGAGCATATAAATGACCTGAACACATGAACTGTCTTTTCTTTGGTGGCTTTTGAGTTATAAGAAAGATGGAATCCTATGATCCTCTGGATGGGGAGGAGAAGTAGAAATAGTAGCAGTGGCAGATTCTGTTCTAATTGTATCTCACCATCTAGGCTGCCATATGGCCATAAACTCATGATGTCACCAATTTCTGTCTCTGTTATATTTTATTCTTTCCTTATCTTAGATGAATGAATATCAGAGATAGAATAGATAAAGTTACAGCCCTGAAAGCTTTAAAATGCTGAAAAATCCACCAGAGGTCCAGCAACTGAAGTTTATGCCAAAATCTAGTGGTAGCACCAGAAGCCAAATCTGCTGAAGAGTCAGCCCTAAGGAACCACCTGCTTAAGCCAGCACAGAAGTGAACTGAACCAGCAACTAAGACACATTATTCATGACCCTCAAGGAAGGGAGCAATTCATTCATCAACTATGTTACACTTAGAAATGAACTTGGTGGGTGGAATGTTTGGTAGTAACCACTTTGAGTCTGCTTTCCCCAGAGACTAAGTCAGTATGTAGAGGGGAGAGTGCTCCACTGGTTTAGAGGGCTATTTTTTTTTTTACTTCTGTCCTTGCTATACCTTCTTAGTAAATATCACTTAGTAAAAGCTAATCAATGTTAACTGGTTGACAGTGATGACACATTAGAGGGATATTAACTGGTTGAATGATATTGAAACTGGTTGGAAGCCTAAGATTAACAATTAACAGAATGAAACTGCCCCATCCCTCTATGTTTACCCTTAGAATCCTGAGAGAAGTAGAAGTCAGTTTGGGGTTGGAAATTATAAGATCATTGGTTAATTTGGGAAGAGCAGTTTCAATTGAATGATGAGATTATGAACCAGATTACAAAAGGTTGAAGAGTGAGTGAGAGGAAAGAAGTGGAGATAGCAAGTAGCTTTTTCAAGGAATTTGAGAAAGGGAGAAAAGATATAGGATGATAGATTGAGAAGATGGTAGGGGGTCTAGTAGAAGATTGTTTTGTTTTTTTATTTTTTTAAAGATGATGGAGACTGAGATGTTTGAAAGCAGTAGAAAATAAATCAATTTTTTGGACAGGTTTAAGATTCAAAAGGAGGAGAATGACCGAGGATGCAATCTGCTAGAGAACATGAGAGGATGGGACCAACGTGGGTGTAACTTGGCCTTGGCAAGGAAAAGAGCCACCTCTTTGTCAGAGACTGGGGAAAAGGAGGTGATGCACCTTTGCCAGGCAGACCATGGCTGACCCCAGACCCAGCATCCTCTGTGGACCAACACCGTTGGCCACTGTGGGCTCCGAAACCTCCAAACATGCATACCTCTCCCAGAGGAGGAAGAGTATGTGACCAGCAGGTCCTGTCCCAGGGGTCCACTGTCCACCTACCCTCACACAAACACAAACACCCAGTTTAAATCCTGACTAAAACATTTACTAGCTTTGTGCATTTCTTTCACTTCAAAGATGGTGAGTGGGGATAATACATGTACTATGGACCTCCC
The DNA here is from genome assembly GCA_028658325.1 of Potorous gilbertii. NCBI lineage: Eukaryota > Metazoa > Chordata > Mammalia > Diprotodontia > Potoroidae > Potorous > Potorous gilbertii. Next base: position 158,875,796 of record CM053770.1, read on the forward strand.
TGCATTGTTATGAGGAAAGACATTTTGTAAATCATAAAGCACAGTGTAAATAGGTGGAGACAGCAACTAGTACCAATGTCTTAAAGCTCCGTTTGGTGGGCATTACCATTCATCCGAGGTTCCTAAAGTCTCTAGAGAATAGCTCTAGAGCAATAATAGTGAATAATCACAAAGGTTAGCATTTATATTTCACCAGAAGGGTTCAAAAGGGCTTCATTCATGTTATCTCCTCGGATCCTCGTAACGATCTTGTGAGAATGGTACTCTTATTGTCCCCACTTTACCAATGAGTAAACTAAGGCTGACAGTTTGATTAACTTGCCTAAGGCCACACAGCCAATAAGCATCTTAGACAGAATTTAAACTCAGGACTTCCCATCTCTAAATCTGGAGTACTATCTAGTAGTTTCCTGTCTTCCTCTTAAGCACGTTAAACCAAGCAGGTAGGTAGGACAGGCATGAGAACATTGCTGTTACTCTTCCATTCTCCAGCCTGATAAAATGGCAAGTCATTCAAAAATGAGAGGGCTTTATCCTGCTAAATGTCTCCATTTCACTTGGCCCTATATAGGGTCCAGGATACTTGGCATGGTGCAGAGGCCCCTTAGTAATACTACTAAGATGACTGCTGACCAGGGCTTGCTCCACTCTCTCTCTAAATGAGGTGCTAAATGCCTGGATTACATTGTATAGTTTGGCAACAAATCTATACTGCTAACTATGGGTGTCCAGTATGTTTTCCTTCCCGTGGACCCCCAAGCTCACCAGTGACTATGTAATCAATCTGAGGGATAATGTAAAATGTCAATTATTTTATTGTTATCAGTGTTTGTTGAAGGAATGACAGTTCTTTAGCAGTATATCAGTATCCCCAAAGCCTAGAGGTAGAAAGATTATGGAGTTATCAGCTTCATTCTACTTCCTCTCCTCACCCCTGAATTTCTCTTCTCCAGGCTCAATAATTCTCCCTTCTGTTCACATTTCCTCATAGATGTTTCCTTCCTCCTCCCCCCTCCCCAAACATTTTCGGATTTTCCCTCCTCTTTTCCAACCTGTCTCCAAACACTCTGTGTCTCCCAGGAAAGTACCCTACCATCATAGATCAGGAGAGGTTTTGACTGGGGCTATTAGGATGGAAAGAAATGCTACAGAGCCAATGGCTTGCGTAGATATGTAGTAAGACTCAGGTCAGAGAAACAAAGCAAATGAAGGAACCTCAGGGAGGAAACTAGTAAAGAATCTCACCTCTTTGATGTTCATAGCAGCTTGAACCAAAGTCAATAACTTTAACTGATACATGTCCCCTTTGGTAAAGAACAATATTCTCCTACAGAAGAAATGAAAGATACAGGCAACATTTCAGTGATATTCTCCTCATTAGGAAAACCTTCTGTCTTATTTCCCACATAGTCTAATCCTATACATCTTTCAGAATAATTCAAATTCATCTTTTCCAATTGGACTTCCATGGTTACTAAGGACGACAAATGAGCTCTTCATTCTCTGAACACCTATTGCCTTCACTGATCAGACCATTTATTTGGTCCTTAGTACTTAGGAAAGTTATGTGGCAGAATGGATAGAGTATAGGGCCTAAATCTAGGAAGACTCATCTTCCTGAGTTCAAATCCAGCCATAGATACTTATTAGCTAGGTGACTCTGGACAAGTTACTTAATCCTTTATGCCTCAGTTTCTTCATTTGTAAAATGAGCTGGAGAAGGAAATAGCAAACCTCCCTGGAATCTTTGTCAAGAAAACCTCAAATGAGGTCACAGAGTCAGACACGGCTGAAATGACTGAACGACAACTTATATGTTACTTAGGCTGTGTTTTGTGTGTGTCTTTGTCTCCATAACTAGATTACAAGTTACTAGACATTTTTACTTCTGAATGCACATAGAAACCGTGTGCGTGCATGTGTGTGTGTATGTGTGTGGATGTGGGTGTGTGTGTGGATGTGGGTGTGTGTGGGGGGATGTGTGTGGATGTGTGTGTGTGTGTGGGTGTGTGTGTGGGGGTGTGGATGTGTGTGTGGGGGGTGTGGGTGTGGGGGGGGTGTATGTCGA
>CM053770.1:158878363-159313767 GCA_028658325.1 Potorous gilbertii
TTTTTTATCATTTTTGGGGCCTCCTTTATTAAGGTATTGACCCGTTTTTCATGCTTTTCTTGCATCTCTCTCATTTCTCTTCCCAGTTTTTCCTCCACCTGTCTAACTTGATTTGCAAAATCCTTTTTGAGCTCCTCCATGGCCTGAGCCCATTGGATATCTATTTGAGATGTTTGGGATACAGAGGCCTTGACTCCTATTTCTTTCCCTGATGTAAGCATTGTTCTTCCTCATCAGAAAGGAAGGTAGGAAACATCTGTTCACCAAGAAAGTAACCTTCTATGGTCTTATTTTTTTTCCCTATTCTGGGCATTTTCCCAGTCAGTTACTTGACTTCTCAGAGTCCTCTCCACCCCTGCCCAGATCCTCCCAGCTAGTGCTTGGGGTCTGAGAGTCAATGATGCTCCCCAGCCTCAGGGCTTAGCGGTAGGCGGGGCTGCTATTCAATGTGAGCTTAAGTTCTGGTGCTCAGGTTGGGGCAGGGCCACCTCCCAGGCTCAGTTCCCTTGGGGGTCTATGTGGAGATCTTCAGTAATGGAGCTCCTGCCTGCCCCTGGAGCTCCTGGCCACCCGCTGCCTCGGCCACTGCCTTCTGAGGGGGCCTGAATTATGGAGACACCCCGCTCCCCTCTCAGCCAGCCTAGAAGTCTCTCTCACTGACCTGTGCATCTGTGGGTGGAGGGACCTTCATGGCCGCTGGGGATTCCATCCCTGAAGCCTACCCCAATCTGCTCCTCTCTTTGCCACCTGGTCAGGGAAGGGCTTGGCTCCACTCCTGTCTGGTGTGTGATGGACCTTTGGGATCAGTTTTTCAGGGCTCTCTGGAACGGAAATCTCCTTCACTCTATTGCTGTGTGACTTTCACTATTCCAAAATTTGTTGGGAGTTCTTTTTACAAGAGATCCATGGGCTGTGGGTTTGGAGCTAGCATATGTGAATCTTTCTACTCTGCCATCTTGGCTCTCCCCAAAAATTCTTAATGAAAGGAGTGGAGTATATCCCTGTCACCTAACAAAGCAGGAATTTCTCAAACTGATGCCCAAGGGTCCAATATTGACTTTATAAAAATTGTTATAGTATTTATTTTTTTTTACACCAAATTTTAGAATCTATGCTAAGCATATACCTGCTGATTTTGAGGCAAGAAGGTGTCATAATATGGATTCACTTTCTTCAATAACCCCCTCAGAGTTTTCCTAACTTCCTGTTTCTGAGCAACTTCATAGCAGTCAAGAGACCTCAGAAGTCATATCAACTCACCAACCACAAGAGCGTGACTCCTATCTACAACTGGTTTCTAGACTCTGCTCAAGCATTTTAAGGTATTATTATATTATTTACATCCAATTACTATTTTATATTATATTATTATTATATTTCTACTGTTGGACAGCATGAAAATTTCTGCCTTATATTGAACTAAAAAGTGACTAGGTAAAAATTCAGCAGAGGTTTCTCTTCTCCCTGATCTTAGTATTTGCATGGTGACCAAACACCGTAACTACTCTAATAAAGATCTAAGAAAGGTGCTAGACCAAATAGTGATCAGAACATCTAAGGGAAAATACAGTGGGTCTTCTATATAGCCCATTTACTCCTTAGGCAAGTGACTAGGGAGACAACTATGGAATGGGGTAGGCTAGAATCACAGATCTAGACCCCAGGGACAGAACAAGTTTGATCACAGAGAGGGGATCAGTACCTCAGACTAAGCCCCTTGGTATAGGGGCCATAGTGCTGAGCCTATAACCCAGAGAAAGGAGTTTTGAATTGAGTGCCTAGGTGAAGAAAAGGGTCACAGCATTGTCACTCTGACCTCTCAGAAAATAATTCAGTTTCAGTTGCTGGACTTCAAAACTAACTCTCTGACCCAGAGAGGGTATTGAAAACTCAGATCCAGGAGCAGAACAGGACTGTAGCATTGTTGTTCTGACTTGGGAGAGGATATCTCAACTCAGCCTGAAGAACAGAATAGGGTCTCAGCACTATCTCTCTAACCTAGAGAGGAGTGTCACAGACTCAGCCCCCAAGCCAAGAATAAGGGTAAGCAAGCAATGTTTGTTGCCCTGAACAGAATCTTCACACTATATGACAGTGTCAGAGGCCAGCAATTCTCCACTGAAAAGTAAGGTTACACTAATATTACCAAGACCCAAAGCAAGATACGGAATCACAAAATTGTAGAAGGACTGTAATCACATCATGCCCTTGATTAAACTACTTGGAGTCTGGTAAAAAGTATGCATTTCTCCAGGAAAACTTCAGAGAGATCTGAAAATTATATGAACTTATATGAACTGATGCTGAGTGAAAAGAGCAGAACCAGGAGAACTTTATACACAGCAACAACCACAGTGTGCAAGGAATTTTTCTGGGAGACTTAATACTTCATTGAAATGCAATGACTTAAATAATTCCCAATGGTCTCTTAAGGCAAAATGCCTTCCCCATCCAGGAAAAGAACTGTGGAATTCAATCACAGAATGAAGCAGATCATTTTCTTTTGTATTATGTTTTGGTTTGTTTTATGATTTTTCCCATTCATTTTAATTCTTCTTTGCAACATGACTAAGTGAAAATGTATTTAATAGGAATGCATGTGTAGAACCTATATAAAACTGTATGCCGTATAACGGAGGGAGGAGGGAGAAAGGAGGAAAGGAGAGGAGGGAGGGGAAAAATCTAAGATATATAGAAGTGATTGCAGAACACTGAAAACAAATAAAATAAAATAACACTGAAAAAAATAAAACAAACAAAATAAAATATAATAATAATAATATAACTATGCAGTTCTCTGGCTTGAGCGGCCCATGTGACCCTTGAAAAATATAGCGCATAATACCCAGAGGAGGACAGCAGCAGGACACTAGAGAAGGTAAAGCAGGACCGACAAGGTCATGATAGTCCTACTAGAAGTGTGCAGATCCAGGTCCTAGCACAAAATCCTAATCCAGGAAGGCTGGAAGAAGGAGTAGACAAAAAATATGCGGAGTTATTATGATGCCAGGGACACCAAGGTACAACACAAGAGGAGAATAACTCCAAAAGTCCTACAAGCAAAGCCTCAAATAAAGAAAACCTCACTCACAAGACTAATTAGAATTTCATAGAAGAAATGAGGGAAGAGTTTTTTTTTAAATTAGAAACAGTTTAAAGAGTAATATTTTCAATGAAATGAGACTGTTGGAGTAAATAATTGGAAAAGAAATTATAGCTATGGAGAAGAGACTTAAAAAGAAAATTAACAGCTTAACACACCAGAGACACAAAATCTTTTTCAAGACAAGAAATATTTAAAGCAAGTTAAAAGATTTAAAAAATAGAAGGAAAACTAAAGTAGTTGTGTATCAAAAACCAATTTACCTTGAATAGGGATCAAAGATAGATAACTTAACACAACCCAGAGAGACCAGAAGGCCTTATTGAACTCTAATTTCAATGCCTCCTATTACAAGTTAAGCCCATCTTCAACCAAGAAAGAAGGAAACAGAAAAGAGATTTTACCCCAAAAGTTCAAAGGTGATGCAGAGATGATTCCGGAAGTAGAAGAAGTCTTTCATGTGGACCACATTGTATGTGTTATCTTTATCCTTCTTTCGGAGGGCTTCCAGGATTTTCAACTCCACAAGAGCTTGATGGTGAAATCTGAAGTATAGGAAAAAAGGAAGATGGGGAAAATATGAGTTTTGAGTCATGGTAGAAAAGCAGGCTTTACAAAATCTACCATTACAGGGTTTCTCAGTCCCTTCCCACTAATCACAACTCTAATCCCTTAGAGGATGTGAGAAAGCGGTGGCAGCCTACTACCCTTCAAAGTCCTTCATCAGAGTTCTTTCACCTGTCCTCAACCCCCTACCTGCTACTTTTCTCCCAGGCAACACCTTATGTGCATCTCAAATAGTCCTGCTTAAATAACCCAACATCTGCTCATTTTCTTTCCAAACATATCTTCAACCTCACACCTAGAATGACTTCTTTTTGACCAGTCTGCCATCTTCTCTCTCTCCCCACTTTCAAACAGCTCCTGAAATCCTAACTCCTTCACACAGTCTTCCCAATTTGAATGGAAGAGGGTCAATGGCATCTCTTTGCCCCTCACCTCACTTTAGAATGTGAGTTCTACCACTACTAGAAAGAACACTGGACTGAGAGTCAGGTGTAATGAGTTCTAACCCTGACTCTATGGCGAACTTGTTGTATAACCTTGGACAAGTCATTTACCCTCTCTGGGCTTCGATTTCCTTATGTGTAAAAAAAGAAAAATGAGAGGTTAGACTAGATGATTCTAATGTCCCTCTTAACTCTAACACATCATCATTCTAATTTCTTCAGTTTCTCCTCCCATTATAATGACTTCCTTAAGAAAAAAAATCTAGTGGAACTTTTTTCAATTCTTATCCATCTTGGCCTCTCTAGAACGTACAACATTTTTGACACTTTTCTTCTTCAATGACACTCCAGTCTCATTCCTCATTTGTACCTTTTTGTGTCTCCCTAACCGGATATTCATCTTCTTGACCCTTAAGTATGGTGATCCTTGAGTCTGTGTGTGTGTGCATGGGGTACACATACATATATATGTTTATACACAAGCACATATATGTCCCTAAGACTCCAAATGCAAATTTCCAACTGCATTTTAGACATCATCACCTGGAAATGCTACCAAGATCTCACACTCACTGCACCTAAAACAACGCTCCTCATATTTTCTCTTAAATTTATCTCTACCCCTTCTGCATTTCTGTTAATATATCACCATTTTTCTGGTCACCTAGATTAGGAGAACCTCAATGTTCTTTATCCTCCACATCCAGTTAATTTTATCAAGTCAGTCCTCTCTCTAAAATTTCCTTCACCTCCATCCATCTTTTACTTCACAATCCTCCTGCCAGCACTCTGAATTCATCATCTCTTGCCGGCCTTGTTTTAAACAGCTTCCTAACTCATCTCCCTGCCTCTCGTCTCTCCTCTTTTCTCACTCATCCTTCACACTGATGACCGGGAAACTTTCTTAATAAGCCATTCTGATCATGATTATTTCGTAAGATGTCATTCTAAGCTTGATTATCAAAAATCTCTCTACTGCCATATAATCTCCCTACAGATTCTGACATTCAAACACTTTCATAATCTGAATCCAACTATTTCCAGCCTTCTTACACTATCCTACTTTACATGTGTTACATTATTCCAGAAAAAAAAAGGTTTCCATCTTCCTTCTGGTACAATGGAAAGAACTTTTAATTTAGAGTCACAGGACCTAGGTTCAAATTCTAGCTTTACCGTTTACTACCTATGTGCCTTTGTACAAGTTATTGGAACTAGGTTTATTTTCTTTAAAATTAGGTTAAACCAGCCGATCTCCAAGTTTTCTTCTGGCTCTCTATGATCCTATGATTCTTATGGTTTTGCTCATCCATCCCTAAAGTTATCTTTCCTGCCTCAGATTTCTTATAGCACTTTGCCTGGACTTCTCCTTTACAATTATCTCAATCTCCCTTGTTCCAAACTCAATTGTTTTTCATGTCTTTCCCACTCATTGGACTATAAATCCTTGAGGGAAGGTATTGAGTTATGTCTTCAGTACCTTGAGAATTAAAGACATTTAATAAATGGTTGTAAAATCACATGAGAAGCATTTATATTATTTATAGGCTTAAGGATAAAAGCATAGTTCAATTTAATGGGGGTGGGGAAGATGAGGGGAAGAAAGGGGTCAGGAAGAGCGTAATAAAGAGCAATAACAATATTAATAATAAAGAATGATAAAAAATTAAAGTCACATTACTGACAAGACGCAGGGCTAGATAGCTTCTCTAGTACCCACTAATTCTCAAAAAAAATTCCCTTCAGAAAGATTTCGCCAAAGATAGAGCAACTATCATGTTTCCAATGGATAAAAAAGCAAGAAGATCAACAAAGTTAACGTCCCTATGAATTATCAGTGAAAAATATTAATTCTTAACTCATTAACTCAGTTCCTCCTTGTCCTCCTCCACCAACCTACATTATATGTAGTTTTATGCTGTAGGATTTATTCAGAGATTTCTCTGACAAGAATCCCATCCCTACTCTTCTCCCAGGGCCCTATTGCAACAAACATCAGAACTCAGCTTTGCTCGACCACCAGGCAAGTACAGAGGTTGGAGGAAAAGGGAAAGAATAGGAGAATGGGAGAATGCTTTATTCCTCTCCAATGGTCCCTAGGCTAGAAAATCCAAAGACAGCAAAAACCCTACCTAAACATTCACTCTACTTTTCATTAAGTCTGCAAAAAGCAACAGATGTTGACTCAGCACAGACAAGGAACTTAACAGAAGATGAAAAAAGATGAGAAGTAAAATACAGTGATGGTTAAAAAAAATGATCTCTATACAAGCAAAACACAATGGTTTCAAAGACAAGTTATATAGAGACAGCTCAAAGATCACAAACTTAGAAAAACATGACAAGTCAAGAAACCTGAACATTAAAATGTATAAAACACAAGTAAACTGTCCAAAACTTCTGAATACTGAAAATAAATCAACAATTATGAAGATCCACAGAATGTTTCCACAAAAAAACCCTCCATTTCTAACTCCAAGATACACAGTGACTAGAGTTAAGAATTTCAATTACAAGAAAAAAAAATCTGCAAATGACCAGGAGAAAGAAATCCAAATATAAAGGAAAAAAATTAGAATAACCAAAAACTATTCACTCACTAAATCTACAGAAGAGAATGGAATATTACATTCCCAAAAGCAAAGAAGTTCAAGATACAACCTAAAATTAAATGCCCTGAAAACCTGAACCTAACCATCAATTTTAAAAGATGGACATTCAATAAAAGAAAAGCATTTGAAGAGATAGAGAGAAATGAGGAAAAGGAGAAAGGAGGTGGTAAGAAAAGGAAAAGGAGAATTGAGGAGAAAGTACAGGGGTCCTGGTGTGTAAAAGAAATAAAAAGAGAAAAGGATAGAGAAGAAAGAAAAGAGGGAAGGAGACAAAAGGAAGATGATGATCCAGAAAGATGACCAAAACGAAAAAGTCACATCTCTGTGGCTAGGATGGGCAGTACCTCTTCTTGTTCCTGATGATTTTCAGTGCCACCAACTCATTCTTTTTGTGATCCAAACACTTGGCCACCTGTCCAAAGGATCCTTTGCCAATCATCTCCAGGACCTCATAGCGATAAGCGATGTGATCATGCAGGACCTGTTGAAGCCACACCATGGTTAAGGGTAAAGAATCAAGGGTGAGCAACTTCTCCAGAGAAAGTCTTGTTCTGAAGCTGCCTTGTGGAACTGATAACTAAAACACTAGGCTCTGCTCTGGGCACCTATCCTATTATACCTCTCCAGGACTAGGGAAGCACCTAAAGGGATCATCCTTGTGCTTAGGTTAATGAGCAAAGCTAAGCAGCCTTGATACCTCAACTCCACTAGTGTCAGAGTAGGACTACCCCACAAAGGACACAAGGTGATATCTAGGCTCCTAAATGGTTTTCATGGTGTCAAGACTACTACTGCTATTTCTTTGTAGCAGTCCAAAAGGTATGGATTCTCCCACAGACTACAAGGAATTATCAACTTCTGCATATGTATAGTCCAGGAAAAAATCTACAGTTCTGACTATGGGAGGTTTATACTCTAGTTCTGGTTCTTCCACTAACAACAGCCCATGCGATTCTTTGTATTTTCTGGGTCTGATTTTCTTTATCTATAAAATGAGTGGATAAATGAGAAGATACTGTTTCTAGAACTAGAATCCAATGTTACAATGTTATCAAAAGGGCCAGGTAGTCTACTGTGGAAAAGACTGGAGGAGCAACGAGGAGATAGGGGTGGAAATAATAGCTACGGGCATGAGAGAAGTCCTAACTCCACCAGTTAGACATGCCTATGTTCTGCCTCCTTGTTACTTCAAGAATCTCCCTCCTCATCTCTGCCTTGACCAGGTTTAATCTGAAAATGGAGTTGAATAAAGAGACACAGACTACTGTCCTACATCAGGTCAGAGGTTTCTTCCAAGATACAGAGACAAACATTTTATTTGGTCAGTGTTTGGTCAAAACCACTGTGGGGTGGGGTCTGTATTCAGTAAGATAAGTAAGTCACTTGACATACCTTCTCTGAGCTTATTTCTTCATCTGTAAAAATGAGGCTTAGAGGATTCCTAAGGTTTCCTCCATCTCTAATGTTCTATGATTCTGTGTTCCCTTCTCCAATAAATGTGATTGTGTTTAAAATGTCTGTGGAATATTTGCATATGATTGTTATAAGTCTTTGCACATTTAAGGAAATAATGTCTAGTAGTATACATGTAATATTATGTGCATGTAGGTTTGTATGAATGAAGAAACTGTTTATGTTCCAGTGTTTTGGAAGATATGTAGTGTAAGAAGATATACACTTGGTATGTGTGATCATATGTTCTACATATCTTGACATGGGGCTATGCATAGAGCTATGCATGTATGTGTACCTCAGTGAGATGTTGCTGTCTCTCCAAAAGTAAACATCTGAAAAGGGTGAGTAACCAAAGAAAATATCATCATGGCACCCCGGCTAATCCACAAGGAGACACTGATCTTAGATCCATAGTTCTTGGAACCAAGGACTTGACCCAGTGAAGAAGGTATAACCAGCATGTTGTATGCCTGCTTAAGCAAAAAAACATAGGCCTGGATAAAGCAGGAATGATAAAGTCTAAAAGCAGTGATTCTTAACCTGGAATCCATAAATGGTTTTATATCTATCTATACATACATGCATAGATATATGTTTATGTGTGCGTGCATATATCTATTTATGTATGTGTGTGTTCTGTGTGTGTCTATATGAAAAAGTTTAAAATATTATAAATAATAGTATTTATGTATTTTATGTGAGTATATAACATATATGATGATATAATATATATTTATATTTGTAATGTTGATGTAAAGTTAATGGTAGATGGGAGGAAGAGTTAAAGATCTTCCCCTTTCATTAATAGGCCTCAATACCTTTTGTTAATATCTATTGAGGCACTGGTCAGAGGGTCATGCCCTCTGGCTCTGAAAAGTATCAAAATACTGAGGTGAGGTTTTATTTTGGGGCTTACTCATTGGAAGTGTCTGTTTGGCCACACAAGACTCTGAGTAGCTGCTAAGGCCACCCCCCAACTTTGAAAACCTAGATGTTGGTGCTTCTCTCTCTGGTAACTATGTATGTATGTAATGGTCAGACAGTTGGATCTGTCTGTTGATCTGTGATGTATGTATTGCTTATGGTCGGACAGTTGGAAGCCTTGTCTGTTGGTCTTTATTTCTCTGTATTTTCTCTGAAGTTCAGGGTGCTGATTTTCCCCTGAACTAAGTTAATGATATATGTGCTTGATTAAAGTAGATTGTTGATTCCTCAAAAGTTGCTTTCCTTTTAGAAAAGCAGACCTAAGAACCTGTACAATAGATCCTTTTGTGTATGCCAGGGTCCTTGCTGTTACAATACTATATAATCATATTATGTAATATAATGGATATGTATATTTAATTAACAATATTATATATAAACAAGTATCGATGTATCAACATTCAGGGTGTCCTAAAAGTCTTCAGGGAGCTTTAAAAGCATGCACAAAGACTTCTGGGACACATCATATCTATAATTACATTATAATATAATTGGTTTCCTTTGTAATCTGGCATATTTTTGTATTTTATTTTATGCACTTAAAAACATTTTTGAGAAAGTCTATAGGTTTCACCAAAATATCAAAGGGGCTCCTAACACTCAAAATTTTAAGAATTCCTGATCTAGAGGGAAGGTGTTTTGTCTGGGACAATTAGAATTCTGGGCCAAGCCAGGATCAGGGTTGAGAACCCCTGAAGCTATATAATATCATATTCCCTTTCATGCCTCTATAGTGTACTTATTTGTGTGTATTTTAGTCCACTAATGTTCTGAGTGCCTCTTTGGATCTTAGAAGTAACCCCAGAGTTCCAAAGGATATACTAGGTCTTAGTACCATTGACAGATCACATTAAATTGAAATGTTTCTAGCATGGGCCTATTGATAAGCTAGATGTCTATCATCTGAGGAACAGCTTTTGCTAAGTTTTGCTAAGAGTCTTGTCATCAGGTCATTTCTAAGGTGATGAAATTGTACAGCCACAGCAATTCTCAAAGACCAGCTACCAATCTGTGGAGGGGCCTGGTGTATGTCAGTGGACAGAGTAGCCAAACCATCAAAAAAGACAGATTCTTGAACGATAGTAATCTGTGTCTCATCCTCCTACCAAACTCAAAACTGCAAAAGAGCAAGGGATACATCTTTACTAAATCTTTTATATCCCTCAGTACCTAGCACAACAATCATATACCACATACCACAGATAAATATTTATTGAACTGAGACAATTTTTTTGAATGGAGTTACTGTGTTTCACAAAAAATTGACTCATATTCCTAGAGGAACTCCAACGCTGTTACCCCAAATACTCATCTATGAAAAATAAAAAGTATTCAGCATAGAAATTTACATATTCACCTTTATATAGGAGCCATGTTCATCATCAAAGCTTGTCTTGCTGTGTTTTTCAGGAAGCACATCTAACTTCTGGGCTTCAAGCCCTAGGAACCAGAGTTCTGTATAATCTAGAATTTCATTTCGCTCATACACGGACAGTTGATTCTTAAAATATTTAAGGGCTTCTGTGTGGGAAACAAGAGTGAGAATTAACTTTGTAGTTGACTCCAAAAAATGTTCCCATCAAACTGACTATCAACTAAGTCCTGTTTGCAGTAGAATAAATTCTTAATATGCTCCAAATAGATCACAAAACCTCCAAGGCAAATTCTGCTTTTGAAAATTCTTCCTGTCAGGGGTAATCACAATGCACACCATCTTGGAGTTGGGGGAGGGAAGAGATGGGGAGAAGTTTGGGAACTCAAAATCTTGTGGAAGTGAAAGTTGAAAACTAAAAATAAATTAATTGATAAAAAAATTTAATTCTCTAGAAGAAAAATCTTCCTGTCTCATCATTATCTCATATTTAGTTCTCAATATCATCTCATGTTCAGCTTAAGAACTTTGATTATATGAATCATGATATTTTATCATTTTATTCATTCTTATGTGGTATTTTTTTTATTTCATTACAATCTTTCCATTTCCTACAAAATTTCCATTTCCTACATACCACCACTGGATGAATCATGAAGAACCAGTGCCACACAGAGTCATGGAACCAAGTAGTCAGAAGATGACTTAATAGATGGTTCACTTAATAACAGACATAATAGTAGCTGAGGCATCCTACTTTAGTGAAAAGCATTGGATCTGGAGTCAGAGAATCTGATTTCAAAAATCTGCCATTTAACAATAAAAATAATTATTAATAATAATAGCTAGAATTTATGTAACACTTTAAGGTACTGTCTCACATTCCCTACTTGGAATAGAAAGCTAGAAGCTAGTGAGCATGAGAAAGTAAATATCCCAATTTGCTAGATTCAGGTCTTGCAAGTATGGTTTCATTTACATACTTGGAACTGAGATCCATTCATGTACACATATAATTTTTTTTAAATTTTGGACTAAACTTGTGATTTCATCAGTATAGGGAACTCCTGGGGGGAACAATTCTCTCTACCAGTGCAATTCAGAAGATGCTCAGCAGGTTGATCTTAGAGAATTAGATGTTAAATGACTTGTCTGGGGGCATAAAAGTAGTATATGTCAGAGGCAGGATTTGAACCTAAATCTTCCTGACTCTTACATGTGAGAATGGCTTAAATTTATACAATGCCTTTGGTAATAAAGAGCTGTTTGTTCTTTATCTTTTTGACTCTTAAAACTATCTGACAAGATGTGCAGTAGAAAAGGGACTTGTGATTTCATTACTATTGGGAATTCGTGGAAGAGGAAATTTCCTCTACCAATGCAGATCAGAACATGTTCATCAACACATAGTCTTAGAGACGTTACCTGAGGGTTAAGTAATTAGGATTACATATATATTATGCTGTAAAGTATTCAAATCATTTCATGTATATTTTTTCATTTGATTCCCATACAATAGTGTGTGGTAGATGCTATTATTTTACAGATGAGGAAACTGAGGCCTAAAGAACATAAGTGACTTGCCCATGGACACATAGCTAGTCAATGTCTGAAAGAGGTCATCCTAACCTCAAGTCCAACACTTTACCCACTGTGCCACCTATTTGAGTGAGGGTCATGTAGCTAATATAGCTATATATGTATAGTATAGCAGGACTCGAATCCAGGTCTTCCTCTCTCATGTAATTATAGTTTACATATACACAATGTCTTATGATAATAAAGAACTTTATGTTCTTTATCTTGTTTGATTCTCACAACTACCCTATAAGAAGGAACAAAAAAATGCACTTTGATTTTGTGGTATGAGAAATTCATGGAAACAAGCCTACTTTCATGCAAGTTGTACTAGCTGAGAAGATGAACCAGGTATCTGTCCAGCAATCTATAAACATTGACCTGAGTTCAAATTTTGCAGGCCCTAAGCACAAATATTATAAATAGCAATAGTTCATATTTATGTAGCAGTTTACATTGTCTTCACAATCCTGTAAATCAGACAGTACGATTGATGTTTTCTCCATTTTACAGAAGAAACTGAGAACCAGAGAAGGTAAGCAGATTGCCCACAATAATATAACTGATAAGCAGAGGAACCAGGACTCAAATACAGGTTATTTATAACTACAAAACCAGTGATTTTTTTCCCTTTTGTATCATATATACCTTTCAAGGGTACCAAAAAAATAAAGAGAACCCTACTGGAAAAAGAGAGCGCTCCCAAAAAATACTGGAGCCACTTGGGGCAGTGAGTATTGGTGCCCACAAGTGATAAACTACACATTAAGAGGGATGGAAGAGTCAGATGGTAGAAATGATTTCTAAAAACACATCTTTGGGGATTGATATGGCAAGAGTTGACCTGGCCTACCAAGTCCAACTCAAAGGCTTAACCACGGATGGATTCCTTCCTTGTTGGCCATCCTATATATAATGCTTCTTAAAACCTTACCTTACCTGTCCTTCTCACCCCTACACCCTACTCCCACACACACACACATACATACTCTCCTGAGAGGCTATATACCTGATGCTGTCAGAGGCATCTTGCAGGGTGGTGTGCTGCTCTCTGACCTGAAGGTTTGACTTTGGATGCTGAGGCTGGATGAAGTCTTGAGCTCAGATGGGGGCACCTGGTTATAGCTTTGGTTATCCTAACCAGAGAGAAAGATTTGCTTTAAAGGACCACCCAGCCTTCTCTTCAGGGCCCACATCTAGACAGATTCCTGCCCATGCCCTTGCCAAGAACACACCCAATTCGTGTTACTTAGAATCTTTTCCTTTCTCTTTTCTGGTATTGGACTAATTTTACTGCTCACCTTTTTAAAATGATTCATAAAGAACGAAAATACTTTTAACTTTTATTAATATTATTGTGGATGATTTAGAGTAAATTTTTAACTCCAGGGAAAGTTTAGCTTGTCAAAAAGTAGAATAAACTCTCCCTCAGAGGAAAGCCAATTAAATATTATATGAAACGCAATGTGATAGAATGAAAAAATACCAAACTGAAAGACAGAAAACATATTTGAACCTTCCACCTGCTACTTAACCATCCATGTGGCCTTAAGCAAATTATTTATAATTCTTCAGGCCTCAGTTTCCTTATATGAAAAAACAATCTTTACGGTTGAAGTAGATGGTTTTCTAAATTTCTAAGGATGGATTCCCTTCCTGTTCCAAATTCTATAATAATCAAAACGTCATTAAGGAAAATATACTACCAAAAAAAATGTACCTACTGATAGCACCAGGGCATGCACTCAAGGTGTTTTGTGTATGTGACTATTTAAAGCTATCATAGCCCTCAATAATGTGTTTTTTTCTCCAGGTATCCAGAGTAAACAAATAGTTCAAAGCAAAGGCATTTAATGATATTATGTATCGGGGAAAAGGCACAATAAAAACATTCCCTCATGAACCTAGGGCATACTCTTCCTTCCATCAATATCCACACCATCAGTGGGATGGGTAGGCTCTGCACAGGGCACATAGAGAACATATATATCCAGGGTATTTCATGTCTTCCAAGCTCTAAGACCATTCATGTCTTCTGGTGATGTTACTGAGTGACTCTCATTAGATCTGTTCCCCTTGGGTGTGGCATCCTTGCTGGACACATTGCTCCTCTGGTCTTTCTAAGGGTTGCTGGACAAGTAGTCTCAGCTTGATAAATAGACCAACAGAAACAAACATCAAACTATAGCTCCACTCATCATTTTGTCATATGTTTATCAGTATTATTCACATCTACTTCAACCTTAAATAAATACCCCCATAAATAATTATTTAATAAAAAAAAACTGATGAGCTTTTTGATTGAGCTCTTACAATAGACTTTTAATGAGATGCCCGCTTCAATCCACCAACCACAAAACTACCAAAATAATCTTTCTAAAACACATTATCACTCTCCTGCTTAGAAACTTTTAAGTTCTAAGTTAAAGTGGCTAGGTGACACTTTAGTGTGCAGAGTACCTGGCCTGGAATCAGAAAAACTCATTTTCCTGAGTTTAAATCTGGCCTCAGACACTTACTAGCTGTGTGACCCTGCACAAGTCACTTAACTCCATTTGCCTCAGTTTCCTTACCTGTAAAAATGAGATACAAAGATAAAGTCCTCAATTTAGTATTTAAAGCACTTCATAGCTACAAATTTCCTTTACAGAATGACAGCATATTACTTCATGAACTTCATTTTCCAGTCAAAACATCCTATTAGCTTATCCTCCAACTCAGCAATCTATCCCCTACTTCTAAACATTTTGCATAGACTTCCCCAATTCCCCAATAACTCCTCCTTCACCTTTACCTTTGGTAATCCCTTGTTTCCTTCAGTTCAGCTCACTTTCATTTCCAATGGGAAATCTTTCCTAATCTCCCTATTAATTAGTGACCTCTCCTTCTTCCTCAAATTATTGGCAATCCCCTAATAGGATACAAAGTGCTTCAAGGCAGGAATTTCTGCTTTGTTTTGTCTTTGTATTCCTAGCACCTTGAGTCTTGCCTATAGTAGGTTCTTGTCAAATGTTTGTTGTGTTGGATTAGACTAAATTAGAACCTATGTTCCCTGCGAAAAGAATTATACAACTCTTAGATGTATTTAACACATTTGTTTTCAAGAGCAAATTGTTTTTCAAATATAGTCTCTCTCTGACCATCACATCATTCCTTTGAGGCTTCAATTACATATCACTATAAATTTGCACTCTAAGGAAATACAAGCACTGATGGGACACTGAAATCTAGAAAAATTAAGTGATTTTCTTAGCCAGATCCTACATGGGCTAATCAACACTTCAGTTCAACACTTGCCTGAGACTCACCAACCTGTGACATGGACAGTACCTTCAACACACTTTTGTTGTTGATAAATGGAAGGTTATTGTCCTGAGGAGGGATCTTTGCTACATCAGTTGCATTCTTCTTCCCATGATTGTCCAGACGAGGGAATGAAGTAATACTGCTGTTTCCTTTCTGTAAAAAGAGAAATCCTTTGAACTTTCACCAAGAGGTCATCTCCAGCATTCGACTTACCCCAAGGCTATGATTAATCCTGCTCAGTCCTAAACCTACTCTTAAAACTCTCCAGAGGAAGGGCATTCTATAGCTTCTTTCCAATATCTTCTAGTATTTTGTAATCCAAAAGGGGGAAATCCTTCCTAATACTTAATACAAACCCCTCTGATTCTAACAGAAGCTTCCATTTCCTCTACGTTCTTGGTTTGGATTTATCCCATTGAATCACTTCATCAGTTGGTCAATTAAAACTACATAAATCTAAAATCAATAAGGATGTAAAGATGATCAACTGTGGAAGACTTTGCTACTCTGATCAAAACAACCTATGTCTCAAGACAATTGCAAAGGACCAGGATAAAAAATGCTATCCACCTGCAGGGAGAAAACTGA
Organism: Potorous gilbertii; assembly: GCA_028658325.1. Classification (NCBI taxonomy): domain Eukaryota; kingdom Metazoa; phylum Chordata; class Mammalia; order Diprotodontia; family Potoroidae; genus Potorous; species Potorous gilbertii. Next base: position 158,894,372 of record CM053770.1, read on the forward strand.
TAAACTCTGAAAGAAGATTGAAGTATATTTTTTAAACTTTCTTTATTTTTCTTGTTTGTTATCTTTTGCTACATAGTTAATATGGAAATGTGCTTCCCATGACTTCAAATGTATAATTAATAAAATATTGCTTGCTGTCTCAAAGGGTAGAGGAGAGGCGAGAGGGAAGGAAAGAATTTGGAACTCACAATTTTAAAAAATGAATGTTAAAAATCGTGTATATGTACTTGGGAAATATTTAATATATATGTAATATATATGCATAATATAGAGTTTCTATTAATGTTAATAATATTTTATGTATAACTATATATATTTAAAAATATATTAAAATCAGTGTTAATTTAGGAATTGTGGGAAGAGGACAAAAGATAGGTGGTAGCGTCTAGAGGAGCTAGAAAATTTCCAGTGTGTTGTGTCCAGATACCTGGAAAAGGCCCCCATCCTGCTCTGTGCTAGTGAAAAAGAACCAAGGGCCAGAACTCTCTACCTTACGAAAATACCGGTTCAACCTCAGGTTCCTGTGCTTGGCAGGTGGTGGTTGGTTTTGAGCCTTACTGTCCATTTGGGATGACTGAAAGACAAAAGTAAGAGTGCTTAGAGTTGTTTCATCCCTTGGGCCCCTGCTCAAAATCTTTGATAGATCATTGCCCACATGATCTAAACTGCTTGTCTGCTATTCAATCGTGGAAATATTCAAAATTCTACAATTTGGCTCAAACCTTACTTTCTAATTTTGGTGCAGCGTAAGGTAGGCATCTGTGGCACAGGAATAGAGCACTGATGTTATATCAAAAGACCTGTATTTATATCCTGACTCTTACTTATTACCCTCCCCTAATCCCACACACATTCTCCCTACTAAAATTCTTTCCATGTGGTGGGACAGCTAGGTGAAGTTGGAAAGAACAGCAACCTTGGAGTCAGGAAGGTCTGAGTTCAAATTCAGCCTCACACACTCCCTAGCTGTGTGACTCTGGGCAAGTCACTTAACTCCAATTGCCCCTCTGCTCCACCCCCACCAAAAAAACCAATCTTGCCCATTCTGCAAAGCACAGTTTTAATCCCACATTTCTATGAAGCCTTTCCCCAATCCTAAGAGTGTTATACCATCTAGCACTTATTGTTTATTTCAGTCTGTAAGATTTTTCAGGCACCTATTTCTCCCCATCCAGATAGGAAGTTTCCTGATGTAGAAATCATATTTTATATTATTCTATATATCTTCTAACATCTAATATGCTTGCTATTAACATACAACTAATATATACCTTGCTATTGTAGAATCAGGTCACTTTCGCCTAGGAAAGAAAAGGAAAGGAAAGGAAAGGACAGGAAAGGAAAGGAAAGGAAAGGAAAGGAAAGGAAAGGAAAGGAAAGGAAAAGAAAGGAAAGGACAGGAAAGGAAAAGAAAGGAGCCAGTAAATCTGAAGTCAACTGGTCATCTTTTGGTCCACTGCAAGTCATGCCATCATTTCTCTGATGACAAGTTCTTCTTCAGAAATGAAGGACAAACACACTTTTGCATCACCCCATCCAATTTTGTCTTAGGTCCCCAATTAATAGATCTGTGCACACTAGGATATCGTAACTATGTTAGTGCCTCTAACCTAAGTTAATATTCAAATGTACCAAGAGTTTCCTTGAGGCCCATTCATGGCCCTTTGGAAAGTGTGATTATAGTCTTTACAGTCATCTATAGTATCCAGAAGAAGTAGGAAGTAGAGAGTGATATTCTTCATTCAAAATAGAAGAAAAAGAAAAACTTCATCCCTGGGGTAAATCCTAAGTATATGACTCTGGGGTCCTTCAGTTGTTTCTGATCACTCTCTGGAGAAATTACCCTAAATCCCATGCTCCAATTTAGAATCAAATATAAAGTTAACACTTATGATCTCATCAACACCCATCTCATTTACACTGCAGATGAACTGATAGGTCTGTATGTGAGATGATCCTAATGCATCTTCAAGGAAGCTGTCCCCATCTTAGCGCACTGCCCTCTCTCATTCCCCAAAGGCAGCAGTTTCACCAGGTAGCTTGGGGAGGTACTTCCTGGACATCCCATCTTTACGTGGGGACTTTTCGAAGACTAGTAAAGACCAAACCCTCACAACTACTGTATATGTTAGCACAGTGGGAGAGTGGAGTTTGAGCTAAAGAGAATGGAAGTCACTAAGGACTTCATGAAACACAAGTTTGATAGACAATTAGGCTTAGCTAGGTCAATGAAGTGCCCCTGAGGTCTCTCACACAAGGCCAACTGTAAATAGACTTTGACCAAGCATTGTGTAAGGTACTACACAATACAGCACAGACCTTCTAACTCCTCCTCCAGCCCTCTTTTTTCACATAGTCAAGTAGAGGAATTTTTTCATTGTACTATGTAACCAGTTATGCCAATGGGTGCCAAAGTGAATCTGTGCCCTATAGTTGGGTCTTTGCTGTGAACAGAGGCCCAGACCAAGGAGTCAGAATGTTAGTGCTTTTAATCAAAAACCATTACATAAATTCCCCAGAATAAGATGCCATGATGACTCCTTCCAAATAAATTATAACATTAAAAAACTGAGTAAAATGTTAGGGAATCTTGAACTAGAAAAATCCTTAGAGATGACCTAGAATCTAGATAATAATCCTCTTAATAAAAAGTAGAGTTTAGATTCAGTCAAATGACTGCACTTGAGGTCCTAAAGAACCTTAAGGCCCCAGGTTCCCTAGCCCTAGACCAACTGCCTCCATTCCACAGATGGGAAGGCTAAGGCCAGAGAGATGGAGGCCATTGTCCAAGTCCATACAAACTGTAAGTCAATCTGGGGATCTGGACCTAAGTACTCTTATGATAAATACAATGCTCTTTCAACAAAACCACACTGACTGAAACATCACGATGTCATCATAACTGCAGCCTCTAAAAGTTATAAACATGCCAACACCAAGCAACCTACCTGTTTTGGAACTGTTCTTGAATGCACATCAGACAAAATTACTGCAGGAAACTTCTGGTGTTGTGGCAGATACATAGAACAGAGTAAAAAGTAAAATTAAAGACACTAGCTCAAGAATTCCAGAAACACAGGCTCCTGGGGAAGGGTGGGGAGGTTTGGGAGCTCTGAAAAATCCCAAATCTGATGCCTCCCTGCCTCAACTGTAATGGTGAGTTTCATCACATCAGGGCCAAAAGGAATCACGAAATAAGACCCACCATGGCAAATTCCTGCTCCAGTCCTGGCACTTTTCATTCATTCCCTTATACACTCATTAAAACTTATGGGTTTACGACCAAGTGATCACTATTTATTCCAAGTATTCCTCTCTCTCCCCCTTTACCCCATCCCTACTCTGGCCTTTGGCTGAAAAACAGAGACTTCTTACCCTTATAGAGGTGAGGTTATGTTTCTTTCTTGATTTCAGAATGGGAAAGGACGTCAAACTTCGTTTTCCTAGCTTTTTAGCATTCATTTTTGTCCTGCAGGAAATCAGGAGGGATTAAGAGAGAGAATGAATTAAAAATATGCACAGTGAAAAAAAAGAGTGCTGGGTCAAATAATCCCCAGGATTCAGGGCTAATGCAAAGGAAACTGGGGGAGAGGGATAAAAAAAGAAAGGGAATGTATTCTTTCTCTCTGCTCTCTTTGGGTGGAAAGATAAAAACACGGATGGAAGGAAGAGTGAGAACCCTTAATGCATAACACTGACACTATTGAGAACAGAACAGTAGAAAGAGCTGTCAAGAAAGTAGCTAGAACTTCAGGATATTCAAGCCAAAAAGATTCCACATTTTTTTGTTCATTTAAAAATCTTGGAACCCTACCTCCCACTCCTACCTCTTCAGCGTCTGTATTCAGGGAGGGGCTATTTGGGCAGATGAAATGCCTGTTGATAACCAAAAAAGGAGACAACCAAGCTGGACTTATGCTCCAACTATTGCTTATTTTTCAATGGTTTTTGTTCTTTTCCAACAGACACCAGAATCCAAAAAAGTTGAGTTGGGGGATCTCCTCTAAGTTTAGACATTTTAAGTAGTCAGATTGTTTTATGGAGGCTTTAAATGTCACTGACATGGTATCAAAAGACCTAGGTTGAAAACCCTTCTTGACACTTACTAATCATAGGGTCTTAAATAAGTCATCTAAGCCCCAGGACATTCACAATGATCCATCACATCTCCTAGCAGATGCTACAGGCCTCCAGGTTAGACACTAATTTATTTGATGGAATGGGATGGGACAGGGAGATGAATCACTGCAAATGTGATTGGGCCTAGTATCCATTCTAGCAGTTCTGATGATTTTCCCAAGCATCTAAGATCTTTGATCTTCCTGTATCTGTGGGTCACTGCAATCAGAACCTCCCTGACATGACAAGGGCAGAAAACAACAAGGCTACCCCTAACAGGCATTAGTTTGCTTGCTGAAAAAGCCAATGAATGGCTTCCTTTTCTCCCATCATATATATAGCGCAGGGGATTAGAAGTTCAGTATGCTATTTATCTTTGTGACAGGATGTCGCTAAGAGTACATGATGCCCTAGGCTGAAAAGCCATACATAAAGAAAGTTCCACATCACATTCCATATTATATTGACACAACCCTCTTGTGTCAATGGAGATATTAAAAACATAGAGGAGAGGAGAATGAGAATGAAGGTAGAACCATGTTTTCTGCTTCAAAGTTAGAACTCCATGGAGCATCAAATAGAATAATATGTAATATGGATACTTTAACTGTGTTGAACTGGCTAAAGTTGGAGGGAGGAATATTAAAAACTTACCAAGAGCTAGGCTGAAAAAAGTCTGAGAAGGATCCAGTCCAGTTTCAAGGGGACCCCTCAATGGAATTTGCAATAACTTTTCTAGTTTTGTTTTGGGAAATGCATAATTACAAGTGTCTCTATGAGTTACATTAGATACCTGCAGGAAGGACACTACAGGAAGAGATAGACACAAGGAGGGCTGACTTTGAAATCAGCAGAAACTAAAATAAGTTAACCACAAAGTGAACGGAGGGTGAGCTAAGGCAATGACACACATGGAAAGAATGATGTCCTAGGGGATAACAAGAACTTCTAGTCTCAACCCAAGATGTAACTTGGACTGGGAATTTGCAAAGGTATGAAAGGAGGTAAGACTTTGGGATAGATATGTGAGTGACATTTGGAGAAGCACTGTCTATGAATGCCATGATGGAAGGTAAGTGAATGTGATGAGAAATGAGACTCAATTCCCCACAGGATCCTAAGTTTACAACTGAATAGACCATAGAGATTATCAAGTCCAACCCCTTTATCAACTGAGGTCGAGAGAGGTTAAGTCACTTACCAAAGATCACAAAACTAGTACATGTCTGAGGCAGTTTTTGAAGTCAGGTGTTCCTGACTCCACATCTGCACTCTATCCACTATACTATGCTTCCTTGTAACTATTAGCTAGAGGTATGCAGGCTTAATAAAATGCTTAGATAAAACCCAAGTTTCTTTCCTCCCAGAAAGCTGTGGTGGAGAAGAAGGAAGCAGAGAAACATCTTGGCATAGTCAGCAGGTTACCTAATTATTAACACCTATTTGCCAATAGTGACAGTTTTTAGGGACATACCTAATCAATATAGAAATGGAGCCCTTGAATGATTCATTTGGTGGCAGCCATGATCTATGCTGCCTTATTGAGAAGAAGGTTAGATAGCTTGGGGATTCTTGAAAAGACTGCCCTTTCTCCCATGAGAAGATCTGAGGGGATGAGTAAGGGCTATTTGTAACACTAAGTTCTAGGTGGTAAGGAATAATCTTCTAAGCCTTAGTGGGAAGTGTGCAATTACTATGGAGGGAAACAAAAAAAGAAAGATGCCCTAAGAGGTATGTGGACTAACACTGGGCATTTTCCATTCATTAAGAAGAATGGAATTTGCCATTCCAAAGGCAGGGTGAGCTTGCTTTAGGAAGTGGCAGTGCAGCATGCCAGGAAAAAAATAGAAGTTTTTGAATTCTTCACTCACTGAGATAGATCCAACATGTGAATGACATAGGAGCTGCTGAGAGTCAAGGTCAACTTCCATGGCCCTATTGCCAGTTCTATATGGCTCTGGTTCAGTCACCAAATGATTTGGTCTTGAGTTCAGACCAAGTGAGGCAGGTGCTAGAGGAAATGCAGCTAGCCTAGAACCATACTTGGCATGCCTCTGGCAATGTGGTTCCATTGTAACTTAAACGGAAAACAAATGTGAAGATTAGGTCAGACAGACAATTGGGCATATTTGGAAGTCATCCTCGTGTGTGTGTGTGTGTGTGTGTGTGTGTGTGTGTGTTTATGTGTATGTGTATAAACTCTTTAGTAGTTGGAAAAGTGCTACAAATGCCCACACATATACCCAGGTGATTAGACGCGTTTCACTCAGTGGTTGATGAGGATGGAGAATCCCATGGAACAATCTAATGAGGAAGATAAAGAGTGTACAGTGGAAGGTGGAGTTGGAACCATCAGCCATGGCTGTATCCGTTGGGGAAGGAAGGGATACCCATGTTGTTCCACATCCAGGACTCCCTATGGATCTGAGTTCAACTTGGCCTCATTAAGGATGAAAATCCCTGAGATGCGAGAGCCCTGGGGGAGACAGAATAATACTACTCAATATACTCAAATTGATCTGTGATCTCATCGGTTCCAGAGTAACCTCCAAGGATGCAGAATCATAGCTGATTTTATATAGCTAGCATCATAACAACCTGATAAAATAAATATTACAGCTATTAGTGTTCCCATTTACAGATAAGAAAACTAAATCTTAGGAAAACTAAATGACTTTGCCTATGGTCACACAATTAGTAGGCATGAGAGGTACAAATCAAACAAAGGTCTCTTCTGCCTCCCAAACCAGGCTCTTCCCACTTTCACTGGCTGGTCCAAGAAAACAGGCAGAGCAACTGTCTGCAGCTAGATACAGGTTCAGGAGGCAGTACTATTCCCCATATGGGAAGCAGTACACAAGGAAGGGGTATAAAATGGGAGAATTAATGATTTAGATAACCTTTTGGATATCCTCTGTGTGGGAAACAAAAGAAGGAGTTCTGTCTCTACAGGGTTAAAACTCCTAGCTTTAAGTGATAACAGTTGATCAGAGTTCTGACCTAGCATGGTCAGGTGAAAGGTCAGAAACTTGTGTGCAGGCTTGACAAGCTGTTTGAGGGGAAACCTCAAAGTGAAGAACCAGAAATGAGGTGTTCAGGAGACTCCTTCTAGTCAATAGATGGTGAGGTGGGAGATTTGGATTGTGGAACAGCATAAAGGGGCTTGCATTGGTCTGAACAATTTGTAGTACTCTCCTAGGAGCAACCTGGGAATGAGGGTAAACGTTAATGAAAGCTTTCCGTATTTCACAACAAGTATTGTTCTTTGTTTAAGGTGAGCACTTCTCTCATAGTAGGAAATGTGCTCTCTTCATGTAAGGACCATAATTAAAGATTCTTCTTTCACTCTGGACTTTAGTTTCTTTATTGGGCTGGGTGTGAGCCTTACTCTAGATAGGGAGGAATAGGATAGGTTGAGGGGGGACCCTATTTATAACACTCAGTAAAACATAGATTTGCTGTAGGGTGAAGGTATGAGAAATAGGGAACAGACATGAATTGACTACAGAAAAATATTTTACAGAAAATACAGAAAAACTGACAATTCCCAAGTTAACTCTGTCAGGAAGGGAGATGGCTACTTTTCTGGCCAGGTTCTTGGAACGGTCCAGCATGCATATGGCCTTTCCCGAACTCATGGCTAATTGGTTAATGTAGGAAAACTCTCCTCCAAAGACTTCCAGGTGACCATTAATGGGAACACCAAGTCAGTCTGTGGATTTGGGGATTAAAAAGCCATTTCCTTTTTGGTTGATATTGGGTCATCAATCAACATGCTTAAATCTGCCCAAAAGGTAGTAAAAGAAATAGAGGTGAATGAACAGATTGATGCCAGAAGGAAATTAAATATAAGTAATCTAGTGGAGTCAGAGTATGAACTTACCAGAAGCATCCTGGCAGATTTGACAAGCATATTCTGGCAATATTGTTTCATTACAACTTAAATGGAACACAAATGTTAAAATTTTGGACTTAATTAACAATATGTTGTAGGTTGAGGCTTCCCTTGACTTTCTCGATTTTATCTTACTTACTTACAACTTACTAACACATTAAGACCCATAATCCCAAGAGAATCCCTCAATGATGGAACCACAGGTAATATGAGTAGTAGATGAATGAACTGAGTGTGAACTGGTAACAGAGGCAATAACAATCCCAATTCCAGGCTGACCAGAATAAGGTTGTGTTTCTGTCAGTCAAGACCCCATAGAAGGTTGCAAAATATTTGGCAACAATAAAAGGTTTCTGAAAGTCCAACAACCAAAAATTAATTCAAAATCAAAGATGTAATGAATCTGAGGCATTTCTGGCCTCACTTGCCTGTGTTGCATCATGCAACTTCACTGTAGCCTTAGTTCTGAACCCAGAGCATGCACACTTTGTACTTCGATGCTCTTGGGCCATGCAACTCTGAAATGTGAAAAGGGAGTAAAGAACTAATTTATGAACTGATTTACCAAGGATATAAAGTTGCAAATTCCATTTTTAAAGAGTACCTAAACAGGAGGTAAAGACTCAGTACTGACTTCTGAACATTGAATGGGCTACTCTTTACACCAGGGTTGCCAACTATGCAGAACTTCTGTGTGTCTTCCTGCCTGATTCAGGAAATCACTCAAGTCTAGATATTTCTAGTGCTTTTTGGAACACCCTGCTGACATTAGTTTCCTGGGATAAAATCATCTTCGCATAGAAAACTGAATAATTCATTTAGCCATGACTACCTTTTACAACTTACCAACACTCTTCCCTCAAACTCCAGATAATTTTAAAGCTTTGTGTTGAATTCACAATGTATACCATGAATTAATGAACTTTTTACATGGTTATCTACCAGGGAAGGATGTGGTCATACTCGATACATCTGGATTACTCATAATTGAAGGTAATTGGTGACAATATCCATCTATCCTAAAATCTGGTACCTTTTGGGAAAGTAACCATATCCTGAGGTAATTGGTGAGACTGCTGAACTGAGAGCCTCTACCCACCTTGGTGAAAGAGGTACAATCCTACTTTCTGAAGTTGATTGGCTAATGGGGGGGGGGGGGCTGGGGATGGGAAAAGTTAAAGATCTTCCCTACCCATTAAAAGGCCTTAACACCTTTTGTTAATTTCTAATGAGGCAAGGTTTCAAAGGATCCGGATTGCCCTCTGGCTCCAAAAATTGTATAAATACTCTGAAGGGAGGTTTTGTTTTAGGGCTTACTCATTGTAAGCATTTGGTCAGAGGAGACTATGGGCAGCCACTAAGAACCTCCCACCTCTCCTCCCCAACCCACTCCTTTGAAAACTCAAATGTTGGTGCTTCCCTCTGTGGTAACTAAGTATGCATTGTTTGTGGTCAGACCCTGGGAAGCTCTGTCTGCTGCTTGATCTTTGTTTCTCTGTTTATATTTTCTCTGAAGGGTGCTGACTCTTTCCTCTGAACTGATAAGTGAATGATATATGTGCTTGATTAAAGTGATTGTTGATCCCTCGAAAGTTGCTTTCCTTTTAGAAAAGCAGATCTAAGAACCTGTACAACAGGCCCTCCTGTGTATGTTGGGGTCCTTGTTGATACACATACTTGAGCAATCCAACAGGGATCCTTCAAAGGACTTCTTTTTGAGACAGAGCAAGTATGCATTTCTTTGACTACATTAAAGAACAATTTGTCTGGAGACCCAACTCTGTCTTAAATCTAAGAAGGATTGTCAATTCCCATTTATGCCACTTGCCAAGGTCTGATCATGGCTGCCATCAATAGTGGTTGAGAAAATAGAGTTTCAGTTGATCTCTATGGCATATGGATCATGGGTCCTTCTTAGAAGTAAAAATCTGGAGATTATCAGTTAAATATCACCAAAACAAAGTAAAATTTCTGTGACTGATCAGGATATCATTATGTAAGATCACCATAACCTGTGAGCTATGATATGGCATAGAGAATCACAAGCCTCAGGATTCACCTCCTCATGAATTTGCCGGTGGCCAGTGGTGAATATTGTTTTTGAGATTCCAAATCACTGGGCAATAGGTGCTTGAGTTATTAATAAAAGAGGCAATTCGCTTCCCTTTTGCCATATATGATCCTATCATCAGTCAATGGCACTGGTCCAAGATTATCAAAATCATCTCCCAAAGAGCTTTAACCAGGACTTCCCTCTTATACTTCTGGGATGACAGGGCAACTAAGGGAATGGAAGGTGCCTGGACTGTGGTGCCTGGGGTTCAAACCAGTGTAGTAGCAAGCACCCTGACACACATCCAGGATGACCTGCTGGCACAAGTTCTTAGATCTGCTTTTCTAAAGAAAGCATCTTTAAAGGGGGTCAACAACCTACTTTAATTACATTCACCCACACAGAAAATAGAAGCAGAGAAATAAAGACCAACAGACAAGATTTCTAACTGTCTGACCATAAGCAATACATATATCACAGATCAACAAATCCAACTGTCTGACCATTACACACATACATAGTTACCAGAGAGAGAAGCACCAACATCTGAGTTTTCAAAGCTGGGGGCTCCTTAGAGGCTACCCAAAGTCTCATCTGCCACACAAACCTTCTTCCAAAGAGTAAGCCTCCAAAACAAAACCTCACCTCAGAGTTTTATAGATAGATAGATAGACAGGTGGATAGATAGATAGATGGGTAGATAGACAGATAGACACCAGTCAACAGTAGTGGTCTCAGAATGAGAACATGTACTTCTGGGAGCTAACAAGTGTCTACATTAATGAGACATAGAGTTGGGAATACAGCCTATACCCATATATGTGGGCATATGTCTATATGTGTCTATACTATATGTCTATATATTGTAGACAATGATAGCAGCGAACAAGTGTCTACATTAATGAGATATAGAGTTGGGAATAGAGTCTATACCCATATATGTGGGCATATGTCTATATGTATCTATACTATATGTCTATATATTGTAGACAATGATAGCCATCACATTGGTCCTTTCCTTATATTGGAAATCATTCATAAATAGTGACAAAATGCAACCTGAATCAAAGATGATAACAGTTAAAGTCTATCACACCATAAGGTCAAAGGCCAGGTTTTGAATATGAGGGACTCCTTGCCCAAACCAGGAAGGATATAACAATATCTTGGTCTATCTAAAACCACTAATAAGGTCATTGTAGCAACCAGTCTAGAACAATAATGGGCTTTGGCCATGGTCTATAAGAAATATGATAAAAGCAAAAAGCCTTCTGGGCTTCTAAAAAACCAAGGACTGGTTCCCAAGAGGGGGAACTGCTATGTTCCTTTAGTTGACTATATAAAAGTGATCACAGACCAATTATGCATGGGTACCCCAAGGAGAAGGAAATGATCCACCTTCTCATGAACTTTGTGTGGTAATCTACTATAAAACAAGAAGTGGAGGAATGGGAGGTAAGATGTTGCATTGTCTGAAATGGTGCTAAATTGGTCAGATACCAGGGGCTAACAGGACAAGAGGGAGTAACTCAAGCTGAAGGGAAGGGATTTACATTAACTGATGCATTTGCACTCTTTCTAAAGAGAGCTAGTTATTGCTGACCAGAGCTGCGATTGATTAACATGGGGTGAACCAAGATCTGCCCCCAGGATCCAGATGTGAGGAGTACAGGGATGGAAATGCACTCTCTTTAGGGGATATGCTTCATCCCTTTGCTTTCTTCCCATGGTAACAATGGGAAGCACAGAGTATGCTGTGCTTTAGTATCATAGAGATTGAAAACTGAAAGGGACTTTGGAAGTTATCTAGTTATCTATCTTCATTTTATAGATTTATCTTCATTCTATAGAAAATGAGATCAAAAGAAATTACTTCCTAAGGTCACAGAGGAAATAAGTGGCAAAGCTGGGATTTGAATGCAAATCTTCTGACTCCAAATTCAGCACCCATTGCACTGCTGAGGTACTCTTATACCTCAGTATCACTGTACTCTATTTCACCATAAAAGAGGTCTGCTGTCAGGCTGCTGTTACTAAATCCTCTGTGCAGCATAGCTGTCACCCTTCAGCATCCTTTTGGATGTCCAATGACCATCCTTTCCCAGGTCACAAACTTGTATAATTGAGGGCTAAATTATCCAATCTCCTGGCAGAACTGTAACCACTTCACTTCTCCCCCACTCCCAAACCTGTTCATTTGTTTTTGCCCCAGGTGAAAAAAAAAGCTAGTATGGCTCTATTGCTGGTGGTTAGGGGAACCTGCATGTAGTGCCTAGGTGTACCCTTCTACCTGTCCTCCTAGCCTTCCCTAGGAGAGAATTACCTCAAGTTCAAATTATTCTTTGAGTATTCATCCCTTAAAAACATTGTTCATGAGCTCCCACTAGTGTATTTGTTCAATAGTTAGCAAGAAGACACAATTAGTTCAAGGTAAAGATATTTAATGAAATGGCATAATAAGAAAAGAAGCAACAAAATATTTCCCACCGTAAACCTAGGTGCATTTTCCAAAAACTGTATGCAGCTTCAATCAGAAAAATGAACATGTCTAAGGAACACACCTAGAAAGGCAAAGACAAAGGGAAAACATATGTCCAAGGTATGCATGTGGAAGGATGCACATGTAGGGAATATGATAAGCCAAGGCACAATGTGGCAGAGCAGCACCCATGTGAAGGATCAAATCATGACTCCAATACTGCAGGATTGTTGATATCTGTCTTCTTTTCTAGACATTACTCCATTGGGTCCACAATCTCTGCCGCACGAAACTTCTCCAATGAACTCATTGTCTCTGCTAGCTCCTTATCACCCTGCTGCACTGGGCTCAGAGCCTCTGCCGCTGGGTGCTGCTTTGATGGAATAACAGTCTGTCTCCACTGCTTGCATTCTTGAAGCATGGTGGTCTATAGTGACTCAACTTAATTCTTGGTTATCTCTTACTTGAGGATAGGCACATGCTACCATGTTTTCTTAGCCTAAACAGAGGCTTTTCCCTAGCACTTTTAGAAAAGGCAGTCATGGCATAATGAATAGAAAACTGGCTTTGGAGCCAAGAGGTTGTGGATTAGACTCCCTCCTCTGACACATACTATCTGAGACAATCACTTGAGATGCTGACTTGATTTAATGGGGGGGAGTTTCCTTACCTAGGAGTTCACTCTCTTGTTGTGATCAATGACTTCATGAGGGGATGTCTTGATCTGTACATGAATTTAAGTAAGGCAGAGTTGCACAAAGTCATCAGCCTCATTTTCTCTTCCAGAGTCATCAAAGTCCAGTGGTAGGACAGAAGTTCCACCCTGGGATACAGTGGATGACCTTGGCATCTTTGGTATCTGACCAAGTTCTAAGAGCTCCACAGTGCCTACTTCAGCTGCCTTCAAGGCTATTGGAACAAATTATTCTCATTCACCCATTCCATCAGGGAAAGTTTTCACATTCTTGTGAAAGACATTCCCCTAACTCACCAATGGGCTTGAGGCCTGTTGGTTACCCTCAACCTAGTTTAGCCTGTCTGCTGAGACAGACAGTTTGACCAGGATGTGGCTGCTGATGCATGTTACAGCTTCTTGGAGCCACAGGTGAGAGTTGAGTGCCAGGTGGACACCAAAGGTGGATGACCAACCCTGAAAAGGGCTCGACAAATACTCCCACCATAAGGGCTAATCCTCCCGGAACACCCCATATGGAGGAGTTCCCTATACCTCTGCAATGTTCCAGTCCCCATCTCTTAGAAAATCCAGAAAAACCCTTGCCCTAGAACAAACAGAAAGCCTCTTCAATCTTGTTTTCTCAGAGTTTTAGCAAGCCTAATATCTTACTAGTCAATCTTGGATCAAAACGTTTTCAGGCTAGTCAGGGATACTAAATATTAGATCTTTTCTTTAAATCCCTTGGTCACAGACTTTACAGTTTATAGCAGGTATTCTACATACTCAACATTGTTCAGTTTTTGAAAGTTAGGCTATTATAAGCCAAGTGAGGGAAACTGAGGACAACCAAAGGGGTTCTGGTTTCGGTTTTGTTATGGTTCACTGATGCTATATTGGGAGAAAAAGAAGGAGCAAGGAAGGGATAAGAGCTTTGGTTGAGGTGGATGGGACAGTGACAGCTGAAAGCATAGATAAGGCAGACCTGTTCAAGAATTATTTTGTTTCTGTTTTCTCTGCAAAGAAGAATAATAATCTTTACACTGAAAATGACTAACAGGAAGCTTTCATCCAAGACAAAAAAGGGGACATGAAGAAAACATCTATTTGCCCTTAATGCATTCAAGTCAGCTAACCCAGCTGAACTACACACTCAGATCCCGAAAGGAAGAGGAGATGTGACTGCTGAGTCATTATCCTTACCTTACCTGAAAGATTATGGAAAATGGACGAGGACACCAAAAAACTGAAGAAGGACAAATGTCTCAACACTCAAAAAAAGGCGGGAAGAATATAGTCTACTAACCATAGACGAGTGAAGTTGATTCAATTCCTGGGGAAATTCTAAAACACATCATTAAAGAGATGGTTGGTAAACATCTAGAAAGATAATCAGTATTTGACCTCAACAAGAATGGATTCTGCCAGAATAAACTAATTTCCTTTTTTGACCAAATTACTAAACTATTAGATGAGGGGAATGCTATGGACATAGTTTACCTAGATTTTTAGCAAAGTTTCTCATCAAGTATTTCATACTATTCTTGTGGAGAACATACGGAGACATATAAATTTGACAATATTCAATCAGACTGATTCAGTACTGGTTGAATGACTAGACTCAGTGCAATTAGCTGTTATTGGTTCACTGTCAACATGTCAGGAGGTCTCCAGTGGAATATACTAGGGATCCATGTTTGATAATGTTTTATCAATTATTTAGATAAAGTCTTTAATAACAAATTTGCAGATGATACAAATCTGAGTGGAATAACTAGTAGAGCAAATGACAAAGTCTGTCTCCAAAAGGACTTTGACAGACTTGAACACTGGGCTGAATGTAAAACATTTAAATCCAATAGGGATAAATGTAAAATTTTGCACTTTTGTATTAAAAAAAAACACCACCAAGGTCCACAAGTATAAAATGGAAGCATGATTCATCAGTAGTTCTGGGAAAAATCTGAGGATTTTATAGACTGTTATAAGTCTGCATATGATGGACATGGCTGCCAAAAAAAATAAATAAAAAGCTAAAGTCAGATTTTCCAAGAGTAGGAAGGTGATATAGCTCTATAGGACTCTGTCAGATCTCATCGGAAGTAACATGTTGAGTTCTGGGTGCCACAGTTTAAGAGAGACATAAATAAAATGAAGAGTATCCAGAGAAGAGTATTAAAAATGGTGAATGAACTGGGCATGTTTAGGCTGGAGAAAAGTAGACATAGAGACCATGGTAGTTGTCTTCAAGTAGACGAAGGGCTGTTATATCGAGGATTCAGACTTGTTCTTTTTGACCCCAGAGGGCCGAACCAAAGAGGTGAATTTATACTACTATTTGTACTACTAATTTATACTCCTAATAACTAGAGGTGTCTCAAAGTAGAATGACTTGCCTTGAAAGATAGTAGACTCTTGAGAAGATTAAATTGATTCTGTATAATTTTTATTTATCCTATTTTGCAGTTATTACTGATTTTGTCCTGTAAATGCCTAAATCATGATTCTTTGTCTCTGAATTTGGCACAAAATTTCAACTGTCCTATAATGAGTTAAATTTAGAAATTCAGTTGTCCTACTAATCACTGTTCTGTTCTTGCCTCAAAAAAATTTATTATCCTTGGGAAATACGAATGGATACCAGAGATTCTGATCTAGTATCTTTACACCACCATGTTATCCTTCAAGGGTTCTGCCTTGCTATCCAAAGAAGTTGAAGTCAACATCTTTGACCTTGAAAGTGGACTCAAACAATGAACTTTTCTTATTCACAGAAGGGAAGGAAGGAGGCTGTCACTAACCCTCATTCCCAACTGCCTACCAATATTGTTTCTGATGCCTCAGCTTTGTAACTAGTCATGTTGTCCTCAAACCCAAGATGCCACTTACACTGTTCTTTATTCTAATCTTGTAAAAATGAGTTAAGTCTTCATCTCCAGTCTTGGATAACTGAGGCAAAACCACTGATCCATTCAATTGGCAGGTTGCATTCCTGTTAATAAAATGTTATCTTGCTTGGAAAGAATGTATCTCAGTCTACCTTTGCTGAATTTTATTTGCAACAGCTGCCCTCCTTAAAAGTCTTCAAGTAGAAGCTAGAAAAGAACATGGTGGTTATTTTGCATTGTGGATTCCTTTTGTTCATGGGTTAGACCAACTCTCAAATTCAGATGCTGTGATATTTTAGCAATGATTTACAAAGGCTACCTGATCAAAAAATGATCATTTCAGAAAAACATTAGTAAGTTCCTTAGTTAATCTAAGACAAAAAGCACA
Source organism: Potorous gilbertii (assembly GCA_028658325.1). NCBI lineage: Eukaryota > Metazoa > Chordata > Mammalia > Diprotodontia > Potoroidae > Potorous > Potorous gilbertii. Next base: position 158,910,867 of record CM053770.1, read on the forward strand.
AAGTGTCACAATTTGAGAGGAATCCCACATGAAATCCAACACTCAAGTAAATCACAGCATCCCATAACAGTGACTTGAATAGAAAAACATATTCCATGTCTGTGACCGTCATCACATTAGGGAAGCCCTGGGGAAGATAGAAACACCTTGACTGGGGACAGTACAGCTAATGATAAAGATCTGATAAGGGACACTGAAGTTGTTAGCACTCTTAGCCCAGAGGCACCAGGAGAAGTGAGAGCCACCAAAAAGAGTCATGATCAAGGTCAGAAGATCCAACTACTCCAGTGAAAAGCACTGGGGGAAAATTATAACCATGACACAAGTCTCAAATTAGTCAGCATTATGAATCAACAGTTATGACCACCATGAACAAGCATTATGGATGGAGAAATTCCCAAGAAGTAGATACAGTTTAAGAGAGTAACTGCGTAGTAAGTACAAGTTTTGGGGGGAGAGGGGGGCAACAACTGATCACAAAAAGTAAGAATACCTGAAAGAAATTAAGCAAGAGACAAGTAAATGAGAGTGGGAGGGGTGGAAAAGAATAAATAACTTATAACAGATGGTTGAAAATCTCACCCAAATAGTGGACTAAAAAATTAGAATAGAATTCAATGACTTTATGAGATAACAAAAAATTATGAGAATATAAAAAGACTAAAAAGTAGGGTGGTGGGGATGGGAAAGGTACCTATACTATCTAAAACAACTGACCTGAAAAGTAGATCAAGGAGAACTAACTTAAGACTCAATAGATTACCTGAATATCATGATAAAAAAAAAAGTACCTAAACACCATATTTCATGAAATTTTCCCATATTTACTAGAACCAGAGGGTAATATAAAAATAGAACCCACTGGTGACTTTCTGAAAGAGAGCATATAATTAAAATTCCCAAGAACATCTTAGTCAAAATCCAGAGCTTTCCAGTCAGAGAAAAAAACTGTAAGCAGCTACAAAAAAAGAGTTCAAGTATAAAGGAGCCACAGCCACAACACTGAGCAGTAACAACTATAAAAGACAGAAAATCATGTAATATAATTTTCTACAAGGATAAACAAAAATAATTAAGGATAACTTACCCTATAAGACTGATCATCTTATGGGGGGAAGGCATTTTTAATGGAATGCAAGCTCAAGCATTCTTGATGAAAAGGTCATATCTGAATAGAAAGTCTTAAATGTAAACAAAGGAATCAAGAGAAAACTAGAAAAATAAATACATTTGAGCAAATGTCCTAGAGGAGAAATGAGAAGCAGGGTGATATAACTTACTATGTTTCACAATTGGGTGTGTGTTCATCCTTTGTTGCCAAAGAAGACCATGCCATCAGGGAAATAATGACATGACTTGCACTTGACTTTGTTTTGAGTAGGGAAGGGCTGTGCAGGTCACCAGCCTCACTTCTCCTCCAGAGACATCTGAATTGAGTGACCAGATATTCATCAGGATGACTGGAGATGACCCAGGATGAAGCAATTGGGGTTAAGTGACTTGCCCAAGGTCACACAGCCAGTGGGTGTCAAGTGTCTGAGACGAGATTTGAATTTAGGTCCTCCTGACTCCTGCACTGGTGCTTTATCCACTGTACCACATAGCTGCACTCACAATTGGGTAGGGAGTGGAAGGAGAAGAAATCATGTAGCCTTCACTCCAAATGAGATAAACAAGGGCTAATCACACACAAAGGAAATAGTCATAAGCAAAACAAGCTCCAGTGGTCTGAGAAAGGAACAAGGAAATATTTTTAAAAAAAGAAAAAAAAGGAAAGAATAAAAATTAGAGATCAGACAAGGGGAGGAAGAGAATTGCAAAATAATGTTGAAACAAGTCATTTCACTTATAGATCTCAAGTGTCAGGTAAACTCTCTATCTGCTTTACCTTTTCATTTATACAAGGGACATTTGGAGATGGGGAATAGGAGCAAAGAGAGGAAAAAGTGCAAGAGGATTGGTTAGAGGAAAATACGAAATTAATAATTACAACTGTGAATGTGAATGGAACCCACCAACAAAACATTAGCATAACGTGTAAGAAAATGGAATCCAATACATTGTTTACAAGGAACACAATTAATACATAAAGATTCATACGGAACTTAAATGAAGGGCTTGAGCAAAATTTATTATGCTTCAGTTAAACTCAAAAAAGGAGGAGTAACAATCATGATTTCAAATAAGGCTACAATTAATAGAAACATGATAAAGAGATAAGCAAATAAAATTATCCTTAAAAGCAAACCAATAACAAGTTAATATCAACGGTTAACATATACGCGCTGAACAGTATAACATTCAAAGGAGAAAATTTCTGAAAACTAAAAGGAAACTTAATTTTTAGAGTAAGAAACAATAAAATTCTAATAGTGAAAGACCTTAACATACCTCTTTCAGACCTAGATAAAACCAACCAAAAGATAAAAAAGAAAGAAGCTAAGGAGCCAATTAGAACTTTAGAAATATTAGAAATGAGAGATCTCTGGAAATTGCTGAATGACAATGAAAGGAAGGAATATATACATTTGTAGCAAGTTTCTGTTGAAGAGCTTAGAGACAAAATATATAGAGAACTAATCAAATTTATAAGATTAATAGCCACTCCACAATAGATAAAGGGTCAAAGTATATGAATATTTTTTATTTTTTGAAAGTGGCCAAGGGAAGACATCTAAGTTATTAGCTATACAAAAAATGTCCAACTTGCTAACAGATAGTAGAGTACAGATTACAGCAACTCTGAAGTTCCGACTCACACCTATCAGACTGCAAAGATGACAAAAGAGAAAAATGCCAAGTCTTGGAGGGATTGTGGGAGAGCAGGCACATTGAAGCCCTGTTAGTGAAGTTGTAAATTGATACAACCACTCTGGAAAGTAATGGAAAAACTCTCCCCAAAATGTACTATATTTCAAATACTCATTGATCAAGTTATACCTACTCTTAGGGCTAGACCTCGAAAAAGATCAAAGAAAGATGGAAAAGACAAGAATATTGATAGCAGCTCTTTTTTTGTAATAACTAAAAAATGCAAACTGAAGAAATGCTCACCTATTTGGGAATGACTAAAACAAAAATTCTTGGTTCTAAATGGCACAGTGTATAGAACCCTGGGCCTGGAGTCAGGAAAACTCATCTTCCTGAGTTTAAATCTGGCCTCAGATACTTACTACTTTAGTGACCCTGAGCAAGTCACTTAACCCTGTTTGCTTCAATTTCCTCATCTGTAAAATGGGTTGGAGAAGGAAATGACAAAGCTTTCTAGTATCTTTATCAAGAAAACTCCAAAAAGAGGTCACAAAGAGTCAGACATGACTCAACAACAATAACAAATTATGGCATATATTCATGTACTATAAGAAATAATAAAATGAAGAATTTCAGGGAAAATTCATGAAATTTCTATTAATTCATAAAGAATAAAGTGAGCAGCATGAAAAGAACAATTTATACAATTAAAACAATATTATAAAGAAAAATAATTTTGAAAGACTTTAGAACTCTGATCAATTCAATGATAAATCTAGTGGAAGTTCAGTGGAACTACAGTGATACACACACACACACACACACATATATATATATATATATATATATATATATATATATATATATATATATATACACATGCACACACACATATTTCTTGCTAGAGAGGTAGTGGAGTTAAAATACAGATTGAGACATATATTTTTGGACATGGCCAGTGTAGGAATTTGTTTTGCTAAAATATATATTTTATCATATATTTTTCATTTTTTAATTGTCCAATAGGGTGAGGGATATTAGAATATTATAAAAATAAATTTTAAAAAGCTTGTGGGCTACAATCACGACTGGATATGGAAAACTAATTGTGAAATGACTTAAATATTCAACATTGATAAAATTGCTATTTATATGTAGAATTAAATATTATCCAAAAAGGGAAACAGGGATAGGTCAAAGCTAGGAATATGTTTAAGAGAAATGGTAAAGTTACTGTGGGAAGAATCCTAAACAAAACAAACTTCAGCTTCATTTTTTAAAAAGTGTAAAAACCAGTGGTTGGCATCTGGGCAAGGGAAAGAGAGTAGGTACGGTAGATTTGAAGCAGATTGCTTCAATTATATATCATTAGTGCTAATCACATTCCTTCACTTTCACCACGATTCCTTATGTAATGAGGGAAGAAAAAAATCAAAGAAAGGGAGAAGTATGAGGATATAATAGAAAGAAATAAACAATAATCTTATGAATATGAATGATATGTACTTTTCTATAAAGTGAAAGAAGATCATGGGATGAATTAGAAAGGAGGAAGTAACAATATGTTGTATTCAGGAAACATTTCTTCCAGGGACATTTCACACAGAGTGAAAATACAAGGACAGAGTAAAACTTAGTATACAACAGATGTACAAAAATAACAATGAATGGCTCAAATAAGGCAACAATAACAGTTAAGTACTTAAAGAAAAAGTTAATTGAGTTACAGGGAGAAAAAAAAACAAAATTAAAATAATTGCAGCTTTTAGTCAGCCCTAGATAAGCCTAACAAACAAGCAGAGGGAAAAGGATAAACACATGCATATATGTTTTGTTGTTGTTGTTTTATTTTTAAGTTAGATATAGTAGGGTTCTTGTACTTTTTTAATAGGAGTTTACCTATTCACAGGTATATGTGGTACTTTTACAAAATTAACCATGTATTACAGCATAAAAACTTTATAAATAAAATGAAGAAAAATAGAAATATTAAGCATATGCTTTGCTGTTCACAACAATTAAAATTCAGTAGAGACAATAATTTAGTTCTAAAGAAATGACAGATCAAAAGACAACTCAAAGAACCAATAGATAATTTCATCAAAAATGACAACAAAAGGACAAAACATCAAAACTTTGGGCATGTAAACAAAACAATCAGGTGAAAAATTATAACACTGGACCCTTTCTTTAACAAAAGAGAAAAAATATTGCAATAAATTGTGTAGAAACTAAAAAAATAGTAAAGTAACATATTATAAAACTCAAACAAAAAAATGCTGAAAATGAAGATGAGCAAAATTGGCATCAAAAACCTAGACTGATAACAAAACATAGATCTTTTATAAATCAACTAATAAACTGTTAAGTAATTTCTTTTTTTAAAAAAAGGAAAATCTGTTTATCAAAATAAGAGAAAAGAAAAATTCACAACAAATAAAGATAAAATAGTGGAAACAGTCAAAAATTACTTTGTCTGATTTACATGCTCACAAAATCAATAACTTAGATGAATATTTTTAAAATATGTGGCTCTATTTTGTTTGACTATATTTTCTTCTTACAAGGCAGGTTTAAATTTGTGGTGATTTAAACTGGTGTTGGAAGAGGGGCAAAGAAAGGGAGAAAGAAGAATGAAGGGGAAGAAAGAAGGAAGGAAAGAAAGAAGGGAGGGAGGGAAGAAGGTGAAAGGAGAGAAGGGGGAAAGGGAAAAGGGGCATCAATGAAACACGAAAGAGAACACAAGGAGGTTCAAAGGAAACAGATAAACATAGAATAATTTGAATAAAAAGAGATTTTCAGTTTAATGTAAAGCACTGCTTTCTGCTCTCCTTTGTATATAGAAGAAAATCTTGGTGATTTTATAATTTAAAATAACAAAAAAAATTTTTTTTAAGTTTTTTGGGAGAAATTCTATCTCTGATTTTACTGTGTTGACCTGGGACAGACAATCATTTAACTTACATGATTCTTTGTTTCTTCATTTGTAAAATAAGGATATTTTATTAGTTTCTGAGGTCTGTTTTAGTTCTAGATCTATCATCTTATGATCATTCAACTTTCAACATTATTGCCAAATACAGAGAAATAACAGCCAAAAGCAACACTAGTTTAGAACCTAAAAGTATTTTTAAATTTTTATGAAGATAGTTAATAGAAAATAACCAGTAGTATTTCCTCATCAAGCAAAAAGAAGCAGTGAAATTTAGACAAAGTCAGTTTGAAGAAAGCTAGATGAGAGGCCCAACCAAGCAAAGTCGTCCTGAGAGCACAAGGGTGAAACTGGAAGGACTGGAATGGCAGAAAAGATCTATAAAGACTTGCATACGAAATTCTTTTTTTTTAACCATCAAACACAATAGAGGCACACTATTTGGGCGACAATATTACAATCTCAGATATACTTCTTGTGGAACTAAAAGTAGTGATGAAGAAAAAAATGGAAAATTATTGGGGCTAGACTAAGTACTTCCAGAGGAGGCTCATCGTGAAAGTAATATAATATTATGGCTATTGAGATACCAGTTCTCCCAACATCTGACACAAGGAGAAGATATCGACAGCTTGAAAAGCTCTCAAACTTTATTACTCCTCCCCTCCCTCCATCTCAAAAAGAAAGAAAGAAACCAAGAGAACATCACTACCTACTGATCTAAGACTACTTTCTCATTTACATATACATTTCATGTGAATAATCTACACATAAGCATCCTTAATGAGGGTATTAGAAGACATAAAGACAGTTTTCAAGAGTGCTACTGCACAGTAGTCACAACACTACCATAATTTGTTGTTTTTCAGTTGTATCTAACTCTTCATCACTCTGTGGACCATGCTGTCCATGGGGTTTTCTTGGCAATGATACTGGAGTGGTTTGCCATTTCCCTCTCCAATGGATTAAGGCAAATAGAGGTTAAGTTACTTACCCAGGGTCACACAACTAGTAAGTATCTGAGGCTGGGTTTGAACTCAGGTATCCCTGGTTCCAGGTACAGCATTTCATTTACTGAACCATCTAGTTGCCTCATAGAGTTGACTAAATGATTTAGAGAGTACAAGATCCTACTTTGCCTATTATTTGTTTTCCTAGGGGAAAAAAACATATTTCATTCAGCAAAATTTTTTAAAATCACCTTAAAGTCGCTCCTTCAACAAATTGTCCCTCATACACATGTCAAAATTATGGAAAATTCTCTGAAAGGTGAAGTAGAGATAACTTTGTTCAAAGCCTTTGATGGGGGGAGGAGGTGACCAAAAAATATGTCTACCACCATTATAGAGGAAATTTGGCACAAAACTCAAATTTAAGAGGGATTACCTAATAAGGTTTCTGACACTTCTAAATGTAGATGAAATTGTGCTAAATATATTAAGCATCACTTAATGTTCAAGTAGAACACTTCAGAGCCTCCAAAATGATATTCACAAACATTCCTATGCAGTTATCTGCACAGGAAAAACTAAGTGGATATAGAATGCCTATTGTCCAGATGATGGCATTCAATTGGATGGATAGCCTATACAGTTCATTCAACTCTCTCTCTTTCTTTCCCTCTCTCTTTCTGTGTGTATGTGCACACATGCGCGTGTGTGTGTATGTGTGTGTGTGTGTGTCTTGCATAGACACTGAAAATGAAAACTAAGTTGAAGCCATAATGGAACAAGTACTGAATTTTCTTTGGGAAATTACAAAATTGCAAAATTCTTTTATTGACGCTAATTTCATCTTTTCTAACACTAAAGTTCTTCTAGTAATTTTGTGTGGCTAGTGGCAAGTCATGGAGCAATATATCCTCAATTAAAATAGTCAATCAAAGGAACCACAATCCAATCAATGAAGAAGCAAATGGTGAGTATAAGCGAGTTGCAGAACAGCATTACTGTTATTAACCTCACAGTTTCCTAGCCCTTTAGGCTTGAGAAATGCTTTTAACATTTCATTTGATCCTTCGAAGTAGGCATCATCATTATCCCTTTATACATTATACAGAAGAGGAAATCTGAAGTTCAGAAAGATTAGAGTCATTGGAGACATAGCTAGTCTTCTGCAATGCTATTCAAGCCCAAGCATCCCTGACTCTTAGTACAAAACTGTGCCATGTTGTCTCCACCAGGAATACACATTATGCACAAGGAATTATACACAAGGATGCCACCAAAGATGGGTTGGTTACTTAGTGACAAGGGATAACAGTAATCACTCAAGGTGTTCTACTGGAGTCTTCTAGACAACAAAACAATTTGAGAAAGACCCCAAGCATAGTGGGCATAGAACCTATGGGGAAGTATTTGGAGCACGTGATAGACAGTCATGCAGTATGAATGAGTAATTAAGTAAGGCCTACATTATATAAAGGTCACATCAGGGAAGTCCCAGATCCTTGTAGACTATTAAGATACCCAAGTCTAACACTATCCCAAGACATCTAGTATTGTGTTCATTCTGGCAACAAATTTTTAAGTCTATTTATAAGCTGGAAAGTATCCAGAAAAGGACAGCAAGAATGTTGGAAAGGTCCCAAGATTTTGCCATATGACAATCATTCGAGGGATTCAGGGAAGTTTACTCTAGACAAGAGAAAACTCAGAGAGGAAGATGATAACTTTCTTCAAGTATCTGAAAATCTATCATTTGAAAGAGGCATTAGCTTTATTCTACTTGTCCCCTGAGAGCAGAAGTAGCATCAGTGGGTGAAAGTTTCCGAAAAGTTATTTTAGCTTTTAATAAGAAAATTTAGTAAGGAGTATTTATTAACAATGGTAGATATCCAAAAGCAGAATAATCTGCCTTTGGAGGTAATGTCAACTGTGTAGCACTAAATAAATAAAGAGGATTAAGGGATAGAGACTCTGTGTGTGTGTGTGTGTGTGTGTGTGTGTGTGTGTGTGTGTGTGTGTGTTAACTGGGAACTTCCAGATTAGGAAATTCCTTTCACGAGTTCTGGTTGGTACATTCTCCACAGAGAGGGTGATAAAGCACCCTCTATGCCTGGAATCTGCAGAACTCTTAAAGGTCTTCTCCCTTGGCTTGGCTCTGAGGCAGTAGAGGAAATTTCAGGGAGAATGTCTCCCTCCATTCAGCTCTTCCAAGCAACAGATGGCAACACAAGCTCCAAGACCTCTTCTCAGACCTGACCAAAGAGCTCTCTTGAGATCAGTTCTGAGCTCTAAGTTTTTCTATGAACACTACATCATATCCAACTCTGCTATGCTTTGCTCTACTCATCTAAGACAAAGTCTCTTCAGTAAAAAATGGCTTGCCTTTGTCTTATGGTAATAAAATAAAATCTTTATTTCTGCCATCTATACTATTAACTAGACAATATATATCTATCCCATGGTCATTTCTAGGAATGTTTCCCAGCTATTATCTTTAAAGTTCTCATATCAGTCACATGCAAATTAAATGGTAGGAAACAAAAACGTCGATCTTTACCCTGAGCATGTATTTTTTTCTGTGACTGTTTTTCTCGTGTTTCTTTCTTAAATGTCCTTGATTCTGTCCCTCTTTCCCTTAGTAAAGTTGCCCACAACTGAAAAGGCACATGAACATAAAGGAATTGAGCTAGATAGCCTATAAAGTTCCTTCAAAAGCTAGATCTATGATCCTGTCACCTCTGAAGTTTCTTCTAACTCTGAGTTGCTGTGATTCTGAGATTCTGATACCTGTGCAATAGGTTCCCATTCAGCATTAATATAAAGAATATTCTAAGTCTCTTTTTCTTGTCAGAGAACAGATCCCCTTACTAAGTTTGAGACCAGATGAGAATGTAATGGTAAATATAATCCTGAGGCACATATACTGTGAAAATTTTCAAGGAATTAGACAGTGGAGTGGGTGTAGACTAAATGTCCAAGTTCTTGGCCTTGAATTATTGGAAGGGGAAGATGGGAATTAGTCAGATACACAAAAAGAATAGACATAGCCTATAATATACAAATCTGAGTTCATATATGGCTTCAGATATTTACTAGCTCCATGACTGGACAAGTTACCTAACCCTGTTTGCCTCAGTTTTCCCATCTGTAAAATAAATTAGAAAAGGAAAATCACTCCTGTATCTTTGCCAAGAAAGTCTCTAATAGGGTCATGAAAAGTCAGAAACAACTGAAACAAGTGAACAATTTAACATACAAATAATTTAGATCTAGAGCTTTCCAATATGTGGCAACAGGTTAAAAATCAATTCACAATATGCCAAAATGGTTACCAGACTAATTATTGGACCAACTAGTATGAAGTATCCCGAAGGAAGTAGCCTGTACATTAATCTGCAGAGAATGAGTACTTGTTCTATTTGTCCTTTGTTTTTAAAGAAGACCATAACATCAGAGAAATGATGACATGACTTGCACTTGACTTTGTTTGGAGGGAGGGAGGGCTGTGTAAGTCACCAGCCTCACTTTCTCCCCCTGAGCCATCTGGATCCAGTGACCAGATATTCATCAGGATGACTGAAGATGGCCCAGGATACGATGGGCATCCTTGGCCTTTTTAGGCTAGGTCTTTTCACGTATTCACTTAGGGGGAGGTAATGCCCATTGAGTGGATAGGCTTCTTTAAGAAGTAGTCAGGGAATGTCCCTTTTAATGAGCAAAAGAAAAAAATAACTAAATCAAAGTGGGAGGGAAACAGGAAACTGTTACTATTGATAATCACTCTAAGTCAGCCAGTAAGTAGAGTTTGGGCAGAAAACGGGTACTGCCAACCTATAAATAACCTGGCTCAGTTCTAGTTGGCTTAGCTAAAAGGCTTCGAATGTTAGCTGGGGCAATGCCTATTAGGAAAGAGGTACTATTTTGAAAATCTGTTTTGGAGACCAGTGTTGATAAATAATCACTTCTCTTCTTACATTATTTGGATTACAATGTATCCCCTCCCTACTGGCTGACTACCTGCAATCTACCTGGGGTAAATTTCGGTGACATTTTATCACCTTTACTATTATTGTTACCTTTACCACCTCAGTGCCCAGGAATTACATCAAGAGTCAGGCCAATCTTCACGGAAAAGTCATTTAAAGGGTCTCTTTTTGGACTCTCTGGGGAGCACAGGAACTTTACGGATGCCTCCAGAAAAAAAAGTTGGTTATACACTATTGCAAATGGTATCCCTTATGTAGAATAACCTGTCATCCCAAGTCATTGTTAGCACTTGTCGACACTCAGACTTGAGACATTCTATGCCAGTCCAAGTGTGGTTAATGACAGTAACAACACCAACAAGAAACATTCTTATAGACCTTTAAGGTTTACAAAGCTTTACGCATGTATTTTTTCATGTGAGCCCTCAAAACAGTCCTGTGAAACTATTACTAACTCCACTTTACAGACAAGATTTAAGTGTAAATGACCATTAGTGAGTCTGAGGCAGAATTTGATTTCAGGTCTTTTTAACTTTAATTCCAGCATCCTACCCAATACCACATATGTCCTATCACATGTCCACTACCAGATATCCACATATAACCAAATATAAGCCCAGTCATATGGCAGCCCTTTGAGTTCATAGTGATCAAAACAAGGGGATCTATAGGAAAGGATGTAGTGCCATTCACATCCTCATTTTGGAGGGTCAGGTAAGTTGGACTAAGATTCACTGAGAATTTCTTGATACCATTATGGGAAAGGTACCTACTTCTTCAGACACCCTAGATATAAATCAGAGTCACCTTTCAGAAATGATAAGAGATTGACCAACCTGCTAGAGAGCCAGGGGAGAAGTTGTTACTACAGCTTGCCTACAACACCTGCACAGGGCAATATATTGCATGGATCACATGTCCCAGAGGTTTCTAACACATGCATGGTGGAATCACAGTTGTTGCTTCAATTCTTCTACTGATGGATTTTAATTCATCATTGAATTTGGAATGTTGTTTGTATTCCTCCTTACTGTACAGGTCTGGTGTTAAGTCCAGTATTTTCTCTCGAAAAAGAACCTTGTTTTATTCATTAAGCAATTTTACATTCTCTTCTTTTCTCTGTCAGATTTGTTCCTCCCTCTCCTCTACTAATGTCACTCAAGCAGTATTAGAAGATGGAAATATACTGGAGAGCTGATAGGATGAGGAGATGGCGTTTATTCTAGTCAGGCATCCTTTCAAGACTACAGACTAAGTAAAAAGTTTTATATCTATTCTGCATTTTCCTTTTCTATTGTAATAAAAGGCAGAGAAATATTACAGTGGCTAAAGAGGATTAAAACTGCTCAAGATCTGAGTGGGATGAGAAAAGTCCTACAACAGAATTTCCAATAACCATTTTGACCACCCATTGATAATGCATTAGTGTGGTACGCAAGTTCTCTTAAAGATACAAAGGGAAATGGAATGGAGTGGAGAAAAGAGGTCCCTTTATCCTTAAAACTGAAATAAAAACTATATTAGACACCTCACTACAGGGAAAGATAGTCATGTCTACAAGAATGTAATCAGGACCTAGGATATGACAAGTAAAGGTGAACAGACCATGCATCAGGGCTGTGATAAACATAGGCATAGAAAGATGGTGTTCAGAAGAATTTCTACCCCAATCCCACTAACTAAAGCTTGGACTGGGTATGTGTAAGGCAACATAAATGGGATAAACAAGGCAACAACAGAAGTGGGAGGGTGGATGCTTGAGTGACATTAGTAGAGGAGAGGGAGGAACAAATCTGATAGAGAGAAGAGAAGGGAAAATTGTTTAATGAATAAAACAAAGTTCTTTTTCCCAGAGGAAATACTGGACTTGAGCTATGCCTGTGCAGCCAGTTTATTTTCTATAGTTATGCAGGCTTAGTTAAATGCTTAGACAAATCTAGGTTTCCTTTACATTGTTTAAAAACTAGAAGGTTTCATCTATATGAGGTCAGGGACCTGTTGAATTTGGTGTCAGAAAATCTGGGTTCCAACTCTGCCACTGTATGATACTGGACAAGTCAAACAAGCTCTCTGGGCCTTAATTATCCTTCATCCATAAAAATCAGGATATGAATACTTAGCATTATCTATCTCAAAGAGTTGTTGTGAATCAAAAGAGATAATAAATGTGAAGGTGCTTTCTAAATTGGTATGTATACATAAACTATTATACTACTATAACATAAACATCATCCCTCCATTTTCTCTACTGATAAAATGGAATTAACAGTGCCGCCTCTTTCTATCTCATGGAAAGAGAATGAAACTATAACAGAAAATAATCATTTGAAAGACCTTTGAGGGCTTCCTTCTTTTATTAGCATTTATAGTTTGGCAGGTAAAATGAATACACAGAAGGTGAAGAAAAGGCTGGTGTGGTGGAAAGAGTCCTGAACTGGGAGCTGAGAAATATGAATTCTAATACCAACACTGCTACCAGCCAGTTTTGTGACCTGGAACATTCTATAATTCTGATTCTATGAAAAGAATATCAGGCTACAATGAGGTATCATTGGGTCCCATTCTCCCTAACCATCCACATGCTGAATAATTTAGTCAGCTCAAACGAATATAAACAAAGTCCTCTTTTTCCTGGAGAAAAATCTTCCTGTCTTATCTATTTCCTCATGGTATTATTTTTCATTGTAACTCTTAACTCTTTGTTCACATTGCTTTTTGTATTTAGTTAATCTGAAGAAATTTTTATTGAATGTCTACCACATTCAAGACATCCTGCTAGAGCTGCGAAGATGAACAAGACACAGATCTTTCCTTTAATGACCCAATAAAAGAAACGAGTGGGGATATGGCATGTATACAAATAATTATGATAGAAGACAGAATTGCACTAAGTACAAAAGAGAAGTTGTGGAAGTAAATTCTGAGAAATAAGGAAGGAGGACTGATAGCTTTCCACTGAAAGAATCAGAAAAGACTTCACTGATGCCTGAGAAGAAAGAAGATGGCAAAAGGGCAAAAGGGTGGGTACATACAAAGGACTGACGTGGGAGAGCATATAACAAAAAGAGGGGCAAGTGATCATTTAATTTAGTTTAACTTCATGGTATCCTGTGAAATATATAGCAAAAAGAAAGTTTGATTAAACCACTTGGGCTAGATCTACAAAGAGAGTTGCTGTGAAAACTGGAATTGGAATTGAAAGTATTGATTTGAAATAGAAAATATGGTTCCAGTTCTGGCTCCAACACTTAATTGCGGTATGAATTCAAGTAAGTTACCTCAGCTCTGAATCTCAGTTATATAATCTGTTAAAAGGCAATACTAGTAAAAATAACACTATATTCTCACTATTTATTTCATAGAACTGTTTGCAAGTACTTGGTAAATTTCCAGCTCTTAGCAGGCTGCCTAGTCCATGGCAGGAGCTTAATGAATGTTTATAGACTGGCTCACTTGAAAAGTGCTATAGAAACGTGAGCTATTGTTAGGACTAATTTTGTCCTTGAACTCTGGTTATTTGGGGCCATGCCTGCTTCTGAACTTCTATTGACTATAAAAAGAATTTTGATAGTCAAATACTACATTAATATTTAAATGTAATAGGAATGTATCTTATTTCCCCATCTAGATTGGAAGGTTCTAGAGGATAGGGATGGTTATACTTCTGCATTACTTATAGAACTTTACATATAGTAGGTGCTCTGTAAATATGCATTGAAGGACATGAAACAGTGTCACAATTAGAACTTTAATAAAGGAGTTGACACAGCACATGGAGATTATTCTGAATCATACACAAAAGTCTTATTCTCATGCCTAATTATATGTGAAAGATGATACCTGAATTCTCAAAAGCTATGCCAGGCGGATGTAAGCTTTTAGGACCTACCCAATTCAAAAGGCTTTGGATTCAGACCTAGCAATAGCATGGCTCACATCTGAGGACCACCAGCTCATTTAAGTTCCAAAAAGTTTATCAATATTAGCTTCCAGGGTGATTTTTCTGATCACAGCAATTCTCAAAGCTTGTCTACCAAGCTTTAATAAGAGTAACCACACTCTGTCCTCAAAATATTGAAGTATACATGATGCATGTATACAGGACAATTTCCATTTCCAAATAGTAAAAATTTTTCTGAGATTTACCTGTTATGATTTCAGTATTTCTACTGCATTCATCAGAGGCTTTACTCCCTGGGGGGCTGTCTTTGGAGCAGAAATTGAGGCACTGTAGGACTTGCGGGGGCTCCCATTGTATTTCTGTGAACAGAAACAATGTTTTTAAGTTGCACTCACTTCTGCCAAAGATGTGATATGTGGAGGCGCCACATATCATCTCCCAAATCAGGGACTCACTTGTACAGTTGGAAGGGACTTTAGAGATGGTTTAGGCCAACTTCCACACTTAATTCCCTCAACAACATCTCTAACAGATGGTCATCCAAACTCTGATTAAATATTTCTTTCCAATGATAGTGAAGTCACATTTCTAGCGATGGAGAACTTACTACTTTTTTTGCAAGGCAGTTCATTCCATTGTTGACTAACTCTTGATTACTTCTATTTAGCCCATAACTTTCTCCTTGATTTAATCCTAATTTTTGTCTTCTAGAAAATACCATATGTCTGGTTTTTTTTTCCATATTACAGTTAATTGGTCAATAGTCATTTATTACCATAAGCATTTATTAAATGATTATTATGTGTCAGATCCTGTGGACTAAGTACTGGGAATTTTTTTTTTAAAGGCAAAACCATAGCCCTGGCCTTTTAAAGAGCTCACATTCTCATGGGGGAGACAACACACCAAAAAAAAAAAAAGATGTACATACAAGATATATACAGCATAAAAAGAAAGTAATTTTGGAGAGAAAGCTCTAGCAGTTGACAGTAGAAAATGGCTTTCTATAGAAGGTGGGATTTGAGCTAAGTCTTGAAGAAGGTCAGGAAAGTTATGAGGAGTAAGAGAGTGGGGCACTGTAGGCACAAGAGAAAGTGCAAAGTCGAGTTAGGATTATGGAGTGCGTAGAGGGTAATAAAGTATAAGAAGACTAAAAAAGATAGGAAGTGTTCTGGTTGTGAAGGACTTTAAAAGTCAAATGGAGGATTTTTGATTTGACACTGGAGGTAGTAAAAGGAGACTTTTGGAGTTGGCTGAATAGGGCAGGTGGCAGGATCATATTTGCACCTTAGGAAGGTTGTATTGGCAACTGTACAGAGGGCAGATTAGAGTAGGGAAAGAGTTGAGGCAGGGAGACCCATGATGACATGGCTATTGTAATAGTGTAGACATGAAGTGATGGGGGCCCGTATCAGGGTAGGGGTTGTATGAGTACAGAGATGGTCCATATATGAGAAATGCTGTAAAGTTAGAAATGACAAGTTTTGATGACAAATTGACTATGTGGATTTGAGTGCATATAAGGAATAAAGAATCATGTTGTAAGCCTAGGTAACTGAGAGGATGGTGTTGCCCTCAACAATAACAGAGAAATTAAAGAAAGAGAAGGTTTTGGGGGAAATATAATGAGTTCTGATTTGGGTATGTTGAGTTTGAGATGCCTACGGGACATCTAGCTTGAGATGCCCAGGAGTCAGTTGGCAATGCAAGAATGAAGGTGAGGAGAGAGACTAGGGCTGAGTATACAGATTTTGGAATTCATATGCATAGAAATGATAATTCAATCCATGGAGGTTAATGGATTACCAAGAGACATAATGTGAAAGAAAAGAAGGATAAGATTAGAGTTTTGGGGGTCACTCACAGCTGGTGGGTTTGCCCTGAATGCAGAGGAGCAATCAGACAGTCACAGTTCATCTCATATTAGTCATATCTGCAAGCTAAGCTTATCACCCCCTTTCCTTAGATATTTCTCAGGTGAAATTGTTTCAGAACTACTCAGTATTCTAGTTCTCTTCCTCTGAAAGCTCTACTTTTTTCATCTCTCTTAGAATGTGGTACCCAGAACTGAACACAATACTTTAGATGTGGTCTGACCAAGGCAGAACATAGTTAGAACATCATCTCTCTTAATACCTCCTCTTAGGTTAGTCACATTAACCTCCACTTGAACCCATATTTTCCTGAAACCTAAACCAGCTCTCTACCCACTATGCTTCACTTAATTTTTATCCCTTTTCATCTTGTTTTCACTGCATTATTCTAGCCAACATGCCACTTATGTCCTTATTGAATTTATTGAAATTTGCCTTGACACAGATTGGAACTGAAACTCAGAGAAGAACCTCAATCACACAGTTGCCAAAAAGGCACACGATTGAGGACGCAAAAAGGTATCCCTAAGCACAGACATATTTTTTTAAGCCCATTATCTGAGACACATTCTATGCACATAGACATATGACTAGGATTTCTTTTCCCACAATGCTTAGACTGACTGAATGACCAGTTGAGACTCCTGAGTGGTACTGTGCTTTATAAGGAAGGGGACTTAAAAGTGGGGCAAAGTAGCAGGAAAATGTATAGGAGGAGCAAGAAGCAAGGTTCCATTTAGAGGAGGCAGACAGAAGAGAAACACTTGGAGCAAAACATTCATAGGACTCAGAGAGACTGTGGTTAGACCCTGGAGTGAGAGATGTCTTTCGGCTATCTCCAGAGACTCCTGGGAAAGGCATTCCAAGAAGACTATGGCATTACATCCTGAGCATTTACCATTGGGGTTTCTGATCCAGAAGCGATTGTACCCTCTTGCTATGATAGAGAATCAGACAAATTAAAAGGGAACTAGATGAAGGTATAGTAGAAATTGTTCTCATTTGTTTCTAGGTGCCAAGAATATGCACAAAAAAACCAACAAAACACATAATCTCATCAGGTACACAGGTCTATATAAAAATCACACATCACAAGCATTCTTTCATTAATATAATAGCATAAGGACAAGAAATTATCCCAAATATTTCCCAAATATATAACACATCCATATAAAGGATTCAGTACATTCAGTTCAGAACAATTACATAGATCAAATGCAAATATATAATATCACATGCAGAATTTACAAATACAAAATAGACATTCTTGCATTCAATTCTTGTTCAAAGAAAGGTAGTTAGAGGCAGGTAAGTGGCTCAATGGATAAAGTACTGAACCTGGAGTCAGGAAGACCTGAGTTCAAATTTGACTTCATTTATTAGTTGCATGACTCTGGTAAAGTCATTTAACCTCTTACTTGTCTTAGTTTTCTCATCTGTAAGATGGGTATCATAATAGTACCTATCCCACAGGGATGTTGTAGGGATCGAAAGAGAAAACATTTCTAAAGTGCTTAGTATAGTGCCTGGCACATAGCAGATACTTAATAAATGCTTTTCCCCTTTCCAAACACATCCAGAACTTTCCAGTCTTCTATAACATAACTATAGGACACATAAGGGCAGCTAAGTGGCTCAGTGGATAAAGTCCTGGACCTGGAGTCAGGAGTTCAAACCTGGCCTCAGACACTTCCTAGTTGTCGTCCTGGGCAAGTCACTTTAATCCTGTTAGTCCCCGTTTTTTCATGTGTAAAATAAGCTAGAAAAGAAAATAGCAAACCAGTATCTGTGCTAAGAAAAAGAAAAGAGGTCACAAAGAGTTGGACACAACTGATACAACTAAAGAACAATAAAATATATAAGGTCAATTCCAAAGCTCTGCATTAGTCTCCTTTATTCTCTATATCAGCTCCATCACTCCTACATTACTTCTATGGTAAAATCCTAGTAAAAGATTCAAAGTATTCCTCTCGGTAGGCAGGGATGTCACCCTGAAAAAGACCATCATTTTTATATTGAGTCCCTTGTAATAGTATGGGTCAGTCCCAGTGCCCTGTGACTAATTTGTCCTTAGAGCTGTTATGATGTGAACATAGGGTGACTAGCTGCTGAGGATGGAATCGACCACTTCAGTAAGTCTTGAATATCATCTTTATTCTTCTTTCACCATAAAGATTTTTTAAACACTGTAGGAAGGTGCTTAATGACTATTTCCCAAGTAACCCCTTCAACAATTCTCTCTCTGAGAATCTCAGAATGTTCGACTGATTTTCAGACAACTTACATAGTACAACCACCATTTTGCCTTCCTTCTTGAACATCTCAGCTGGTATCTAACATCCCTACTCCCTAAAGTATACACAGAAGATTGTAAAGTCCTTACATTATCATCAGATTAAAGAATACTTAAAATTAAAGACTACTTAAAAAGTAGTCTGCAAGAGGGTAAGCCCTACTTCTTTGCATCAATTTCCTAGTAACTGATAGCTGTGACGACTATTTGGTCCACTGATGACTCGAGTACACAATGTACACTGACAATTGGGCAATATCACCTCAGTAGTACCTGGCACATTTGCTTAAAAGCTTTGCTGACTGACTGACACACAGAGCTATTACCCTTTAACATAGCTGTATTTCACTTAAAGTTATATTGCAGAGAATACAATGTAACTTCAGCAATAATCAAGTACAGTGATATTTTGACAGAAAATGGCACAGTTTCTGCTTGAATCAACTTGCCTGACCTGCAATAGAGTTTTCATTGGAAAACTTGCTGTCCAATTACAGTTTCAAGAAAAAAAAGGGAGGGGGGCAAATCTTCATTGCAAGCTACCAGCACAGAAATTTTTAATATAAAAGGGATGGTGGTGACACACACATACACACACACACACACACACACACACACACACACACACACACACAACGACCCAAACCCCCAAAACTTGAAATACCAATGCTCACCACTATCCCAATTTTAAAAAATCTTCACTGCATCCTTTCAGTGCTAAATAAGGCAGATAGCTTTAACTTGACCCAATATTCCAAAAATAGACTTAATCAATTCATGATGATTCCAGATGAGTTCCCACAAATTTCGTACCTTGCTACCTGCCCAAGTTCACTGTGGTTATTTTTGGTAATCAGTGATTGCATCATCTGTATAACCTATAATCAAGTCCATTTTCTATTGCCAGGCTATTTAAAAGACACAATCAAAGAAACGCATTTAATGAAGATGTGAAACAAGGTAGATAAGAGGTAGCATGACGACATGTTGGCTAAAGAATTGCATTTAAATTGGGCAGATTTAAGTCTGAAACATGCCTCAGAAACTTAGTAGCTTTGTGACCCTGGACAAGTCACTTGACCTTTCTCTTTCTCAGTCTGTTTTCGGATTTGTAAAATGGGAAAATAATACCAAACTCACAAGGTTATTGTGAGGATAAAATGAGGTAGGTCCCACAAGTTTTAGTATAGTTTTAAGTTTTATTAATAGCTTAAAACTTTTCAAAATAAAACATATAAAAGTTTTGCAAAACTTAGTTATGAAAATTTTAGTTATCATCATCATATCATCATCATTATTAACAAGGAGGAAATTCAAGTAAAGTTTCTGGTAACCATTCACAAATAAGTGAAAATTACTACACCTTCAAGGGTATCACCATTGAATTCCTCTTAAATTCTGCTGCGGCTGAGTCCCCCAGCATATCAAGAGGACAAGAGAACTCACAAGACCCAGTGGTCTTCAAAACTCACAGATCCAGTGGGAAATGATGAATTTGTGCTGCCATCTATCTGTCTCTTGCAATGTCTTTTGAAAGAATCTCTCAAACAGATGAGAATGGCTCAAACATCGTCTTATCGGTGGAGTCATGAGGGTCCAGATATGATGGCTAGGTTTGAGGATTCCATGGCACATTCCTCTCCTTGTGTGATCTCTTCTGTCTCCCACTACAGTTCAAACATTATTACTTGCCTCTCCTTATTCTCCTTGTGTCTTCTGCTGCTGCCCTTCCCTACTTTCTGAATATCTCGCCTTGTAGATCAGTCCCTACCACAGTCTTGAGGAAATGTCTATATATTTTAATTAGCCCAAGTATTACAGGGTACCAAAGTTATATCCGCTGAATATACATGGTACATATACAGCACATGTACCATGCATGGTTAATTACATGTCTCTGTCCCATAATGACCACAGCAGATTTTACCTTGGCTAAACATTTATATTTTCGTACCGTAGAGACTGAAAAAGTTAGTATATGAAGTACATGATTAGTATATCACCCATTATGTGAGTTAATATGATATAAGATTACATTTTATTTATGAATTTGCCACAGCTTGAGTAAACAGAACAAACCTTACAGATCAACTACAGGTTAAAAAAAATTTAATCCCTGAGAGTGTTGCCAATATTGTACATGTCACGGTGGAAGGAGGTGATACCCTGCGAACAAATAGATGAGTTTCTTTGTTTCTACTCATGACCATAATTTTGTTTTAGAGGATAAAAAGAAAGAGCACAAGACTCAGGGTTAAAAGACCCAAGTTCAGGTTCTGATTCTGCCAATAGGTGCGTCAACCTAGGCAAGTCGGAACCTCTCAGAATTTATTCGTCTATAAAATGGGGATAAAATGTCCTGCCGACCTAGAATTATGGAATCCTAGAGCTGGAAGTGACTTTAGAATTCATCTTGTATAACCTCCTCCTGACTGGATGAAACCTCTCCAATCACTTTTTATGACAGCTCTCCTGTGATAAGAAACTCATTACCCCAGAAAGCGATTCATTTTATTTTAGAGCAATTTTAAAAGTTCAGAAGTTCTTCCTTAAATTGGGGTGAAATCTATACACCCCCGCCTCAGTTACTTTCACTCCTTGACCCTTTTTGTGCCCTCAAGAGTCAAGCAAAATAAATGTAATCCCTTCATGATGAGAACCTTTCAAACATAGAAGACAGCTCTTATGCTCACCCCCTACTCCCACCGCCACCGTCACCCCACCGTCTTGGTTTTTTTCCAGCTAGGTTATGAGGTTCAAGAGAAGGCATTTCATATTCTGTAACGTATCGTATAAATGTGAATGGTTGCAGTATATGCTTAGGGTTAGAAATGTGGGTTCGAGCGAGGATGGTTAAAAGATAGCCCATTATGGTCAGTAATGACTGTGATCTTTCCCTCACTATCAGCCTTGCTGGGCATGACATAAGAAAATGGGAGAAATTAGGTGAAGAGGAGCAAGAACGAAGGCTTGGCTGCGAGTACACCTTTGGAGGTGTCAGGCAGTCCCTTAAATTCCATCTTCTTCCCCTCCGAAACCTAGTTCGGGATACAATTGGCGGAAAAGATTGGATGGCTGATCCTTGCGCCTTGGGAAAGCATGTGGAATGGAGCTCCCCAGAAGCTATTTTCCTTCCCTCACTTCCACCCTCACACCCGCCATTCCCCGCCTCCTACCTTCTCTCCCTTTACATAACCTTCCCTCCCCTTTCCCAAAGCCCCAGGTCCTTCTTCCCCGCCTTAGGGGCGGGCCGGGACGGTGGGAGGTTCTGAGGTGCGTCATAACGCGACCCTCTTCCTCGCTCCTCCTTACTTGGGTCCGGTGGGGGCAGGTGTTGGAGAAGCCGCACCAAGCCGGAGCACACTGACCTGGTTGCTGTAAGAGACTAAATTGGGTAATTTCCTAAGGGGGGTAGAAGGACCCACCCTCCGCCCACCCTCCCAGTCGCTATAGAAACTGTTTCCACCCTTCCCAAGCAAAGCTTTTATGACTCTAGAGCTGAGGATGGGACATTGCTCCCAGCAATTAAATAGCCATCTTGTTCGTCCCTCGCCCCTCTAAGAGCAGGAAATTATATGACAAGATCATTTTCCGTAATCTAAATGAAAATATGATGTTCAGGTATACGTACTGGTGAAAATTACTAAAGAGAATAATGGTGCATTGTTTCATTCTTTGTGCGCACAGTGCCAAACGCTAGCTGCAGTGTCTGACTTATGGTAGGTGCTGGAAAAATACTTGATTGGATCGCTTTATTTCCTTACATTAGAATCAGTTCAGTCCTTTTTTCAGTTTTGTCTGACTCTTCATGACCCCATTTGGGGTTTTTTTGGCAAAGAAACTAGAGTGATTTCCTTCTCCAGCTCATTTTACGGATGATGAAACTGAGGCAAACAGGGTTAAATGACTTGCCCAGGTAAATGTGTGAGACTAGATTGGAACTCAGGAAGATGAGTCTTCCTAATTCCTGGTCTGGCACTCTATCCATTGTGCTATCCTAGCTTCCTGTGATAAGAATTGCTGTTTAAAAAAAAAAGCTTTAAAAGTATTTGGTTATATTAGCAAAAATTGTGGGAATCAAAAAGAAAAAATTCAACTTTCTAGTAATTTTCTTATAGAATTTGTTAATATGAAAAATATAGCCTCAGCCCAGAGGTATGTGGAATTCATTTCCTCTGAACAAAAGGTGAGTATATGTAAAAGGGTAAAGAGGCAGTGAGGGCATCTTGATAGTACCGTGGATAGAATGCCAAGCCTGGAGTCAGGAAGACTCACCTTCATGAGTTCAAATCTGGCCTCAGACACTAAGCAAATCAATTTACCCCCATTTGTCTTATTTCCTCATCTGTAAAAATCCCAAATGGGGTCATAAAGAGTCAGACACAATTAAAAAAGGAGGCAGTGTGTACAAAGGGAGGGGGTGGGTAGGACTCACATATTAAACACTACTCTGTGTGTGTGTGTACACATTAAATACATTTATATATGATACAGAGAGTTCTGTCTGTATGGATATTATGAAGGACATGCCAATTAGGTTACATAAGTAATGTATATTAGAAATAAAAGTACTATTTTAAACATAATATAATCACAAAGATGTAAACAAACTAGTCTAAACCTGTCATTTATGTCATAATTTGTTGTAACTCATTTATTCATAACTGGCCTTGAATACCTCTGCTAAAATGTTTCTCCAATGCTCCCTGGGAGAATGGAGGTTCTTGTGTCAGTGGTACATTGTTATTCAGCATGTCTGACTTCCTGACTCCTTTGAGGGTTTTATTGGCAAAGATACTGGAGTGGTTTGCCATTTCCATCTCCAGCTCGTTTTCCAGAAGAGGAAACTGAGACAAACAGGGTTAAGTGATTTTACCTGGGTCACTCATCTATTAAGTATCTGAGGTCAGATTTTTAACTCAAGAATTCTTCCTGCCTTGAGGCCCCGTACTCTATCCATTGTGCCACCTAGCTGCCCCTCAATGGAGCATAAGTTGTGACATATACAATGGAGCAGGAAAATCTTTAAGTATGTGTTGGGTAATGGATTCTGTGTGGCTATCATCTGAACTAGCTTTAAGTCTGGAGAAGTTCAGCATCATAAGGCTGATTATTTTATTAGACCACAGTAATTCATGAAAATTATCCAAGAAAGGAAACCATACATCTTGTAAGGTACTAACAGGCTAGTCCTAAGGTTATAAGAAACCTTTTGAAAAACTATTACTTCATATAAATATAGAACAGACAACTAAATACTTGATGGAGAATAATATGTCCTTGTTATTTGATTCGGAAATTTTTTTACCTTATCTTTTTTCAGCCTACAACATTAGTCAGAAAGTTAAAAAGCTGCAGTTATTTCATTTATGTCAACACATACATTGTCATGGATTGTCAAGTGCTGACATATAGAAATGATCCCAAGTTTCTCTCTGATGTTTTTACATCCCCTTCCCACTGTATTCCTGGTTCTTCACTTCCCAAGGAGTGGTCCCTTATAATAAAGAAGAAAAAAGAAAACTTCTGTAAAACTAACCAACGTATCAAAAAATTCTGACATTCTCTGCAATATTCCACACTTATGAACCCTTCTGAAAAGGAAAAGGTGTTTTCTCATATCTTTTCTTTGGAGCCAAATTTGGTCATAATTTGAATTTTAGTATTCAGTTTTGTTTCATTTTTGTTTGGCAGTAACTAGGTGTTGCATTGTATAGTGTGGTGGACCTAGAGTCAGGAAGACCTGAGTTCAAGTGTGGCCTAAGACCTTATTAGTTCTGTGATCCTTGGCAAGTCACTTAACCTTTTTATGTTCAGTTTCTTTAATTGTAAAATTAGAATAATAAAATCCTATCTCTCAGGTTTTGCCATAAGAATCAAATGAAGTAATATATGTAAACGTTTTTTCTTCCCTTTCACTTACATTGCTATGTGTATTGTCTATATTGTTCTTCTGGTTCTGCTTACTTCATTTTGCATCAGTTAAGTAGATTTTTGCATACTTTTCTATATTCACCATTTCTTACAGCACAGTAATATTCCATTACATTCACATACCAATTTGTTTAGTCATTCTTTAATTGATGAGTATCTACTTTCAGTTCTTTGCAACTACAAGTTGTATTGCTATCAATGTTTTGGTATTACATGGGGCCAAAAGAGCATATTTTTAACATCAACATTCCTCCAGTGGTGATATATTTGACTCACATAATACCATAATAACTGAAGCTGAATATTTATCACTCTAAGAGCAACTTCTGGGCAACATATAACAAACAAGAAGTTACTTTATTCTCATTGTGACTTGCAATCCTTCCAAAAGCTTACTTTCACCCTAAATTCCTCAAGAGCACCATCATCCTTCTGGTTACTCAGATTTATAATCTCATCCTTGATTCTTCCTTCTTTACATCACATTGATTCTATCTCTATACCAATGAGATCACAGATTTATTAGAGTAGGTTAGTACATTACACTATGATGGATAAAGTATATGCTCTATAGTTAGTAAAAAGAATATCATGGGGGGATGGAACAAAGATGGTGGAGGAACAGCACAGACTTGCTAGTGCTCTCCCCCTAACCCAGTCAAATACCTGTAAAAAATGACTGTAAACAAATTCTGGAGCTGCAGAACCCACAGAATGACAAGCCCAAGACAGCCTGGGGGGGGAACAGTCACTGGGAAATGTATATCCCACTGCACTGGGAAGAGAGCACGGTCCAGGGTGGGCTATGCTAGCACAGACAGGACCTGAGCAGACTTTGAAGGGACTGAATCTCAGGCATCTATGGCGATTTCCAGACTTCACAACCCCAAAATGTTGAGGACAAATTGGAAGGTCAGTGGAAAAAACTTATGGGACCTATGTGAGAGAGTAGAGTGGCTGGGCCTGAGCCCCAGCCCCAGGGCAATGAAGGGGATGGAGGAACTCAAGGAGGAGGAGCCTGTGGCAGCAGCAACAGGGGCAGGGGCAGGGGCAGTGACAGCAGCAGGGACTACTTCTGGAGTTGTAGGCCCACAGATAGTGGGGGGATCAAGTGGCTTACAGTACACCCCCCTCCACCCCCACTGGAAGCAGAGAATTACCTTGACAAAGAGCTCAAAAGTCAAGTAAATAGCTGGGAAAATGAGCAAAAACCAGATTAAAAATCAGACTATGGAATATTACTTTGGTGACAAGGAAGACCTAAGTATACAAACAGAAGACAACGAAGTCAAAGCTCCTACATCCAAAGCCTGCAAGAAAAATAAAAGGAGGTCCAAAAGCTCACTGAAGAAAATAATTCCTTAAAGATTAGAATGGAGCAGATGGAAGCTAATGACAATGAAAAATCAAGAAATTATAAAACAAAGCCAAAGAAATGAAAAAATAGCAATGTGAAATATCTCATTGAAAAAAAAACTGACTTGGAAAATAGATCCAGGAGATATAATTTAAAAATTATTGGACTACCTGAAAGCCATGATAAAAAAAAAAGCCTAGACATCTTTTAAGAAATTACCAAGGAAAATATCCCTAATATTGTAGAACCAGAGGGTAAAATGGATATTGAAAGTATCCACCAATCGCCTCCTGAAAGAGATCCCAAAAGGAAGACTCCTAGGAATACTGCAGACAAATTCCAGAGCTCCCAGTTCAAGGAGAAAATATTATAAGCAACCAAAAAGAAACATTTGGAGTATCATGGAAATATAATCAAGATAACATAAGATCTAGTGGCCTCTATTATTAAGGGATTGCTGGGCTTGGAGTATGATATTCCAGAGGTCAAACGAGCAAAACTGAGTATAATACTTCAAGGGAAAAAACGGTAATTCAATGAAATACAGAACTTATAAGCATTCAGGTTGCAACAACCAGAGCTGAATAAAAAATGACTTTGAAACATAAGAATCAAGAGAAGCATGAAAAGGTAAACATGCAAGAGAAATCACAAGGGACCTACTGAAGTTGAACTGTTCACATTCCTATATGGAAAGAACATATTTGTAACTCAAGATTTTCCTCAGTATTAGGGTAGTTGGAGGGATTATATACATAGTCTGGGCACAGGGTGAATTGAATAGGTAGGGATGATATTTAAAAATAATAAAATTAAAGGGTGATAGAGGAATATATTGGGAGCAGAAAGGGAGAAATAGAAGGGGGAAAATTATGTCACATAAAGAGGCAAGATAAAGCTTTTTCAATGGAGGGGAACAGGAAGGAGGTGAGAGGGAAAGAGTGAACCTTACTCTTATCACATTTGGCTTGAGGAGGGAATAACATGCACACTAAATTTGGTATGAAAACCTATCTTACCCTACAAGAAAGTAGGGAGGAAAGGGATAAGCAGGGTTTAGGGGATAATAGAAGGGAGGGCAAATAGGAGGAGGGGGTAATTAGAAATAAACACTTTTGAGGAGGGATAGCGTCAAGAGAAAATAGAATAAATGGGCAGGATGGGATAGAGGGAAATACAGTCTTTCACAATAGGACTGTTAAGGAAGTGTTTTGCATAATTATACATGTATAACCTATATTGAATTGCTTGCCTTCCCAGTAGAGATAGGTGGGGAGGGAGGGAGAGAAGTTGGAACTCAAAAGTTTTAAAAATGAATGTTAAAAACTGTTTTTACATGTAACTGGGAATTAAGATATACAGGTAATGGGGTACAGAAATCTATCATGTTCTGTAAGAAAACAGAAGGGATGAGGATAAGAAAAGGGAGGGGTGTGATAGAAGGAAAGGCAGACTGGGGGAAGGGGTAATCAGAATACATGGTGTCTTGGGGTAGGTGGAGGGGAGAGATGGGGAGAAAATTTGGAATTCAAAATCTTGTGGAAGTGTCTGTTGAAAACTAAAAGTCAATAAATCTAATTTTAAAAATATCATGTTTATAAAATTATTCAGTCTTTCTCAGTCCCTCCAGCTGCTAGAGCCTTTCCTCTCTGAAGTTACCTGTCTGATCACTCTTTCTCAATTTCCATTGCTGGATCTTCATCTAGGAAACATTCACTACTTTGGGTGTTCCTCAGTGCTCTTCTCGATCTCCCTTGTTGATCTCATTGGCTCTTATAGCTTCCATTATCATCTCTAGGCAGTTGATTCTCAGATCTGTATATCAAGACTGGAGGTATAATCTCTTCTAAGCTACTGTCCTATGTAACAGCTCATACTAGACGTTTTATAGATACCTCAAACGTATCTAAAATGAACTCATCTTTCCTTCCAAGCCCCATTCTCTTCCCAACTTTACTATTACTGTTGATGCTACTACTATTCCCCTAATCATTCAGGCTTGCTATCTCAAGTATCATTTTTGCTCATCCATACAACCAACATGCTTTCCTCTTACCTTCATAGCATTTAATACATCTCCTTCAACTACTGTAGCAGTCTTCTGATTGGTTTCCCTACCCTGAATTCTCATCTCAATCCAATCCTTCCATAGAGCTGCTGATATAATCGAGGCAGGACTGACCATGTCGACTCCTACCCTCACCTCCAGCTCAGTAAATTCCAGTGGCTCCTCATTACCTCTAGGATGAAATATAAAATGATAATTAACATTTAAAGGCCCTCAGGACCTGATCTGTGCATTGCATTCCTAGGATGGTTTCCTTCCACACTTCTGCCTCTTGGCTTCTTCCAAGACTTAGGCCAGATCCTACCTTCCACAAGAAGCATGCATACACACACACACACACACACACACCTGCAATTGCTACGGCCTTTCCTGAGATAGCCTTTCATTTACACTGTACATATTATATGTACTATTACTTGCATGTTGTCACACACACACACACACACACACACACACACACACACACACACCCCTGCAATTGCTACGGCCTTTCCTGAGATAGCCTTTCATTTACACTGTACGTATTATATGTACTATTACTTGCATATTGTCCCTTCTATTACAATATGAGATCCTTGAGGACAGAAAACATTTTTTTTCTCTTTGCTGTATCCCTAATGTTTAGCCCACAGCGCCAGGCAACTAGTGAATTCTTGTTGACTACTAGCCTGTAATTTATGTACTTACTTATTACCTCCTCTATTAGAATGTAAGTTCCTTGGGCTATTTCTGCCCTTTTTTACATCCCAAGGCACAGTGTATGGGCATAATAAGGTCTTTAAAAATGTTTGCTGATTGAAAGCTACAGTTTATCACAATATGTAAGATATTAGAGTGACTGTTGGATATTGGTATCAAGAGAAGCATTTCATGAAAAAGCCAAAAAATTCACTAACGTCATATTTATTCATCCTTTCTCTAGAAGGAAAGGCTTGACGACATTGAAGTTTTATAAACACTCATGAAAATTTATTTACACTTTATACACAATTGGAATTTGAGCCATAAGTCACAATTCAGCAACCACTTAAAAGTATAAAAGTTATAACTTTTATTAGAAACATATTTTGCTTATTAAAATAGGAAACATTCTTACAATAAAACACATGATTTAGCTTAATTAGTTTCTACTAGATAAGTGTTACATGAAGACAGGGAAGCATAACTATAATTTTCACTTTCCTAATAAACTCTACAAAACTATATTGACATAAATTACACTAAGCCATAACTGGCAACAAGTATACATCTGTTACTACATTATATCACACATTTGGTACTTCCAAAACTGACACCACCCTACTTGTTATTCCAAATTAAATATGTGTTCTTTAGGACGAAATGAATTAGAAGACAGTTCTTTACAAACTTCTCTTCAGAATCATGAATAGACTAGCAACATCCTTAACTCTTAGGATTTAAGATTTTCTGCATCAAATTGAAAAGAGCTGAATTTAGATTATCAATACCCTTTTCAAATAAGAACATTCTTTCAAAACTAGAATTATCTATCAAAGATTTCTTTTCCACCATTTTCAGGTACTACTGGCAGTTGGGTGGAGAGGTTTAACTCTTGCAAATCTGGACAGGCCAAGTCGGAGACTATGACTGGGAGACTTGACAGAAACTCCTCCAAGTCGGTTGCTGCTGCTGCTTCCTGATGAAGCTAAAAGAGAATGTATCACGTATTGCTGGAATTATAAGTTATATTTCCAAAGGTTCACTTATAGGGCAAAAATTGCAAAAAATCATTAAGCTTCATTATTAATATACATGGCTGATCAAAGTATGTATGTAATCATTTTAAAATAAAGTATAAAGGAGCAGGAGAGACAAGTTACATGGACGTCAAAAGGAAAATGCAGCCAATCAGCTTTATCTTCAAACAGTCTTTGAATCCTGTGGTGACATCAACATTTTCTTGACTCAGCAAAAGTTGAAATAAGTATGGCCAACTCTAAATTCTCAGTTTTGGGGTGTCTGGTGGCCCAGGATCTATTTTTTACTTCATTAGGTTATAGTTAATTTCTTCTGTTTCAATTTTAATGCTCTTTGCAATCTGCCCTTCCCCCCCGACCCCCGCCACTTCTGAGTTTCATTACAGACTGTTACCCCTTCCTGCACTCTAGGTTCTAGGCAAGCTGTAGTCCTTGCTGTTCCAGACACAAAACCTTCCATCTTCTGTTTCTGTGTCCTTGTACTGGCTGTCATCTCAGTCTGGAATGTTCTCCCTTCTCATCTCCACCTCAAAGAATTCCTTATTTCTTTTCAAGATTCAATTTAAACATTTTCTTCTTTAGGAAATCATTCCCAATCCCCTTAACTGCCAATACTCTTCCATCCCTACATGCTCTTGTATTTACTTTGTATTTATTCTACACATATTTATATATTGTATGTACATACTGTTGCTCAAAAAGGATCTTCAGGGCAGAGATTGTTCAATTGTTATCTTTGTACTCCAGCACCTAGCAGAGGGCGTGGCATAGAGGAGGTGAGGAGGAAATGCTGATTAATTACAATAATGAGTCCTCCTTTTCCCATTTGCCCTTCCCTAAAAGCCTTTTGATTATTCCAGATTTTAGGACTAGAAGAAACTGACCAATTAAAAAACGGAGGTGAGGAGCAAGGTGATTTTACCTAAGGTAAGTTTCTTGTCCTAGACCTTCTACTAGCTAGCTGTGTTCAGCAAATACCTATGTCTTCCTATCTATTCCAAATGCAGTCGTTCTAGGCCAAGCTATTATTACTTCTTACTGTTATTTCAGATTTTTTCCCTGTAGTCTATCCAGAACAATATTCTGACCACTAATATAAAATTTTTTAATTACTTTCCACTGCTCCCTTACTGTGGATGATGGGTAGAAAAACAAAACTTTATCTGAAATTAAAAGAAATAAGGCTAGAGCTAGCAATACAAAGTTAGTCTATTTGTAAGAAAATCTTGAAAGTAGAAACCTTGCCATACTATAGTAATTTATTCTTCTTTCCCTCTCTAAATGACATTAACTTCTCTATAATAATACACTGTACTTGTTCATATAGAAAACTATGTCCTATAGTTAAATGAACAAATACATTCAAGAAAATGATGAATGACAGTGATATTGAGCTGAAAGTTTTCAGAACCATGCAGGAAATAAACATACACAAAGCATGAAAAATACAGAGATAATCTGTGTATCTTCCCTTATCCCAAAGAAGGATATGTCACATGAATAAATGGGGGTGAAGATACAACAAGCTACTGTTCAAGATGCTTGGACTTCAGTCATCCAAATTAAGTGCTGCAAGGCCGAGGTACTAATATGAAACACTGAGGATGGAACTAATGTCCACAGATAATAACTTACATTCTCTGGTCTTATAGAAACCTGCCTTTTAGCAGGAAAGTCCTTCCAGAAACATCCATTTTACACAGCACACAGTGAGATTGCACTGCTCCTATGCCTTAGACTGCCCTTAATCTGAATTTACAGGAAAAGACATTTTCACTTGGCCAAATAAAAGCCTACAAAACTAGATGGACATGAATTGGCCTAAGTCACAATTTGCTACAAGTATAGTAAGAAGTACTATCAGAGGTAGAATTTAAACCAATCTTTCTGATTCCAAGCCCAATATCCTATCCATTACTCGAACCTACATCTCAGCAGAGTGAGGGCATCTTTAAAAAACTTTTAATGTTTAATCTGAGTATGAAAAGAGCTACCACAAGGAAGAAGGATTAAACGTATTGCTTGGCACCAGAACACGGTGCAGTAGAAAGAGAGCTAGACTGAAAACAGGGGGATCTGGGTTCAAATCCTCACTCTGCCACCTATTATTGGCTTGACCTTGGGCAGGTCAAACTACTTTAAGTCTTCTTTTCCTCATCTGTGAAGGGAAAGAGTTGGAAGTTGGACTAGATCATCCCAAAAGTCTCTCGCAGTATTTTATCACAGACATTAAAGACATTTCAAAGAGGCAAATACAGGCTTGAAGGAAAAACTTCAAACATTCAAACTAACTCAAAATGGAATGGGCTGGATTGTCAGGTATTGCAGGAGCCCACTGACTTCAAAGGCAAGGATAGAGGGTCACATGTCAGGTGGGGAGTAGTATGGACTCTTGATCAGGGATGGGTTAGCCTAAGTGACTGAAATTCTGAATTAAATGAGATTCTACATTGAGGACTTCCTAATGACCAGTAACTTCACTTCCCCTAGGCCTCAGCTCGTCATTTGTCAAAGGAGAGAGCTGGACTCGATGCAACTTTCCTGGGTCTAAAACAAATCACTACTCTCTTAAGGTGTCTTCATAGAAGAAGTAAAACGTGAGCTCAGCCCCAAAGCTCAGAAAAGAGACAAAGGGGAAAGGTGTACATATACACAAAGTATGTTCCAAGAATAAGAATATTTTGGCTTAAGGTTTATAGAAGAGACTAGGGGAGATAAAGATGTAGCAGTATTCAGACACCAAACTGAATGCCAGGCTAAGGAGTTTGAACTTTATTTCACAGACATTGGGAAGTGAATAATATCACTTAAGCTAATCTAGTAACAGATATGTAGGAAAGATTGAAAACAGGAAAAATTTGTGACCAAAAAACCCCCAACTAGTTAGGAAGCTATATTTAATTCACATATAAATAAATGATGAAGACCTAGATTAGGGTGGAAACAGTGGAAATGGAAAGAAAGGGTTAGACTTAGGC
Source organism: Potorous gilbertii (assembly GCA_028658325.1). Classification (NCBI taxonomy): domain Eukaryota; kingdom Metazoa; phylum Chordata; class Mammalia; order Diprotodontia; family Potoroidae; genus Potorous; species Potorous gilbertii. The sequence goes on from CM053770.1 coordinate 158,943,606, forward strand.
AAAATTACAAAAGAAAAATAGAACTTGGTCATCAATTTAGCTATAAGATGGAGAGGGAGTTAAAGAAAACAAGCAATCAAGAAAATCTAACAAATATTTCAAGTCTGATGGTGTAGGTAATTTTCCACTCTATAGCTGTCCCCTCCAACCCCAGCAAGAGGAAGCTGACACCCAGAAAGGCGAAGCATCTAAAGCCATTCAGGCAAATAGGGAACATAGCCAGTCCTCAAACCCCAGGACTTCTTAATCCAAGTCCAGTGTTCTTTCTGCTGAAGTGACACAAACTACTAAATATCCCTCAAGGTTCACAGCCAAATTGTGAAGACAAGAAGTTGCTAACTAAACAGGCAGATGCAGCCACTAACTTCTCCAAGGACTATGATTACTTGGATAAATAAAACTTCCTCACCTGGTGGGACCCATCTAGGCTTCTTAGATTGAACCAAAGGACTGAGTGTTTGCAACGGCTTCCTAGCAAGCTCCGAAGACAGACAAACTTCTTTTGGTGCTGGTTTTGACTCAACAGGTGCTGGATGAGAAACCACTGGAGCTACTTGTTTAAAAAAGAAAAAAAGCAAAAATAAACCAGATTGATTTTCCTACTTTAAAGAGTACACAATTATTTTTTAAAAACCAAGCAACTCATTACAGTAATATTAGTAACTTGGAAGCTCAGGATAAGCAACAGCTCCTTCAAGAAGCCTTAATTCCCCAAGTTTTTAAAAAATAAGTTGGTAACCTTAAAGAAAGCAGTTTCAGTGGGGAGATTGGAAAGAATTTCTAACTGAATGTATTTTAGATGAAAAGTTCCACATTTTCAGGAGCAGAAAAAGGAGCTATCAGAAGTGAGCATAGTTGAATTTTAAGGAATCAAACTGTAGTCACTTCTGTACAAGTATTTTTAACCAGAAACCTGCATTTCCAAAATAATTAGAATGAGGACAATTTTAAAAGAAGACAATCAATAGAGAAATAAAATGTACTTCTTTGGCAAAGCTCAGTGTTTCAAATCCAGCTTACCCAAACTGTGAGAAGTCTTAGAAGCTTTCTTCTCTTTCTTTTCCACTGGGGCTTTGACCTTAGCATTTCTCTTTTTATTTTCCTTGGCTTTATTTTTCCTTGTAGTAAAATCTTCATCATCTTCCCCCTCACTTTCACTGAAATCAGAATTACTTTCACCTGAATCAAAGGAAAAACCTAATTAGGTGTAGAACTAGGAAAATAATTTATAAAATAATCAAAACATTGTATAAAGACAACTGAAAGTCTAATGAAGTGTAATCAAAGAAAGACCCTCTATGATGCTGAAGGTGGGTGTTGGGACCCTGAGAAAGCCAAAGCAGCGCCAGCCTGCAATGAATCCACACTCAAGCCTTCTCTTAGTCAAGTGGTAAAAAGTTTATTACGATGATAACAGAAGCAGACAAGGGTTCTTAGGGAAGAGCTAGCTAGTGAGGATGGTGCTAGGGCTTTTATGGGAAAGAAATGCCAAGGACGCTAATTAGGTAATCCAGAGCCCTCATGGGATACATCAAGGGTCCAGGGGTCTTTGAGATCAGGAGCGTATAATGTATGAATGGGAAAATATAGAGTCTACAGAGGTGATTCTATTGATACCAAACACTGAGGGAGTTGTCAAGAGGCATGGACCTTGGGATCTGGCAGGAGGGAGAGTCCTTGGACCAGCCAGGGACACAAATCCTTGAGTCAGCTACTCGTAAGAGAATGTGTTCGGCAACAAGAGAAAATTTTCTCAGCATGCAGGGACCTGGTGGCTTCCAGAGATATGATCTCGGGGCTGGGGCTCAAGCACCCCATCAATCCCAGAGGAAGAATGATAAAACATGAAACCAATCTCCTGACAGAGAGGGAACGGTTTTGAGCTGCAGACTGAGACCGACTTTTTGGACATTACCCATCTGGGAATGTCTTTGGCTTGACTGCATATTTGTTGCAAAGGTTTTATTTTTCTTTCTTTTTCAATTGGTGTGGGGAGGAGGTGGGAGAGGGAAAATGGATTTTTAAAAAGGGTAGATTTTTATTAACTTTTTAAATATAAAAAAAATGTAAATGAATTAGGTTTTCCACCTTTGGCTTAGGTGAGTTTTCTAATTTTTTTTCTTTTAAATTATGAGCAGTTTTAACAAGATTTCCATCAATTTTAGTCTCATCTTGGGAAAACAGATTTGTGGGTTTTAGTCACTTGAAAAAATTCATATGGTAGATGTATTTCCTAGCATCTGAGAGACATTAAATATAAGACATTATACACAAAAGTCAGGAGCACTAATAATTCTGATGTCCAAATTCACCTGTTAGATGGAAGAAAATTATAGGAATGTAACTAACAACTAAACAACCCACTAACTCAAAACACTAGTTCAAAACACAAGACTCTTTTACTATCACATATACAATACAGAATGGCAGTGAATTTGAATATAGAGAAGTCCCTCTGGAAATTCAGTTAACTTCCACACTGTGGACATAACAGACAAAATCCTGTATCTGTTTGCTGTTTAGGTAAATCTGAGAATCCTCAAACCCCAATATGAGTAGAATAAAATATTCTTTCTGGACAGCTGGAGATATACTGGCTAGCCAAAGGTGATCCAAAAAGAAATGGAGTATTTTATGTTTCAATGTTTCTTTTGATTTTTTTTTTAAATTGTGAACAGATGAGTAGGCTAAAGGGATGAAAAGAGTTCACTGCTGTAGTATCTTTATAGCAATAATTATAAATATAATTGTTATTATATGGCATAGTAATTAGGCGTATGTGGTTAGTAGTTTGCATACATGACTGTAGTTAGTATTACTGGGGCAAAGCCAAACTGTTTGGGAGAGGCCAAAAGTTTTTGGAAGGGAGCAGGACATTGCTCTAAGCCTTCTCTGAAGACTTAGACTTTCAGTGAGACTCAGTGGGATGAAATCCATGACTGAAGTATGAATCTGAATAAGTCTACTTTATTCAAAAGAAACAGGATGAGGAAAGCTCTCTCTACTACTGGGATCAGCAATTATTTTGCAACTTATATTTTTACAGAGCTGCTTGGAGTTTCCTAAGAGGTTAAGTGACTTAAGAATGTGTCTGAAGTAAGCCGTGAACACAGATTATAATGACTAAGAGTCTAGTTTTCTATCCATTATCTGTGGACATTTCAAACTGGATGTCCCAGAGAAATCTTAAATTCAATGTATCTAAAAATTCAACTCATTATCTTCCCCCATAAGCCCTCCTTTCTTTCAAATTTCCCTTTTTCTGTCAAAGGCACCACCATCACTCCACTCTCCCAGGCTCATAACCTTGGCATTATCCCAAACTCCTTATTCCCTTTACTCTACATAGCCAATCGGTTGCCAAATCTTGCCATTTCTTCCTTTCTAGCCTTCCTTTTCATTCACACAGCTGTCACCTTGCTTCAAGCCCTCACTATCTCTGGGCTAGAATATTCTAACAGTCTCCTTAAATAGGCCTTCCTGTCCACAATTTCTCAACATTGTAATGCATTTCCTGAAGAGTAATCTTCCTTAAAAGAAGATTTGACCCCATGATTCCCCTACTCAGTGAACTCTAGCAGCTTCCTGTTATGTCTAGAATTAAAACATAAACTCTTTCTTCATTCCTCCCTCTCAAATAAAGGGTAAAATCTTCTTTTACAAAACCCTTAGTTCTTTAACACGGAAGAAAATGCATTAAAAAGCAACAAAAAGGAAAAAAGATGTTTTTGTTCTGTGATGCCTTAAAAGTCTGCCTAAAGTTCCACTATGTTTCTCCCTTTTTCATATTTTTAAATGTGTATAAATTATTGGTCTTGTCAATGAAATATTTTTATAAATCACTGTAGTATACACTGTAACTCACAGAGTGAGTTTTAAAATAAGATAATACTTACTTGTGAAGTCTGGTTCAGAGTCAGTATCATCTTCACCTTCCCTATTTTCTCTAAGTAACTTCCTCTGTTGTATCATAGCTTTGGATGCGGCTTTTCTTGGCCTATGACCAGCATGAGAATCATCTTCCTCAGTAATCTTATTTAAATCTAAAGAGTGACATAAAAATCAATGGAAACAAATTTGTGGTAGATTTATTCTAATCAATTAGGTAAATATTTGTATTTTCAGCAATGCCCAAAACAAACAGATAACTTTTCATTATTTCCTTTGAACAAAACAGTTGCCGTTGATGAAAAACCTTGTTGATGAAAAAAAGAACTTAAAAACTTACTGAAGCAAACACCATCTACACTGCAATTAGAGAGGTGAGGAGAAATATTCATTTTTCCAGATTCAGCAGTATCGCATTTTTCAATGTCTAGAAAGAACAAGAAGACACTTTAATGATCACATCATAAAATACAAAGTTTAGGAATAGTGGGAGGCTAATACTAAAATTTTGAAAGATCAAGGAGCCTAAATTTAAAAAAAGAAATTAAACAGTATTTACAGAGAAATCTAGGCTTATAGAATACTGCTATTTAATAAGGTTTGACTCCAAATTTTACTAATTATTCCCAGAATAATTTTACTCGAAAAAATACGTCATCTAAGGAAATTCTCCATTCATCCTACTCTCCTTCAAGAGGTAAGTTATTTTTTAACTGCAGGTATTGTAAGTACAATGGTATTCCTAATTATGAGTTTCTACTTTGATCACTGACAACTAAAGATTTACTAAACACAAAGCTACCAATTTTAATTACATTTACATAAGAAAACACTTTGAAGCAGCACAAAAGGTAAGCTAAATGTTCCAAATGAGTAGAACTTAAACTCCAACAAAAAAAAATTAAAACTGTGGTTACTCCTTTCAAGTAGTGAGGACTACAGTCAATCCAGATCATTAATTGCACCACTTTCTTCAATGCTGTCATAAAATAATTAAAGATATAATTTAATAAAAGAACCCTGAATTCATAACCCTACCAAAGAGGCACAACGGCATAATGGAAAAAAAACTGGACTTGAGTTAGAAGAGACTTAAGAGTCACACCCTGCTTCTATACTTACTAGATGTTACCTTGGGCCAGTCACTTCACCTCTGAGTCTCAATTTTCCTCATCTGCAAAATGGGGATAACAATACCTGTAGAACCTATCTCCTAAGGCTTTTGCAATTCTCATATTAGAAAATATGTAAAATGTTTTGTAAATCTTAAATTGCTACATAAATATTACACATAATAATTATTAAATATGCCACTGAAATAAACTGATTAGTATACTTAAAAACATTATTAAACAAATCTAAACTTGGGAGAATGAGGTATAGGGAAAGTAGGAGCCCAGGAAAAGAAAACATAGGAAAAAAGATGGTACAAATTCACTTAATCTGAGGTGGAAAAATTCTCAGTGTTATACTGGAAAGAAATGTGAAGTAAGCTAAGTGGTGTAGTATATACAGCATTACACTAGGATTCAGTAAGACCTGAACTGGAATCCTGCCTCAGACTCTCCCAGGCAAGCCAAGTATGAAGAGGACCAAAATGACAGTTTCCTCATCTGTAAAATAGGCGTCATGATTGCAGCTAACTCATAGGGTTGTTGTGAGAATCAGACTGATACCCCAAATGCAAAGTACTTTGTAGACCTTAAAGCACTACATAAATAATAGTTATAGTTATTATCATTTCAAACCAAGTGGTTAGGATTCTTTTCTAGGAGAAGACAAGCAGAATAAGAAACAAAGCTTACTTGGTCTCCTAAGATTTTGCAGGAGAATCCAGAAGACCACTCTGCAAAATGCTATACCAAAAGCCCTCATAAATTTAAAGTCCAATATATAGTGTTGTCAGGTGAACACAGTGGTCCCTTGGTGTGGTCCCCAAGAGCTATCCAAGAAAGGAATAAAGAAATAGATCGATTTGAAATATATGCCATACTTTAAAGATCAGTGATTTCAATAATCAGGGCTTGCCACCAAAGTATTCAACCTATCTATGACTTAGCAGAAAAGCCCTAGTGTGCATTAGGCACACACAGGTTAATTTACCTAGGATCACAGAGCTAGTGTAAAGAAGCAAGAACCCTATTGTCTACACTATGCTGCCTCTCCAATACATACATGCATAAATAAAGTAACCTTTACCTTGAGATTTCTGCATATCAAGAGTTGCTATAGAAGGTTCCTTCACTGATAATGCTAAAGCAACTTCTAAGTCTCTCTTGTAGAGCTTGTCATCCAAGGCCACCCTAAAATAGACATGCAAATAACCATAATGACTGTCTCTGCCAGTCGTTTCAGTTAAAAAGCACATTGGTGAGATTTTTTTGAAATGGTTTTCACAATTATTTTTACAAGCAATTTTTGAAAAAACGAATCTTTTGCTAATTACATTTTGATAGTACATTTCTAAAATGTAACAATCTTGTAACAAATACCCTAGTAAGGGTCTGCTATCCAAGATATACACAGCAAACCAACACAAATGACTAAAAGTAATTTCTCCCTTGGTTAGGTGATCAAAGGATATGAAGAAAGTTCTCAGAGAATCACAAAAAAGTAACAACTATAAGAAAAATCACTCCAAGTCACTAAAAATAAACGAAATACAAATCAGAAGAACCTTGAGGTTTCACCTCACTCTTTAGCCTGTTTGGCAGAGATGACAGAAGGAAGAACTAGAGGATTAAATAAATACAGATACATTAGTACACTGTTAGCAGAGTTGTGAATTGGCCCAACTCTAGAAAATAATCTGAAATCATGCTAAAAAAGAAGGAAAAAAGTTATTAAAATGTCCATATCTATGACTCAGAGAATCTACAAATGACCACAAGGAGGTCAGTAATTAAAAAGTCCCATCTGCATCAAAATCTTTGTAGTGGCAGAGAACTAGAAACAAAGCACAAAGTTTTTGAATGAGGAATGACAAATTGTGGTATATGAATGTAATAAAATACTGCAAAAGTGAATATGATGAATGAAGAGAAGCATGGAAAGGCCTAAGAATCGATACAAAATCAGGATCACATATTCATACAGCTAGAGATAGAAGAGATTTCAGAGGCCATCTAGCCAAAACCTCTCATTTTACAGCTGAGGAGACTGAGATCCAAGTAAACTTCAAAGAGAAGAGAGTATCCAGATAATAGACAAAACATGACTCCCAGAATCAAGAAGGAGAGGACTGAGAAAAAGTCAGAGAGCACTGGTAATTCTGGAAAAAAGAATGATGTGATAGGAAGCCAGATTTCAGAGTTAGGAAGAGAGTAAGAGGAAGGAAGTGGCAATGCCAAGGATGTGAACCTTTTTTAAGGAGTTCACCTGAGTAAGGGAGAAAAGACATAGGACAATAATTACAGGGAAAGTCAGGTTTGTTGGTTGGTGTCCTTTGAACTGGAAGGTACAATGTATCTGATTATGGGTGATCAGATACTAGTTCAAATACTAGTTCAAAAGGCTCTACCCCAGGTCAAGCACAAATGGTCCATATGACCATTTGGAGTAGAGATGTTTCCAAATTTGCACATCTCATGTTATTTTGTGCTACTGCAATTCTGCTTTGCTCATACACCACAGCACCTTCTTTGATGCAGGCACACCATGCTGGGTGGTCCTGTGCCAGTGTGTCCCATGTCTCACAACTGATTCTTCTGATTTGAGTCAGAGTGAGTGCTTGCCCTGCGTGAATTCTCCATAAAATAGTCTTTTAAGCAATGTAGGTTTGGCACTTGAACATGGCCAGCCCATCAGAGTTGTACTCTGCAGGGCAATCTGAATACTTGGCAGGTCAGCTCAAGAAAGGACCTCAGTGTCCAATACTTTATCTTGCCAGGTGATCTTCAGAATCTTCCCAAAACAATTCAGATGGAAGTGATTCAGTTTCATGGCATGGGGCTGGTAGACTGTTCAGGTTTTACAGACATACAATAATGAGGTCAACATAACACCTCTGTAGACCTTCAGTTTGGTATGCAGCCTAATAACTTTTCTATCCTATACCTTTCTTTGGAACCTCCCAAACAGTGAACTAGTTCTAGTAATACATGTGACAACCTTATCATTTATGTACAACCCTGGAAAGTATATTGCTAAGATAAGTAAACTTATCTATAGCATTCAAGATTTCCCTGTTTGCTGTAAACAAATAGTTCTGCATATGGAGAATATGCTGCTGGCTGGTGGAGAATCTGTTTTCTTAGTACTGTCAGGCCAAAATAAGGACAAGTGGCACATAATTGATTCATACTCTGTTGCTTCTCCACCTCAGACTCCACTGAGTGTACAATCATCTGCAAACAAAAAGCTGTGGAGCAACTCTCCCTCTACTTTATTCTTGGCTTATAGCCTTTGCAAGCTAAATACTTTAGTGTGGTAGCTGATCTTAATACCATTTTTGTCACTGAAGGCATCCAACATCACTGAAAACATCGTGCTAAAAAAGTATGGGGTCAAGCACACAGCCTTGCTTCATTCCATGGCTTGGAAAATGTGAGCGCATCCTCCATTACTGAGATTCCATGACTTGGCTTTCTCTGAATAATGATTTAGAGCGTTTTTTCATATGACTATAGGTAGCTTTAATTTCTTCCTCTGAAAATTCCCTGTCCATATCCTTTGACCATTTATCAACTGGGGAATAACTTGTGCTCTTGTACATTTGACTCGGTTCTCTATATATTTTAGAAACGAAGTCTTGACTCCCTGCCTTATAAAACTTAGCTGCAATAGAATCAGCACTTGGTACTTCGCCACATAAGAGGAGCCTAATGGCATTCAAAAACCTCTTCTTCAGGTGGAAGTTCAACTGGAAAGATAAATGGTCAATGGCTTCAGCATTGGTTAATGACAGTCCATTGAGAATGCTATGGAAGTGTTTAGCTCATCTCTCCAGGATCACATCCTTATCACTCATCAATGTGGATCCATCGGCAGAGTAGGTGAGTTGCACCACAGGTCTTTGGCCTATAAATAGCCTTCAGGACATCATAAAAGCACTTTGTATTGTTACTATCAGCACAAAATTGAATTTCATCTGCCTTCTTACTAAGCCAAGAACTCGGCATATCTCTAAGCTTCACTTGTACTTTACTTTTGATGGAGTTAAACACTGCTTTCTCAAGAGATAGACAAACTATCCTGCTGGTAAAGCCTGTGGTTTATTTTTTTCCATTTAGCAGCTTCTGAATTTCCCCATCATTTTCATCTAATCAATCTTGATGTTTGCAAGTGTTCTGGCCCAGATGAATAAATGTGCTGCTATACACTGAAAACTGCCCAATCCTTTTTTGCTCCACTGTTGCCAGCTGTGTGTTGCCTTAGCCTTTCCCTCCAAGTTAGCCACAAACCATCCACACTAAGAGAAATGCTCTAAACTTTTCCTGAATGCAAATGTTTAAAACAAATAAGTCTATGGTCAGTCCAGCACTTTGTGCCACACATCATATTCATCACTCACATCCTGTCTCTTTTCCTTACAATGATATAGTCTATTAAATGCCAATACTTACATTGAGGGTGCATCCATGAAGTTTTATTGCATTTAGTTAAACATAAAATAATGTTGGTAATGAGGTCATGAGACACACAAGTCTTCAATGACTGTTGCTGACCATTTCTAATTCCATTCCTCTCAAGGAACTCTGGCCTTGTCTGATAGTTTCTGTCTCCACTGGCATTAAAGCCACCCAGAATTATAAGCCTGTCCTCTTTCAGCATACTGATGATGAAGGTCTCCACAATCTTCACAAAATTTTTTTTTTACCTCATCAGAGTTTGTTATAGTGGGAACATAGGCACTGACTATGGTGGAGTGATGCTTTCTTGCAAGTGGCAATTACACTGTTATGAGTCTATCATTCATCATTTTGGGAGGGAGACAAGTTTGTTGATGAGATTAGATTTGACTGCAATCTACACCAGCTTCATGGTGTTCTCAATCACTGCAGCCACTCTTGTTGTGCTTGTCCTTCGTTCTCACAGAGGACCACAACATCAAGATGATGACATGACTTGCAGTTGACTTTGATTTGAGTGAGGGAGGGCTGTGCAAGGTCACTAACCTCACTTTCTTCTCCTGAGCCATCTGGGTCTACAGGAGATGGTCCAGGATGCAATGTGAGACCCTGGCCCTTTCAGGTTAAGGTCTTATCACATTTTAACTTTGAGTGAGATACACCCATTCAATGAATAGACTTCTTTAAGCAGTTACTCAAGGGATGGTCTCCTTAATCAAAAAAAAAAATCAAACTTGGAGGGGAAGACCCTTAGGGTTCCTGGGTAAAAGAGAAACAATTACTATTTTAGTAATTTCATTCACTCTGCGCAATGTGGGCAGGGACTGTTCAGTCTATGAGCTCCTGAGTGAATTGGGTTTAAGGCTTGATCTTCGAGCAAGAGGTAGCCAATAAACCCCAAGGAAAAAAGGCAGCTTTTAGCCATGTCCCCTAGGTAGAACACCAGAGAACAGGAACGGAGAGAAGAAGAAAGGAGAGGGGACAGGAGGAGCTGCTACTCACTCACAGGTTGTGTTTGCCTTCATTCTCAAAGAGGACCATGACATCAAGATGATGACATGACTTGCAGTTCACTTTGATTTAAATGAGGGAGGGCTGTGCAAGGTCATCACTTTCTTTTCATGAGCCATCATGATGGTGGGAATGATTTATTAGAAGAAAATGAGAGGGGATAGGCTTGAGGGTTGAGCCTTAACAAGCTACCTCAACCTTGAAGACTGCCCTGAAGGAAGCAATAGCGGGGGATGATATAGAAAGGATACAATGTGAGAAAAGGAGAAGGAGAAGACAAAAGGGAAAGGATATATCAGAAAATAAATGTACAACCAAAAGGGATCAATAATTTTTTCAATGACAGTAGACTAATGAGACAGAAGGGAAACCAGGCAACACAAAGAATAAACTGTACATATGTAAATGTAAAATCATCTTTATTCCTGTTTCACCCATTTATTTTTGGCTCTGAGCTATGATTTCATTGATGTAAGAGGTTATGTGAATAATTTCTTCTACCAATGCAGACGGAAACCTTCTCTGCAAGTCTTAAGAGATTTGCCCAGGGCATTGAGAAGTTCAGCAACTTGCACAGGATCCCAGAGCATGTGCCACAGGCAAGATCAGTCATGTGTACAATCTTCCTGTCTGTGAAGTCAGCTCTAACCGGTGCTGCCTCTCATTAGACTCTATAAATTTGAAATCTTAGTTTTAAGTTTTCTCATTTTTAAAAATAGAAATAAAGCCTAAAACACAATCTTAGTCCCTAAAATGTCATAATTACCAATTAAACCGTTTCTTAAGACTTTAGTTTCCCATTGGAATTGTAAAATAGAGAGAAAAATTGCAACACAGTTAAAAGCGAGAGGTTACGTGTCTTGCCCAAGGTCATGCAACCAGTAGATATCAGAGCTAAGCTTGAACCAGTCTTCCTTCTCCAAAGCTGGCTCTTTCTACAATGCTGCCTTGTTTAATATAATCAAAACTATCTTTATCTTTTATGATGACTGGTATCCCTTGTTTGATTAATAAATCTCTCCCAGTCATTGCTGTCAGTTCCCTTTTCATTTTGATTTTTTAAGGTCTTCAGGAACTGTGACTATAGCCCAAGGAGCAACTGTGAAGCTGCATCTCCCCAGGGACAGTTTCCTAGGATGAGGACTGAGGGCACTGGGCTGGAAGCAATGTTTATGTAGGGGTCTTGAGTTCAGGGTCTTGGACTGTTTCCATCAAGGGCTGAGGGGGGCTGGTGATGAAGGTGTTGGTCATGATGGACTTGCTGCCTCCTGGCTTTCTCTCAGGATGCCCTCCTGCTTTCAGCTAGGTTGGCCTTCTTGCCCTGCAAATGGCAGCTGATTGGCAACTGGTGAGATCACAAGTTGTGGTTTCCATGGATAACAGCTATGAGTGACAAACTGGAAGCAGGACCAGTGGTCTGTGGGTACTACCACTCTCAGGGCTCTTGTGCTCATTTACTTATTGATGGCAGTTGGTCAGCAGTTGTTGCTTGAGGTAATAAGCAAGGTGGGTGCCCTCTCCACAACGATTTCAGCCCTCCATGATAGCTGTAGGTAGTCTAAATCAAAGAACACAAACTACTATTCTCAGCCAAATGGGATAGAGGTGATCATAAAAGATTTTAAAAAAAGACAATTTTGAATAAATAAAACTAAAAAGCAGCGTGGAGTAGTGGAGTGCTGACCTTGGGAGTCAGGAAGACTTTGGTTCAAGGCCTCACTGATTCCTACTATTATAACCTATTAGTGTTCCAGGCAACCCTGTTGGCTTGTAAATTCAGAGTAGGTTCTAATATATACTTCTAAAAGGAGTTCTTCATAAATGGTTTCCCTACACAAATAAAACTGAAGGTCCGGTAGAAACAAAAAACAGAGGAAGGTGAATCTCAATCAGCATCTCTCTACTTCTAGTGGTGCTTCTGGCAATGGAGGCCACTCATAATAGCAGTCTACATTTGTACCTGGGAGTTTCAAGCAACTAAAGACAGATGTGAAGATGCTTTTCATCTTTAAAAACAGTGCCTTGAAGATAACTGCAGTAAATTGTTGTTGGATTTTCATGATATATTTGAATTTGGGAATGATGTTGTGCTCCAGGCCTATAAGCTGATAGGCATAAAAGACTGCCAACTTCCCATCTCAGGGAATATTATTCCAAAGTAAGCCCACACGACTCTCCCCAAATGTTACAGGATAAGATGGAGAAGTATGAGATAGTACAATGAGACAGATTCACAACTGGTTCAATGACTAGACTCAAAGAGGAGTCATTAACAAGAGGGTGGCAAATGGAAGTGAAGCCTATAGTAAGAGTGCCTTATGGAAGTTGATCTTGGCCTTGTTCAACATTTTTATCAATGACTAGAAAAAAGGCATAGGGGCATACTTTTCAAATTTGCATCTGACATGAAGCTTGGAAGTACAGCTAACATGAAGGATAATAGTGGAACCAAACAGGTTTCAATTGGCTGTTGTTGAATTGTTGAAAACCAAGTGTAGAATTTTACATTTTCTTCTTTTAAGTTTCAAGAACACAGGACAGAGGAGGCATGGCTAGAGAAGAGTACCTGTGAAAAGGATCTGGAGATTGGACTGGATGGCAAACTCTGCAAGCCACACAGCAGCCCGGAGAGCTGACTCTCTTTATTAAGAAACAGTGTCCAGGAAGTACAGCTTTACTAGAGCTTGACTTGGTCAGGTCATATCTGGAGCACTGTATGAAATCCTGGGCACACTTTAGTAAACAAGAACACTTCCAGAACATTCCAGAACAGAATGAATGCTATATGAGGGATGGCTGAAAAAGTGGGAAGGTTAGCCAAGAAACTAAAAAGAAGACTTATCAGACCCTACTTTAAAATATTTGAAGGCTTATTTACAGAAGAGCAAATTTGTTTTGCTTGACCCCAGAGGATGGAATTAGGAGTTGTTGATGGGTAGGAGTTACAAAGAGACATATTTAGGCTTAATATAAGGAAACAACCTGAGATAGCCATTATCAATTAGCTGCCCTGGAATGGGAAAAGGGCTTGAGGTAGAAAGTGGGGCAGTTAGTAGGCTTCCCCTCAATGGGCAGCTTCAAGCAAAGACTAAATAACTAATTACTGGGATGCTAAAGAACAGACTGTTCAGAGGATCTTTGACATCTGAAGAAAGGAAATAGAGCCATCAGTGAGCTAAGAAGGTTAAAGAAATATCATGGGATTTTTCATAGAAAAATTTACTAGAATCATAGATTTAGAACTAGAAGGGACCTTAGAAGCCATCAAGTCCAGCCCTGTCATTCAACAGATGAGGAAAAGGAGGCTAGACAGTTTAAATGACTTTCCCAAGGTCACATAACTAATAAGTGTGAGGCAGGATTTGAAAGTTTTCCTGCCTCCATGCCCAGCATTCTATCCACTGTACCACTGAGCCTCAGACAACTGCAGGCCAGTTAACCTATTTCATGTTAAAAACTATTCCATTCATGTCTCTTCTCTTACCTTTTATTAGGTGTTTTCACCTGGAGTGGAGATTCTTCTTTATGGCTGTTTTTTGGTTTTGGTTTATCTTGTTTTTCTCGTTTTGATTCCTTTGGTATTTTTGATTTTTTACTTGAAGTTTTAGTCCAAGGAGCAAAATCATCATCATCTTAAGATATGTAGTGTTTTTTAGAGGGAAGGAAAGAAAAAAACTCATGAAGTCTTTTTAGGTGGTATTTTGGCAGTTCAAATATTTGAAGCCTATATTCTCAGAGTTTTTATTCAAGCAATTCATTGCGTCATAACTGACCCAGTTTATAGCAACTTTTTCATAACTAATACCTATATAAGTTCAACCTGTCATGAACCAAGTTCCTGGAATTCTGCAGTGAATTATATTGGTATACAAAAGCCCAAGGGAAAAAATTATGCATTTAAATAAACTTCTAAAGATCCACTGGGACCATTTATGAAGTTCTGTGTCAAAAAAGGATCCATCATATTTAAAGTCAACCATCAACCAGCAAAGAATGTTTATTTCAACTTCCTAACTGAAACAACAGATTCTCAGGGTCTATTCATATGGCTAGGGAATAATTCATGTGAAAAATATGTGGGAGTTTCTAACACATGAAGGAACAGCAGGCACAATAAGATTATAGAGAAAAAAAACAGAGGTACTCTTAGCTACACATAAAGTTTAATGGAAGTTCAGGTTCTCAGTGTTGAAAGGCTACCTGAATGAGAATTCCTTTCACCACATACCAAGACATTATTATCTGCCTTTGCTTGAGGACTTCTAGTGAGGGGAAACTTACTACTTTCAAAGCCAGCCCATCCCACTTTTGGATAGCTGTTAAGAACCTCACAGGCTCAAAAACTCATAGATAAAACATTAGAAATCATCAAGTATGATGCCCTGAGGCTACATAGCATGCCCAGGGTCTAAAAACAAGCCACAGCTGGGTTGTAATATGAATCCTGATGCTCAGACTTCAAGTTGGCACTCTTGCTCCCGCATCATGGGGCCTCCATCCTCTGCGGCCAAGCAGACTACAACTAAGCCCTATTCCACAGGTCAAATCTCTTCAGAGATGTGATGGCAGGGATCCTGCAGCTTCTTGCGGCTTAGTTATGAGGACATCACTTGAGACAATTCACTCTCATGAGACACAGGGTAGTGTAATGCATAGTGCTGATCTTGTAATCAGAAAGGTCTTGGTTCAATATCACCTCTTACTCTTACTGGTTATGTAACTGGGGCAAGTCACTTAACTTTCCTGGTTCTCAGTTTCCTCATCTGTAAGATGGAAATATTATCAATAGGATCTACCTCACAGGGTTGTTGCTCAGGCTCGTTCACGAAATGATGCAGGTAAAGCACTTTGAAAACTTTATGGAGTTGGGTAAATAAAGGGTTATTATTACCATGGTTGGCTCGTCCTCCTCTGGGCCCTTTCCTTCTTTTCTTTCTTAATTATCGCCTAATAAGTTATGCATGCTTGGAACTAAACACAAGAAAGCAGATGTAATCTGACTAGGCCACCTAAGGCAAAGGACAGATGTATGCACAATCTCATGGTGCATACTAAGGTTGCATTTGACTTTCTGGACATTACATCACATTGTTGAGTCATACTAATCTTAGATTCAGTCTCCTTACTTGACTTCTCTCTCAAACTCCAGGTGAACATAGCCAATTGTGGTTATTAGATTTCTCAACCTGTATATCCCTATGGTTCCCCAAATTTAACATATCTAAAACCAATCTCAACTTTAACCAAAAACTTGCTTCTCCTCACAGCATTTTATTTTAGCAAATAGGACCACCATTTATCTTTGACCCTCCCACTGATACCAGAATCCTATTCAGAACCTCAAGATCTCTTGTCTCAGCACAGAAACAGCTTCCTAATTCATCTCCCCATCCTGATCAGGCCCCTCTTTTTCCAATCTATTCTACCAGTCCTCAGGTCTAGGATAACTGCTTTCTTCTGAACACCTATATAAAACACTTGTAATGTTAGCACTTAATTACATAATGCTGTATATTTTTTCATGTGTATAGTATATGTTAGTCCTATATCTTAAAACAGATTAAAAAGTTCTTTGAGGCCCTGATACCTTATTCTTTTCTGATCCATTCCACCATACTCAGTACACTATAAGCCCTTAACATATCCTTACTAATTTAGTTCAGAAGCTGGATTTACTCAAGGCAAGTTATTGGCTTTGAATCTGTGTGAAGGAGAAAATTATAACTCAGAATTATAAAACACTTTAAATCTTTAGAGTACAATGCTTTGACCTGGGCAAAGTATCTTATTCCAAACTGAACCAAAAAAGGCACTTACAATGTGGCTTTGTCCACTTAACCTAATCTGAATGCAAAACAGCTATCTAACAAATATACTAGCTGAAGACTGTAGTGTGGTATAGCAGAAAGAGCACTGATGTTAAAAATCAAAAAATTTGGATTCATGTACCAGTTCTGCCACTTAATTAGACTGTAGGCAAATCCCTAATCTGTTTTTAAAAAAGTATAATAACACTTCTATCATGTAGTTCCCAAGAATGTTGTGATGAAATGGTTTGTAAACTTTCATGCTAGGTTTATCTAATGAGAGCGCAAGGGAACATATATATGTGTGTGTGTGTGTGTGTGTGTGTGTGTGTGTGTGTGTGTGTACATACATACATACACGGAACATGTACATCCTGCAAATCCTGAGGAAAAATGAAGTAACTTGTAATAAACATAAAAATGTGAAGTTGTACTTACCATCACAGTCTGAATCCAAAGACTGGGAATAATTGACTGGTTTCTTATTCCTATTATAGACAAATATTTTTCAGTTATATAAATTTCAACTTTACTTCTCCAGAGAACAATTTAAATACATTTCCTTTTCAAATGAAATGTTATTAAGTCATATAGTCAATAAGCATTTATTAGGTACTTAACTATGTTTCAAGTACTGTACAAATCCTTTGAAAAATTCCTAATTTCAAATAAAAAAAGTATTTTTTAATCTAGTCACTAGTTATGGAAATTATTAATTTCTTAATTACATAAAAACCAAACTCCCAAGGGCTGATTGCCTGCCAGTGATTATAAACTTTATAGTGAAAGGCAATTTTCTTCTCTGTAGTTCAAAGTGATTTTTAACTTAAGTGGATCCACCCCTGCTGTCATTTCCAAGAAATCTATGTTAATCTAATGTTACAATCTAAAGATAAATGTATACTATCGTTTTATTTCAGACCTTGTACACTGCACTGTTAACTTTGTTAAGAAAATCCAATATATGGGTTCAAACTTTAAAAGATAAATTAAAATGTATTTATTCACACTACAAAATAATTCTTTGCTTTTGATAAAGATTTTTTAAAGTGTTCCTTTAACAGGGAGTTGCTCTTATGACTTAGAATGCATGTAAGTGTCTTCTACTTCTTCTGCCCAAGAGATTAGTCAGAAGCCTGAAGGTAATTGGAAAGGGAGCCTGCCCTCCCAAGCTGGGCTCCCAACATGATCAGAGATAGCCTGTAAAGGAAACCTTGGGCTATGAGGTCTCTAGCACCTTGACCTGAGAGAGCAGAGAGGACCCTGAACTAAACAGGGACAACCAACTCACTCAAAAGCACACCAAGAGCTCTGGCACAAATTTCCAATTCGGAAACTAAAGCTGGAGAGATGAGGAAACCAAAGAAGACATCAACCAGTAATAAAAACTGATATAAATTTAAAGATCCTCCTAAAGAAAAGAATGCCTCTGTAACAAGTGCAGAGACTGAAGGGGGAAATGGATGTTCTACAAGGATCACCTACAAGAAATGAAATAAGATACCTAAATTAATTTACTTATTCAGTGCCATACCAATCAAACTATCAGATAATTATTTTCTAGAGCTGGAAAAAATAATATCAAAATTCATCTGGAAGAGCAAAAGGTCCAGAATATCAAGGGGACTAATGAAAAGAAATGCTAGGGAAGGTGGCCTAGTGCTACCAGATCTCAAATTGTATTATAAGGCAGTAATTAACAAAATCACTTGGTACTGGCTAAGAAACAGAAGGGCAGACCGGTACAATAGTTTAGGTATTCAAGACACAGTAGGCAGTGAATATAGCAATCTACTATTTGTTAAACCCAAAGACCCCAGGTCCTGGGATAAGAACTCACTGTTTGACAGAAATTTCTGGAAAAACTGGATAACAGTGTGGCAGAAACTAAGCATAGACCATTGCCTGACATCGTACACAAGAATAAAGTCCAAATGCATAGATGATCTAGGTATAAAGACTAATACTATAAACAAATTAGGGGAACAAGGAATAGTGTATTTGTCAGATTTATGGAGAAGGGAAGAATTTTTGACTAAAGAAGAGACAGAAAGCATTATGAAGTGCAAGATGGATAATTTTGATTACATTAAACTGAAAAGTTTTTGCACAGCCAAACCCAATGCAACCAAGATTCTGAGGGATACAGAGAACTGGGAAAGAATTTTTGCAGCTTGTGACTGTGATAAAAGTCTCATTTCTAAAATATATAGAGAACTGAGTCAAATGTACAAGCATACAAGTCATTCCCCAATTGATAAATGGTCAAAGGATATGAACAGGCAGTTTTCAGAGGAAGAAATTAAAGATATCTATAGTCACATGAAAAATGCTCTAAATCACTATTGATTAGAGAGATGCAAATCATAACAACTCTGAGTTACCACATCACACCTATCAGATTGGCTAATGTGACAGAACAGGAAAATGACAATTGTTAGAGAGGATGTGAGAGAGTTGGAACACTAATTCACTGCTGGTGAAGCTGTGAGCTAATCCAACCATTATGGAGAGCAATTTGGAACTATGCCCAAAGGGATACAAAAATATGCATACCCTTTGATCCAGCAATATAGCTTCTAGGACTATATCCCCAAGAGATCATAAAAAAGGAAAGGGTTCAATATATACAAAAGTATTTAGAGCAGCACTCTTTGTGGTGGCCAAAAACTGGAAATCAAGGAGATGCCCATTAATTGGGGAATGGCTGAATTAATTATGGTATATGAATGTAATGGAATACCATGCCACTATAAGAAATGATGTAACAGGAAAGACTTCAGAGAGGCCTGGAAAGACTTACATGATCTGATGCTGAGTGAAAGGAGAAGAACCAGGAGAACTTTGTACACAGCAATGACCACAGTATGCAACAGTTTTTTCTGGTAGACTTGGAACTTCAGTGCAATGCAAAGACTTGAAAAAATTCCCAATGGTCTTTTAAGGCAAAATGTCTTCCACATCCAAAGAAAGGACTATGGAATTCAATCACAGAGTCTAGCAGATCAAATTTTTTGTATTGCTTTTTGATTTGTTATATGATTTCTCCCGTTCATTTTAATTCTTCTCCACAGAATGACAATAGTGAAAATGTATTCAATAGGAATGTATGTGTAGAACCTATATAAAATTGTATGCCGTCTCAGGGAAGGTTGGGGAAGGGAGGTGGAGAAAATCTAAGTTATATGGTAGTGATTGTAGAACAATGAAAATAAATAAAATTTAAAAAAAATTAAAAAAAGAAACAAGAGCTAAAAAATGAAATAAAATCTCTGAAGGAAAGAGATGGAAGGAGAATGTAGAGTTTAGAAGACAAAGGGGTCATTCTTACCCAAGTAACAAACTTCCTCAAAACGAGAATAACCCAAATGGAAATCAGTAAATCCATGAGGCATCAAAAAATAGTAGAATAAAATGAAAGCTAAAAGAAATTGGAATTATCTGATATTAAAGAAAAAATTGTCCTAAAAACAGATCAGGGAGAAAAATTTAGAAACCATTAGACTCTCTAAAAACCATTATTTAAAATGTGTATGTGTATGTGTATGTGTGTATACAATCAGAAGGTAAAGATAGTAGGAATCCATAGATCACCTCCAGAAAAGTCCTAGAAATGCCAGAGCCAAAAAAAACCATAATTCAAGCAGCCAAAACACAGCAGAATATAATTATGTTTTTAAAAAGGGGGGGAAATGTAAGGGATATTGAAATATCTTTAAACATGTAAGTACACAGAAGGAAGTTCAGAAGGAAGCACAGAGAAGTTTTGAAAGCAACAGGTAGAATGTATACTTTTCTCTTTTGCATTTTGCTATGTGTATGAAAATGTTTTATGAGTATGTGTAAGGTCAGATTTCCTTTTTTAAAAGGAATTTTTTTAAACCAACTATGTAGGAGTTCATTTCTCTGCCACTGACTGCAATCACAATGGAAAATCATAATTGCTTAAATATACCTAAAGTTCACCTCTCCTAAAAGTAAAAATATAAATCACAAAGTCATGAATTATATTTTCATTTATATTTCTATGCATAATACCAATAACTTCTTTCTTTAAAGATCATTATAGACCTTCAGCAAATAAAAGTACATTTGGATATTTGTAAATTCAAATTAATTCAAAATTATTCTTGCACTAGGACCCAGGCTCAGCCAAAATGTTCATATACTAACATCTACAATCAAAGCATAAAGCATTAAACTCAGAAATTTAGTATGTAAAATGTGCAGAATTACAACTAATGAATCTTCAATTTTACATACACCAACAGTAGGTAATCCAAAAAACAGTTTATAACTGAATTAGGAAAAGCAATAATTTAGGATCTATTATTCATTTTATCAATGAATTTATACTTCTAATTATATTTTTCTTAAATATAATATTACATTTAGTATAATTTAGTTTCATCTTAAAACTAAGCATACCTGCCAGAGAGGGCCTAATGGGCAGTAAGAAGAAATAAACTTAGGATGAAGAAGCGAAGGACATCTCTAGACAGATTCCACCAGACACAGCAGTGGCCTCTGAAGAAATGCTTGCCCATGATGAGCTGGGAATGGGCCTAATATGCCTGGCTCCATGTCCTTCACTTAGTTCACTCTGTGAATTCATACTTTACCAAAAGACAAGAATGGCCATTTCAACTCTCATTTTATAGGTAATTTGACATACATATAATCAAGAGTAGATTATTTTGCATACTTGCTGTTGTTAGGATATTTATAGGTTTCTGGTGTGTGTTCTTAAACCTAAGCTAAACATCTTATTTCTCCCATTAGGCAGCAAACTATTTGGGCCAACACACATCAGTAATATATAATGTATCTTTAAAAAAAAAAAGGCTGAGATTCTTCTGCCCTTTTTCCTCTAAGGAACTAGAAAAGATTGCTTAAGAGTAATATTTTTCCACCTACAAAGAGCTTCTTCTTGGTATTTTCTGGCTGTTACCCTGGGTTAAAAAGAAGTATAACAAGAAAAGTGAGTTCCCCAAACACCTAGCACAATGTATTGAATACATTAGAATACATATAATTGAATATATTAGAAGGGTCTAATTTATTCAACTACATAGTCAATAAACTTTGAGCTACTAATATAATAGAAGGATGCAGCAGAATATACTAGAAAAATATTAATGTATTAGGAGACTATATTAGGTGTTATTTCTTCCCTGTAGGGAACTCCTGGTACACAACTTCCTCCAACAATGCTGATTATTAGTTTTTAACAGTGTTATATAGATCAGCCTGGAGTACACTAAAAGATTAGTGAATTTGAGAATTCTAATGTCAAACTACTAGCGTGTGCCAGAGTCAGTGTTTGAATCCAAGTTTTCATGAATCCAAGGTTCCCATGTAAGCAGTAGGTGCTTAATAAATGTTTGTTTTTTATTTTGTGTACCTGTGAGTTAGAAGAGAAAAAAAATGGAGGTGAGACAAAGGATAAGCAAGGAACAAGAGAAGACCAAGGAAGTCAGTCAGTCAACAAGCTATTATTACTAGTTAGGCCCTCAACTAGGTACTAGAGATAAAAAGGGAAACTTACCTGTAAGGGATTCACCTTCAACTAGAAGAGATAGCTTGAAAAGAACTAGAACACATTATAAATGGAAAGTGATCTCTTAAGAACAGCACTAGGAGCTAGGGAGAGGAGGGAGAGGGAGAGAGGGAGAGAGTGAAAACAGGAAAAGATCTCTATAAGAAGGTAGGTTTTGAGTTCAATCTTAAAGGAAACAAAGAAAGGAAGGAGAGCATTCTAGGCCTGGACAACCGCCACTGTGAATGCATGAAGTTGAGAGAAAGGAATGTGATGTGGGGAGCCAGTAAATGAGTCAGCATAGTTGGACTTAAACTACATAAAAAGAAGGGTAAGAAGACTGGAAGGCAGAAGTTTAAAGAGCTTTAAAAAAGGAATGTAAAAGTTTGAATTTGATCTTGGAGATAAGACAGAGCTACTGGAACTCACAAGGTAAGTGAGAAGACACCATCAGATCTGGACTTCAGCAAAGTCACTCTGGCAGCTGTGTGAGGATGAAGTGGAGAGACACTCAAAGCAGGGCATGAAGAGTCCTCCAGGCAAAGCAACAGGTCTAGGAGTCAGAGACCTGAGTTGCAGCCTCATCATGAACACTTTTTCACTGTGTGACTAGACAAAACACTTCACTGCTCTGGGTCTGTTTCCTCCTCTGTAGAAAAAATAAGGAGTGTTTTGGAAGAAATTACTTAAAAAACTTAAATTGCTTTGGGAATAATTTTTCACTCTGGGTGGGGCTGTGAATTAGTCCGACCATTCTGGAAAATAATCCAGAATATGTTCCAAAGTTTGTTAAACTATTCATTCTTGTGACCTAGGGATACCACTATGAGGCTTATAACCCAAAAGATCAAAAAAAAGGAGAAAATAGACCCATATGGTCAAAAAATTTTGTAGCAGCTCTTTTTGTAGGGATAAAGAACTGAAAATTAAGGGAGGTGGAGGGAAGGATGCCTATCAATTGAGGAATAGCTGAACAAAAGTATGATACACACACCCAAACACCTAGCACAATGTATTGAATACATTAGAATATATATAATTGAATATATTAGAAGGATCTAATTTATTCAACTACATATTCAATAAACTTTGAACTACTAATATAATAGAAGGATGCAGCAGAATATACTGGAAAAATACTAATGCATTAGGAGACTATATTAGGTGTTATTTCTTCCCTATAGGGAACTCCTAGTACATAACTTCCTCCAGCAATGCTGATTATTAATTTTAAGTGTTATATAGATTAGCCTGGAGCACCCTAAAAGATTATGAGAATTCTAATGTCAAATTACTAGCATGTGCCAGACACAGGCAATGTCTGAATCATTCAATGGAACATTATTGTGCTCTAAAAAATAATCAAAGGGGAAGCTTTAGAGAAATCTGGGAAGACTTGTGTAAACAGATGTAGAGCCAAGACTAAGTTGTACAATAAGAACACCACTGTAGGGACAAACACCTTTTAAAGACTCAAGAACTCTAATTGATTCCATTACTGGAGACTGATAATGAAGCAGGTTACTCACCTTCTGACAGAGAAGTGACAAATTTAAGATGCTGAATGTGTCGTGTTGTGTGTGTATGTATATATACAAATATATATATTATACGTGCATGTTATATACACACACATATATAGCACACACTACATATGTGTTTGCGTGTATATGTATGCACATAAAATATATGCGCGTGTGTTACATGCATGTAAAATATATTGTATATACTACATCTTAAATGTGTCTATGTATACACGTGTGTAACATATACGCACACACAACACATTGTCTATAATGGATTACATACGTGTACTTATATATGCGCGCGTGTTATATATGTGTATATTTAGGCGGGGCCAAGGCATTCAGGCTTTACTTAACTCTACGTATTTGGTTTCCGGTTTTTTGCCAGGGCTTGTGGGTAACGGAAGATGTTTCCAATGAAAACAATTTTAAAGAAACCTAACTGTGACAAACCCCGTAAAGCGCGTCGCCCGTCTTCCCCCGCGGTCCAAGCGCTATTACCACGGTTACCTCGGGGCCACCAACGGGAGCCTTCCCGCTCTCCATCTCGAGCCCCCTCCCCCACAGCCTGCAGCCCTCCGCCCTTCCCCCCAAGCCCCAGTATCGGTTGCCTCCTCACCGCAGGGGCCTGGGCATGGTCGCAGGCTGCCGAGGTCGGTCGGTCGGTCGGAAGGATCGGGGGAGGCCGGCACCTCCAAGCCTCCAGAAGCCGGAGGCAGCTCGGGATCGAGCAACCGTTCCCGCCAAAGCTCCAGCGCGCGGGAGCCCCGCCCACCCCGGAACTCGAAACCCGGAACTCGAGCCCCACTTCCGCCGCGGCCCGAGGCGCGCTCAGTCTTCTATTTGTAACCTCCACATTCGCCATTTATTTATTCACTTCCCCGCCCTCCCCGCCCCCGTGCTGGCTCAGAATAAACCACATGCAGGAAAGGAACAACTTTCCACATCACCAGTGGAAAATAAAAAGCGAGGGGCTGCTCAGGGCGTTCTGTAAGGTTGAAAAAGGAAGAGCGAATCTGCGGCGGTGGAGAGCGGAGGCCTCGGCGCCCCGCCGGTCAGCTGATCGGTTCGGAGAGCGAGCTGCGGGGACCTGCCGGCTGCTCTGGTCAGGCTCTGGCGGGAGAAAGGAGGTGAGGCGCGGGCCTTGGGCAAGGCCTGGCGTTGGGAATCTCCCCTCGCTGGGGAGCTGGTCCTGCCCCGCCCCCACGGACAGCCCTCCTTGCCGGCCCCGTCCTCCCTCCCCCGGGTTCTTCCTCCCTTCACAGCCCCGAGGTCCGCCCCTCCCGAGAGCCCTCTCAGGTCCAGAGCCCTTCCTTGAGTCCGTATCCTTTGTATTCTCTGATAGGATCTTTCAGAAATAGTAGGTGTCATTGGGCTCCTCAAAAATAGAAATTTCCCTAGATCAGAGGCTCTCCCTTTCTTTCCTTGTTTAGCACTTTTCATTTGACAGATACTCATTGATGATGATACTTAAATAATAGAAGTTACCGTAGAAACTAAGTTTGAATAAGGCAAATGGATACCTGGCCTCAGGGAGCTTACTGTAGGGGCATAAAGCAAAATGATGTTTCTGAAATAGAGGGCAACTATTGTGTGTGTTCCAAGAGAAATATAGGCTCTAAAAAGGGAAACCTTAGAGAAGGTAAAATTTGAATAGATTTAATAGATGAAGAAGAGGTAATATAGTTCACACATAGTTTGAACTAAGATATAAAAGATATATATATATATATAATATTTATATATATATTTTTATATAATATATATTTTTATATATATAATATATATTTTTATATATATAATATATATTTTTATATATATAATATATATATATAAACAGTTAATAAGGCAAACTTAATATGATTGTGTGTCCTCAATGGGCATTCAAATGTTAATTGCTTGGTCTTCATTTGAACTGTATCTGCCCTCATTGCAAACACATGTGTGTTTCATCAGGGTTTAGAATAGTTGTATACTTTTGGTTCTTTTTATTCTGAAGTATTTGTCATAAATTTATCTAATTTTATTCAGTAGAGTGTAATGTTCCCCAAAGATAGGGACTTTGCTTATTTTCATTTCATCTCACCCCAGCGCCAAGAACTGTAATGAGCACTCAGTTGACTATGTGAAATATAAATTCCACTTCCTCTCCATGCTAGAGGAAGAAAGATTAGTCTAACATTTGCCTGTATAATCATACAGAGAATGCAGAGAGTAGTGAGAATAGCACTGGCCTTAGGAGTTAAGAGAATCCTGGGTTGGGGTCCTTTTGTTTCTTTGGTGAGTTTTGCTACTGTGGATTTGAGTTTTTTGGTTCTGCTGGCCATTTTTTGCTGTGCAGAAATAAAATTAATTTATTACTTCTGCTTTCATAATTCTTATTTCTTTTTTAAATCATTCAGAAACATGATCCTGTGGTTCTAGCTCTCCTATTTTATTTTTCACAAATGAGTATATCAAGAAAAAAGGCAAATAACTGTAATCACTTAATATTTGTGTGTGTGTGTGTGTGTGTTACCTTGAGAAGTTGAAGAAAAAGAAAAAAAGTTGTCAAAGGATGATAACTTTAAAGATAGAAGGGTCCTTTGATGTTATCTAGTCTACCTCCCTCATTTTGTAGCTGAGGTTTTGAAACTAAACTCCATAGTGATTGACTTTGACTTAGGTCAGGCTAGTAGTGGTTGACAGAGTCGACTTGACCAAGTTCTTCTGATTCTGCATCCAGTACTGCACTATGCAGTTAAGAGGGACAGCTGGGTGGTGCAGTGGATAGAGCAGGAGTCAGGAGGGCCTGAGTTCAAATCTCACCTCAGACATTTGACACTCACTAGCTGTGTGACCTTGAGCAAATCACTTAACCCCAGTTGCCTAATCCTGGGTCATCTCCAGTCATCCTGATGAATATCTGGTCACTGAATTCAGATGGCTCTGGAGAAGTGAAGCTGATGACCTGCACAGCCCTCCCTCACTCAAAACAAAAGCCAAATGCAAGCTGTCATTATTTCTCTGATGGCATGGTCTTCGGCAACCAAGGACAAACACACACATGCAGTTAAGAAGTCAACAGCAGTAGAAAGTACTTTAATTGAAGTAGTACTGCTCAGAAGAGCAACTCTACTTGACAAAATATACATGATGATATGTTATTTTTAATACAGGACAACCTAGATGACAGCTACTCTGGTACCAGATAAGATGAAAGCAAACCAAGAGAAATTCTGTGGCCGAGAAAGAGAATTTGTGTATAAATTCAATGTAGGAAGCCAATGCTTTGAACTTACGGTGCCTCTGAAATTTCCTATTCAAGAAAACCCAAGTAACTTGCATGGACGTCTGATGCTTCTCCACAATTTACCTTGCTTCATAGAAAATGGTGAGAACTGGTTTTGATGATTGTTTGACTGCTCTGCTGCTTGGACTTGCCTAATTACATATTCTGAAAAGAATCCAGTTTTGTTAGAAATAGTCACAAGTTTAAAAAAGGTATTGTTGTTAACTGTTAACACTTACTTCTATGCAAATAGTAGTACTATAGATATAAAAAGGACTTTCTGATCCCCACCAATTATTTGCACAAAATATTTGTGAGGTATCATACAGTAACTTTGTATTATGGTCTTAGGATCATAGATCTAGACCTGGATGCCACCATAGAAGCCATCTAGTCATACAAGACCTGAATAAAACTGCAGAAGTACCAGAGAACTTTGCCCTCTGGTTATATTGTATGATAGGAGAACATTAAGGAGACCTTTTGAATAAATGTGACTTCAAAATAGAAGTTCGCAACCTTGTAGAATTTACATGCTAAGTCATTTACTCTGTTTTAAAGTTTCCTGAATCAGTAAAGGCATTTAGAAGCATCTAGCTTCCTTAGTTGATTCTCCAAACACACAGCATTATGGAAGCTAATATTTCAAAGGCCCTTCTACCTAATAATATGAGTGCAGTGTATTGTATAGCTATGTAGCTATATTCCTGACCAGCCAAAATGTGGACTAAAAACTTTAAAAATATTCATAGCCCAGAAACCATGTAATCTTTATAGACCTTTCCCCCATAACTTTCTCCTTGCTCTCCAGAGACATAGGAGTTTCTCCTTTGATAGGTGTAATATAGAGTGGGAAGGACAAGGGGTGTCTGAATTGATACTTCTGTGAATGTAGTTTGTAGACAATTCGCCTATCATTAATAGTAGTGCTGCAGAACATTTTGCTACTCAAGCTGTCCTTTAAAAAATCAGTTATCAACATTACCTAAGAAACCCTAGGAAAATTAGAGCCCCAGTCTCTGTACAGCATCAGATAGTTGATAAAAGACCAATCACGGAGTAAGAAAGCCCCCAGTTCATGTCCTGCATATCATGTGTACTGTTGGACTATGAGGATGTCACTTAACATCTCAGCGCCCCAGAAAACTTTGTAAAACTCTCAGGTAGCAGTTGGCAGTCTGCATAGTTAAAGGGCGTTTCTGCAACAGGAGTTCTTCTTCATCATTATCATCATCGTCATAGTAACTAAAATTTCTGTGGCACTTTGTTTGTGGCAGACTGTGCTAAGCTCTTTGCAGTTGTTATCTCATTTGATCCTCAAAACAGTCCTGGCAGGTATCTGAGGCAAACAGGTTAGGTGACTTGCACCGAGTCACACAGATATTAAGTGGGTGAGGCCAATTTTGAACTCAGACCTTTCTTGGTTGGTGCTCTACTCATGGCATCACCTAGCTGGCACACGGATGAAATGAGAGGTCTGAGCATGTCCTTTATCTTCACACACTTACCTTCTGCAAACAAAACTAAGGGAATTTTATAGATGTCCTAAAGATGACAAAGACTTAATTAAAGAGCAAATGTAGTTTGTTGCTAGAATTAGGAGAGAGATGATAAATTGAATCCATGAGAACTGATAAGATCACCAGGAAAAATACTATAGAGGAAGAAGAGAAGAAGGTCCAGACAGGGCACTGGGCGAAATCAGTGATTAGTGGGCATGACCTGCACAAAGATCCGGACAAAGAGACAGAATGAGCATCCCCATCAGACAGGAGAGCCAGGATGGAGTAGTTGACAGAGACCTGCACAGAAGAAAGTGACTGACGCTGTCACAGCGTTACATGACCCTGAACAGATTAAGAACCCAGGGCTAAATTGATTCTTTAAGTTGATTGTTTTAGTTACTTAGTAGTATGCTGTATTAAGGTATATAAGATTAAAATTTGAAAATTTAAGGAACTTCCTGTAAAATATTTTTTTTACTTTTTCTCTGTCTCTGTTTACAGGTTTTCTTTTTCCCCCTTTCCCCCACTCGAGGGCCATGACTGGTTCATGTTTGTCTTCATATCCTCGTTGCCTGATGTAGTACGCCTCTCATATGATAGGTGCTTAATAATGCTAGTTCACGGATTAATTGATCTGTGGGAATTTAATTGATGTTGATTTGTGTTTTTCCTGCCGCAGACTTAAAAGAATCTCTGAGCCAATTTATAAAGGAAGAATCTCTAAAAGATTACGATAGAGAAGCTGAGGCTGCACTAGAAGCTTTGAAATCTGGTGAAATTGATGTGCACCAACTGACAAGTGCATGGGCAAAAACTTATGCTGAGGTGAGAGCATGGGTCAAGCTGTAGTTTCCCTCCCTTCCCTCATTTATTTTTACTGGTCTTATAAGTAAATACTGCTATATGTGTAGGGTTTGAAGTTTGCAAAGCATTTTACTCACAACTGCTTTGGGAAGTAAGTAGTACAAGCACTATTATCCCCATTTTACAGATGAGGAAACTGAGACTCAGAAATGTTAAATGACTTGCGCACCATCAAATAGCTCGTAAATGCCAGAGCTGAGGTTTGAACCCAAAGTTCCTGACTTTTGGGTCCAATATTCTTTCCATTATTTCATGCCCACTAGGTGTATCCTGTCTCAGGTAAACCTTACATATATAAATATGGATTTTCAGAACCAGTAAATTTTATAAGATGATTACTTGCTCTCTGGAAGAATTCATAGATTACTTATTGAGCTCCCTGAATACATTTAGATTGTGATGCAAATTATATTCTTTTTACTTTGTAAGAGCGCATTTGCTGCATAAAGTGCATTTGCACCTATTTTTACAATAAAAATTGACAAGCTAGGAATTCTCAATGTTGAACGATTACGGCAGTGAAATTTATTGGTATAGCTTCCCCACTTAGGAAAAATGTCACAAAAATCTTTGCAAAAAAAGTTTGTCACTGTGATACAATTACTAAAAGAAGTAGAAAAATGAAGAATCATCAAAGTAAAACCAATTCTCTCATTAACCAGGGTAGTTTCATTCACACCTGACAAAACTGGAATTTTAGCATGTTCATAGTAAATAATTTAAAAATATATTGCTGTAGCCTCTTTGCTAATATTTTATCTAATATTTTTGCATCCATATAAATTAGTAATTAAAGAGGAACCAGGCCACAGAGGTAGGGAACCTGCAGTCTCAAGGCTACATGTGACCTTCTAGGTCATTGGGTGCAGTCTTTTGACTGAGTCCAATTTACAGAATGAATCCAGTCAAAGGACCACATGTGGCCTCAAGGCCATGGGTTCCCTACCCTTGGACTGGGGTGTTGTAGCAGCCTGAGGATTGTTTTGGTATGAAAATTAAATTCATCTGACAAGGCTTTTCTGGGTCTGGTTTCTCTTAATCCTGTTTTAATCCAGAGTAAAGTTTTGTTCTACAGTTATCTGTTTGTGCAGCATGCCCTCTTGCCATTTGTTGTTGATGTGGGTCTAGTTCACAGAATCAGAGGCTGCCAGTTCAGCCCATACCTGGGCACATTGGGCACAGTTGGAGAGACTGTTTAGTTGTCAAGTGTGAGCCCTGACACTTTAGAAATGGACATCCACAAACCAGTGCTTGATCTGTTGTTTTATTGATAGTCTTGATTTAGAAAATGAAAGAGAAAGAGATGTTAATAATGCAAATTAAACTTTTGAGTGGGTTGTGTACATTCTCCTCCAGTGTAGATAACTCACCATTTATCAGCACATCCTACCTGTCCAGGAATCAACTTGCAGTCATTGCTTGCAGTGTTCATCCAGACTCTGCTTGACTTCCAGTGTCTCTGGAGTTAGTGTGGGCCACTTTACAGAGAGTAAGCACTGATTGATGGAAATCAAAATGTTGTTCTTGTAACTTCTTCTTAGCTCTGCTTTCTAAGGCTAGGAAGAATATGATGTGGTTTCCAATCTCTTCACTGTCCTGAGGGCCCACCTCAGAGTACCTTATCATGTTCATGTTATACTGCAGTGTGAACACAGTTTTCCAAATGTGATCTGATTGGGCCTGTTTTCAAGGAAATAAGTATCAAGGACACATATGAACAGTGGACTGGTGATTATATATGGACACATATGGACTGATTATATATCAAGAATGAAAGAATAGATAGACAATCCAAAGAGTACATTTATATCACAATGTACTTACAAGAAGATTTGTGGGAAAATTAAGTCAAGAACCACATCATAGAGGGGAAAAAAGCTTTTTGCATAACTGCAGCATTATATTTTAAAAGGAAACATACCATATGATTTCTCCTATGTCTGTTTTATCTTGTAGACCACATTAGAGCATGCAAGGCCTGAAGAGCCAAGCTGGGATGAAGATTTTGCAGATGTCTATCATGACCTAATCCATTCCCCTGCCTCTGAAACTCTCTTAAATTTGGAGCATAATTACTTCGTTAGTATCTCAGAACTTATTGGGGAAAGAGATGTAGAGCTGAAAAAATTACGAGAAAGGTATTTCAACTTTTTGTGTGCTTAATTGTGATACTTAAATATAGTTAGATGCACTTGTCCAGGTGAGGGATTTTTATAAACTTCTGGAAAATTGAAGCAATAAATAAGAAAAATCTTCCTTCCTTCTCATAAATGCAGATAATTTCCTGGATCATTTCAAACGACTTGTTGAAATTAATGTTGTAGGTCCGTGTACATTTATGTAGTTTCTCTCAAATATGCCATTAATGATTGTATTTTAAGCTTGTCAATCCTTAGTTTAAGCAGAAGGGAGGGGAAGGAAATTGTTCTCCCTCTCTCACATCAGCATAAGTTTGTGCCCATGCGCTTGTCAGCTGGTGCACATCAGCTCTAAGGGTCAACAAGCTTAATATGCAGTGGCAAAAAAACTGCCAGGGTTATTTGCTCTGGTGCATTGTTTTCTCTGCCCTTTTTCAGGAATGTGGTCACATGAACTAAACTATGGGAAATGTTTGTTTAAATTGTTCTCTAATCTATACTTGCAATCAGAATCAAATTAATTAGATTCCCCTAAGTGTTCCCATTTTTCAGGTCATGAGAAGCCATGTGTTACAGTAGATAGAAGGCCAGCCTTGGAATCAGGAAAGCCTAGGTTCAAGTCCTGTCTCTGTCATATAGTAAGTGAACTCATGAGCAAATCTCTTCAAGTCCTGTCTCTGACATATAGTAAGTGAACTCATGAGCAAATCTCTTAACTCTGAGTGCCATAGGTACTCAAGTCAATAAATTATAGACAAGTTGCCAGTCTGGCTCAGTAAAAGGAATTTTTACCTTTGCAGCTCTTGGTAACAACAAAATCAAAATCTGTACCATCTTCCAGAAAGAGATAAAAGTGGTCCAAGAAAGGTCTTCCTTCAGAGTCCTAAAGGTGTCTTTATATATTCTTCCACCCAGAGGACCCACAGCTAGGTCCCAAGTCAACCTACCTGGAGCAAAGTTGATGCATACTACCCCAGGTCTGCTCCACAGCCTCTTGGCTCACTATCATACCAGTTGGTGGAGAGGTGGGGGCAGGGGGTGAGAATTAGCTCAAACTATCCCAGTTCCATAATGTTCTGGCCTACATCAGTCCTCCCCCTGATCAATAATAACATGATAGTCAGGGTCACAAAAATCAGCCTCACTCCTAAATAATGCCCACCCTTTCATGTTCAGCCCCTCGGTCTTGCAGCAGAGGATAGGGTGCCTCATCAAGACAGCAACGGAGGTGCTACTTGTCTTTCTCCTCTTTTTCTGGTGGCGCTATCCACGTTGCTGCTTGTATATATCAACCATTATGCTAAGCAGTTGGGATACAGAGAAAGGTAAAAATATGATCCCTGCTCTCAAGGAGTTGATGTGCAAATGGGGAAGACAACATGCAAACATCTATCTGCACATAAACTATAGATAACATAATGGGGAGGTAATGGTAGAGGGAAAGTATGGGGGGCAGGGTAGGACTGGGAAAGGCCTTTTGCAGAAGGTGAATTTTGCACTGAGGCTTTGTAGAAGCCAGAGAAGTCAAGAGATAGAGTGGAAGAACATTCCAGGCATGGAGGACAGCCTGTGAAGAGGTCTAGAGTTGTAAGTGCAGAGAAATCAAGGCGTCAGGAGTAAAGTGTAAAAAAAAAAACCTGGAAAGTTGTGAAATGCTTTAAAAGCTAGAGGATTTTATATTTGATTCTGGAGGTAATAGGGGGCCATTGGAATTTATTGAGTAGAGAGTGACATGGTCAGACTTGCACTTTAGGAAGATCATTTTGGCAAACTAAACGGATGAGGCAAGGAGAACACCCAGTACAATAGTCCAGGCCTAAGGTGAAGAGGGTCTGCTCTAGGATGATAGTGGAGATGTGAGTGTGGAGAAAAGTATGCATGTGAGAGGTTTTGGGAAGGTGGAAATGACAAGACTTGGCAGCAGGCTGGATGTGTGGAGTAAGTGCAAGTGAAGAGTCAGAAATGATAGTGGGGTTGTAAGCCTGAGTGATTGGAAAGTTGGTAAAGCCTTCCTTCAGCATTAATAGGGAAATTGGGAAGAGAGGAGGGTTTGGGGGAAAGATAATGAATTTTCCATTAGACTTGGTTTCTTTGAGATGCTCACAGGGCATTCATTTTGAGATATCTAGTAAGCAGTTTGTGTTGCATGACTATCAGGAAAGAGAGTTAAGGGAGAGAAACACAGAAGAAAGGGCTGAATAAATCAGTCTGAACAGCATGCTCACACACTGCATAGCGATGATAAGGATGAAATCACCATATGAAATAGTATAGAATGTGGCTTCTTAACCTTTTTTGTGTCAGCTTCTTTGGCAGTCTCATGAAGCCTATGGACCCCTTTTAAATAAAGCATATAGAATTACAAAGGAAATACAGTTATCAAAATATTTTTTAAATGAGTCCACAGCCCCCAGGTTAAACATCTCTGACATAGTGGAAGGGAAGAGAGCCAAAGACAAATCCTTGGGAGACATGCACAATTAGTGGGGGTGACCTGGAAGAAGATCCAGCAAAGAAGACTGGGAAAGATCAGTCAAATAGAGCCAAGAGAACAGTGTCATGAAAACCTAGAGAGGAGGGAGTCTTAAGCAGAAATGCAAAATCATCTGAGTTCAGATCAGAGAGCAGTTCAGCTCAGGAGAGTTCTTTGAAGTAGGAGCTATTGGAGCTGGGTCCCCACAGAGCTCATCTGATCCATAATGGTGTTGTGGAATAGAAAGGGTGTAGATTCCTCATTTGAACAGAATCTCTCAGGGGCCCTTTCTTAAAAATTAAATTTATAAGTACTCTTCTGGAGAGAGATTTTTGGTCACAGTTTCTCATACTAAAACAGGCAATTCTGGTATATGGGTTTTAAAAAAATGGATACCTCCTCTCAATTTTGGTTCATGGTAAAAGGAACACTTCCTTTTGTGATTTAATGAATGAAAGGACAAAGAGGAAACTGTTGATTTTTTTCACTAGCTCTGACTTTTTTGGGGAATTAAGTGCAGTCCCTACTTTGACATGGCCCTTGAGTTAAGGGCAGCAAGAAGTACTCAACTAACAGCACTGGTGCATCTTTGCTTCTTGTTTTCTGTAACAAGTGGAGGACTTCATACTGCAGGAGTCCATAGTGTCATGGACAAATAGCTCTAATAGCTTTTCTGTGTTCTTATTTTTCAAAATTTAACAGTCCATTTACCATTCCAAATAGAACTTGTAGATTTTTGCATTATTCTTCCATTTACCCATTTTAACATCACTTTAGGTCTCTTGGTTTGGGACAGGACATAAGATTTCATCACTATGAGGAATTGCCAGTGTCAACACTCTCCCTATTGGATATATGTCCCCCACTCTTTTTTCAGTTTATCTTCGTTGTTTGGGACGCTACGCAGTTGAATGAATCACCCGTGGCCACCCAATGAGCATGTATAAGAACAGAACTTGAGCCCTGGTCTTCCCAGCTCCAAGCCTGACTCTGTCAATGAGTATATAATAATACTTTAAATCACAGCATCAGTTTCGTTTCTTTTGTCTTCATGTTTATCTCAAGGACTACACAAAACTAGGGTTTACCACCTGACCTGTCAAATTGATAAAGATTTCATGCTTAAAGTGAAAGTAATAAATTCTCTCTGATCTTGGTGGCCAGCCAGATTTGCAACATCCCATAGTGCCACTTGAACCAAATTGAAATGGAATTGGGAAGTAGTTAACAAAATAAATAAAACTACAACAAAATATAGTCCATAGGCAACTTTACGTACAGTTTAGTGGTCCCCATTTCTATTTGAATTTGACACCACTGCTCTAGATTGTCCTTTTAAATATGCTACCTACCAGACCATTGTGCACCTGTCAGCACTTCTACCCTCAATTTAAATATGGAAGAAAGGTTTTGGGAATCTTAATAATTCTGTTTATTAAAGTTTTGTTTTCAGTAGTTCTCCTTAAACTTTCAAAACTGCAACGACATTTATCATCCACCAGGGGGAACATGTATCATGTAAATTTGTGTGTATGCATGTGATTTTTGCATCCAGATCTGTCTATCCATATTCATACCTCTTTAACAAATGAAACCTTTTTTAGATTTTTTTTTTTTTTGGCCACACCTGTGAGTTCATGTGAGCATAGGAAACTCCAGATGAGGAGACACATTAGCACTGTTCTGCAATTTGTGGTCTCAGTCACTGAGAGAGTGATGTCTGTAATGTTAGAGAAGAACTAGGCTTGTGCTGTGGTCCCAACATCCAAATCCCATTCTTAGACTACATCTTCCTAGCCAACTAGTCTTTTCTCAGATTAATATTTCTCTTTTGCATCTCAGGGCTTCAGTGAGAAAAATGAAGTCTTTACTCCTTTGGATTTCACTTTCTGGCCTTTATTCTCAGTCCTGGAAGGAACCTTAAAGGTCCTCTAGTCTAAGCCCTCCTTTTTAGAAATAAAGAAATGAACACTCAGGGAGGTGAAGTGTCTCATTTGAGTCCAAGTCTTCTGGGTCACATACTGCCTTGTAAGTGACTGATGATCAAAGAGTCACTTTAACCTGCATAACAAATGTATTTTGAACATAGATTGCAGGGTGTATGCTTCAAGAAATCTATCGATGTAAAATGCATTGTGCTTTTGTTAATAAGAATTCTCTAAAGAAATTCTACTAAAAAGTCTATTAGATTTGAATAGTTTCTCTCATACATTAATTTCATATGCGGATTTCTCCCATAAGAAAAGTTTGTGCTAACTTATAGAATTATCAGTATCAGTTTTGTACCTCTCAGCGATTTTTTTTAACAAAATAATTCTTCATTCCTGGGAGGTAAGAAGATAACAAAATCTTCATTTTGCATATTGGAAAGTAAGAACAATTTAAACTGCTAACATGCACGTGTAGCTGTAAGACTTGGAATTAAGTTTTTTGACTTATGTACTAGGGCTCAGAAGGTTTGCTTCCTCACTGTTTGGGTTCCCTTCTTTTCAGGCAAGGTGCAGAAATGGATAAAGTAATGCAGGAACTGGGAAAGTCACTAACAGATCAGGATGTAAATTCATTGGCTGCTCAACATTTTGAATCCCAACAGGTAAGTAAAAAGTAATGGCTTTCATTCATGTAACTGTATTTTATGTTTCCTTTTAAAGTAAAATTAAGTATTCTGGATATTATTATTAGGTCTTAGAGAATAAATGGACCAGTGAGTTAAAACAGTCGACTGCCATCCAAAAACAGGAATACCAGGAGTGGGTAATAAAACTTCACCAGGACCTAAAAAATCCAAACAACAAATCTATCAGGTATTAATCATCTGAAATATTAAGCATTTATCATTTTTAATTAAACCAGTAAATAGATTAATTCTTTTAAGGAAAATTTCTTTTTGATTGTAGAGATTCCTGAGTTAGAGGTGGAATTTCAAGATAGTATGTTTTCTTTCTTAACAGCTTTTGGATTATTGACATTTGCTGGGAGGTTAGTTATTGTTGTTGGGGGTTTTTTGGGGGAAAAAGCTTCAGAAATATTTTAAATCCATAAACCTTAATACCACTTGTCTTCCATATATCACTTTTTTCTTTTGAATTGATTTGCCCCTAAGCTAGTTAAAAATATGTCTAGTCGTAATACAAGTGACATCCCCTGTATAACCTCTTGGCCTCACATTTTTTTCTCTTAAGCTATTTTTTTCAAGCTGCCAAAGCTATTTTCACTTTTTTTAAAGCTGCCAGGATACATTGAATTAGATGTTTATATAAAATGCAATAGAGTAATGTCTTGTTTCTGTATACAAATATTTATTTTATACACAGAGATAATTATATGTTTCTAGTTCATATAGTCACTTTGTATACAAATAATTTAGAATCTGAATCTTAAAAGCCTTTGTCTGCTTGGTATTTTTATCTTCTAAAGTTGGCCCCTTACCCATGTTTTCATATTTCCATGCAGAACAAAGTCAGGTCATTTGTCAGTGATTAGAAGTGAAATGACATCCCCGAGAGCTGCTATTTTGGGATGGAAATGTCATTGCCTATTTAGAGAACAGTGAGCACCAAGGAGGCAGGGCATATCTTTCTTATGGGAAAGGCACTACACACCTACTGTGATATATAGGGAAATACAAAGGATCTCATAGCAGTATTTCTCCCTGTTAGGGTACTATTTCATCCAAAACTAATTTCTAATGTACTCTAAGATGAACTGAATGATGTTCATTCCTTTGGGTTTAGCATTGTACTTTATGAGATTCTTACTTTAAAATGTCAGTCTTCTGAGGGGTCATAAACCTCATTATGAATGTTTATCATTTTGCTTCCTTCTGACA
This sequence comes from Potorous gilbertii, assembly GCA_028658325.1. Classification (NCBI taxonomy): domain Eukaryota; kingdom Metazoa; phylum Chordata; class Mammalia; order Diprotodontia; family Potoroidae; genus Potorous; species Potorous gilbertii. The sequence continues at coordinate 158,981,027 of CM053770.1, forward strand.
GAAGATCTGCATTCACAGCATGTTTGGGTGCTTGATGAGGATTAAATAAAAGAGTCATCCACTTTCTGCTTTGGCTCAGTTGTTCTTGACCCAGAAGACAAATTGATCAAATATACTTTGTATTCTCTCCATATGTGTTCTGAATAATGCTAATGACTCACTGAGTCTGGTAATGACTCACATTGGAATTGCATACCTCTAAAGCAGTGATGGACACTGTATCTGCATTTAGGCAAGGAGTAACTTGATAGATGCACTGAAGGTTGTTGCCTCCAATTTGTTAGTTTTTTCCAAATTAAAAAAAAATTAATAGATGGAAGAGATAATAAAATATATACATCTGATGTCAACAGTTTTGGAATATATCCTTTTTCTAATATTATCACCTGTTTTAAGGCACTCACAGATGACCATAATTATCATTAAAGTAACCTTATTGTTACATATTAATTTAGAATAATATTTTTGGGCATTTTCATGCTCCTGGCACCTTTTACTTGTTTTCTAACATTACTAGAAAACATATAATTGTTTTACCTAAATGTCATAGTAGTTCTAAATAATGCCAAAAAAGAGAAAGTAAAAATTGCTATTTAAATTGACAAGACTATTAATACTGTATTACATCATTTCATCTTAAAGTATATTATGATGTATATATCATATTGCTTGCTTACTCATGGGAGAGAGAAGGGGCAGGAGGGAGAGAATTTGGAACTCACAACTGTAAAAAACATAAAATGTTAAAAGTCTTTTAAAATGTAATTGAGAGATACTTAATAAATAAATTAAAATATATTTTTATAAAAGTATATGTGATGAGAAAATGTTGCATATACTTATTATGCATTTAGCCATTTTATAACCAATATGTCTGATCATCTAATCAAAGGCACTGATTAAGTAGGTTGGAGACAGTATTACAGACTAGTTCTGCTTAACCCTGGAAGGCAGGATTAGGACTGGAAGCTACAGGGAAGCAGATTTTAGCTTTGTATAAAGAAAGCTTCCCAACAATTAGAACTGTCCCAAAGTAAACAGGAATCACTTTACAAGGTAGTGTCATTTGAGGGCTTCAAGTAGAGCCTAAATGACCACTTTTTCATCCTTAAGGTAGAACTTATATTATCTCTGAGTTCTCTTTCAATGCATGTAGTGTGATTTGTCATGTTCATTTGCCATTAGAATCTGTTCTCCAAATTCTTAATAAACCTTAAAATGTACTTAAGTTCTGTTTTTTATTATTTTTGGTAATGGCTACTTCATCCTGTAAAATATGTTTAAATAATATATTTAAATATTGTAAAGTATATTTAAACAATAGTGGGAGAAAAGGTTCCTAGTACTTCCTCTTCCCGTCTTAAAGATCGGTTAGAATTTACGCAGTCTCAGCAAAAATCAGATTACTTTTATAAAACTGACATTTCCATTAAAACAGTATCATGTAAAAGGCAACTTGTTCTGGTTAGTAAATCAGTCACTTCAAGGTTGTTATTCTCCCTAAACCCATTTGAAAAAGTTGATATACTTACTTCCCTTTCTACCAAAGAATAGCAGGTACAGAAGGAAGACCACAGAATCTTAGATTTAGAGCCAATCTAAGCCATCTCATTCCTGAAAAGGAATTCCCAACCAATGGCCATCCATCATTTCAAGAAGAGAGAATCCAGTAACTCCCAAAACATCCCATCCATAGTCCTGAGAGTAATTTTTTCTTTGCATCAAGCTTAAATTTTATCTTTTTGCAGTTCCCACTCGTTGCTCCTCATTTTGCCCTCTGAAGCCCAAACAAACAAGTCTAATTCCTCTTTCATATAGCTCCACTATTATTTATAGATGGATAGCATCTTTTCTCTCTTCTCTTTTCCAAGCTAAATATCCTTTAGTTCCTTTAATTGATCCTCATATAGCTTCATTTTAGATCTGAGCACCATTCTCATGGCCCTCCTCTCTGCTCTCTCCAGCCTCTTAATGTCCTACCTAAAATGCAGTGTCTCCAAAATGAAAACAGTGCTTCAGATGTGGCATGACTAGAGCAGAATACAGAGGCAAGCACTTCCCTGATCCTGGACTTAGTGCTCCCTCTTCTAAGTTAATCCTTGTCTAATAGTCATAAGGGTAAGAAGTGACAAAACAGCTAATACCATTAAGGAAACTGAGCTTTAGAGTGGTGAAGGGATGTAACCCAAATCACACAGCTAGTCAATATTAGAGGTAACCTTAGAAACAGGTTTTCCGACTCCAGGTCCAGTGCTCAGGGCATCACTAACATGTTAGGAGAATTGTTGTTTTTTAAAATCTACAAGGAGACTTCAATCTATGTCCATATCAGAGTACTCCGTTAGTAAACTAACTGATCTAAGTAGTGATAGACTGTCTTGTCTTAAACTCGGAGATGGGAAATACTGGTATAAAAAAATTGTCTTTTAGAAGTAATATTGAAGCGTGATTAAAAGCCCAGTTCTGGTGGGTGGGAAACCTGATTTTTGCTTTGGTTCCTAATTTCTTCACTCTCTTTAACATCTGTCACACTTGTGGATTTTTTTTCCTCATAGAGATTTTTGTTTCACTTTCTGCCAAGTAGGATAGCTATATTGATTTATTTCAGTACTTTATAACTCAGATATTCAGATGGCTCTATGATCTCATTGACTTGAGATTCTAGTAGTAGAGTTTGTAACCCTTCTGCTACATGGGGTTTGGATGCCTTCCTCTCTTTTTCCTAACATTGAAAGAATACTAATGTAACGTTCTGGATGGTCATCATCATCCCATCTTCCTTCCATATGACCTATCATCTGATTCCTTGTTATAACGTTTTTTACTCCTTTTCTTCAGATTTTCTCTTTGATGGCCTCTCTTTTACCCTCTGAATGATACTCATTTTTAGTTCTTTGGAGACAATATAGTTCTGTCTCAGTGCCATATAGCAACATTGGTGAAATATTACTATTTAAAAAGTGAGCCTTTGCTTTCATGGGAAACTCAGGTCAGTAAAGAAGTTTGTAATTTCTCCGAAACAATTCATTTTGATTTCCTCCTGCTAAATAATACATTCAACTCCCTGTTAGTCATTTTTGTTTTGTCATTTCCAGGAAAACATTCATTCTTCTTAGCAGAGAAAACAAAAGGAAAATAATAATTGAGCATAAAAAGCATCCTTGCCCTCTCTCTGTGTAGTCAGTTATCATTTCCCCATCTACTCCAATCAAAGACCCTGTCCCTTCTTTGGGCTTCTTTTAGCTTCCTTCGTTAGCTTCACTTCCTGTGCTTTAGCATTCTTGACACTATTTTTACAGGATTGTATCATGTTCTTATAGTCATCTTATCTCTCCTGGCTTCCATCTTCTTTGCATTTCTTTTGAAATTTTAATTGGTTGGTGAGTTTCCTGTGCATTTGAATTAGGGACATCCCATTTTTCCCTCATAATTCTCTTTGTGAATTCCTCATTGAAATGATTGGAACTTTATATTTTCACAAATTGCAATTATTTTTGTAGTTGATATTTCAGTTATTTATCTAATGCTGAAGTAGTTGATGACCAAATATCCTGTGAATACTGTCACATTGCCCCTGGGCTTATATTAAAGCCCAGCCCTGCCTGCCCTTTACTTTGCTTCTCCAAGGAGAACCTATGAGCCATCTTATTAAGTTACAGCTCCTCCTTTTGGTTTCACTTATGGTAAGAATATCAAGATTTACATGATTCAAGTCTTCCAATTGTATGCCTGTATATTGATTATTGGATAAATGTCTCACATTTAGAATACCTGTGGTCAAATTTAAATTTATTGATAGTCTGAAAACTGATTTTTAGCACCCTTTGACACCACCGTGATACCGTGACCTGCATAGGTTCCAGGGCTGTTTTAAATTTCCTTTGTTTTCAGGTGTTGCCAAGGCCAAAATAATAAGGAGGTGGCCAGACTAATGATGAAGAGCTTCTTGCTTATTAACTAGATTAATCCTCATAAAATAGACTCCGTGGGCTGCCAGGGCCGGCCCCAAAGATTTTCCAGCAGGATAGAGCTGCCAGAGCTTCCACAGCTCCAGCAAACAAGGCCTTTGAACATCCAGGGACATCTCCACACCGTGGAGAGGCGTTGGAAAAGCACTTGCTTAGTTCAGTCAAATAGAATACCTGGCAGGCATGTTCTCATTATACACTACATGTTAAATTGAAATGTTCCTGTTTTGGGATGGAAACAATGTGGTAATTTGTTTTTCTTAACTATACATATTTGTTACAAGAGGGAGGTGTTTGAGGGAGAGAAAAGAAAGTGCTTGTTAATTGAAAAATAAAATTTAAGAAAGAATAACCTTTTAAAATAATTTTTAAATGTCATATTTTAAATGTATTGAATGAACTCACTAAGAAGTCATGAGCTGTTTTGTAAAGAAAATTATTAGCTAACAATCATGCACATTTTTAATGAAAATTGCATAGTGTTCATGGTAAGCCTATAGACTAGTATTGGCTCATCTGTGATATTTGCATGTAAAAATACCGAATGTTATAAATTAGAATATATTGGATGATTCTAGTCCTCTTTTGTTGCCATGGATACAGTAAGGATTAGGTTTGGAATAAGTGAAATGTTCCTTCCAGTTCAGTTGTTTCTCATTTCATTTTCAAAAGTGCTTTTGTTTAGAACTTTCCATTAACATTTTTAAAAACATATTTCAGTGAAGAAATTAAAGTTCAGCCCAGTCAGTTCAGAGAATCTGTAGAAGCAAATGGCAGAATTTATGAAGATCAAAGGAAGTTAGAAGAAAGCTTTACCATTCACTTAGGTAAGTGAATAACTCGGCAATAATAATTACGGTCATTGAAATTTTTTTTTGTTTTTACAAGAAAAAGAATATTTGTCATGTTCACCTAGTGCATTTTTTCACTGAGCTTTCACAATTTTTCACAATTTTAAATACAAATTGCCCACTGGTCCAAAGAAACCTATTAGTCATGAGGCTGCTAGGTGGCACACTGGACAAAACAGTGAGCCTGGAGTCAGGAAAATAAAGTTCAAATCTGGCCTCAGAGACTTATTAGCTGTATGTCCTTGGGTGAGTCACTTAACTTCTGTTTACCTCAGGTTCTTCAGTTGTAAAATGGAGGTAACAATGGCAATTACCTTCCCGGTTGTTGTGAGCCTCAAACAAGATGATACTTCTAAAATGCTTAACATAGTACATAGTATCTATGTGCTTTTATAGATGCTAGCTGTCGTCATGGTTATTAGAACATTATTAGTCATCTGGCATATAAAATTCTGAACATGTAAAATTAGCTATTAAAATGAAGGGTTTATGTTTCTTTTTTTTTCAGTACAAGCCCCTTTCATTAGTTTTAATTAAGGGTTTATTCTGGCTTTCTTTTATACCACTTTAGCCCTCTGTTGTGTTATTGTTGGCATTTTCTGTTCTTTATACTTGAACAAGTTCATGTTTGCTTGTTTGTCAAATTCAGGATAAAATTTATTTAAAATATGCACATATATAATTGTAGGACCGTTTCTTACCCTAGGAGCCCAGCTGAAGACCATGCATAATTTGAGATTGCTGAGAGCAGACATGTTAGACTTCTGTAAACACAAACGAAATCATCGAAGTGGCGTAAAACTCCATCGGCTGCAGACAGCACTCTCCCTCTATTCAGCATCTCTGTGTGGCCTCGTTTTGTTGGTAGATAATCGCATCAATTCATACAGTGGTATTAAAAGAGGTGAGTTGATCCCATTTCATATAGTCTCATTCTGTTTATTAAATGTCTTACAAACCTTTTTCAGAAATCTTTTTTTCATGTAATACACATATCTAAGTGAACAAAACAATACCCCAAGAACTAAAGCATAGTTATTTAGCACAGATTTCATGCTCCTTTGTTAACAGCTTTCTTTTGATTCATTTTTCTTTTTTCCCTATCAAAGTTCTGTTATACTTTGATTATATTGGTTGATAATGATATATTGGTTAATAATGAAATTATAGTATAGTTAACTATAAAAACAAATAGTTCAAGATAAAATGGCTTATATAAAGCTGACCAAAACAAAGGATTTGGGATTTGAAATCAGACAGCATTGATTAGAATCCCAGCCATTTACTGTTTTTTGACTATGGGCAAGACATTTACATTCTCTATGTCTCAGTTAGGTCATCTTTGAAATTAGGGGATTGGATTTAATGATTTCTGAGGTCCCTGCCAGCTCTGAATCATCTGTGAGGCTGTGAACCAGGGCTAAGACTACAAGAGAAGGAATGAAAAGAACTCTAATGGAGAGCTGTAACTGAATAACCATCATAACAAGTCTTCATCAGTCTTGATCCTAGAGAATAAATAATGAACCATACATCCTTCCTCAGAGCAGAGCAGTGAGGAACTGTGTGACAAAAAAATGCATCCATTTTCATACAGGGTCTGGTCAAGTATGTGATTTTTATTTTTAACTCTTCCTTTTTTTTACAAGAGAGGGTTTGATTCCCAGTTGGGGGAAAGGGAGGAGGTTCAGTGATTGTGATATGAAAACAAAAGGTATCAATAAAAGTTATTTTAAATAAAGTAATAGGGTTTTATAATGTAAATTATTTAAATAGCTCCCAGGGAGCAGGATTCAAACTTAGTTTTTGTTGTTTCATTTCAATCATGTCCAGGTCTTTGTGACCCCCTTTGGGGTTATCTTGGTAAAGATACTGTGATGGTTTGCCATTTCCTTCTCCAGCTCATTTTACAGATGGGGAAACTGGGCAAAACAGGGTGAAGTGACTTACCCAGAGTCATACAGCTAATGAATGTCTGAGATCAGGTTTTAACTCAGGAAGATAAGTCTTCCCGATTCCAGATCCAGCACTCTACCACTGCACCACCTAGCTGTCCAAGAATTTGTATGTTTCTGATTCCAATTCCAGCACACTATCTACTACACCTAGAGTAGCAGTCCATTTTTAAGTGGGTTAAATGAAACACATCTGAGAATGTAACTTTTTTTTAAAGAGCTGTCAGGCCTGCTAGAGTTCATATGCCATTTTAAAGAACCTTCGCATACTCTCTCCTACTTTTTAAATTGAATTTTAGTCTTTTAAAGGGTAACAAGTGTTTGAACAAATTTAGAATCGTATACAACTTCTTTCCTTTGTCTCTCCTTGTCCTTGAATATTTCTTTTCTTGAATGTCCATCTTCTGTACATTATATCTATACATGTTGGCTCTCTTCTTGGAATATAAGTTATTTGAGGACCAGGAACTTCCCATTTATCTTTGTATCCTTAGTGCTTAGTACAATACTTGACAAAGTTGTAGGTGCTTAAATAAATGTTTGTTGATTGAGTTGAGACTCAGGCAGCTTAACCACTGCCCAAGGAAAAGTTTAGATAAAGGTGCGGTGCCATGGCACAGTAAGCCTTCAAGTAAGGTGTAAAGAGGCTTCAGTCTGTGTAGGGAAAAGGAACATCTCTATTGATAAAATCATAGATTTTTAGCAATTTTTAAAAATTATTCATTGTAATTGTTTAAATCCTCCCCCAAAATTTTTCAAAAATACAATAGAATGCAAAAAGAGGACTGTATTTGAAACTACGTATCTATTTTGTACCGATTGCTTTTTTAAAAAAAAGTATATAACGCATTTCCTATGTTACCTTAAAAATTGCCCTGCTTTTCTTTGCTTCCTTCCAAAATTCCTTCTTTTCTTCTATGCATTTAAAAAAATGCTTCAAGGTATTTGGGTAACTCTTCTTTTCTCCCCACCCCCAGTTTAAAAAGGTAGGAGCAGGGGGAGCCCTTTTAACAAGCTAAGTATAGTTAAGCAAATTGAATTCTTACAGTGGCCATGCCTTAAAATATATATTTCTCTTTCTGCACCTTGAGTCTACCACTTCTCTGTCAGGAGGGGTATGTGACATGCTTCCCCATAGGTATATCTGGAAACATCGTTGATCATTGCATTGATCAGACTTGTTAGGTCTTTCGGAGGTGTATTTCCTTACAATCTTATTATCTTCTTATTATAAATTGTTTTCCTGGTTTTCGCTTCATTTTCCCTCAGTTCACACTACCCAGGATTCTCTAAAATCATCTATTATAAAATTCCATTAAAATTTGAAGACAAATTTATTCCTGCTCCAGCAGGCCAGCCCTATCTTTTTCTTTTTATAAGTGAGATTTAATTGATATTTTCTGCTTCTTACATCACCATAGTACCCCATATATCCCTCCCCTTTCTCTTTCCAGAGAGAGCCATCCCATATAACAAATAATATCTTTTGAAAAGGGGAGAAAAATTAGCACAACTCATCAATATGTTGAAAAAGTCCGAAACATGTCCAATGTGTAGCACCTGGGGCCCTCCCCCCTCTATAAAGTATTAGGTTGGGGGTGTCTTTTCATATCTCTTTGAGTCCCACTTCCATCATCTTTTTAAATATTTCCTTCCTGGTATTATCCTCCCTCTTAATTCCACCTCTGTCCTTGCTTGTTTCCCTATTAAGTTTGTTGTATTTCTGCTTCATTCCACCTGTGTGCTTGTTCAACTCCCCTTTGTCTTTTTCCAATAAGTGAGGTTCTTCTGCTGCCCACCCCCTCTTCTCCCTATTCCACGTTTGTATGCTCCTTTTCTTAGGCTTCCCTTTCTATAGCAACATATTCCTTTTACTTTTCCTTATCTTTCCCCCTCCTAAGACTTTCAGAACAGAACTAATCCATTCCTGGTATTCCATTTTCTTATTTCTCTTAGTACCCTTTGGAAACATTGAGGTTTTGAGGGGACAGTTGTCTCTTCCCCTCCACGGTAGGGGTTTAATTTTTGACCACTACCTCCCTCAGTCTTCCCTCCTTTCAGCCCCCTCCCTTTTATTCCCCTTTTCCCTTACTACTTCTTCCTTCCCTTTTAGCCTCTCCTCCCTTTTCTTTCCCCTTTCCGCTTCTACTGCATATACAGCTAGTTAAATTTCTATACTTAACTGAGTTTGTTATTCCCTCCTTGAACCAAATCAGATGAGAGTAAATCTCAAACAATGCTCATCTCCCTCCCCTCTTTCCCTCTACTGTAATATGTTTTTGTGCCTCTTCCTGTTATGTAATTTACCTTTTCGTGCCTCCTCCTTTTCACATCTCCCATTACAATCCCTTCGCACCCTTAACTCACATTTTTTATCACCACATCATTTAATTTATACCCACTCCATCTATGTATATTCCTTTTAAATGTCATAATAAATATACGATTCTCAAAATTAACAAGTATCATCTTCCCTTATAGAGATGTGAACAGTTTGTCCATATTGAATAATCAGTTTGCTTTTTTATTTTTTCCCATTTATCTTTGTTATGCTTCTCTCTTGAGACTTGGTTGAAGATCAGCTTTTCTATTGAGCTCTGGCCTTTTCATCAGGAAGGTCTGGAAGTCCCTTATTTCTTTAAATGTCCATCTCCTTGCCTGAAGTGTTATGCTCAATTTTTCTGGGTTCCTTGGTTGTAGTCCTAGCTCCTTTGCCTTATGGAATATCATATTCCAATCCCTCCAGTCTTTCAGTGTAGAAGCTGCAAGGTCCCGTGTGATTCCAACTGTAGTTTCTCAATATTTGAATTGTTTCTTTCTGGCTGCTTGCAATATTTTCTCTTTCATTTGATAATTCTGGAATTTGGCAACAGTATTCCTTGATGTTTTCAGTTTTGTATCTCTTTCAGGAGGTGATGGGTGGATTGTTTTTGTTTGTTTTTTGTGTTTGTTTTTGTTTTTAATTAAATTATTTTATTTGTTTTTAGTGTTTGACAATCACTTCCATATATCTCAGATTTTTTTTCCAGTGTCTCTCCTTCATTCCCCCCTCCCTCACCACTCCCTCCCTGAGACAACATACAATCTTATATAGGTTCTACACATACATTCCTATTAAATGCAGGTTTCATAGAAGAATTAAAATGAATGAGAGAAACCATAAAACAAAACATAATACAAAAGAAAATAGTCTGTTTCTATCTGCATTCCAGTTCCATAGTTCTTTCTCTGGATGTGGAAGGCATTTTGCCTCAAGTCCACTGGAGATTTTTTAAGTCCATGCATTGCAATGTAGTACTAAGTCTACCAGGAAGTCCTCACACACTGTGGTTGTTGCTGTGTACAAAGTTCTCCTGGTTCTGCTTCTTTCACTCAAAATCACTTCATATAAGTCTTTTCAGGCTTCTCTGAAGTCTTCCTGTTCATCGTTTCTCATAGCACAATAGTATTCCATTACATTCATATACCACAACTTGTTCAGCCATTCCCCAGTTAATGGGCATCTCCTTGATTTCCAGTTTTTGGCTACCACAAAGAGAGCTGCTATAAATATTTTTCTACATGTGGGACCCTTTCCCAATTTTGTGATCTCTTTGGGATAGAGTCCCAGAAGCAATATTGCTGGGTCAAAAGGTATACACATTTTTGTAGCCTTTTGGGCATAGTTCCACATTGCTCTCCAAATGGTTGGATCAGCTCATAGCTGATCGGTGGATTCTTTTGATGACTATTTTGTCCTCTGGGATCTAGGACCTCTGGGCAGTTTTCCTTCTTGGAAGATATTGTCCAGGCTCTTTTTTTCATCATGGCTTTCCTGTTAAACCAATAATTCTTAGATTTTCTCTTCTGGATCTGTTTTCCAGGTCAGTTGTTGTTCCAATGAGATATTTTAAATTTTCTTCTATTTTTTCATTCTTTAGATTCTATTTGACTGATTCTTGATGTTTCATAGAGTCATTAGCTTCTACTTGCCCAATTCTAATTTTTAATACTTTTCTTCAGTTAACTTTTGCATCTCCTTTTCCATTTGCCCAGTTGTTCCTTTTAAGGAGTTATTTTCTCCAGTTAGGTTTTGTAGTTCCTTTTCCATTTGTTCAATTTTCCTTTTTAAGGAGCTTGTTCTCTTCAGTGAATTATTTTGTCATATTTTTAAAATCATTGGCCAGTTTTTCTTCTATTTGTCTGATTTGGCTTTTAAAATCATTCTTGAACTCTTCCAAAATGCTCTTTGGGCTCCACCGGTCTTTGGACCAGTTGATATTCCCTTCTGAAGTTTCAGATGGGAGTACAATGTCGATGCCGACTTCTTCGGTATTTGTGTTCTGTTCCTTGTCGCTATAGTAAGATTCTATAGTTTGCTTTCTGCTCATGATGATTGCTCTTTTCCTGGCTTTTAAGGTGGATCTCTGCTTCTGGGGCACAGGGGGCTCTGTCTTGCTTAGTGTATTCTGACCTCTGGTTCTTTCAGCTGGAAGCTAGAATGCTGTTTTGCTTTGCCTCATTAAAGGGGGCCATCCCCTGACTACTTCTTAAACAGGCCTATTTGCTAAATGGCCACTACCTCACCCTAAAGGAATACTGAATAGACCTTGGCCTAAAGGGACCAAGGTCTCCCAGTGCATCCTGGGTCATCTCCAGTCATCCTGATGAATATCTGGTCACTGGATTCAGAGGGCTCTGGAGGAGAAAGTGAGGCTGCTGACCTGTATACCCCTCCCTCACTCAAAACAAAGTCAAGTGCAAGTCATGTCATCATTTCCCTGATGGCGTGGTCTTCTTCAGCAACAAAGGACAAACACAACAACAAGAATATCAGTACTGCATCATCATAATGGCCCTTTGAATTGCCCAAATTTATCTTTCTAGGTTTCCCCTGAGTCTTATGTCTGCCTTTTACAATTCTTGCTCAGCTCTGATCTTTTGATTAGAAATGCACAAAAAGTCCTCTATCCTACTTGAGACAACTGGTGGCACAGTGAACAGAGCCCTGGCCCAGAGTCAGAAAGACTTGAGTTCAAAGCTAGCCCAGCTGTGGGGCCTTGGACAAGTCACTTAAACTGTTATTGCCTTAGTTTCCTCAACTGTAAAATGGCTATAATAACAGCTCCTGCCGTACAGAATTCCAGAGTTTAAAGCAATGTGATAAAGATGTTTTAGCCTGAGGGGACCAAAACTAGAAGCATATGCAGATGTCCCTTGCCTGGTTTCAGGTCCGAATGACTACTTCGAAGTTTAGAGGAGTATGCATGATAAAAGAAGTTACTGTAATTTCACATTGTATTTCTTGAGCATTATTTGGACTAATGTTAATTTCAGGTTTTTGCTAGAGTAGATATGTGGGAGTGATGAAATCTTAGATTTTTGAAGTAAATTAATTTCATATATTAATTGAAGATAGAAGTATGAGGTATGCATTATAAACTTTTATTTGTGTGTATGTGTGCCCTAGAATTCCTGATCTATAAAAGCCCAAGATTCAACAACTTTAATTTTGAAATTTATATGTAAATTTTTGTGTCTCTTAGATTTTGCCACAGTTTGTCAAGAATGCACCGACTTCCATTTTCCTCGGATTGAGGAGCAGCTGGAAATTGTCCAGCAGGTGGTACTTTATGCTCGAACCCAACGCAGAAGTAAATTGAAAGAACCAAATGGTTGGTAAAACAAAGAAACTATATTTTTTTTTAGGTCCTACAAAAAAAAATTAAATTTCATTTATTCTCATTGATCATTAGTCGTACTACATGTAACCATATGTTGTTAAACTATGTCTTGCCTGTGGATTCTAATTAATAGATTTTCTTAATGTTTCTTTCAAAATACATTTTATTCTTAACCCTGCTCAACAGTGGTACTTGGATCGCCATGCCTTGAATGGTATGGTGATTAATAGTGATGATATATAGAGCACATCAATTTTGTACCTTGAGTATTCTGACATTAATGAACTCTATTTTTTTCTTTTGGCCTCAAGCTTTGTGAATTTGTTTTATAGTTATTATAATACTCTGACCAAAATGGATATTAAATCAAAGGTTGTTGCTTTACTGTCTCAGTTTTTCTTACTACAAAATAAGTATAATTTTGCTGTAAGATTTTGTTTATTTGTATTTGTATTGTGTGTGCTATTTCAGATCTACACGTGAAAGGGAAAGCTATATTTTTTTAAAAAATCATTGTCTCCCTTTCATACTTTTAAAAAGCATGAAGCTAATATTAGTTCATCTCCTTTTTTCTTTCTATTTTCTTTCTATTCTTTCTATCTTTCTTCTTATTTTCTTTCTATTTCTATTTAGTGAATAGTAGAATCCTGTGAAACAGTGCAGTAAGTTCCTGGTTGTGCTAATTACTTACTGTTTTCTTGAGATTCTCTGCTCTCTTTTTTGCTCTTAATTGTTTTAATCTCTGTCCTCAAGACAAGTATCTTTGCAACTTATTTTCTAAATACTTTGTAAATAATACTGGAGGCGGGGAGAGAGGACCAGGAAATAAATTCTCTTCGTTGAATAAACGAATGAATTTTTCATTCTTTTCATTAGATTCACTACAATCATAAAATGTTGCTAAATATTTACCGATCTAAGAGAAAACTCTGATCAAATTCCAGAGTCCTTTGCTTTGCTCTTATTTAGATTTTAAAATCCCTCAATTTAAAAAAAATCTTTTAAAAATTAATGTAGTTTGTTTTCATGCATTATGCAAAGTTTGCATACAGTGCAGTCCTCCACAACATGGAATTCCCCAATACAATTAAGCAAAACAGTATTTAAGAGCAATTACAACTGATAGGCAGCACTTGCAGTTTTACTCTTGATTTACTTTTTGTTTGTTAAAAGAAAGAAAAGATCTGTGTTTTATAAGTTAGTACCAGTTTTGTCCAGTGTGTTAACTATTTTGTTGCCATTTAAAATTTATTCATGTGGTTGTAATAATTGCATATATTTTTAACATCACTTTTTTTCAAATCTCATATTTCTTTACATCTTCATAAATTAGACACATAAATTCATGCCAAAGTAGATACAAACCTCCCTTTTTGGCTAAAAATTAAAGTGTAAATGTTGCTTTTAAACACTTTTGATAAAAGAACATCACGTGTAAAATTTCCTTTCTTTCTTTTTATGATTATGTATTGTTATACTATTTCATGATTTAGGCACAGAATTGCAGTAATTATTCTGTCTAGTCTGTATGTACTCCCAGTAATACATTACCATGTACAAAAATGTGTACTTGGTACATACACAGAATACTTGGTAAATTACAAAATTTAACCTACTGAATCTGCTTCCAAGTATATGTGATCCCTCTTTATGACTACAATTTTTTAAATAAATCACAAGTAAAAAGAAATTATTCTGCTTTTTACTTCATGGATATTCCCCCTTCCCGTTTCTAGTATAAATCAGAGCAGTGATACTTATATTCACCTATTTAGTATGGCTGACTTCTCTCACTCTAAATCCCTCATCTGTAAAATGAGCCAATTGGGCTAGATGAATTCCAAACCCTATGAAAATCTTCTAAGTTAAGTGGCTTGACAGAGGTGATAGAAATAGCCAAATCAGGATTCAGTCCAAGTCTTCTGACTTGACTGTTGAATTCCCACCATAGTACACGTCAAGTGCTGCCATCTTCAGGAAGCTCCCCTTTATTCTTCTAGTTAACAGCCTACTCTGAACCTTCACACATTATTGAGTATTCACTGCAAATCCAAATTTTTCTCATTCACTAAGAACCTAAAAGGTAAACAAGTTAAACAATCCTGACTTCCTGGGATACTCTATAAGACATGTTTCAGGACAGAGCTGACCATCACATATAAAGAAAATGGAAGAGAATTTATCTCACCCCAAATCTTACAGAAATTCCCTGGCTTCCCTCTTTCTCCATCCTTCCTCTCTTATTTTACTCATTCAGGCTGTAGAAGTGACAAGGACATATGGGACCTCTACAGGTGTGGAAGAGTTTGGGAGAATTCTGACTATATTGACAAGACAGCATATGTGCTGCAAATGACAGGAAGTTTGCAAACCACAGAGAGTGCACATACATCATGATGTTATTTTGTTCTTGTTCAAGCAACTACTTTTGTGGTTTGAGTGAGTCAGTAAAACAAGTAGGGTTATAAAAGTCCACTTTCCTAAAGGAACCCCTACATGTTGTTATATAAAAATCCTCTCATGGATAGATTTGACATGGTTAGACCTATGTTTTTAGAATAGCACTTTGGAAGTTGTGTCTAGGATGGCTTGGTGGTTGTGTCTTCAAAGGAAATAAGGAAGTTAGGAAGAGGGCCAAGTTTGAGGGAGATATGAATTCTTTTTGGATATTTAAATTTTAGACTCCTAAAGGACATGCAGTGGGAAGTAACTGGGAGGCAGTTGGTAATGCAAGACTAAAATTCAGGAGAGAAACTTGAGCTGGATAGATGTAGCCAGGAGTCATCTGCATAGAAATGATCATTGAACTCACAGATCTCACTGAGAAAAAGTAAGAAAAAAGAGCCCAGGAGAGAGCCACATTGTATGTGCAGGGCAGAGATGATGACTTAGCAAAGGAAATGGAGGAGAAATAACCAGACAAACAGAAGAACTAGGAGAGGTCAGTGCCACTAAAGCCCAAAGAAGAGAGACTATCTCAAAGGAAGGGATGCCCGAAATACCAAATGCTTCAGAAATGAAAGTTTAGAACTGAGAAGAGGCCATTGGATTTGGTAATTAAGAGTTCATTGATAGCTTAGGGGGAGGAGCAGTTGTAGTTGAATGATGAAGTTAGAACCCACATTATAAGATGTTGAAAAATGTGTAAAAGGAGAGAGGAATATAGGCAACAAGTGTAGATGTCTTTTTCTAAGCATTTGGCTATGAGAAGAGAAAAAGAGATGTAACAATAGAATGCTAAGTTCAAGTGAAGCTTTTTTTAAGAGTAGAGAAGCTAGAACATCTTTGCAGGTAACACTGAAGGAGCCAATAGAGAGATAGATAAGTAATCGGTTTTACTTCATTGATAAAAATATTCTAATATATGAATGAATAAGACTGATGAATGACGGACAAAATCATAGAACCATGGATCTTGTGCTAGAAGGGATCTCAGGGTTGTCTGGTCCAACTTGCTGATTTTAAAGATGAGAAAATAAGCACAATCCATCTCCTCCACCCCCCAACCCAAATAGCCTAATTTCTTTAAAAAAACATCTATAGATTAAACATGACAAAATGAAAAAATGACAGGATTAAAAGATAGATACAGGAGGTTGAGAAGCAATGAAGAAGTAAAGTTGGGGCTGCATTGAGAGCTGGAAAGGACCTTAGAATTCACTAAGTTCGACGTCTTTGTTTTACAAATGCTCAAGAGAGTGTCAGAAGTAGAATTCAAAACCAGATCTGGTCGCTAGTCCAATACGCTTTCTGATATCACATACACTTTGTGTGATCTTGAGAGAGTTATGGCACTTTCTAGAGCCTCAGTTTCTTCTGAAAGGTGTAGTTAACTTTGTCACATATATCTCATTAAAATGTCATATAGTTCTAACACGTATATGAGGTCTTAGGCTCTTTAAAAATAAAAAAGATTACATAAATAAAAGCTGTTGACTGTGGTAGTAATAATATTCTTCCATCCTATGTACAGATTCAGGAAACCGGAATGGAGGAAGTGATGATAAGGCTAAGAATATTGAACGAAACTATTCCAATATTTTGCCTGGTGAGTACTATTTTTACTTTATGTTTTTATGTTCAGTTACATTGAAGTAATAGATTTGACATATAGCTTTTTTAATAATATAATTTAGGAACCATCTACCAGTCAAAACAGAATATTGTATTTGTATAATATGATTTAGCCTTTTATCTTTTTTATATCTTGGTTTAAGTAACAACTTTACAAGAAAATATGCTATCTCAGATTTTCTCCTGATTCCAAAGGAGAAAGTTCTGTCATTTATTGTATGAGTCTTGTCACTTTTAACTTAAGATCTCCTTTTTATTCATTGTTTTTTAGTTTCTTAGAGAGATGGGCCAAGAAATATTTACTTCCTCTGAGGTACAACAGAAGGAGAATTGAACCTTTAGTACATAGGTCATCTGATTTCAAATCTAATTTTCGTTTCCTAACAGATTATCTTATTTCCCCTTTCTTTCATTTCCTGTAGTGTTCTTGGATGTTTATTCATCCTTTTACCAACTGGAAATTTAGAGGGTCTTATTCCTCATCCTGGCTTAACACACTTGATCTCAGTTAGTTCCACTGCTACAATTTTCTCATGTGTAAAAAGATTACCAGCAAGGCCTTATCAAGCATTTTATGGTTGGAAGAATTTCTAATTGAACTGTAAACTGGACTATATTCATATATCACAAGTCCAATGTGGTAGTCACAGAATTTTAGAAAAATGAATTAGAGACCATCTAGTTCAATGTTCACCAATCCAAAGTGTCCTATGGAACAGGCAGAATGCCTAAATTCTCTACTGTAGGCTCTTCTACCCTTTGCACCCTCAGCAATTAAAGAATTTTTTTAAAGTTAGTTTATATTGATAAGACCTTTTAATAACAAATTTTATAGGCTAATGAAAATTTAATGTGGATCACTTGTTAGAAAACACTGATCTTGTTCAGCCCTCTCCCTACTCACTTATTTATTAACAAGTGAAGAACCATAGCCCAGATTCTTCAAGGTAGTGCCAGAGTTGAGAGTCTCTTGATTGCTAGTCCATTCTTCCCCTGGTTAATTACTTTCATTACAGTTACATCTTAAGAGAAGATTTTTATACATGTCAGTCACGTTACATTTTAATCAGGTAAACATCATATCCATTTCTTGTGCTCTTCTTGACAGTCCAGCTGGCTAACTTGTGGTTGTCAGGCTTCAAATTTCCTTCCACCTTCAGATCTGGTACCTTGGTGGATAATGTTAGAAGCAGCATTACATCATCTCATGCTGTTTCCTCCACCTTGTGGAACAGGAAGCTATCTTCCACTCCATCTAAAAATACATTCATTGAGACAGGGTTCATCATACTCCTTTCCATCAGCTCCATAATTAAAATCATCCATATTTTGTGGCTTTCTTAAATTGTGCCAGTCTTGTTATCTGTTCCGGAGGCAGTGACGTCTGAGATTTTTTTGTTGTTTTTAACTTTACTCTTTTGTTATATCAGTATTTCCTTCCTTGAACTCCTTGCTCTTTTTTGGCAAAACCTGGTAGGTTAAGTGGCTAGTTTTGCTTTTGAACCAGGGCTTTATTGTAGGTGCAAATTATGGAAAAGAGTGTTAAACTATTAAATGATAACTTAGGTCATACTAGATCAGTCTCAAAGGAACAGTGCTTTCATATTATAAGATTTCGTATTTGAAAAGACAATTTATTAATGAAAACAATATCTTAAATTTTTGTGTTCCCCCATAGCACTTCAACAATTCTTTGCATGTAGTAGGAAAACAATCAATATTTAATTTAATATTGACAGGTAAGTTATTCCTATTTTATTGAAAAAGAAAATGAGGCTAAATGCAAAGTTGCTTGGATTGCCCAAGTCAGAAGCAGTGCTGGGGCTAACATTCCCTACAGCTGACTCTAGAATCTTAAGGTATCCCAGGTAGACGTTGACTGTTATTTGATCTACAGATGTAAGTTAGAAAAGAATATAGTAGTCTTTGAATGCAATAGTAAAGGTAGAATGAAGTCTATTGAGGAACTACATTGTCTCAATCATTCTATTAGAGCAGCAGTAGGTCACCTGTGCCATTGAATAACAGCTTACATTGTCAGAGTGATGGAATGTTTACAACATGTCTTTCTCATAACAATTCCTGACACAGGTAATATAACAATTACTGTTCCCATTTTACAGATGAGTAAGAGGGGTTAAATGATTGGACAGAGGCTACACAAATAGTAAATGTTAGACCTGTAACTCATACTTGAGCCTTCTGATTTTAAAAGAAGTGTTATTTGTCCCTGCCACCCTAATGTCCAAATGAACTAAGTGAACCCAAGCTGTAAATGTCACTTTACCATTTCCCACACTGTGCTGTCTTCTTTTATGTTATCTTCTTTTCCTTTCCCTTCTTCTTATTCCCTTCTGTTCCCTTTTTTTCCTTCATGTCTTTTCTTTTTTTCTTCTTACTTTGCCTTTGTCTCAGGTCAGCATGGTACCTTTGAATATTTCTTATATCCATTGATAATGCTTAGGGCTAAAGATTGTTGTATATTTCTTAGCGTGCCAGAAATGTAGATTTGCTAAGCAGAACCCGAGGGACTGGGAAAAAAAATTAATGTACATTTAGAAAATGAGTGTTTTATTCCTTTGTCACTAATTGAATCAGATTCATTGATGAGTCTCTGTGTAGTATGAAATTGATTATTGTTTCTGCTCCTTTGCTCCTCTTGCCAACTATTTCTTTACCCACCTAGACAGTGTGAGCCATGGCAATGGTGCAGGAATTAGGGAACAGTCATTACTTTCTTTCCAGTTAACAAAATGTTTTCTCTCCTGCCCCCCGAAAAAAAGGGAGAAAAAAATCAAAACCCTTTTTAACAAATATGTATAGTCAAGTAAAGCAAATTCACGTGCAGAAATATTTATCTTTTTCTGCATCTTGATTCCATTTCATCACCTCTGTCATGAAGCAGTTAGTTAGCATGTTTCATCGTCAGTCTTCTAGAATTGTGGTTGATCATTGGGTTAATCAGAATTCATAAGTCTTCCAAAGTTCTCTTTATAATGTTGTATAATGAATAATAAATTGTTCTCCTAGTTCCATTCACTATACATCACTTCATACAAGTCTTCCCAGGTTTCTCTAAAACTGTCCTTTTTGTCAGTTCTTATAGCATAAAAATGTTCCATAATGTCCTATGCCATAATTTGTTCAGCCATTCCACACTTGAAAGACTCTTGAGTTTCCAGTTCTTTGTCACTATAAATATGTTTTTACTTATTGATCTTTTTTTTCTTGTCTTTTATCTCTTTGGGGCTAATTCCAGTAATGGTATTGCTAGGAGTTCATAACTTTCTGACTTTCCAGATAGAGACCTACAGTACACATGGTTTAATAGTATTGATTCAGCTACATTTCATAATTTATTGGTTATATCTGTTAGTCCCTTACATTGGATATAATTGGGAGTGATTTATTCATTTGAAAAATATAATGCTGTCTCTTGTTTGTAGGAGAATTTTATATTACCCGGCACTCCAATCTCTCTGAAATTCATGTGGCTTTCCATCTCTGTGTGGATGACAACGTGAGATCTGGTAACATCACAGCTCGAGATCCTGCCATAATGGGCCTCCGAAATATTCTAAAAGTTTGCTGTACTCATGACATCACAACAATTAGTATTCCTCTCTTGCTGGTGCATGATATGTCAGAGGTAAGCTGGTGAAAAAGTACTCTGATGGTATAAAATATATAACAAATCTACGTTATCGATGATGTTGCACGGTGACATAGAAAATCCAAACTGGTGAATAATTTAGAATTATTTCTATTTAGCTTTGAAATAGATTGCATGATTTCTTTTTTTTTCTTTCTTTCCTTTTTTTTTGGTTTTAGCAGCAGCAGATTTACCTTCTGAATTATTTGGCCTCTTATTCAAATTAGCTTGCATCATTATCTCAACACACACTTAAGTTGGTGGTGGGGAAAAATGATGTCTTGATGTCTTCTTTTGAAAAGGAGAAAAACCTATAAACAAGTTGTCAAGACCTGCTTTCCACATTGGAGTAGCATTGTGATCTTAAAAGTATCCAAGTCATTTATTCATCCATTCTGCACTATTATTTATTTTTAGTGTTTTCTGAAGATTTCTCCCCACTACCCCTTCCTTGCCCACTTTCATTACTTACAGCCCAATAACCTACTCCCACTCTGCATAAAAAAAAAACAACAATATTACAGAGCTAATAACAGCAGCGAGGACTGAGAGGCCCATACTGAAACTGAAAAGGACAAAGAGCATTGGAACCCATGATAGACCTAGGGCAGATAGTGGACCCAGCTGCCCTCTTGGAGAACCAGATTCAGAACAGTAATTCTGCAGTGTGCTTTTGGTCTAGATCTGTGATTTCATCACTATGGAGGATCAAAGGGTTAAAGAAACTCCTATTATCAATAATGCCCATTGGCAGCTGCCCCAATATTTCTATTGTTAGACACTTGAACAAGACTTTGAGAGCTTAAGTGACTTGCCACACCAGGGTTACACAGCTAATCTGTGTCAGAGGTGGGATCTCAGCACAGGGCTTCTGGACTTGGAGATCAGCTCTCTATCAGACTACTTCATGCTGGCTCTCCCCCTTAGTTTTAAGTGGGAGACAGGAGGAAGAGAGAGAAGAAAGGGAGGAGAGAGGGGAGGAAGGAAAGAGAAGAATAAGGAAGGAGAAAGGAAGAGAGGGAGGTCCTACATCTGGTAGGCAGAAAATTATGAGGAGAAAATGTGTTCATTAAAATAAGCCTGAAAATTTTGTGTCAGTGATACATTTTACAGTATGGTGAAAAGAGAGAATGTGGCCTTTTTTTTATGGCTTGACCTGTTTTAAGAGTAGGCATATTCTTGGTTTTTACACAGGACATAATTTGAAACAGTTCACAACTAGGTTAGGGATAGCCCACTGTGAATGATTGGACTTAGAGTCAGGAAGACCTGAGTTTGAATCCAGCCTTGGGCATTTACTAGTGCTACAACTGAACCATTTATTTAACCTTTTAGTCTCAGTTTCCTGTTTATAAAATAATGATAATAGCACCTAGTTTACAAGCTTGCCCTGAAATTCAAATAAGATCATTTCTGTAAGTTCTGTGTATCATTTTAAAGGATTATTAGTACTCAATTAGTATTCAAATTAAGATATTTTAAGTGACTTGTGCCACCTAGCTCTTTGATCTTTTAACCAGACTTCATTAACCTTTAGATTTTTAAAAATTGTAACATTTCCTTATGGAAAGTGAATCAGAGGACCTAATTGCCCTTTTCAATTTTGTAATCTAAATTGTACACAGCAAGGTATTGGGAGAAGTCAGAGTATGGATTAGTTTTTCACAATTCTCATCTCCCCCCACTTTCTCCATTATAGTTCCTTCATGAAATCCCACTTCCTGCAATGAAATCCTCCACCATGTTGATGAACTTGTTGCCATTTTTGAGTTACAACCATTCATTCGTACATCTATAAGAGTATTTGGAGAATAACAAAGAAAGTTTATGATGAATGACTGTCACAAGGAAACATATAAACATTTCTGCAGCTGTGGTCCTGGTTAACCCAGTTTATAAAAATGGTTATATGTAGGTGGAAAACAACCTCAAAAACAATGTTTCCAAAAGTCATTCAGTTCAGATTAACTTCCAGACATCTGATACTGTTAGCATTCCCTCTCCCACAATGGGTTACAAAAGTTGCATGTTTTAAATTAGGACAGCCAGCTGCAGATCATTAAACTGGTTTCCAAAGCATTCAATTTAATTCACATAAGTATATTGAGCCATGATTCTCCAGTTGTATTTAAACCTCTCATCCAGGTCATGAAGTTTATCCTGCAAACCTAAAAATTAGTAAAGTGGCTATAGAGGTAATTGTACTTAGCTTTCTATGTCAGGCTCCTAAACCATCTTACAAATACTGTTTTTTACATGCAATAAACAAGACTTTGTAAATATGTCATAATGCTTTGGTGCACCAAGTGCCCAGGTTCATATTTTCTCCTTAATGGCATAATAATTTGTGTCAACTAGCATAGTAATTTCATAATTTAAATTTAAAACTTAAAATTCGTTATTTAAAAATAAGGTTGCATATTGAATATAGATCCATTATTCCTGTGGGTCCAAACCTGAGAAGCTATGAATTGCCATGTCCTGTAGAGCAAAGTTTTGAATGAAATTGATTGTACCAAAACTAAAGAAGCAATGCAGAGAAAAAAAGGAAAAGGAAAGAAAATACATAGTTATTTAATCAAAACAGACATTTGTTATCAAGAAGAAAACTGGGCTATCAGTTTTGCCTCTGTAATCTGAGAATTGTTACATATAATCCTTGGCATCAGCCTCAAATTTATAGGATAGAGGAGATTGATCTAAGAGTCAAGACTGCTAAGGTGCAGTTACTCGACCCCACTCTCTGTCCATGGTTATCATTAGGTAGTTGAGTAATTTTAGTCATTCCAGTGTCCACTTAGTCAACAAGAATTATTAAGCATCTGCTATGTACCAGGCATTTAGCTAAGTGCTGGGTTTAATGAATGGGACTTGGAAACAGATTGGAAGATGACACCTAGATTTTGAGTATGGATGATTAGGAGCTTTGTGGTACTCTCAGCACTAATAAGGAAATTAGGAAGAGGGGATGTGATAACCATAGCAGCAGCCACTATGAACATGCAGACATATTTCCAGGATTGAATCGCAAAATATAAATAACTCTCTTCCTTACAGATAAAACCAAAATATTTATTCAGATACCAGCAAGCCAATTCCACTATAGTAACAAAGTTTATACTCATCATCAATCCAGGGAGTGCCAACATCCTCAAGACTTCCTTCTGTCAGGCCTCCCCACAAACTCCCCTAGTCAAAATTCCTCCCTCTCTCACTCACACTAGCTACTCTGTTTCAACTCTGCCTCACTCTCCCAGCTCTGCCTCACTGTTACTTCCTGCTCCACCCATTCAACAAGCTCCTCCCACCATGGGCTCCATGTGACTCAGGCTCCATCATAGCAGTCATCTGGGCCTGGGCCCAAAGCAGGTCCCATAGGCCTGGCAATGAGCAGGAAAGAAAAAGATAATCAGTTCAATTTTGGACATAGTGAATTATCCCATCAGGATTTGGAAATGCAAGAAAGAATTTCAGGACGATCAAAAAGGTCTGAGAATCATCTGTGTAAAGATAGAAAGTAGTCTTGACCACTACCTCAACATGCCTGTGAATTTGAATGGTAACAGTGTTTCAGGCTTGCACTTGGCAAGGCATGCTTGATGCAAGGCAGTAGCAGAATGTCCCTAGATCATCCACATTCTGAATCACCAGCTCAGGGAATCATTGAAATGTCCACTTTTTGCAGTATACCGTGAAACCCTAAAATTTCTTCTAAATTCATGCCTCTTTTCCCATGAAGTTCCAGCATTAATCAGAAGAGCCAGTATGGATAGCAGAAAGTAGCCTAAATTATGCCCATTGACAAGTTATCATATATAATCAAGATCTTAATAAAGTTTTAAACCTGAAATCAGTATACTTGAAGTCCACAAACTGTATGAACCAGACACCCACAACGTGCTGACAAAGCCTGATTCTCCAGTCTCATTTCAAGGTCTGATATTTACCCAATTCGTGTCATTTTGTGTCTGTCTTTCCCAAGAACATTAGTAAAACTAACATGATTAAGAGGAAATTGAAGCCTAGTATGCATAAGGAAATAAAATAGCAAAAGACATTGCCATCATATAGTAGAAAGGGTTCTGGAGATGAAATCAGAAGATTTGGGTTCAGATCCTGCCTCTGTTGCTCTGTGGTCTTGGGCACATCACATGCTAGACCTTGATTCCATCAGAAATAAAAGGATTGACTTACATAACCCCCAAATTCTCTTGCCAATCTAAATATTTGATCCTATGCAGCTATTCTAAATGAAGTCTGATCTAAAAAGTTTCAGGAGACTTGAAATAGTCAAATATACCAATTTTCCAAAAAGGGAAAAATATGAGTTCCACAGACTGTATAGATCAGTGAATCTGACATTTGCCCTTGGTAAAAATTCTGAAAGAGGTGATTAAGAGCTTAGAAGTTGAGCACTTAGAAAAGAAATCACTTACCAGTAGGATAAGTGGGTTTAATAAGAAGAAGTCACACTAAACTAACCTCATTCATTTTTTCAGTAGTTACTAGAACAGGCCACCCTACCAATCTTGACTTTTCTAGCCTCTGTGAGATCCTGGAACAGGCTCTAGTAACCGTGGCCTTAGCTTTGTGGGCTCTTACATCTCTGTCAAGGGGGTCTTTCCCACACCTAGTGAACCTGGCTGCCTGTCTCCCCAGCCCAAGGGGAGGGGAAAAGGAGGATAATACTCAAAGCAAATTCATCCTTCTTTATCCTCAGATCTCCTAACTCTTGAATCTCTAGTGAAGCAAATTGACTATCAAGCAATGCTTAGCAAGCCGTGGAAAGAATCCATGCCCCAAGTACATTCAAAGTGTTGTTGAATATTGTATACTTCAATGAATATTTCCTGCCTGTGATACAGGAGCCAAGTAATCCATTGCTAAGAGTTGTCCTTTCTCTCCTTCCCGCCTCCTTATTTTGTAGTATCTTCTTCTGCCTTTCCCTTTGTCCCACAGAAGTGATTATTTTGGATGAGGTAGCACCCAAGGCCAAAGAACCCTGCAGCCCACGTGCATCTGAGGAGGGGTCCCTTAGGGGAAAAACACCAAGGCAGGAGAGACCTGGCAGGCTTGGTTCAAGAGTTAATTAGTTTGACCACTTGTTTTTTCTTCTTTTTATTTCTTGTTTCAGGGGTTGAGTCAGTAGAAGAATGGGGAAAATATATTTAGAAGTGAAGGTGATTAAAGATAAATGTTATAAAAATTCAACTTAATTTTAAAGAAATATGTTGAAATGAATTTTTTTTCAAAATGAGAATAAGTTCTAGGAATTTTAGTGTACTGTAAGCTTTATATAAGTCAGTATGCTATGGCAACAAAAAATTAATGCAATCTTTGTTTTATTAGAGATGCAGTAAGAAAAGCCTTATTTTTTATGTTTATTTATTTATTTTTAGTTTTCAACATTCATTTCCACAAAATTTTGAGTTCCAAATTTTCTCCCCATCTCTCCCCTCCCTCCACTCCAAAACACCATGCATTCTGATTACCCCTTCCCCCAATCTGTCCTCTCTTCTGTCACACCCGTCCCTTCTCTTATCCCCATCTTCTCTCTTTTCTTGTAGGGCAAGATAGGTTTCTATACCCCATTACCCTGAAACCTGTTCCAGTTCCTGTCCCTGCTGTGCTGTGTGGCCCACACTGGGCTGCACTCCGTACCCAGTGCGATAGAACTTTCCTGTCAGCCTTCCAGGCTGTCTTGGGCTAGAAATCTTCTTCACTCTGTCATTTTGTGGCTTCTGCTGCTCTAGAATTTGTTGAGAGTCATTTTTGCAGGTATTTTATGGGTAATGGGGGAGAGCTTCAACAGGTCCGTCTTTCTACTCTGCCATCTTGACTGAAAAGCCTTATATAAACAAAATATTAAAAGAACTTTTTGTGGTTACAAAGAACTGGAAGCAAAATAGCTATTTGTCAATTGAGGAATGGCTAAAGAAATTGTGGTGCACAAACTTAATGGAATATAACTGTGTCATAAGAAACAATACCCCTTCTGGATCACTGCCTTGTCATGGCAGAGGGGATAGTGTAGTTCAGTGAAATTATGAGCTGTGCCATCTAGAGTTACCCAAGACAGGTCATAATGGAGATTTCTGACAAAAGATGATCCACTAGAAAAGGAAATCCCAAACCACTCCAGTATCTTTGCCAAGAAAACCCCATGGGCAGACATGTTATGGTCCATGGATCATGAAGAGTCAGACATGACTGAATGGCTCAGAATCAACAAAGAAACTAGTATAAAGAACTCAGAAAAGCATGGGAAGATTTATATAAACTGATGAAGGAAGAAGGAAGCAGAATTAGGAAAACATTATACATAGTAATTAAACAGTATAAGTGACAAGGGGGGAAAAACCTGAAACTGAATGTTGTGTAATTGTAAAGACCTTGGACCTAGTCCAAGAGAAGAGTTCAGGAAATGTAACTCCCCCTTTAATTACTTTAGTGGTATTATAGTGTTTATACTGTTAGACACAGTTGATGTGTTATTTTTGCTAAACTGCTTTTTTGTCATCTTTTTACAAACACTTCCTGAGTAGAGGAGGGGAAAGAGACTCAGAAACATATTCATCAAAAAAAAGATTTTTAAATGTTTGTTAAGAGAGAAGTGCAGTGTTCTGAGCTATAAAGGCAATAATCCCTCTGTAATATGTCCTAGAGCATCACATTCAATTCTGGGCACCACAGAAAACTGTGAGATCATGCCACATGAAGACTGCTTGGAGGAACTGGGGATGCTTATCCTGAAGAAGAGAAGACTTATGGGGACATGATATGTATCTTCTAGTATTGAAGAATTGTCATCTAGAAAGAGATTAAACTTTTTTATGCTGGACTCAAAGGATATAGCTAGAACCAATGGGTGAATTTGCAAAGAAAGCATATTCGGACTTGATGTAAGAAAAAATTCAGAGGGTAGAGCCAAAATGGTGGAGTAGAAGCAGGGAACTACTAGAGTTCTCCCTCAAACCCCTCAAAAAAACTGTAAAAAATGACTTAAAAAAATTCTAGAGCAGCAGGAGCCACAAAATGACAGACTGAAGCAAATTTCCAGCCCAAGACTATCTGCAAAGTCTACAGGAAAAGTCTATCATACTGGGCTGGGAGTGGAGGAGCACAGTTCGATGTGGGTCACACTGGTATAGATGGAGGTAGAGCAGGCTTCGGGGAATGAATTGCTGGTGGCAGCCGTGGTTTTCAGATTTCTCCACCTACAAACACCAAAGATAGTTTTGAAGGTCATTGGGAAGGGTCTCTCACCTGGCTAAGAGGGGAGCATGGTCCAGCCTCAGACCCAGACCTAGGGCAGTGGCAGCCACTGTTGAAACAGAAGCTGCTTCTAGAGCCCTCCACTTAACAAAGAGCTCCAAAGACAAGTAATTGACTGTGCAGCTGCTTCTGGGGCCCTCCACTTAATAAAGAGCTCCAAAGTCAAGTACTTGACTGGGGAAATGAGCAAACAGGGAAAAAAACAAACTATAGATTCTTACTTTCTCGGTGAAGAAGTATTTTCTTATGTCATTGTTGATGAGGAAAAGCAAAAAGTACAACTAGAACAAGACAGAAACCTCCAAGAAAAATATGAATTAGTGTCAGGCCATGGAAGAGCTCAAAAAGGATTTTGAAAATGAAGTAAGAGATTTTGAAAATCAAGTAAGAGAAGTAGAGGAAAAATTGGGAAGAAAAATGAGAGTGATGCAAGAGGATCATGAAAAATAAGTCAACAGCTTGCTAAAGGAAACCCCCAAAAATGCTGAAGAAAATAACACACTTAAAATTAGACTAACTCAAATGACAAAAGAGATTCAAAAAGCCACTGAGGAGAAGAATGCCTTAAAAAGCAGAATTTGCCAAATGGAAAAAGAGGTCCAAAAGCTCACTAAAGAAAATAATCCCTTAAAAATTAGAATGGAGGAGATTGAAGCTAATGACTCTATGAGAAATTAAGAAATTAACAAATGAAATTAAGTAATTGACTGGGGAAATGAGCAAACAGGGAAAAAAACAAACTATAAATTCTTACTTTCTCAGTGATATTCTAGAACCAGATGGTAAAATAAAAATGGAAAGAATCCAGTGATCACCTCCTGAAAGAGATCCCAAAAGGAAAACTCCTAAAAATATTGTAACCAAATTCCAGAGTTCCCAGGTCAAGGAGAAAATATTACAAGCAGCCAGAAAGAAATAATTCAAGTATTATAGAAACACAATGAAGGTAACACCAGATTTAGCAATTTCTTCACTGAGGGATCAGAGAACATGGAATATGGTATTCCAGAGGTGAAAGGAGCTAGGATTAAAACTAAGACATACCTCCCCAGAAAAACTGAGTATAATATTTCAGGGGCAGAAATGGAACTTCAGTGAAATAGAGGACTTCCAAGCATTCTTGTTGAAAAGACCAGAGCTGAATAGAAATTTTTACTTTCAAATGCAAGAATCAAGAGAAGTATGAAAAGGTGAACAAGAAAGAGAAGCCATAAGGGGCTTCTTAAAGTTGAACTGTTTTTGTTCCTACAAGGAAAGATGATTTTTGTAACTCATGAAATCTTTCTCAGTATTAGGATAGTTGGAAGGAATATGTGTGTGTGTGTGTGTGTGTGTGTATACATATATATACACACACATATATGAAGAGAGACAAAGAGGGCACAGGGTGAGCTGAATATGAAGGGATGATATCTAAAAAAGAAAAAAGTTGAGAGGAATGTACTAGGAGAAAGAGAAAGGGAGAGATAGAATGTAGTAAATCATCTCACATAGAAGAGGCCAGAAAGAGCTTTTACAATGGAGGGAAAGAAGTGGATGGTGAAAGGGAATAAGTGAGCCTTCCTTTCATCAGATTTAGCTTCAGAAGGGAATAACATAATTGGGTATGGAAGTTTATTTTACCCTACAGGAAAGCAGGAGAGGAGGAGATAAGAGAGGATGGTAGAAGGGACAGCAGATTGGGGGAACGGGTAATTGGAAGTAATCTACCACATTGGTAGAGGGACAAGTCAAAGGTGAAAATAGAATAAATAGAGGTTGGGACAGGATAGAAGGAAATATAGTTAGTCTCTCACAACATGACTGTTATGGAAGTGTTTAGCATGACTGTACATGTATAACTTGTATCAAATTGCTTTCTTTCCCAATGAGGGTGGATGGGGAGGGGGGAAAGGAGAGCATGTGAAACTCAAGGCTTTAAAAATGAATATTAAAAATTGTTTTTACATGCAGCTAGGAAATAAGATATAAAGGCAGCAGGGTATAGAAATCTGTCTTGCCCTACAGGAATATATAAGGGAACAGAATGGAGTGAGGGGGAAGTGATAGAAGAAAGGGTAGTTTGGAGGAAAGAGTAATTAGAATACACACTGTCCTGGGGTAGAGAAAGGGAGGAAATGGGAAGGAAATTTGCAATCCAAAATTTTGTGCAAGTGACTGTTGAAAACTAAAAAAAATTTTTTTTAAATAAAATAAAAAACTTAGGTGGGCTGTGTGAAGAGGTAGCACATTCTCTTTTATTATTGTTCTTCGAAGGCTGAATAATCACATATTTGGCTAGTTATAGAGGAGATTCAGCTTCAGTTATAGGTGAGGCTAGGTGAACTCTGAGGTTCCTTCCTCTCTGTTACGCTGTGATTCTATAATGCTTAACATACATAACAGGGCTAAGAGGGCATCCTTTAAAGCTGTTTTTTTTTTCCTACCAAGTCAGCTATTTTCTTGGTCTTCTCTACAACTTTCAGTTAATTGTATGACTGAAGATATGGTATGGCATAAAGAATTACAAAAGTCTTCCCTCTTTGTATTTTAATCAAAGATTCTTCTGCTATCATCTTTTTCATAAAGCTTTTCTGGGGATTAGGAAGTAGATGTGTATTGTTAGTTAATAATTACCTTTCAATGACCTTTTTAGGGTAATTATATCCTTTTTTTTTTCCTGTCCTTGAATATCTTCCCCTGTTGAAAACTGATTCTTCAGTACTGTCATATCCAGCATGGATTTCTTCTGTGTGTCCTCAGTCTGGTCCAGCTACTCTTTCTGTCTTGATATCTTTTAGTGCCAGTTCTGTTTCCTCAAATAGAAATAGGGCTTTAGTCTAAATGCAGTGTCATTGATGATTAAAATAATTTGTTATAGAAATATTAATAGATTTGTTTGTTGTCCTTCCAGTTTCAACTATATATACTTTTGGAATGGCCTGGGTTATTTGGGTCCCACATGAAGCTTTCTGCAGACTCATTTTTCCTCCATTACTCTCAGCTGTTTTATTAATCAAGCCAGCCTATGATCTTAAGCCATTCTCCTCTCTAAGATTTTGCAAATGAGTTTATATTCTATCTTGGTATTGCCCTTTATTACTATAAGTCTTTGCTTGGCAAAGAGGTCAGGTGTTTGCTGGCCTCAGTGGTTTCTGGACACTTTTTGCCTCCTTATTATGGCATCTTTATAACATTGGTAAAACTTCTCTACACAGTAACTCCTTTAAAAGTTCCACAGTTGTTTCTTTGGGTAATATGTTATTCCCTCAGGCAATACTGATTTGCCTAGGAACACTACCACTGTAATTTTTTATCTCTAACTTTCAGTGTGTGTAGCTTATTTAGAGGTGCTAATATACAATGTGTCCCAAAAGTCTTAGTGTAGTTTTAGAGTAATAAAACTTTTAAGCTTAAAACTATTCAATTTTTGGGACTGTATTATGTGTAGGTGGTGTATTGTACACTTATGAAAAGTTTATAATGCCTCTTAAAGTATGCATGCTACATAGGAGGCATTTGTTAGAGGTTAAATTGGAATAGTTTTTAACTTGAAACTAAGGGGGTGCATGGGTACCCTGAAATACTAAAAGTATAAGATGAAAACCACAAGAACGTTGAGAAGATCCTGGAAATATTTTAGGCCCTCTATAAAGGGTCAAGCATCTATTTAGGTAGAATAAGTATCCATGTCAATAAAACCATGGATTTTTCAAGGTATCAAAGTAACTATCAATTTGAGAATTAAATGACATTCATTTTCAACATGTATGAAAGTAGGAAAAAAAATATTGAAGGATGGGGGAAAACCATTAAAGGAATTTTCCAGAAAAGTTGTTTGAAGACATTCAGTGAGATCCTTTTTATCACTAACATTTTTTTGGATGTGTTCAGGGAAGAGCAGTACCTTTGATGTGATAGCTGCCAAGCCCTTTTCAGGGCTGCTTTCCACCTTTGGTGTCCACCTGTTTCACTAAACTCTCACCAGTGGCTCCAAAAAGCTGCAGCATGCACAGCAGCCACACTCTGGTAAACTGTTTTGGCAGACAGGCCAAACTAGGATTAGTTTAAGGTTAACCAATTAGGTTAAGGATAACCAAGAAGGTCCCAAATCTATTGGTGAGTTAGGCAGATGTCCACCCCAAGCATGTGAAGACTTCCTCTGGTGGAATGGATGCATGAGAACAGTTTGTTCCAGTGGCTATGAAGGCAGCTGAAGCAGGTGACATGGAGCACCTAGAGCTTAGTTAGACACCAAAGATGCCAAGGTCATCCACTGCCTCCTAAGCCATTGCCAGCCATCTTGACTCTGTCCTGCCACTGGACTGTGATGACTCTGGAGGAGAGAATGGAGCTGACAACTTCCTGCAACTCTGTCTCACTTAAATACAATTTATGCATGAATCAAAAAAAAAAAAGACATTTTATCACTAAGTAGAACTAAAAGAAGGGGCTATTGAAAGTATTTACATGAAATAATTCTGACCCTTTATAAAAGTCTTAACAGTTCAGTCTCAATTTTGCATAGCAATATGATAGATTAGTGGCATAGATAATCCTCTTGTACCTGTGGTTTGTCTGTGTCAGTGTCAAAAGCTAGGGACA
Source organism: Potorous gilbertii (assembly GCA_028658325.1). Classification (NCBI taxonomy): domain Eukaryota; kingdom Metazoa; phylum Chordata; class Mammalia; order Diprotodontia; family Potoroidae; genus Potorous; species Potorous gilbertii. The sequence goes on from CM053770.1 coordinate 159,013,049, forward strand.
GATACACTTAGGAGATCAGGCTCAGGATGAGTGAGCAAGTTAGTCTGGGGAAAAGCAGCCAATGGGTAAGGCTCAGTGTAGGAGAGAAGGTGGAGCAGCCTGACCTGCCAGGAAAGTCCATCTCAGAATCTGTTTCAAGAAACCAGGCAGAGCAGAGAGAAGTGCCAGGTGGGAATTAGAGCTGCTTCTAAAGGAGCCAGATCACCTATGTTCTGAAACCTAGGGACAAGAAATATCTTCCTAGGAGTTTGTGATGCCAAGGCAGGCTCGCCTAAACCTTGCTCAGAAGGTTAAAGATACAGCATCTTCAAGGCAACTGTAACTGGACTTAGAGGTAGCAGGAAAGAAGTCCCTGCTTAGCCTCATGCTGGAGTTTAAGAAAGTAGGTTCCTGGAGCGGACAAAGAGTAGTTCCAGGTCTAGATAAACTGAGAAAAAAATTTTAGTGAGCTAAGGAGAATAGCCAAGTATCCTGTAGTGATGAAGGATCAGAATTAAAGAATCTTTGGAAACTAAATTATTAACCTTCTCATCTGTATTCTCCTTCTTTCTCCCTTCTCTAACTGTATGTGTCCCAGTAGTACTTAATGGTAAGTTCCTTGGATATCACTAAGATATTGATTGACAGCAAGTGAAGAGGTGAGGAAACCCTGGCCATACTTCCTTGTAGATGATCTGGTCCCTGAGGACCCCAAAAAAGCATGGAGATAGGGTGAAAGCCTGGAATCTGAAGGGATAAACTGAGACCTATAGGTGCAAGCATCTTGCTACAGCACCTCATACCACCACAACAGAAATAGGATATGAATGTGTGGTGAGTGATGAGAAAAAACATTCTGGGGTGATCTGCACAGGGATAATCAAATGTTGATTTAATTTTTAATAGATTATGGTTAATATTGAACTTAACTGTCAGGTATGTTGATTGATTTTTGTTTAAATGGTTATTTTTCCTCTTTTGATCTTTGTTATAATGGAAAGTTCATTGGTGAGGGGACAAGAAGAAGATTATGCTTGAAAATGAATATAACATAAAGCAAAGCACAACAGTAGGAAAATAACTAACAAACACTACTGATGAGACTTTGTAATTTTGTTTTCAGGAAATGACTATACCGTGGTGCTTAAGGAGAGCAGAACTTGTATTTAAATGTGTAAAAGGTTAGTATTTCATAAAGAAGGTCCACATGGCCAACGCTTAGTCTTTATAAATTGTTGGCAAATAGACCAACCCAAAAAGAGTGTTGAGTATTGAAAGCTTTAGTCCCAATCTAGTATGTGTGGCTTCGCTTACAAACATTTTAGGAAGGACTGCTTTCTCCCTTTGCCAGTCATAAAGTATAACAGCTTCTTTAGCTCTTCTCTGATATGTTCTTTACACCTTTCTCTGATTCTTGACCACTTCTGCCTTTTATTATGAATATTGATCATGATAAATCATCTTACATTTGCATTTACCTGGCAAGGTAGATAATGTTATTTCCTTAGAGAGGAGGGATTGAGTTTCGGAGAGGTCATGGGTTGCTAATAAGTGCTGGAGCTAGAACTTGACTCAGCTCTTTTCACTTCTCTTCCAGAGCACTTTCTATTACATCAGGTATCGCTTGGACATTCACTTGGCAAAACCAACCACAGATCATTAAATTAGCTCTCAGGAAATCTTTAGTAGCCTTTTTGAGAAGAGCATTTCCTAAATGAAATTGGGGTTGAAGACTTTGGGGTTGGAAATATGTTGACAATGGTGATAATTGCTAGTTCAGGGGCCCTAAGGGTATTTAGTATCTCTGACATCAAGAAGGATTGAGTACGTTTTGGAGCTAAATTGAGAAAACTAAACCTATTTTCATACTAGAAAATTTCAACACATAGTAAGTGTTTTTTATACATCTATTAGTTGATGTTTTAAAGTGAAAATTATTTCAAGTATTAACATTTTCTCCGGTAAATCCTATTCCTGTGGCATGAAACATCATGGTTCCATAGAACTCAATTTGGGGAACAATGTTATGAAGCTTTAGCAGAGTGAGGGAAAACAAAGAAGAGGAGCATATTGTCAGAATGGTAATTACTCCTGCATCAAAATGACATAAGGAATGGAGGAAACTAAGAAAAGCTTCTATCTGTCTGAGACTTCATGACTCCATCAGGCAAATGGCTACCCAGAAAGCTCAGGAGAGAGGATGCCTCACAAAGAGAACTTGAAATAGTTTTCTCTGCCCCCACAGGGACATGAGCAGCAGATTTAAAAGACCAGTGCTTGTAGTTTATCTAAACTTTCATTTGTTTTATTGTCAGGTTTCATGATGGAAATGGCTTCATGGGATGGAGGGATTTCTAGGACTGTACAATTCCTGGTACCACAGGTATGTTAAGTAAGTCAGTATAACCCTACTCTAAGTCTGTTGCTGTGATAAAACACACTCTCTGTCAACTAGGCATACTCTTAGTAGCTTCCATTTCTTTAATAGAAGGAGCATTTTAATGCAGAAAAAATGATTTAAGAAAACGCAGAATCAGTCCCACACTTAAGCATAACTTTTTCTTTCAAAAAATTCTCAATTCTTATTGGTATATTTTGTTTCCATACCTTCATTTCCAAATATCTACCTTTCTTCTCTCCTACTCAACTAGTCTTCCCTTATAATAAAGATTTTAAAACAAAGAAGAGGAGGGGAGGGGGAGCAGTTCAACAGAATTCTCTGACATACCCCCTAAATCTGACGGGTTATATAATATTCCATTCTCATGGTCTCCCATTTCTGAAAAGAAGGGGGAAAGAGGTGCATTTTTTTCATCTTTTCTTGGACAGCCTTGGTTATTGTCATTGATACAGTGCTCCCTTTATTTTTTCCATTTACTCATTGTTATTATGTGTATTGTTTTCCTGGTTCTGATTATTTCACTCTGTATCACTTCATATGTCTTTCTGTCGTGTATAGTTTTCTATTCTAGTTTTCTCTCTAGACTTTGACACATATTTAGTGTCGATACTACTCATTAAATAGCCTCTTTAGCAATTAATTATCTTACAGTACCATATTTATTGATAGTAAATATCACATTTATTTTCAATTAAATATCTCAATATATTCTTAAGCCATCATTGAAAGATAATTATCCAAATAATATAGCTTACATGGAAAGTTTCACAAATGTCAAATTACTCAATGGTTTCATTTTTAAAGTTTAAGGTCTTGTAAAAGATGTGAAGGCTTTTTCCTTACCTTTTACAGAGTATTTCTGAAGAAATGTTCTACCAGTTGAGTAACATGCTCCCGCAAATCTTCCGAGTGTCATCCACACTCACATTGACATCTAAGCATTAAACTCTTCTTGGTCAGCAAGTCATGGAAGTAGGTTATTAAACATTCCTTGATTGAGACAACACTGGAATTATCTCAAGGCTTAGGTGATGACTGTTTAACTGCACTGTCATAAGTCATATTATAAGGTGTCTGTGTTAAGTTTGCCTAATGGTCACTTGCTGCATGAACCAGTGTTCAGTCTTTAATTCATACATTGACATTTAAAAATTTCCTCCTGTAGTCCCTAAAGCATCTTAATGAGACCTGTTGTTATATATGGACTACATGTCTACTCCACATTTTGCTTTCATCAGTTGAAAAGTTTTATTTGTTACACATGGACCCTTCATGTAGGAAGCTAGTTGCGTCTTTTTTATGGGGAGGGATGGGGCTAGGGGAGAGAGAAGACATAATATTTTGTCACCATGGAAAAATCTAAGTTGTATTAGATATTAATTAGATCTTTCTGTCTTGGTAAGATAATGAAGCATTTAAATATCAGTCACGTTCAAGGTTTAACTGAAAATGAAATATCTCTAATACAGTACTTAACAAGTAAAAATGAAAATAAACTGAAATATAAGCAGCAAAGAGAGTCTGTGAAAATTCTTTGTAGAAATGATAGTCTGCTATTTCAATCTGTGATCAAACATTTATTTGTAATCATCTACTATGTGTGGACACTCTACTAAATGACTCAGCTACAAAAACATAAGTGAAACTCCCCTCAAGGAAGTTATATCTTCATAGAGGAGATAATGTATACATGTATCAGTATGTGCAAAAAACATATTGAGTAGGTACAAGGTAACCTTCAAGGGAAAGGAATAGTAGTTGAGATGACTAGGAACCTCTTGCAGACCTGCAACACATGAGCTAAATCTTGAAAGAAACCTGGGCATAGAGATGAGCAGAGAGAGCATTCCAGGCACAGAGCATGGTCACTACAAAATCATATATGAGAGATGGAGCATCATGTCTGAACAACAGCAAAGGAGTTATTATGGCTGGATGTAGGGAAGTAATACGTGCTGAGAAGAGAAAAGCAGAAAGGGATCAACTTGAGAGAAACTCTGAATGCCAGACTGAAGAGTTTCTGTTTGATCGTCTAAATGAGAGGGAGCCCCTGAAGTTAGGAGAATTTTGTCGGGGTAGTGGGTGACGTGGTCAGCCCAAGGCTGAAGGAAAGGCACTTTTGTGACTGTGTGGAAAGTGGATTAGAGTGGGAAAAGACTGGAGGCAGGGGGACTGTTAAATTTCAAACTTCAATATGAAATAAAATGAACACTTCCATATTCAAAGTAGCTTTTAGAAAAAAAGGAATTATATGTGAAACTGTAAACCTTTCATGTACACCTTGCTTTTCCTGTCATATATATATAATAAACATGTAACTTTAAAAGCTGTATTTCTCCTATCCTTTCTGTTCTTTACATTTAAAAGAAAATGTTTCAGTGACTTCTTTTTTTAAAAAATTTTGATAATCCTATAGCCAACTTACCCCTCTCCAGCCTCCCCCACTGAAAAAAAAAAGGCAAAAAAAACAACAAAACAATCCTTCTAACAAGTGTGCATAGCCAAACAAAATAAGTTCCCATATTAGCCATTTATGAAGATGTATTTCTAGTTCTTCACCATCAGGAACACCAATTCAGTTACTGCAGTAATTAAGTAAGAGGTGATAAGGTCCTGAACTAGTGTAGTATCTGTGTGAGAGACATAAAGAAAAACAAAATTTGGCAACTGATTGGATGAGTAGGATGAGTGAGAGTGAAAGGTCAAGAAGGATACCTAAGTCGTAAACCTAGGTAATTAAAAGGATGGTTGTTAGGGAAGTTGAAAAGTAAAATGGGCTTGGGAGGAAAGATGCATACTTCTTTGGACACGTTTCACTGCTTACAGGGTATCTGGTAGAGTTTGTCCAGTGTGTAGTTGATGATGTGAGATTGAACTAAAAGAGACTAGAGCTACATATATAGATCTGGAATTCCTGTGTTTAGAACCCGAACCCATGACCGATAAGGTCGTCAAGGAAGAAGGGAAGAGCAAGATAGGAGTCTGACAAAATTTGAGGAGCATAGGACACTGGAGCAAGGGAAACAATATAGCATGGAGTTAAACTGGTTCTCAAGTCGAGATTAGAAAAGTGTGTCGATGGAGCAAGAATGATGTCCTGGGAATGTATGGAGGGATGAAAGGATTGGAGATGTGATGATAAAAGGTAGGCTGAGGAAATAAGGCAGAGGGATCAGGCCATCACTTTGTCTAACTGAGGCAGAGGAAAGGAGTGAGCCAGGGTATTGAGTAGATTGAGGGAACTGAAAAATTAGGCCACTTAGGAGAACATCAAATATATTGAAGCCCTTTATTTTGTGGACAGGAGTTAGAGAAAAAGGAAAATTTGGGCGTCTGGGGTTTATAACAAGCCACCAGGATCCTGAGTGAACCTCACAGGACAGTGCCAGAACGTGTTCTCCACAATGGCCGCCAGGGAAACTTCTGAAAATATGAACAAACTGATTAACTTGAAGTATCTAAAATGAAAGATGCTGCAGTAAGCCTAAGTAGAAACCTAAAGGACTTAAAGCAGAAATATGAAGCCCTTCAGCCTTATCTGGATCAGATTGCATTCACTGAGGAGCAGGTAGCAGCTCTTGAGCAGGCAGCCCCACAAAGTTGAAGGCATATTCAAAGAAACTAGAAGCAAAGCACAAGAAATTAGAAAGGTGAGACTTCTTTAGCATAAGACTTTAACTGCAAGGATGTTTTATAAGAGCTGAAATAAATGGGATGAGATTTACCACTGTGCTTCAGTCCCTAAAAGGAAGCGGTGCTATTGATCCAAGGAGAATCCCGGCCTTCCATCTCTGGTTGGATGTGTAACTGGCCACCCCGATGTTTTCCTAAACCTGAACCCTCTGGAATTCCATCTTATTGTGTACTTCATTGTGTACCCTGTACCAAGACGCAGAAATCAAGGTCAACCCCGTCTAGAGCAGATAAAGATGGGAGGCCTTTGTCTCCATCTCCTTTTTTTTCCTCTCCCCTAGGGCACCCCCCACCTCCTTCCTAACCTATTCTTGATCTTAAATAATAAATGCTGATGTATGAAAAAAAAGCTCAGACACATCCGATGTATCTACTTCACAGTTGTTCCCCAATCCCTCTTAATTCTTACACCTTCCCTTTGTTACTAACTTCCTGTTTATCCTGTATATAACTTGCTTTGTTTACATTTGTTTCCATGTTGTCTTCCCCATTATCTTGTAAGCTGGAGGTCAGGGACTGTCTTTTGCCTCTTTTTATATTGCTAGCACTTACAGTGCCTGGCATATAATAAACATTTATTGATTAGTCAATTGCAAACCTTAAAGTGTTATATATCATCATTATTGGCATATATGAGGTGTTTGGGCTGTAGTGTAAGGGCTTGCTGAGCTGCTTATCCACCTTTGGTGTCCACTTGATTCACCTAGTTCTCACCTGTGGCTCCAAGAAGCTGTGGCATGTGTAACAGCTACACACCTATACACAGTGTAGGGTAACCAACAGGACCCAGGCCTGTCAGTGAATTAAGGAGATATCCACTCCCCAAATGTGAAAACTTTCTCAGGAGGAATGGGTGGATGAGAACAATTTGTTCCAATGGTTTTGATGGTGGCTGAGGCAGGCATTTACGTAGCACTTGGTCATATGTTGAAGGCACCAAGGTCACCACCACTTGTCCTGAATTTTGTCTTGCCACTGAGCTTCCATGACTGGAAAAGAGGGTGAAACTAATGACTGTACAACTCTGCCTCACTCAAATCCAGTGTATACCCAAGTCAGGACATCCTCCATGATGTCATCGGTCCTCTTTAAAAACTAAGGACAAACAAGAACATCATTGTTATTGTAACTGGACAAAGGGGTAGAATGACTATTTCAGAGCGTACTTTTCCCACAGAAGGATGACAAAGTGTTAAAGATGTTTGTGTATTTTATAATACGATGCAACAATTGTATAATACAATAAGTATGTTGTATTTGTTCTTGGATCAATATATACACAATTATCCTGATTTCAGTAAACAGTAAATTGCTTTCTGAACATGTTCTTGTAATGACTGTTAGAATACTTCAACTTTTTATTTTCTTCCATTGTTATTCATAAGTACACGTTTCCTTTGTAGTGATTATCTTATATATGTTAGCGACCTGAAGCATAAAGACAGATACCACAGGTGTAAGAGAACTCAGTTCCCCAAACTCACACAAGTGAACAGTTCTGCACACCTTTACATAAAATGATTTTTATGTAATGCAAATTTGCTCTAGACAGGGGGAAGGAAGGGAGGGAGGGAGACTGGCACACTGTTCAAGGACACATGGGGGGACAGGGACTGAGAAATGAGAGCAGGAGAAGGAACACATTGGGGGTCACATGGGGGCCTAGCCAAATGGAAAAGAAGAGGGGGGAGAAGAGAAGCTGGAGGTTGGACAGGGACACAGACAAAGCAGGGCAGAGGGGAGCAAAAGTCTCTCTGCCTAACCCTCTGTTCTGCTTTGACTTGGCCAGGTTTTATTTTAGGGGAAGGTCTGGGGGGGGGGGGTGCTAAGCCCCAAGCCAAGGAGCAGGAGCAGAGAGAGAGAACATAGTACTGTAAAGTACAGTTAACATAGAGTTAACATTTTTGGAATGCAAATTTTTTTTCAGAATTCTTTATGTAAAGTCAAATTTGTTTTTTAAAAAGTGAAAACTATCTGTACTGCATAGCCCTCTCCTACTCTTCAGCAAACTAGTGCCAAAACGTGCCTCTCTCACCCTTCAAAGACCTTCAATAAGCACCTAAAATTTGCACATAGTGTTATAACCAGACAGAATACAGACCCTAAATAGTTCCAGTCACATCCCTTAAGGGTCCTAAATAGGATAACACTGATATGAACACAAGCGTAAGAATAAATTAAATAAAGCCTTGGGCAAATGCTTAACTATTTGAAGAAAAATATTCATATTGTATAGTGAAAGAGATTCATTTTTGAAAAGGTTGAAATAACGGGAAATTATCATTTCCCAGGTTATCTGGAAAGGCTCCATGGAATGAGATGGGTTGTCAGATGCTCCTTGAATTCCTGGAAAGGAGAGGTCTTGGCAAGTTAAGTTCACAAAGAGTATTTTAGGCTTATGGGGAATCTTAGAAGGCCAAGGGACAGGAATAGGGTGAAGGGACACAGTGATGGACAAACTTACCATAAAAGTTGAGATAGCTCAAACAGACTAGTTCCTTTTTTGGGTTCCTAGTGAGGTCTGAACATTAAAAGGAAAATGACTCAGTGGACATGAAGTTTTCTATTTGTATAAGCAGTGCTACATTCCTTGGATGGATGACAGCACAGTCCCCAAGGCCTTCAAAATGCTCTTGGAAAATGGCATGCCTCAAGAAGGGACATTGCACTGAGGTCTTTATATCTATTACTTCTTTCCTCTCCCTCCCCCATTCTTCTAAATGCTAGACCAAGCTAGAGATTACACAACCCTCAGTATGGTTGCTCCTTGCCCCAAGGCAATATATAATATATATACTGCCTTGTAGTATATATAGTTGCTCTGGTTCCGCATCAAGGAAAAACGAGAAACTTTTACAATAAAGCTACCTTAGCTTACTCAAGAACTGGCATGTCTCTAGAGTGAGGAAGCTAATATTCTAGATGGCCTGAGATGTATGGTTTGTGTCATTTATATTGGATACTAGCCAATCATCCCATGAAGAAAAAAGCATATAAGCATACTTCAGAGATATGTGAGTTTGATTCCAGACCACTGCAATAAAGCAAATATGACAATAAAGTGAGTCATGAATTTTTTGGTTTCCCAGTGCATGTAAAAGTTATGTTTATACTGTACTGTAGTCTTTTAAGCACGTCTAAAAAATGTACATACCTTAATTAAAGAATATTGCTAAAAGTGCTATTATCGTGATTCTTCAGCATGTAGTCTTTTTGCTGGTGGAGTGTCTTGCCTCGATGCTGATGTCTGCTTACTGATAAGGATGCTGGTTGCTGAAGGTTGGGGTAGTTGCCGCAATTTCTTAAAAGAACAATGAAGTTTGCCACTTTAATTAACTTCATTTCATGAAAGATTTCTCTGTAACATGCAATACTGTTTGACAGCATTTTACTCACTCTAGAACATCTTTCAGAATTGGAGTCAGTCCTCTCAAACCCTACCACTGCTTTATCTACTAAGTTTAGGTATTATTCTTCAGTATCGTTATGTCTCAGGGCATGGGGAGGTCTGAGGAGAGGGAGAGAGATGGGGGAACAACTGGTCAGTGAAGCAGTGAGAACACAAAACATTTATTGATTAAGTTCACTATCTTATATGAGAACAGTTGGTGGTACCCCAAAACAATTAGAATAATAACATAAAAGATGACTGATCACAAACCACCATAACAGATAAAATAAAAATGAGTTTAAATATTGTGAGAAATGCCAAAATGTGACACAGAGACATGATGTGAGCACATGCTTTGGGGAAAATGGTGCCATTAGACTTGCCCAACACAGGGTTGCCACAAACCTTTAATTTGTTAAAAAAAAAAAAAATCTGTGAGGTACAATAAAACAAAGCACATTAAAATGGGGTCTGCCTATAAAGCAAATTAAAAATGAGGGCTTGCATGCATCCCCAGATTGTGTGTGTGTGTGTGTGTGTGTGTGTGTGTGTGTGTGTGTGTGTGTGTGTGTATTGGGAAAGAAAAGAGAGCTTGGGACAAGTGATGAGGCTAAGGATATAGATTAGGCTCCGTGTTTGAATGAGATTGCTGTCCTTGAGTTACTAGTAAACCTCGTTGCCTCCTGATTGTACACATTGGTTTTCTCACTTAGGAAACCACTACTCAACTGGAGAATATAAAAAACAGTGTCATAAGTATCTTTGTGGGGGTGACAGTGCTCCCAGAGAGAACACTGAACTAGGAATTTACCTGGCTTCCAATTTTGGCTGACATTAGCTATGAGACTTTAGTCAAATCACAATCTCCCTAAGCTTCAGCTCCTCACCTGTCCAATAAGGTACCTTCTGTGATAAGAAAGTATTTTAATAGTGCCAGTTTTGTTCTTTTCCCCTTCATTTTAACCTACCTCCCCACCATGTGTTGCTTGTTACCTCGGTGACTCCGTCTCCCCATCACTTGCCCCTGTCTGATAAATCCTCCAACCACAGAGGGCATGACTTGAGTACAGCAACATGGAAGAGTTCTCTGAGGGATCCAAAGTCAGCAGATTGATTGTTAAATGTATACTGGTGGACCAAGCTGTGATAGGACCATGGGAGATCCGACTGAATGTCAGACTCATTTTGGAGAGGTAAAGTTAAAATAGGTCCAGCTACTAGAAGACTGAGACAGTTTAGCTTTGTGCTTTTCAAAGATGCTGCCAGTGTTAAGATCCTGGAACTTTAAAAGTACACAAACTAGATAGTGTTGATACACTTGAAATGGAAAAGATCACCTCTCCCCTAAGTCATATATTTGTGGATGGATTAAGCCCAAGATACAGCTGAAGAATACATCAAAAAAATATTTGGGAGCACTTGTAGAAATTAAGAAACTTGAACTTCCCATGGACACAAAAACAAATGAAAGAGGATTTGGTTTCACCACGTATATACAGAATAAAGAAGGGCAGCTAGTGGGTAGAATGCTAGGCCTGATGTCAGGAAGACTCATCTTCCTGAGTTCAAATCTGGCCTCAGACACTTATCAGCTGTGTGTCCCTAGACAAGTCACCTAATCCTGTTTGCCTCAGTTTCCTCATCTGTAAAATGAGCTGGAGAAGAAAATTCCAGACCGTTCTAGTATCTTTTCCAAGAAAATCCCAGAGTCAGACATGACTGAACATCAACAGAGGTTGAAGAAGTTATAAAGAACTCATTAAAAGGCAAATACAATCAGATTAGTTCTGGGAACTGTGAAATCAAAGTTGTATGACTCAAAGAGGTACATTACAGAAAGGAAGAAGGGGTGCTATAGCATGAATATGGAGGTCATGAATGAGGTAAGAGTCCAGACAGAAATTTAATGACTTATGATCAAGGATATGGAAATTACATGTTGATCACAACCATGGCAACTATGGTAAATGTGATTTTGACTCATGGTGATGGTTCTTTCCATTTCCTTCTACATGCTGTAGTCATTGTGCAGATTGTTTTCCTGGCTCTAATTACTTCCCTTTGCATCAGTTCCCATCCTAAGATTAAGGGATTTTCCGAATCTCACTCTTCTTTTTATGTACTTCCTACAGAACTAGCGGCTTCCTAATATACAAGGTGTCCCAAAAGTCTTAGTGCAATTTCAAAGTTTTAATAGTTTTGAACTGCGCTGACTTTTGGAATACCTTGTATACCAAGCTAAGACCCAGGAGCTGGATTTATTGCAAAGATTTAGCTGAATTATGTAATAATGTGCTCTGTAAGGATTTGGCACACTGGCTATAGTGTTAGAGTTATACTTAGAGAATGACTGCTGAAATATATTACTGAAAGGAGTGACAAAATCTTCTCTGGATATCTTCAGAAACAAGACCAACACCTACCATCTGTCATTGGTTAGGTGAATTTTTTCTAAAGGTGTGTGTGTGAGTAGAGGTGGCATGTGGCTGACATTACCTCTGGGGACTCATGCTTTCCCCAAGCTTCTAAGATTCTTTGTTCTTGACCCTTTGGTGAACTAATTCCACTCTACGCTATCCTCTCTTGAATCTTTAGCCCTCCTTATCATTTTGCCTGTTAACCCCTGCCACGCCTTAGCCTTCGATCACTTCCATCATTTGCCTCCTTCATTTCTACTCAAAGACTCCTAAGTGAAGGTGAAGAAAATCATGCAAGCATTCTAACTTGGTCTACTGTGGATTCATATTGAATACAATCTTAACTGGGCCTTCACTGATGCTTGGCAATCTTACTAGACCTTCCTTATCAACTGTCTATTTCACTCTCTACTACAGCTCTTTCAAATCTATCATCCCTCCTCAAAACTGTCATGGCTCCTCTGCCCTACACCTTCTCAGCTGAGATCCTTGACTCATTTTATACAACAAAATTAAGGCTATTCACTGTAAGCTCCTTCTCCCTTCTTCCTCATCACTCAGATGCCTTCTACCTCCTCCTTCACCTTTATCTCACATGATGAAATGGCCTTATTCCTTATAAAGGCTAACTAACCCCCTTACCTTTTCAGGTGATTCGATTCTTTCCTATCCCCTCCAACAAATTATGCTCTCTGTTATGACCACTCTATTACTTATCTTCAATCTCTTCCTGTCTACTGACTCATTCTCTGCTATCTAGAAAAACACCTATATATCTCCCATCCTGGAAAAAAAAACCCTCGCTCTATCTTTCTATACCATATATTTCTTTTGCCCTTTATAACTAAACAACTCAAAAAGTCTGTCAACAATAGATGCCTCCACTTTCTCTCTTCACTCTCTTCTTTACCCTTTACAGACTGGCTTCTGACCTTGTTATTCCACTGAAACTGTCCCCTCCAAAATTACCAATGATCTGTTTACCCAATCCAATGGCCTTTTCTCAATCCTCATTCTTCTCTCTGCATTGGATCTGTCTGCAGCCCTTGACACTTGTGATCACTCTCTCCTCTTTAGATTTTCAAGACACCACTCCTGGTTCTCCTCCTATCTGTCTGACCATTCCTTCTCAGTTTCCTTAGCTGCATCTTCATCCAGATTACATACTCTAACCATGGGTACCCCATTGAGTTCTGTCCTGGGCTCTCTTCTCCCTCTATATTACTTCACTTAGTGATCTCATCAGGTTCCATAAATTTAACTATCATCTCAGTTGATGATTCTCAAATCTATTTTCTTGTCCCCCCAAACTCCCATCTCCAACTGCCTTTCAGTAATCTCAAACTGAAAGCCCAGTAGATATCTTGAACTCATCTTGTTTAAAATGGAACTCATTATCTGCTGTCCTTTCAGTCCCTCTGCCTTGTAACCTAGAAGTCATCCTCAATTCCTCACCATCTCTCACCCCTCCATGTCAAGTCTGTTGCCAAGATCTATCAGAATATTACCTTTGAAATGTCTCTCATGTGTGCCTTATTTTTCTTAGCATTGCTAATACTGTGGTGGCAGGACCTCATACCTCATGCTTGGACTATTGCAGTAGCCTGCTAGTAGGTCAGTTAGCCTCAAGTATCTCCCCACTCCCATTCATTCTCCAAATGCTGCCAAAGCGATTTTCCTAAATTGAGGGTCCAACCATGCCCTTCGACTCTCTCTCTCCTCTCTCTCTCTCATTCTCTTTCTGTCTCTCTGTCTCTCTGTCTCTCTCTCTCTCTCTCTCTCTCTCTCTCTCTCTCACACACACACACACACACACACACACACACACATACTTCAGTAAACTCCAATGACTTCTTATTAACTCTAGGATTAAATATAAAATTCTCTGCTTGGCATTCAAAACCCTTCATAAACTAGCCCCCTCCTACCTTTCCAGTCTTCTTATGCCTTACTTCCTGCCACTCTTCATTCCAGTACTGCCAGCTTCCTGGCTGTTCCACAAACGACCCACTCTGGTCTGACTACTCCCAACTGACTACTGACCTTGAAGTCCCAACTAAAATCTCATCTTTTGCCTTTCCCAAACCTTCTCTATTCTAGTACCTTCTGTTAATTATTACCACTTATCTTGTGTATAGCTTGTTTCCAAATATTTATTTATTATCTCTCACATTCGATTATAAGATCCTTGAGTACAGGGACTGGTTTTTGCCCTTTTTTTATCTTCAGTGTTTTGTATAATGTCTGACACATAGTAGGTGCTTAATAAATGTTTATTAATTAATTGATTGCTCCATATTATCAACTTCCATGCGTTTAGGAATAAGCTGTTGAACAGGCTATGAGCCATTCAGAATCTGAATAGGAATATAAAATCAAATGTTCCAGCTTTGGTACTTTTATTCAGGTAATTGATCCTTTTTACAACCAAAGAGCACTGGAATCTCAGACTTGAATGGGACATAAGAGATCCATACCCATAGTGGATGGAACGTTAGAGTTGGAGTCAAGCAGACCAGAGTTCAAATTTTATCTTTCCCATTAAGCAATTAAGCAAGTTACTTAATTTCTCTGGGCCTCCACCTCCTTGTCTGTGTAGTGAGACTCAACTGAGGAAATGTATTTAAAATACTTTTCAAACTTTGAAGTGAAATGTCAGTTATTATTAGGAAGGTATTATAAAGGAAGGTGTCTTCCTTTGAATGATCCCACTGACAGGCAACTCATTGTTTCCTGAGGCTAACCCTGCCATTATTGGACAGCTTTATTTGTTGGAAAATCAACCTTATATGGAAACAAAGCTCTGCTTCTTATAACTTAAACCCATCGGTCTTGGTTCTGCCCTCTAGGGCAAAGCAGAATAACTCATCTGTCTTCCACACAGCAACCTTTCACACACTTGAAGATGGCTATCATGTTCTCTCCGGCCTCCTCTTGTTAACTGATTCTTGTATGGCATGGTTTCAAGTCATATCACCATTCTGGGCACCCTCCTGTGGATGTACTCCAACTTGTCAATGTCCCATCTAAAATGTGGCACCCACAACTGAATACAATACTACAGGCATGGTCTGATCAAGGCAGGGTATAGACCATCTCCACTTATGTTTTTGCGTTGATCCAGGCAAGTGTTTAAAAACAAACGAATAGATTTTTAAAATTCTGAAGAAAACTTACTGGAACAGCAGTCAATCTATTTGTGTTTCCCGAGTATTTACTGTATTACTTACCCTGTGCTAGGTGACAAAGAAGACATGGGTTCTGCCTTCAAAGAGTTGACAATTTATGGGGGGAGATAAGGTATCATAAAACCAGAGAGGTTAGAAGGACTTCCAGCAGTCCTCTGGTCCGTACTACTTGAATCACTGAATTCTCTTTATGATATCCCCGACAAGTGATTTTATAGCCTTGTTGAATACCCGCATGCAGAGATTTGTGGTTAATAGCTATCATTTTGAATAGACGTCTCTAAGGGAGTGCTACAGGGTTCTGTCCTTGACCTTATGGAGTTCTTTCAATTTTGCTTTGCTGTATTACTTCTTTTTTTAAATATCATTATTCCCCACAATATCCCCTCCCCCACCATAGATCACCTCCAATGATGGGAAACTAATTATCTCCTAAAGCATCCCATTCCATCATTAGAAAGCTCTAATTGGTGGGAACTTTTTATTTATATTGAATCCAAATGTACCTCACTCTAACTTTTATTAATTAGTACTAATTCTGCCTTTTAGAACCAAAACAATCAAGTCTACATATATGTCATTACTTCAAATATTTAAAAATCTTAATCATATATCTACTAAGTTTTCTCTAATGACTTCCTGGTTCCTTCAAACAATCCTTATGTAGTATGATTTCCAATATAATCATTCTGGTCCTTCATCTTTGGACATGGTCTAAACTATTAGGTCTTTCATCAAATATGATTCCCAGATCAAACACGACCTTCCAAATATGGTCTAACCCAACTTCCTCCCTCATCCCTTATCAAAGGATTGAATTAGTTTTCTTGGCTGCTATCTGACCTGCCATTGAGTCTGCAACCTTTTAAAACCCTTAGGTATACTTTCCACAGTGAACTTTTAAACCTAAGAGTAAAACTTTACATTTATCTCTATCATATCTAATTAGATATAACCTTGCTCTACTCTGTAAAGATCTTTTTGTATCTTAATTATGTAGTCAAATGTATTAGCTTTCCCAGTTTCGTGTCATCCATAAATTTTTGTAAGTATGCTTTTTAGGCCTTTCTTGGAATTTATATTCATTGGACTGAGATCCCTTTTTTCACATGTTCATTTCTCGTTTAGTTGCCTGAAAGGCTTTTCCTCTGAGCTCTCTTTCCTTTCCCCTCTTATCTTGGCTGTTGACCTTTTACTGTCCTTTACCCTTTGTTACCCAGTTGGTGCAAGGGAGCTGGGTTTGGTCCCAACCCTTCCTGCTTCTCTTATTTTAGGGGTCTCTTGGAGATGCTTTAAGAAAGCATGAGAGCAAAGATGCCAACTGAGAAGAAGCATTTTTGCCTAGGTTAGCTGGAATACCTCTTCAACAACATCCTAGAAAACATACCAGACTGAATTCTAATCAGGAAAGAAAGGAAAAGGTCACAGTGAGTCATTTTTCCAGCCCAAGGCAGCTTAGGGAGACAGACAGAGAGGTCTTCAGATCCTGGCATACAAGCTGTCCAGGAGTATGGCATAGTGATAATGATGGTAGGGGAGTGCCCAGTGCCCAGGTGTTATAAGGGAGCTGAGACTGAAAGCATCTGGGCTTTTTTGTTTTGCTAGCTGTATGACTCAGCTGACTTTCCCAGGGTCACACAGCTAATAAATGAATAAAAGCTCAAGGGCTTTCTGCCTTGGTGTTCAGTCTTAGCTTCCTAAAGAGATCCTAAAAGGCCCCTACACTAGAGCTGGGAGCAAAAACAAGTGCCATCTGGCAGCTCTCACCTGTTACCCAGTTCTGAGTCACAGATCCAGAATAGAGAGAAACTGTTGTGAACTACTGGAAGCCTCGCTGAGCACAGAGCCAGCAGTTCAGTCACTCTGAGTCTGCAGAACCTCCCATTGGGCTATAGCAATTGAGTGCAGCAGCACTCTAATGAAATTCGACTAGATATAAAGCAACACACTCAACCTGCAAAGCTCAGACCAAGAGGACAGTGAATAGACCACTCAGTGTATTACACCACTTTGGAAGCACTGAAAACTTGTAGTCCCCTAGACTAAGTTATGTAGGCAGCAGAAGACATAAAAGGGCAAAATCTCAGACCACAACCACCATCATCCAAAGCGAGCAGAGCCTAATATTGATAAATTCCCAAATCAAGAATTAGGCTGTAAAAATGAACATACAAAAAGAATCTGACCATAAGGAGCTGCGACAGGTGTCAGGGAAGCTCCAGATATAAGTACAGAAGAATACTGTAACTTGAAAATATCTACAAGCAAAGCCTGAAAGAAAAAATGTAGATTGGACTCAAGCCCAACAAGAATTCTTAGCAGAGTTAAAGAGATTTTTTTTAAAAAAGATTTTTAAAAGCCAAATAAGAGCAATAGAGGAAAAATGGGAAAAGAAATGAGAACTAGGCCAGAAAGTTACAAAAAAAGAATTAAATTTGGTCAAAGAAATAGAAAACATTATTAAACAAAATAATTCCTTAAAAATCAGAATTAGCCAAAAGGTAAAAAAAAAAAAAGTACAAAACTTTACTAAAAAAATAATAATAGTAACTGATTGAAAATTGGAATTAGCCAAATGAAAGCTGATGATTCCATGAAACATCAAGAAAGTGTGAGACTCATTCCAGAGGGTTCACGATGACACATGCTACCCACTTCCAGATAAAACGGTCATGAACACAAAGTACATATTAAGAAATATATGGGAATTTTTTGGACATGGTTAATGCAGGAATTTGTTTTACTTGATTATACATATTTGTAAAATATGTATAATTTTTTTATTCTTGCTTCCTCAGTGGGAAAGAGAGGAAGATGAGAGGGAGAGAATTCCAAGCTGAAAATAAAATTGAACTTTTTAAAGACGTGTGAAAGCTTTTCTGAGGAAAGGGGCTTTGACGTTCTTAACAAGTCAGGGACAAATCCTTGTGGCCAAAGGACACCAAAAACAGGGTTTTTGTGCCATCTTTGCAATCACAATAATTGTTTTACCTACAAGGAACAAATGTGGATGCCAGAAATCAGTAAAATTATATGGTACTATAGGAAAACACTAGCTATACTGGAAAGTAGGAGACCTGGACTGAGTCCCGACTCTGACATTTCCCAGGTGCATGATCATGGAAAAGTCATAACCTCCTGGAGCCTCAATTTCCTTATTGGGGAAATGGAAATAGCAGTGCCTACACTATTACCTTACAGCATTGTTGTGAGAAAAGTGTTGCATAAACCAATGTCAGCAGTTGGTTTTCATATTTTTAGTAATGCTATTGATGGTCTTGAGCCCTTGTTGGCTATATTCAGAACCTCTCAGTCATTAGGAATGGTGGTAGATGCTTTCTGTTTTACAGATAAGTTAACTGAGGCACCAGAATTTAATATTCAGTTCAAGAGGCAAAGTGTATTTGAAGTAAAATTAAGGTTCAAGAATTTTGACTCTCTTTAATTAACCTACTCTTAAAGAGTCTGAAATATACTGTAATGGAAAGAGGCTTCAACAGAAAAGGCAGGACTCTAGACCTGGCTGTACCATTGTATATGTGTATAACCTTAGCAAGTCGCTTAGCCTGCTAGCTGCCTACTCTGAAAAAAATGAAGTTGGTTAAAGGCCTTTTTAGCAACTTCATTCTATGAGTTCCACTGGGTCCTATTACAAGCTATGAGCAAATCAGTACTGTGGGCTGAATGCCTGCTATGTGCAAGGAAGGAAGGAAGGTAGTAAGAAAGGAAGGAAGGAAGGAAAGAGGGAGGGAGGAAAGATTTAAGTGCCTATAATGTGCTAAGTACTCATTGGGAATGCAAAGAAAGGCCAAAAAGAAAAAAAAAAGGTTAATGGGAAAAGATAACACGCAAAAGGAAGCTGAAAGAGCATAGGGAAGGTTTGGGAGGAAGGTGGAGAGACATGCTAAATCCAGAGGAGTGCAGCAGGTGGGAAATGAAGAGATATCTGGCCTAGACACTCCCCTCAAAAGGAGATTTTTGGAAAGGCAAAGCCATATGACTGATATATTAAAGTGGAGTGCAGAGGGGAATTGATGAGCAATTCTGTTGGGCTATAACAGAGAATGTAGACCCTGAAGATGACACCTTTTGTGCCAAGGGAGCTAAGAAAGACCCTAGAGACACTGCCATTGGACTCAAGAATTCAATTTAATTCAGTAAACATTTATTAAACACCCACTATGTGCCAGGCACTGTGCTAAACTCTGGGAAAAGGCCAAAGCCATCTGTAGTGGGAGAAATAATCAGAGTTGAAGGAAGTCAATCATAGAAGAAGTCCCCTCTCTGCCCCACAGACAAGGATAAGGAGGCTACAATTGGTGGTTTAAGGAAAAGCAAGAAAATAATCCTGTGGCTTTGGGGGGTAAAAAGAGAAAGGAGAAAGGTAATCCTCTGACTAGGAGATGACAAAAGCCAAAAGGTTAGACCTGGAAGTTCCTCATACTCACTAGAGATCCTACTGAGCTATTCATTCAACTAATGTTTACTACTTATATGCTCATCCCTGTTCTGTCCCCTTTAGAAAACTCAGATTCTAGCTCTACCATGACTTAGGATTATGTGCAAATTATTTCACTCTTTGGGCTCCAGATTCCCCAGGAAATGAGGAGATTGAATCACTAGCATTCCCTCTAAAGTTCTAAGATTCTAACAAGAAGTGCTTTGCACATACTAGGTTTTTAATATTTTACAAATATCTGTTGAAATGAAAGGAAATGGCAAGGTTCTTCTCTGCCTAGGAAATCAAGATATATCTTACTTTTACTTTTACTGTAAGTAACCCTTAGAAGTCATCAAATTCACCTCCTTCAGTTTTTGGATGAAGAAATTGGGGCTTTATGTGCTGAAGTGACTTGTTCACGGACACACAGGAAGTAAGAGAGAGAGGACGTTCAATTAGATAGACGTGAAACTTCAAGTAGACACAAGGCTCTAGGAGTACAAAGGCAAAAACCAAAGCAGTTATTTCCATCACTAAGTCTCTGTTCTACTAGAGAGAAGCAATATATCAGCAGGTATGTGTAATTTGGGGCAAAAACGTTAACATCTGGGAGAATAAATGAAAACTTCACTGAGGAGATGTTATCTGGGCTAAACCTTGAAGGAAGATAAGTACAGTTATCCTTCCCCAATGCCACTTTCCCCATTGCAATTTTCCCCATTGCAATTTTGATATATCACCAATTTGCATAAGAAATTAAATGGGAATTTTCTGTGAGTTTTGAAGAAGCCACAGATGACACATGAAGGCCAGCAGAGGATACAAGAAAAAATTAGAAACTCAGAAATTCATAAAATATATGTATAGAACCGTATCATATCAACATATTTTATGTTTTAGTACCATAATAATTCAGATTTCATCTCTGGTATGAAGGTAAGGCCAAAAAATTTTATGTGGATTTTCCAGATAGCAGGGGCACCACACCTCTAGCCCCCACAGTAATACAGAAAGGATGACTGTAGTCTGTATGCTGGAGAAGAGGGAGGAATGCGTTCCAAGCATGAGAAGGGACTCTATAAATGTGAGGAAGTGGAAGACACAACGTCAGAACTGGTTTGGCTGCAAAAGAATTTGTGAAGGGGAGCTCTCCAAGCCTACCATCATCTCTATCTCCTCCCCACTGGAGTGTCAGAGGAGACAAAGGGGACATACCCAAGAAATGTTACACAGGTAGACTTACCACAGATAATATGTAAAATGGATATTCCATTTGGGAAGCCTTTAAAAATATTGAATATTAAGTCAGAATCCATTGGATTCTGACTTAGCCCTACCCAAAGGCAGGGCGATATTAGCTTTCTCTTTTTACTTAGCTATTGATGTCATCTTCATAATGCATAAATCTGACCAACTCAGTCCCTTGCTCAGAACTTTCTAATCATTCTCTGTTGCCTGTAAAATGAACTATATGATACAGGTGTAGGATTCATGAGTGTGCTGAGTGTGTGTCCTATGTGATGCTGGGGGTACGACAGAAGAGGTAGCAACTCATACCAGCCCATGGTTGGCCTTGTGGAAGGCTACAGAAAGACAGGATGTCACTTTATGACTACCAAGGTAGTGTGACCTATGATTTGCCCACAAGATGGTACTATCCTCAAACCACTAGCCTAGTGATCTTGTCAACATCTCTCTGGCTCATCTGTAAGAGCTCCTTGCCTCCCACCCTGCCAAGCAAACCACTGGCAGGCAAGAAAGACAATCAGGATCTGAATCCCAGCCCATGGGTTGATGCAAAATATTGTTCAAAAATATGAAATTTGGAGACATCTCTATAGTTTCTCTTCCACTCTGCATCTGGGATATCTTCTAGCACCATTTTGATCCTCTGTGTATTTATGTTGCTGAAACAATGAACTACCTGACTTATTTAACGTGTTGAAAATATAAGGTAAAAATTGTGTCATAACTACAATGACCCTAAACATGATCATATTCATTAGCCTCCCTTGCCAAACTACAGGTCATAAGGTGGGGTGTGGTGGTGCTGTAAGGTACAGAATCCAGTAAAGGAGAAACGGGCAGAGTGTAGAAGGTTGATCAGTACCCTTGTCCTCATCAGCCACTGAGGTTTTGGGAAGCTACCTGTCTTGCTACCCTGTCTAAGCTGGCCTTTATGCCCACTTGGCTACTCTTTGGACCTAGATCGCCCCAAACCAATTCCAGTCTGGCTTCTGCCCAGGCTAAGTATGACCTCAGTAGTATCTTGGTCTAGCTTCCATATCATTTATTTATCTCCGCTTATCAAAATACATTTCCTTCAAGGTCTGGCTAAGATGTAACCTCTTCTATGAAGTCTTCTCTGATCCCCATCCCAACCCGCAGCTGGATGTGATCCCTCCCTCCTCAAATTAATTTAGAATACTGATTCTTTTGTGCTTGTTACATGAATACATTAACTCAAATATTACTCATGTATGTCACAATTCCCCCTGTTAGATACAGCTTCATTGAAGGTAGAGATAGTGCCATTTTTCACCTTTGCATGCCTAGTACCCATGCACGTAGTAGGCACTTTATAAGTACTTGCTAAATTGAAGAGGTCTTTTATTATCTTAATTTCCCTTAACACACACACACACACACACACACACACACACACACATATATATATATTATATACCATAATATACCATGTCTCCATGCATTGAACCCTAGAGATGTTGAGCAATGATAGTAGGAGTAGGTGGATGACAGGAGACTCTGATATTTAAGACCTTAAGCAAAAGCTGAACCCATGACTGCCTATCCTGGACTCTGATCCTCCATAGCACATTCCTGCTCTTTGGCTAATGGGCAGCATATCATCTTCAGAAACTGATTCCCAATTTTGGATGTAGTCCCTCTTCCTTTTCATACTCTTTTAATAGATAGGAAAACTAAAGCCCAGAAAAAATAAGCCATAGGACCTACTGTCCTTAGCCTTATAGCACCAAGCTATAAGAATCCATATGTTTGAAATCATTTCTACTAAGAGCTACTTCCCCTTTGTGGAATTCAGATGTAGGGGCAAAGTCAGGGATCTTAGAAGACTGGAAAGAGAAGCAGTCTTAGGTCTCTTTGTGACCCCCTTCTTCTCTTAGAACAGAAATAGGCATATATTAAAAACTCAGTTAACATTATTGACTTATTGGAATCTATTAAGGAACCTCAATGAAATTCATAGATGATAATCTCCCCAAATAGGCTAGGAACTTGGGCTACTGCCACCTCTTCTCTTCTCTGGGATGGTGCCCAAAGGAAAGGTTTCTCCCACAGACCACTGGACAGATGTTTGGTTATCCCCTTGGACTTAAAGATGACGGTGTGTCTGTGAGGCTGTGGTGTTTCCCTTCTGAGTCCTTTGGCCTGGTCCCAGAACCTGGTCTGCTCTTAGTGCTAAGCAAACCACTGCCTGACCATGGGGTTGTGCTGGAGCGGAAATTTTGGTCCATTTCAGGCAAGTTCTCCCTTCCCTTTGACTCGCCTCCTTCCCCTTGGATAAGACAAGACTGGAATTAAGAGCTTGACTCTGTGCCTCCTGGGGGGACAACAATCACTTATCAGTAACTGGATGCATTCTACTTCTGTCTGACATGCCATCTAGCAAACTCTCTAAGCCACTGCTTAAAAATAAGTCCCAACGGGAAAATAGCCACATTTCCTTCCAGAGACTGTTGTGGTGCCAGAGACTGTAGTCTGTGAGCCAACCATCCATTGTCAGGGTGGGACTAGCCACACAGTGGGTTGAAAAAAAGCCTAGGATGCCAAGCTACTAGGAAGCATATTCAGGGATACAAACTGCTGTTTCTCTTCATCCTTAGCCAATAAAAATACAGTAAAAAACTTTTCAGTGTGACTCTTTGGTCAGTCAATCAAAAATATCAGTTTTGTTAAGTAGCTTCTATGCGCCAAGTTCTTAGCTGAACACAGGCAAAAGGTGAAGACTCAGCTAGGTGAGGGCATAATTCAGTGTTCTGTCCCAAACACTCTTCTCTTCCATCTGTATACTTTCTCTTGGTTATGCTATCAAATCTCATTGGTTTGACTATCATTACTATTCAGATGACTTCCAGGTCTTTATAACCAACCCTGGTCTCTCTCCTAAGCTCTAGTCCAACTGTCTCTAGATATCTCAACCTCAGCAAGTCCCAAAGAGAACTCTTCCTCATTGTCAGCTCAAATTCTGTACCATCTGAGATTCAACATATCCAAAACAGATCTCATTATCTCCACTCTTGATCCTGCAGACCCAGCAGCCCCTTTTTTTCACCCAGCTGTGAAAGCTCAGCATCAACCTCAACTCTTCCATCCTCATATCTACGCAGTTGGTTGCAAAGTCCTGTCAAGTCTACCTCAGCATCACTTATATCCATCCCCTTCTCTCCACTTACCCAGACTATGGCACTATATTCCTAACTGGCCCCTCTACCTCTAGTCTCACCCCTCTCTAATTCATCCTTTGCACCACTGCCAAAAGCCTAATCACATTCTCATGTTCAGATACTCTGAGCAGTTCTGCATTTCAGTCTGACTATAAACCTTCCTTTTTGGTCTGAATTGAGAAAACTGCCCTTCACAAACTCTATACAAATTGACAAATCAGCAAGCTTTTATTAAACTATATGCTTGCTGTGTTCCAGGCTCTGTAATAAAGCCCTGGGGATACAAAGAAAGTCAAGAACATTCTCTGTCCCCAAGGAGCTCACATTCTAAAGGGGGAGACAAGATAGGGTAAAAAGGGAAGAGGCTAACATTGAGGGGACCTTCTGGAGGAAGATGGGCTTGGAGCTGAGGCTTGAAGGAAACCAGGAGACCCAGGAGATAGAAACTAAAAGTGTGAGTGTTGCAATCATGGAGACAGACAGTGAAAAGGCTCAGAGTTTGGAGATGGGGTTTCATGGGGGTAAGGCCATGGCCACTGGATTGTAGGGAATGTAGAGAGGAGTAAACTTTAAGAACAGAAATACAGGAAGGAGCCAGATCATGGAGGACCTTAAAAGTAAAACGGGATTTTATATTTGATCCTAGAGGGATCTACTGGGAACCAATGGAATTGATTAAAAAAGGGAGTGACATGGTCAGACCATGTGCTTTAGGAAGATCAGTTTGACAGCTGAGTAGAGGATGGGCCAGAGAGGGAGATGAACCACAAGACTACTGTAATAATCTAGCCATGAGGTGATGAGGGCTTATATCAGTGTGGCAGCTATATCAAAGGAGAGAAGGGGTACAAGGTAGACAAGAGACATTGTGAAGGTAGACTCAGTAGGACTTGGCAGCAGATTGGATACCTAAGGTCATGTGCCTGAGTCACATTGAGGGTGGTAGTTCCCTCAGTGTTAATATGGAATTTTGAAAGAGGGGTAGGTTTTGAGGAGAAAAGATAAATTCAGTTTTGGAAATACTGAGTTTAAGATGTCTTACACAATATCCAGTTTGCAATGTACCATAGACATCTAAGGATATGAGACAAGGTTAGATCATTTTTATAGATGCTTTATAGATACTCTTTATAGAGATGATCAGCAATCCCTTGGGACCCAATGAGACTGCCAAGTGAGACAGTATAGAAGAGAAAAGAAAAGATTGTAAGACAGAGCTTTGGATGACTTTCAGTCAGCAGGGATAACCTGGATGAAGATCCAGCAAAGGAGAATAAAAAGGAGCAATCAGACAGGAGAACCAGAAGAGAAGGAAATCACAAAAACATACAAGAGAGTATCAAGGAGAAGAGGATAACGGACAGTCTCAGATTCTGTGGAGAGGTCAAGAAAGATGAAAATGAGATAAAGCCATTGGATTTGGCAATTAAGAGACCATCTAGGAACTTCAGAGAGAGTAGCTAGATGTTTCAGGGGATAGATTGCTGGACTTATAGTCAGGAAGACCAGAGTTCAAATCCAGCTTCAGATAATAGCTGTGTGTGACTTTGTCCAAGTCACTTGACCTCTGTTTGCCTCAGTTTCCTCAAATGAAAATGTTGATGATTACAGCACCTACCGTGCAGGGTTGTTATGAGAATCAAATGAGATGTTTCGGGGAAAAAAAGCCCTTAACGCAGTGCCTGGCACATAAGAGGCACTATATAAATATTTATTTCTTTTCCCAAGTTTGATGAGGTCAGAAATCAGACTACACCAGCTAAACTCACACACTACTTACTGTTTGTTCTCTGATATAGTTCCATCCTCTTTTGCCATGTCAAATGTTGTCTCCTATTCCTGCAACAGGTTTCCTCAACCATCTCCTAATTCCATATATTGACAACCTTCCAAAAACTTCAAAGCCCACATCAAGTGATATCTTCTCCCTTAAGCCTTCCCTGATCCAAAACTCCCCTCTTTTTTAACATCATTGAAGTTATTGTATTAGGAAAAGGAGGAAAAGTATAGATTTGGGTGGTGGGGTATCAAATGATGTAGTCTCTTCTTCCTTGAATCTCTCATTGACTCTGCTTCTACCTGGCCTGTACTTGGGGGGTGGGAGGGAATTGTTTCTAACTCTGGACTTTGGCTTCCCCTCTATCATTCTTCTCCACATATTCATAGTCATAAAAACTCACATTAGAAGACCATCTAGATTTTTAAATAATTTTTTCAAATAGGATAGAAATAAAAATAATTAAAAGAATTATTTTCCTAATTTTCAATGTGTAGCTTTTGTGGGATAAGTTTGTGGGGAAATGAACAAGAGAAGAAAAGATTTGAGCCACATGAAAAGAATGTATAGGTGACTTCGAAAAATTTGAACTAGTGAAATAGGATAGATGTTGAATGGAGGGGATTTAGAAAAATTTGGGAAATTTTGAAAAAAAAAAAAGTGAAAAACAGCTACCAGGCCTAGACCTTTTTTAGATTCTATGTCCTGATTACAATCTAGTAGTATCTAGCACATTATGAGTAATATAAAAGGATTAATTAAGGAAGATCAAAACGAATTAGAGAATAGAACCTGAAGAGGTAGACTCAAAAAAACTAAGGAAAAGACAAGACAAGGCAAGGTAAGTAAGCAAAGGTAAGTGACATAATCAGAAGGTTAAGCATATTGATAGATTGGTGTGTGGAACAAATTGGTGGGGCAAATTGGTGAAACATGGAAGAGGCTGGTGCAAAGTTGAAATGGAGAAGCCTATGACCATAGGGTTGTTGGAACAAAGGAAAGGATTTTGAGTAAAAAATCCTCTGTAAAAAAGAAATGGATGAAGTTAAGGGATAAACATTTCAAGTAGTTTCAAGAAACAAAACTGAAAATCTCAACCATCCCAGAGAAATAGTGCAGTGTGATGCATCACATGTGTGATATTCGTATTACTTTCATAGCCAAGGAATTTATCTGTGTTCCAAATGTATATAAGTTGATTTCCATCTTGGAAGAGAAGGTTAAGAGACTTAAAGAATGCTTCTCCACCCTCCAGAATGTTGGGAAGCGTGAAGGGTTACTAAAGAAAACAAAGTAAGGCTTCAATGAGAAAGACACACATCTGTGGTTGAGGAGGAGAGGCTTGACCCTTGTCAAGTACTTGGAATCACAAGATCACAGAATTAGAAGAGGCCATTTAGTCCAACTCAGATGAAAAGAAATCCCCTAGAATATACTTGACAAGTGGACATCCATCTTCCTAAGACCTCTGAAGGAGCATATACCACCTCTTCAGGTACTCCTTTCTACTTTAGGATAATCAGATTTGCTAGGAAGTTTTTCCTGACATCAAACATAAATTAGCTGCTTTGAAAATTCTACTCCTTGTTCCTGGATCTGCCCTCTGGAACCAAAGAGAATAAATGTAATTACTCCTTTCCCTGATAGGACTTCAGACACATCCGCTATGAATTTTCTTCTCTCTAGGTCAAACATTCCTGGTTCCCTCATCTATCATGGATTTAGGGCTCTTCACCATTCTTTCAAAATACCAACTGCTTTGACTGTTGCCAAGAGGGGGTTAATAATTTCTTCCTCCCCCTCCACTACTCCTCTTCCTAAATCAGAAGGGAAACATAAAATGAGTGATCTGAGAGGTTAACTATGGACCTTTTCCCTGCTCCAGGATTCTTCAATTGTTACTTTGGGCCCTTTCCTTACTCCATGTCCTGGCAAGCAGAGAAGACTCCCACCTATGCTGATTTCTGGTCCAACTAGACATTCTAAGCAGCACTCCTCTCTTTTTCATCTTTTCAGCTGTTTCTCTACTGATGTCTCATCCAAGTCAGAAGCCACAGGAATTTGAAGAACTCTGGGTAATACCTGCCCATGGAGGAATTCCCTTTTGGTCCCCCAAATTTCCAGGGGAGGGTGAATATACTCTGATAAAAAAGGGCTTAGCATAATGCCTTGTGCGTAAAGATACTTTACAAATGTTGATTGATTGACTGATGGAAGGGCTACATAGACCTTATCTCATTGGATAGAACTGCAACTATATTAAAGCTATAATCTAATGACTAGTGATCAGAGGATTACTTTAGCCCAGAAAAAAAGCAAGAAGAAAACAGTAATTAGGAAGCATAATTGCTGTTGCCAAGAGATGAAAGGTAGAAGCACCTAGGCAAGTGAATGATGTGCATGAAACTGTCACCCAGGATCAGGAGCTGTAGTGATACAGGTTCATGTCTGTGTAACCGGGTGGAAAATTCAGGACTATTTGACTGACATTTGGGGAGGAGCAGATTGATGACAGAGGGCAGGTAGTTGGTGCAGTGGATAGAGACTCATCTGACCTCAGACACTTACCAGCTGTGCGACCCTGAGCAAGTCACTTAACCCTGTTTGCCTCAATTTCCTCATCTGTAAAATGAACTGGAGAAGGAAATGGCACTGCAGTATTTATGCCAAGAAAACCTCAGAACAAAGTCACAAAGAGTCGGACATGATGGAAAAATGACTCCACAACAATAGGCTGTATGAGAGAAGGACAAAATGTGACTTAACAATGTCCATATGTGTTGAGTTTCCCCTAGATTCCTCCACACCATACGCCATGCTAGAGGAAGGGATCAAGGAGCCCAAAGGATGACCCAAAGAAGCATCGATGGGAGATGTTTAGTGATCATCTAACCTTACCCCACCCCCCCCCATTATACAGAGAATGAAACAGGCTCAGACAAATCTGGAGTGACTTGTGGAAGGTTCCATTCTAAGTCAGCAGCAGAGCCCGGAGTGGAGCTGACTTCTCTGGACGCTCATTCTATGCACCACTGCTCCAGATACTTCTCTCTCCTATTTCTACCTAGAGCTGTATGGATTCCTTTCAGAATCCCTTATAAAATCTGTCATGAGGACTCCTCTGAGAGTATTTGGTTAAATGAAAATCATGAATAAAAATCATGGTCGGCCCAGAAAGAATGCTGAGGGTGCGGTCCTCTTGGCCAGTGCCATAGGCTAGGGACTGAGTGGGCAGTGTGGCTAGACTGGTACAAGATTTATTCTGGTCCCTCCACATATTTGAAAACATCTTTAAATGTCCCCATCCTGGGATTTAGGGTCAATTGATAGAGAACAAAGGTAAAAGCCGGAAGGAAGGGGAAGACTTAGCTTGGGAGAAGGAGCGCATGACCCTCTCACGTAAAGCCCCTAGTCCTAAGGACCTAGCAGAGAAAGGCAAGGGAGGGCCCAGAAAGAACTCTGGTCAACTTGGTCAGCTGAAACTTGGGTCATTCTCCTGGCACAGACTAAAGCCAGTTCCTTTCTTCCTAGATGAGAGGAAGTCAAATCCCATGTGTGACCACAGAGAGATGAAAATCTCCCCTGCTGATGATATACAATTTGCAGCCCAGCATTTCATTGGGTGCCCAGGAGCCTATAATAGCTGGCCTGTTCCATGATCCCCTTCCTCTCAGAAGCCAGGGCCAAAAAGAGCTCTGTGATTGTGGTTGGACGCTTGACAGTTTCATGCCACACCTGCCCTGATTCAGTGGGTGTTTGCGTACATGCATGTACGTGTGTATATGTATATATGTCTGTGCCTATGTGTACCCATATTATGACTGCACACATTTTAATGTAGTTATAAGTACATAGTATAGTAATAAGTACGCACTTATATTTATATATTTAAGTTACTTTTGCCATATATTTGAGTTACTTTCGCCATATATTTGAGTTACTTTGGCCAACACAGTATTCTATGCAGCAGTTCTTATCCTGAGGTCTGAGACTTCTATTTTTTTTAAGAAATTTTGACCACAATATTTAAGAATAATTAGTTGGTAATCCTACCTTATTTTATGCATTTTAAAATATAATTTTTAAAATTACAAAAATTTTAAATATAATCCATAGCCCTCATCAGATGGCTAGTCCATGATGGACAAAAATATTTGAGAACCCCAACTCTAGATTGATGTATTCCCAATGGCACAGACAGGAATTTCTAACCCAGAAATAATCTCATTTCCCTAAAGAAGACAAAGTCCCACATGTTCCAAAATATTCATAGCAGCATTTTTATTCTAACAAAGAAACTAGAAACCAATTGAGTGACCATCATTTAGGGATTGGCTGACCAAATACATAATATAATACGACATGAGATGAGAGAATGTGATACAATATAATACAAATTATGTTATATAAATTGAATGGATTATTAATTAAATATGAGTAACAAACTCCAGGGACCCTCTCCTTCACTTGGGAGCCCCTTTTGCTGACCCACACACAGATCAAAATAGCTTCAGTCCAGGAAGAAGCTGGTCTTTAATAAAATGGGTTGGACTCCTTTCTCTCCCTTCCCAGCTACTTGTGGAATATTTAAAGTGTAGGTTTTGCAAACTTCCAGATAAAGAAGAGAGGACAAAAAAAGGAGAGAAAAAGGAGGAAAGAAAACAAAGAATTAGAATCTAAGAAGATGCTCATCAGGAAAGTGCTGAAAAATTTTTGATATATGAAATCAATAGAATATTATTGCACGTTAAGAAATTATAAGAGAGATGATTGTAGAGAATTCTGGAGAGTATGAAATGATATGAAGTGAAGTAAACAGAACAGGGGAACAGTGTGCAGAAGGACAATATGATTGCAAAGAAAAACACCTTTGAAAGTCTTAAAGACTGATCAATCTCCACATCTCCAGAGAAGCTATGATGACATCTACCTCTTGGTAGAGAATTAATAGATCACTGATCTTGGAGTCAGGAGAACTCGAGTTCAAATTCAGCCCCAGATACTTAACACTTACTAGCTTTGTGACCCTGGGCAAGTCATTTAACCCAGATAGCCTGAAAGAGAGAGAGAGAGAGAGAGAGAGAGAGAGAGAGAGAGAATGAGAATTAATGGACTCAAAGCACAGAAATAGTAGACATACATTTTTGAATTGTGTAGTTTCATTTTGCTTGATTGTACTTATTTGTCATAAAGGTCTTTTCCCCTTTCATTATTTTGTTTTTAATTGAGGAGGGGTGAATGGATAGGGATAGCAGTAGTGATACTAACAAAAAAGAGGGTCATTGAAACCTTTTTCAAAATGCACAAGGTAGAAGGAAATTCAGAAAGAAGCACTGGCAAGGACAGTCTTGAAAGTAATATGGAATTACATGCTTTTTTTAAGCAAATAGTTTGAGCCTACAGTAGTTCATAAAGTCTTCCTATACTTTTCTGAATTCCAGAATTCAGTGATTAGGGGGAATGAAAAAAAATGATCATGCACAAAGACAAGGCCCTGAGGATAGCCTTCCCTCCACTAATTTCTCCCATTTCTCATCTCCTTATAGCATCCTACTACTTATTATGAGTAATCTAAAACAACACAGTCACCATTTAAAATTACTACAACTATTACCACTGCTACTGCTGCCCCTTCTACTACCACCTCTACCACCACCATTCTACTACTACTACTACTACTACTACTACCACTACTACTTCAAATCTTTATTGTCTCAAAAGTTATCAATTTTATTTAAAAGCTTAAAACTACATTAAAACTTTTGGAACTCTCTGTATAGATTTAAAGTTTACAACCACATATTGCACAAAGCTTGTCTCCCTGATTCCAATCAATCATGTGTTCCCTTACTACATGGGTGCTTCACATGAAAATTCCCTGCTTACTTCCAGCTAATCATGTATATTAATTCAGTTCTTGGGCATTTTGGGTATGATGCAGCAATCTCTTCATTGGCCACTGAACTGAAAAAGTCAATGACTTGGAAGTCCTTTAAAAAGGGAATGACTCCTGGCAAAGCTGTGAATTGGTCCAACAAGTCTGGAAACCAATTGTAAACTATGCCCCGAAAGTCACTAAATTCTTTGTCTTAGTTATATTGCTATCAGGTCAGTATTCCAAAGAAATCAAAGAAAGAGGAAGAGGACCCATCTATAACAATATTTATAGCAGCTCTTTTTAAAGTAGCCCTAAACTAATAAGTGAAATTTCCAAACTGGAAACTAAGGGGGTACCTACCTATTAGGAAATAACTGAACAAATTATGATATGGAAATGCAAGGAAGTGCTATTGCACCATAAAAAAGATGATATGAATGTTTCAGAGAAAATGGGAAAAAAAGGCTCTATGAATTGATGCTGAGGAAAGTGAGCAAAACTAGGAAAACAAGTGTACAGCAGAATCAAAGGAGCTATATACAGAACAATAAAAACATGAAGGAATACAGTTCTAACCGTATCAGGGTTCAGATGAAATGTATTCACTAATCTTGGCTCCAGAAGAACCTTGGCTTCCTTCCTTTAGGTAGAGATGTAAGAGACTGTAGGTATAGAGTCATGAGGGTGTCAGAAGAGGTGGCAGTGATGGTTCATTTTAGCTTTTTCTTTTTTTTATACATAAAAGGAATACTCATTGACAAGTGACCGTCAAAAAAACAAAGCCTGAACACAACATTTTAATTCTAAAACAGAGTAAGGGCACTTGAGGAATATGAATGCATGATGGTCTATATACCAGAAAAGATATTTTTCTGTAGGCTTAACTCTTGGAAGCTACTGAGTCCAAGACCAAACAACTCAGAGGAAAGCATTATGGACAAGGAGATCTGAGGGAGACACACAGGACCTTATTCAACATGGGATAATGAAAACAGCATTGTTCTGGAATACAAAAATCGAGATTGAAACCTCAACTCTGCCCCTTAGGCAAATCACTTTACCTCTCCAAGAGCTTCACTTGTAAATGGAGATAATAGTGCTTGCATTGTCTGCTTCACACGATTATGAAGAAGGTGCTTTGCAAACTTTAAGTCTGTACAGGGGATCCCAAAAGTCTTAGTGCAATTTTAAGCTTTTAAATGAAAACTTGAAAACTTTTGAGACAGCCTGTATGAAGATTTGAACCAATAATAGTAGTGGTGGTGGCAGCAGTGATGGTAGTGGCGGTAGTAGTGGTAGTAACAGCTATAGGTAGTAGCAGTAGCAGTAGAAACTTTACTATTAATTTTTAAATGGTGACTTATTCATGATGAATAGTAGGATGCTAGAAGGAGGTGAGAAGTGGGAGAAATTAGTGGATGGAAGGCCATCCTTACTCAGTGCTTGATCTTTGTGCATGATAATTTTTTTTTTCATTTCCCCCTAATTATTGAGCTTTCCTGTATAACAAAGATGGTTTTTAAAATAATTTCGGCATGCTGAGTGAAGTGAGCCAGGAGAACACTGTACACAGTAAAAGCAACATTGTGACTTTGATAGACTGAGCTCTTCTAAGAAGTACAGTGAGCCAAGACAGTTCGAAAATGGATGATGGAAAATGCTGTCCGCATCCAGAGAAAGAACTATGGAGTCTGAAGGCAGATTGAAACATACTATTTTTACTTTTTTGGCTTTTGTAAATTGTTTTCCCCTTTGTTCCGTTTCTTCTTTTACAACCTAACTAATATGGAAATATATTTTACATGATTGTACATGGATAACCTATATCAAACTGCTTGCTTGCCATCTTGGGAAGGGGCAATGGGAAGGAAGGAAGGAAAGAGTTTCAAACTCAACATCTTATAAAAAATGTTGAAAATTATCTCTCCATGTAATTGGAAAAAATACAGTACTATGTACAAATAAGCAAATAAATAATTTTAGCAGAATTAATCCACACATCCACTGCGTCTAATGACATTCAACAGTCCATAGTCCTCCTCCTCTTCAATCAAAGTAGGGAAATGCCTTTCCTCATCCTTCCTTTGGGTGCCTGATGGAAGAAGGAAGGAAGGAAGGAAGATAGGTAGGTAGATAGGTAGGAAGGATTTACTAAGTATCTACTATGTGCCAAGCACTGTGATAAGTCATTTACAAATATCTCAACAACTCTAGAAGGTATGTACTGTTGTTATTCCCATGTTACAGTTGAGAAAACTTAGGTAGACCAAAATTAGGTGACTTACTCAGATGAGTCACACAACTAGTATATTCCTGAGGTCTGATTTGAACTCAGGTTTTCCTGACTCCAGGCCTAGTTCTCTATCCACTGTGCCACCTGGATTCCTCTAATTGCTCTTTAGAAGAGAAACCTGATTGTGTCAGTATTGTAATAAATTGGCCAAAGAGTGTTACCAGGACTTTGTCTCAAAGCAGAAATCAAAGAAGCACACACAGCATCTCATTAGATGAACTGGACATACTAACCTCAATGACTGACCTGGCACAAGCAAGGTAGATAGATAGGTAGATGGATGGATGGATAGATAGATTATAGATAGAGATAAATAGATATTATTAGATAGATAAAGTAGATATAGATAGTTCTGTATCTATTATATATATACATATTATCTCTCTGTATAAAGGTTTACTTAGTTGGTAAAGATACAAATATTAAACACAGGCCAAGGGTAAATTATATAAGATCAGACCAAATAAGACTTGCATTCAGAAGAAAGACTCCCTATGCCATTTTCTCTGCTACCTCACAGTGTGGGTAATCCCAGGTCCCAATCACAGCATCCACTCAAGGTGCAGGTTGGGAATTTCTTGGACAACCATACAAAACAATCCCAAGCTTGCTTCCCTGCTTAGTTACCTCTCACAGCAGAGATTCTGGCTGAGAGCATGCTTTCTCCCTTCCACCTCCAGAAGTAGCCAGTACACTTCAACAGAGAAAACTTCATGTGTCCTGATTTCCCAGGGCATACTTGGTCCCTAATTCCATCCCTTCCTTGCTCCATCACAAAAGTAGATACTAAGTGCTTTGAGATTGAGTCTTTCTGAGTCTTTCCTTCAACTACCATTGGCATGTCCCGCACCTCCCAAAAGGATAATACTTCACCCAACCCTGGCAGATGAGTATTATTCTTAAACATTTCCAGGAAAGCAGATACCAAGGTCAAACCAAGATCATTAGTCATTTCCTTCCTCTTCTATCTCTTCATATATAATGACTCCTTCCTCCACTGTCTTTAACATTCTCAGGTTTCCCATATCTTGAAAAATTCTTCCCTTGACAATTCCATCCCATCAAACAGTCATTGTATATCTCTCCTCCCCTTCTCTGCCAAGCTCCTAAAACAAATCCTATATACACTCATCCTCTACTTCCTTACAGCTTACTCACTTCTCATTCCCTCGCAATCCAGCTTTCACCTGACTACCCTACTAAAATTGTTCTTTTAAAGGTCACCAATAAGCTCTTCATTGCTAAATCCAATGGCCTTTCCTCATCCTTCATTCTCCTTGACCTTTCTGCAGTATTTGGCATTTCTTACCACCTCCTTCTCTTGAAGACTTTCTCCTCCTCTCTTAGCTTCCATTAAATTTGTCTCTCCTGATTCTCTTCCTACCAGTCTCCTTCACTGGTCTTTCTCTGCTCCCAAAGTGTGGTTATGCCCCAAAGCTTTGTCCTCTTCTTTCTTCTGTCTGTGGTTCTCTCTTTATTTTCTTCCTTGGAGATCTCAAGTTCTATATGGGTTCAGTCATTACCTCTATACAGTATTGATCCAATCCCATTCAAAAATATCTATTAAGTACTTACCATATGCAAGGCACGGTGCCAGACTCATATCTAACCCCAATCTCTACCCTGAATCCACTCTAGAATTGCTAATTTCCTATGAAATATTCCCACCTGGCTATCCTGCCAAAACATCATATTCAATGTATCTAAAAATGAGCTAATTATCCTCCCTTCCCACCAAAACCTGTCTATAGTCCCAGCCTCAGCCGTATTTCATCTCTCCCTCACTCCATCCTCCATATTTCTCAAACTTCACTCATATTGCCAACCCATTCCATGCCTTTCTCACCCCCAGACTATTATAATAACTTTCTGATTAGTTTCACTGTTTCTAATCTATCTCCTCTGGAATTCATCCTTTATCCAGCTCCTGGAATAATTTTAAAGCATAAATATGATCATATGGCTTCCCTAATCCTAAAGAGTTAATAACACATTTGCCTAGAATGCAAAGTACATGAGATCATTGTGAAATAAGTGCATGAGATTCATGTGAAATAATGCTGGAAAGAGGGCAAAGATAGATGATGGTGATCTTATTTTATCTTCTGAGTAGTAAGGAAGCCCCGAAAATTTTGGATCGGAGAAGTCATCTTTAACTTCTACCTCCTAACCTCATGCATTTGTAGAAGGTCATCCTACATGTTTGGAAAGCACTGCCTTCTCATTTCCATCTATTAAAATTCTTTGCTTTTAAGGCTCCTTCCACCAGCTTTCATCTCTTCCATAAAGTCTAGCCCCATTTTCCAAACTGAAAGTGCTCCCTCCCTCGTCAGCTCTCTTAGTTAAGTAAAAACAACAAAAACGTTTTATTGATGCTGTTTTCGTTACATCCATTTCTACCATTTCTGAATACGCCAACCCGTAATCAAAAAGTTCCTTGTAACAAAGTTGACTGAAACTATGCTTAACATTTAATTTATCTATAGTCCTCTTTGGAGTCAGTTTGAATCATTGCATTGATGTGAGTTTGAATGTCTTTTCATATTATTCCTTTATGTTCTTTACATTTACATCCTTTTACGTTATTGTATATGTTGTTCTCCCAGTTCTGCTCACTACCCTCTGCATCAGTTTATACAAATTTTACCCACAAACTTTTCTTAGAGTACCTTGCCTGGATTTCTCCTTTACACTTTCTCGTACTATAGATAGCTGTACATGTGATATCCCTTGAGTAGACTGTATGCTAGTTGAAGATAGTGACTGAATTATTTTTCATCTTTTTATTGTTGGGACCTAATACATTGCCTTACATAGAGTAGATGCCAACTGAATTAAATGGATCAAATATTTCCACACCCTAGACAAGGTTCAATAATAGCCATAGCTTAGTGCTTTCTTTTTGTGTCTCCGTTTCCTCATCTGTAAAATGGGAATAACAATATCTGACCTACTTGCCACGCGCAATTATGAGACTCAAATGAAATAATGTCTGAAAAGCACTTTGCCAACTTGAAAACCCTATATCAATTTCAGTTCTTATTATTACATAACTTTGCGAGGTGGCTGGCAGGGCACGTGGCTGCCCCAGTGAGTAAGAAGTATTATTAGGTAATGATGAGAGAAGGCAAATCTGAGAAACCACAAAACTCTGAATGGAGCCAAAGTCCTTTACATTTCTGAGACCGGAGAAAGTCACTTCTTGATCACTGGCAATCAACTCTCATGCTGTGATTCTCTAGCAATTGGCTGACCCTCCAGGACTGGAAATGTAGCAGGTGGCTGGAGGAAGGGAGAGAGACAAGCTTGGACGTACAGTGTGAGATGCCAGGTGAAGAGGAATTCAGCAAAGGGACATGCTTGGGAAGCAGGATATCCATCAAAGTGGGAGAACTTCGGCCCAGCGGGCAAGACAAATTCCTATAACCAAGTCACTAGGAAGAGTCCCCAGGAGGTTCCTCCTTGGCTTGTCTTTCCCCACCTTGGAAGAATGGAAGCAAGCATTTATCTGAGTGCCCACCGTGTGCCAGGCACTATATTAAGCACTTTACAAATATTACCTTGATTTGATCTTTACAACAACCCCAGGAGGTAAATGCTATTATTACCCCCCTGAATAAACAGAGAAACTGAGGCAAGCAGAAGTTAAGTGACTTGCCCAGGGTCACACAGCTAGTAAATGTTTGATGCCAGATTTGAACTCAGGTCTTCATGAATCTATCCATCATACCCCCAGATGCCTCTGACCTTGGAAAAATGGAAGAATTGTAGGTTCTTCCATGGAAACATGCCTTCTTGCTCCCTGGAGAAGTCTTACCTTGAAGCTTTCAGTCTGATTTCATATTGGTCCATATGGTATGTTCTAAAGGAAAGAGTACTAAATTTGGAGTCAGAAATACCTGGCTGAAACTCTCAGCTTCTATACATACTATGTGATCTCAATCATGTTTTTATTTTTCTGAGTCTCCATATACTCATGTGTAAAATCTGTATATATTATAACACACAATGCATGATCCCTCCAACAACTCTAGGATCATACATATTAGATCATATTCTAAAGGTTACCCCTTATGGGGTCAGTTTCTGTCTGAAGAGAGAGTCCCTCTCCTGGAGCTAATCTAGCATCATCTCCAAAGTAAAGTTATATATAACTTGTGTGTAGCTTTCCCAAATGTGGATACCAGTGTCTATAAGTCCCACATGTGAACTCAATGAAGGAAGTGGTATTAGACATAGGACAGCTTTTATTTTACCCTACAGAAAATACATAAGAGGCTAAGGACTCATGAGAGGAATATGAAATAATCCTCTGATACTACAGGGAGTTCCTTTTTTGCACAGAGTCCTATACACTTTCTTGAGGCTCACTGTTACCTATAGTTTTGACTCTCCCCCTGGAAGGCAAACAAGATTTCAGATTTTCAACATGTAAGTAACTAATTTGCTTTGTTCACCAAATAGAATACATAGAAGAACCCTGTGAACTGTCTTCTTCTTCCAAGGAGCATACAACAAGACATTTCTCTCTAAAGAAGGGGAGTCCTTAAACTTTTTGTGAACCATAAGGAGTCTGTGAAGCCTGTATTGCCTCCATTCATAATTAAAGGAAATATCCGGTCTCAGTTAGAGGATAGTAAAAATAAAGATGTAATTTCCACCCAAGTTCATGGATTCCCTGCTATGAGAGAAGAGGGACCCTAAGTTAAGAACTCCTGCTTTAGAAGGTTTTGTTTGCCACTAGACCAAGATTAGAAAGAAATCATAATGGGGGTGGGAGGGAAATGCACAGCAAGTGTCTCTAATAAAGGCCTCATTTCTTGAATATATAGAGAACTGAGTCAAATTTATAAGACTACAATTCATTCCCCAATTGATAAATAGTCAAAGGATGTGAGCAGGCAGTTTTCAGAAAAAGAAATCAAAATTATCTATAGTCACATGAAAAAATGCTCTAAATCACTATTGATTAGAGAAATGCAAATTAAAATGACTCTGAGGCATTATCTCACACCTATCAGATTGGCTAATATGATAGAAAAGGAAAATGATAAATGTTAGAGAGGATGTGGAAAAATTGGCACACTGATACAGTATTGTCAACTGATCCAGCCATTCTGGAGAGCAATTTAGAACTATGCCCAAAGGGCCATAAAACTGTGCATATCCTTTGCTCCAGCAATACCACTACTACATCTATACCCTAAAGAGAGCATGAAAAGGGGAAAAGACCTACGTATACAAAAATCTTTATAGCAACTCTTTTTGTGATGGCAAAGAATTGGAAATTGAGGAGATGCCCATAAGTTGGTATATTAGCAACCACAGCAGCACATGAGGTGGACTGCTAGCACAGGTTCTTTGATCAGCTTTTCTAAAGGAAAGAACTTTACCGGGGTTAACAATCTTACTTTAATTAGCAGATAAGTAGAAAGAAGTGTGTATAGAAAATAAACACAGAGAAAATAGCACAGAGATTCAGCAGACAGGGCTCCAACTGTCTGAACAAAGTAATACAACCACCTACATACACCAATAGACTGAGAGAACACCAGTAACTAAGTAGTTGGGAAACTTTTTACAAATGGTACCCAGAGTCCAGTCCAGGGAATCTAAAGGTCCTTCTCATAAGCAGGTCCCCAAAGTAAAATGCCAGCCTCCCAGAATATAAAACAAAGACTCAGCCCCTGATTGACTCAGGGCCAGAAGGCATGAAACCTACGTGACTCAGCACAGCTGTGAATGATCAGAGTTCAAAGGCGATTCATCCTTCAGATGTTTCCTATTTAGTCTGAGCCTAGGAAACTGAACTTCAGAAAGAAAACAACAACAACAAATCTCACTTTGCTTATGCTTACAATTGGGGAATGGCTGGCTCAACAAGTTGTGGTATATGAATGGAATGGAATGCTCTTGTTCTGTAAGAAATGATGAGCAGGAAGACTTCAGAAAAACCTGGAAAAGCTTACATGAACTGAAGCTGAGTGATGTGAGCAGAACCAGGAGAACACTGTATAGAGTAACAGCAACATTGTGCAATGATCAACTTTGATTGACTTAGCTCTTCTCAGCAATACAGTGATCCAAGACAATTCCCAAAGACTCATCATGGAAAATGCTAGAGAAAGAACTATGGAGTCTATGCAGATCAAACCATACTATTTGCACTTCATATTTTTCATGGTTTTCCCCTTTTGTTCTTTTTCTTCTTTCACCATATGACTAATTTGGAAATGTTTACATGATGTTTTTATATATATACATATACACACACACACACACACACACACACACACACACATACCATATTAAATTGCTTCCTCTCTTAGGGAAGGGGTAGGAAAGGAAGGGATAACATTTGGAAGTCAAAATTTTATTTTAAAAAATGAATGTTAAAATTGTCTTTACGTGTCATTGGAAAAAGTAAAATACTATTTTAAAAAGATGAAAAAAAAGCGGTCTAGTGCTAGAACTACTGAACTCAAGATTTCTAGACTTTTGAGGGTTCCCTTGGGAAGCAGCTGCCGCAGTTGGTGCTATTCAAGAAATCTTCCTTCTCTGGTTCAAAGACTGAATCCTGGAATCATGATAAATACGGAATTAAAATTCCCCCTTGCCTTATTCAAGAGGTTGGGATTCACAAAAAAGTGTTCTTAAATTCAGCTCTCAGGCTGTGCGTAAAAACCCTACCATAGGTTTTTACTGTAAATCACATTTGCAGCTGGGGTTTGGAGTGGGAGAAATTCCATCCCCTCTTCATGATACTGCTTCCCTTTTGCTATACACAAGAAAAGGAGAAAAGGTGAAGATCAGGAAAACCAATAGTCGACCAGCTTGCTTCTATGTGCCAGGAGGAAGGTGACTGGTCCTTAGTCAGCCAATCATCCTGTGCCCTTCAGTTACCTCCAAAATATGTCTTACATCAGGGGTGGGGAACCTGCAGCCTGGAGGTCACGTGTGGCCCTCTAGGTCCTCAGGTACAGCCCTTTGACTGAATCCAAACTTCACAGAACAAACCCCTTGGTGTGGCCTTTTGACTGAGTCCAAGTTTTACAGAACAAATCTTTTTATTAAAAGGATTTGTTCTATGAAGTTTGAATTCAGTCAAAAGGTTGCACTTGAAGACCTAGAAGGCCCCATGTGGCCTCCGGGCTCCACCCCTGGTCCTACACCATATTGTCTCAGCAAGTTGATTGGGTAACTCCCCAAAATGACTACATTCTCCCCTTATACAAATAATACACGTTCTATACATTCCATAGGATGGTGAGAATCAAATGATTTTTTTACAATTAAATCAAGTATAGATTCTACATACACGTTAATTACTACTATTACAGCAAATATGCCCTCTCAGAGGAAGGCTGCTACATCTCCCTCACAGCGTGGTCCTGTGTGGTGTGGGGTATCTCTTCTCCAATACCGTTGGCTTCAGCTCCCACCTATTGCACCCCTACGGTTAACCACTGATGAGGGGCTGATGTCCTAGTTCCTTTTAACCACTTAGCATCAATTAGTTTTAACAAAAGAATATTTTTATGATAAGAACCAAGACACAAACATCTCCCCCACCCCTATGACATTTTTCTCCTCTACAACCTGGGTCTCTGGGGAGAGTGGGCTCAGATTTAACTCAAGCCTCCACCAAGTATATGTACAGATGAAGCATTCATTACTGCTTAACGAATCTGTGTCTCAGGCACCACTGGACTGAGTCCCAAATACTATTCATGAAGACCATCTCTAACTCCTCAGCACATTGATGCTAAGCTGGCTACAAACACTATCATGGACTCCAACTTCTAGATTCCTGGTGAGTTGATCTTCTAAACCTCTGAAACTCATGAGGTGGAGCCTCTAAATTAACCTCTATCACCTAGAACAGAAGGACAGATGCTGAGGCCCATTTTCATGAGGGGGCAGTTAGATGGCAAAATGGATAAAATATTGGTCCTAGAGTCAAAAAGACTGATCTTTCTATGTTCAAATCTAGCCTCATACACTTATTAGCTAGGCAAGTCACTTCACCTTCTTTGCCTCAGTTTCCTGAACTGTAAAATGAGCTGGAAAAGGTAATGGCAAACCACTCCAGTATCTTTGCCAAGAAAACTCCAAATGGGGTCACAAAGAGTTGGACTCTTCTATGACTGAACAGAAACAAAAATTTTCATGAGGCCACATGACCTTAGATGGAAGAAGACTCAATTCCTCTCCCCATTGTCTCTCACTGAATGCTGTCAGAGCACCAAAGCACAACTAAAGAGATTTGAGGACAAGTCTTTGGTTGTTGAGTCCTCTCTGCCTCTTCATCAATCAAGAAGTCTGCTATTTGATCCAATTTCAGAATGCATACTTTAGTGTTCCCTCCTCCCGTGCATTACTTGTCATCACCCCTGTCCCGGCACTCTAACCCCTCCCACACATGGAGAGTTTTCATCACTTGTGTGCACTAATGTACTTTGAGCATGCAATGGTCCTTAATTGCATTATTCCTCCTTTCCCTCAACTGGACTTGGAATCAGAAACACCCATTTGAATCCTGCCCCAAACACTCAGACACTGTGTGATCTTTCTGTGTGGCAATTCATTTCCTCTCTCTCAGCCTCGATCAAATGAGAAAGGACTTTACAAACTTTGAAGTGCTAAATAAACTTTATTGCTAGTATAATTATTGTTGCTGTTGACCCTGGCCCCAGATTACCATGGGGATGTACCAGTCATACCAGCCCTTATTATTTCCCTTTGTTCATCAGTATTAGAGGAAACTAAGTTCCCTGGTTCCCATAGTGTATATTCCTTAACTTCTGAAGTGCCGGTTTCACTCATTACTCGGTACCTGGGCACCTCCAGAGATAGGAAAGAAGCCATTAATCAATCAAAAAGCATTGATTAAGTGCTTACTGTGTGCCAGGCACTGTGTTAGGGACTGAGATTACAAAGACAAAAATGAAACAGAATGTGTATAAATATGTACCAAGAAAATAGGCACAGAAGATGGAGAAATATATTTTTGTTATTTTCTGTTTAGAATATAAATCCCATGAGGGCAGGAACTTTTTAAAAAAATCTTTCTTTGTGTATGCCATTCCTATGGTTGTCCAAGTGGAATGTAGCATTGTCCCTTGGCTCATCTTAATCTCTGGAGAGAGATAGAGATCTTTTCCAGATCCAAAAAGTTTTTGTTTTTCTTTTGCCTCTTTTGGAATACTTTAAGGTGTGATCTTTTCTCTGGTCACAGACCTTCCCTCCCTAACCCCTTTCTCTCTGAAGACTTAATCAGTCACACCCTCTTAAAACAATTAGATCTCTTCCAGCCTAGAAGCATCATAAAATGCCCCAAATCTGTATGATCCCTTTATCTATTTTTATCAGAAGAAATGCTATTAATTCAACCATAATAGCTCATAAACCTCCACCCCTTATGAAAATTCCTAACATTCAGACAGAGGTTTGGTTCTCTACTCTGATTTAAATTTTTGTTTATCTTTAGCTCACCCTTAACCTCTAAATGTTTGAGGCAAAAATCGGGGTACAGGAAATATGTAGTTAAAAGAAGCAGAATGTACTGCAGTATCTGTTTCTGGGCAGACACAGAAAGGGAAAATTGGAGGAAGAATGAGTCTTTTACGGAACTTCCTTCAGTCCTACCAGTAGAGCTTTGACCTGAGTCTCTTCTAAGATGCCCATAGAGGCCTGATGGCCTTCCTTTATTACTCCCTTACCTGCAGCACCTCCGTCCTTCCATTTTCTCCTTCCCTTTCTCCTTTTTTCTGCTGTCTCCTTGCCAGAAACTCTTTCTGACTCTACTCATAAAACCAGGGCTGAGGATGCTTACTGACTCCTTACCATTGCTTCAGTGTGGTTCAACTTTCAAACTTCTTTTCAATCTGTTTCACAGACTGTTGTCCATGTTTGTCCTTCATTTTTGACATCATGGGGTGATAAATTGGATTTAAGTGAGGCAGAGTTGCACAGCCTTACTCTCTTTCAGTCATCGAAATTCAGTGACAAGACGAAAGTCAGGACAGCTGGAGATGGCCTTTGATGCTTGACCAAGCTCTAAGCACTCCATAGGACCTGCTTTAGGTGCTTCAGTTCAGCCAGGGGAAGTCTTCATATGCTTGGAGGTAGAAAAGGCCCCATTATTCACTAACTGGTCTGAGGCCCGCTGATTATTCTCAAGCTGGTTTAGCCCATCTGTCATTGCACATGCTATACAGTTCCTTGGAGCCATCAGTAAGAGTTGAGTGTTAGGTGGACACCGACGGTGAATGAGCATCCTTTGAAAGGACTGGTCCTCCTTGGGCATCCCAGACCTCGTATGCCCTCATAGGCTGTATATGTCCCTTTAAGAACTACTTGGAATGATTCAAGTCTCCCTTCTAGCTCAAAGACAGTTTCAAATCTCTCATACCTTGAAAGAAGCAATGTTTGTTCCTTTGAACTACAAATCCCAGGGTACCAATTAGTTCTCCAAACCTTGTTACATTTATTTTCTCAGTGCCTAGCACATAGTAGATGCTTAATAAGTGTTTATAGATTGATTAATTGACTGATTAAATAGAAAATAATTTTGAGGGGAAGTCACTAGCAGCTGGGGGAATCATGGAAGGCTTAATTTAGAAGATGGTATTTGAGAAGGATTTTGAAGGAAGCAAGGCACTCTTAGGGGT
Organism: Potorous gilbertii; assembly: GCA_028658325.1. Lineage (NCBI taxonomy): Eukaryota > Metazoa > Chordata > Mammalia > Diprotodontia > Potoroidae > Potorous > Potorous gilbertii. Next base: position 159,057,607 of record CM053770.1, read on the forward strand.
AAACTGGAAATGACAAGCATTTCTAGGCAGAGATGAATGACAAGCAAAGGTCAGTTAGGCTGCAATTTTGTTGTTTTTCATTTGTTTTGTGGGATTTTCTTGGCAAAGGTATTGAAGTCGTTTACCATTTCCTTTTCCAATTCATTTTTCAGATGAGGAAATTGAGGCAGACAGGTTAAGTGACTTGTGCTGGGTAGCGTAACTAGTAAGTGTCTAAGGCTGGATTTGAACTCAAGTCTTCCTGACTCCAGGCCTGGCACTCTATCCACTGCACTCTCTAGCTGCCATTAGGTTACAACATAGAGCTTTGTTTATGTTGTTGGGTGGTTTAGTCATGTCCAGCTCTTCATGACCCAACACATGCCTGGTCCTTCTCCTAGCTGCTAGACTTCTGTCCTCTACAATCTCTCAAAGTCTGACCAACTTCATGTCCATCGTTTCTGTGACACTGTTTATCCATCTCACACTCTATTATCCTCCTTTCCTTTTCTCTTCAACCTTTCCCAGCATCGAGGTCTTTTTCAATGAGTCCCATCTTTTCATTATGTGTCCAAAGTATTTGAGCTTCAGTTTCAGGAGAATAATGTCTGATAAGACAGTAAAATTAAGGCCTTTATAAAGGACTTTAAATACCAAATAGAAGAATTTCTATTTGATCCTAGAGGTAAAAGTGACTTTCTCTGTGAGTGTGTGTGTGTGTGTATGTATATAGTATATGTTTATGCATAGGTATATGTATGCATATACACACATACATATATAGTATATTACATATTTTTATTAAGCTTTTTATTATATATTTTATGTGTATGATTATATATTTTATAAATATGTATTATATATTTTTATTAAACATTTTTTCATAGTAAACATATTTTCACATTAGCTATATCATAAAGAAGAATTAGAACCAATGGGAGAAACCATGAGAAAGAATAAAAAAAGAGAGAAAGTAGTATGCTTCCATTTGCATTTAGATTATGTAGTTTGTTTGTTTTTCTGGTTGTGGATAGCATTTTCCTCATGAGTCATTTGGAGTTGTCTTAGATCCCTGCATCGCTAAGCAGAAATAAGTCTGTCAAAGTCAGTCATCACACTATGCAGTTATTACTGTGTAAAATGTTCTGGTCCTGCTCACTTCACTCAGCTTCAGTTCATGTAAGTCTGCCTGCTCATCATTTCTTATAACACAGTAGTATTCTATTACATTCATGTACCACAACTTTTCCCCAATTGATGGATATCCCCTCATTTTCCAAGTCTTGGCCACTGCAAAAAGAGCTGCTATAAATAAATACTTTTGTACATCTGGGTTTTATAAAAAAAAAAAAAATATATATATATATATATATATATATATATATATATATACACACACACACCACATATATACATATATGTGTATATGTATATGTCTGTGTGTGTGTATTTTAATGTACAAGAACGACAAGTCAGACCTGTACTTCAGGAAAATCACTTTGCAGCTATGTGGAGAATAGAGTTGCAGTGAGAGAAATTTGACACAGGGAGACCAATTAGAAGGATATTACAATAGTTCAGTGAGGGATTCTGGAGAAACTGAACTAGAGTAATGGAAGGAGAAAGGCATAATCGTAAAAGATGTGGAGGCAGAATCAACAAGACTTAGCAACTAGTTGTATATGTGTGGGGTGAGGGATAGTGAAGAGTTGAGAATGACTCTACAATTGTGAACCTGAGTGTTTTGGATGATGAAAGAAATAGGGAAGAAAAGTGAGTTTAAGGAAGGCATATTAAGATTAAGATGCCTATAGATAGCCAGTTTGAAATATCCATTAGCAATTGGTCACACCAATCTAGAGCCACAGAGAGATACTAGGACTAGATATATAAAACATGACATTATCTACATAAAGATTTAATTATCATTAAACTTAGGACAGCAAAGTTTGGTCATCAAGCAGCATTTGATTTTGAGGGAATTTTTTTTGCTTAACTATTCATATTTTTACAAAAAGTTTTGCTTTTCCTTTTTCTCCAATGATGCAAAAAATGAGAGGAAAAGAAAATAAATTTCTGTTAATGTTTTTTTAAGTAGAGAGTACATGATACAAATGTGAAATATTGCATACATTTTCAGATGAGATCACTGTATTATTAGTTTCACATTGTTTTAAGAGATCTCTTGGGAAGTAGGAATAATCTATAAAAGTCATATAAAAATAAAACTCACCAATAAAATTTATCTTAAAAAGTTCATAAAGAGGTCATCAAATGAGAGGCTGAAAAACACAAACTCTGAACTGAAGGAACTCATAGTCTAGTGGGGCAGGCAAGTGCAGGCACATAAAAGAGAAATAAGAACACTAAAAACAAGTATATAAATAAGATAGAACTAAACTGAGTTTCATGTAACTATTGGATGGGGGGAAGGGTGACCCCTAAGTTTATGAGAGCTGCCTGCATGACACATAGAAGGACTGAGAGCTGGAAAAGATTTTAGGGGAAGAGGAAGGAAACAGCATTTATTAAGTATTTATTAAGTACCAGGCACGACACTAAGTACTTTACAAATATCTCATTTGATCCTCATAGCAACCCTGTGAGGTAGGAACTATTATTGCCCCCATTTTACAGTTGAGGAAACTGAGGCAGACAGAGGTTATAAATGACTTGACATGGGTTACATAGCTACTAAGTGCTTGAGGCTGGATTTGAACTCAAGTTTTCCTGACTCCAGGCTCAGTTCTCTATCCACTGTGCCACCTACATGAGTCATTCATTAGTCTTCTATTCCATTGCCTTCATTTGGTAGATGTATAAACTACAAGTTGCCAAAGTGTCAGAGCTAGAATTTAAACCTAACCTTGTGACAGATTTAGTGATGTTCCCCCTATGCCAACATACCTCTTGCTGAAGAAAAAAAAGTGTCACAACTTCTTGTATTATTGCCACCAATAAAAGCACTATTTCCCCTTTTGAAAAGCCTTAGATGATATTACAGTGTAGAGACTCAGAACTATGTTCTAAACAAACAGCAAAAGAGATTTTAAAACAAAATGTTTTTCGAAGTATAACCAGTTACCCCTTATCTGTCTCAGGGCCAGAGCGATGGAAGTCTGGAACCAGAGACAGTAGAAATTTTTCCAAAGATCTCTTGAATTTCTCCACCATCCAAGCAATCAGAAATTGCCCCTGCACAGAGTTCCAGGGAAATGGGAACCATAGACTAGGAAAAGGACAGAACTGTGGTGATGGGCCATACCAAGCTAGATTCTTCTGTCTTCCTGTCTTCTTCCAGCCCATCAGTCCAGGAGCTGTGAACCAAGAAGAAAATGGATAACATCAAGGGGACCAAAGGTCTGATAATGAGCATTTACTGCTGCTAAAATGGTGACCTAGACACCACTTACTGGAAGGAGGACTAGTGACCAAAAAGCTGAGGCCAGCAAGGCAGTAAAGGTACTACAGTGAAATGATTGGCCTAAAAGAGGCAAAGATGGATTGGGGTCTGTTGTGAAATTTCAGTGGTTGGTAAGAAGCTGAAAACCAATTCAGTTCTCTGCATTTCCCCTACAAACTCCACTTCCCAACTTTCAGAGAAAACTCGAAATGGATCCCAGGCAAGTAAATTTTCTCTTTGACTTTCTCATGATCATCAGACATTGGGGCAAGTAATTTGGACTGTTTTTCCAATCCCTCATGAGGAAGATTGGGGAAAAGCTTTGGGAGATGACTTCATATCCCACCCCTTCCCCAACAGAAGGCCTTAATAAATGCTTGATTCCTTTTCTAATGGTCCTTTCCAGAACTCAGCCTCATGATTACCGCTGCACATACAGCTCTCTCATGAATTTCATGAAGTCCTAGGATCACTTCTACTCTATGGATGGCTAAGCTTTCCACAAAGGGAAAACACTTAGCTTCCTTTTTTTTAAGTGTATTTAATTTATTCCTATAAATATTTCTCAATTACATTTTTAATAATTTTTAACATTCATTTTTAAAATTTTGAGTTCCAAATTCTCTCCCTCCCTCCCCCACGCCTTGAACAGGCAAACATTGTGATATCAATTATACATGGAACACTTAATTTTATTACAATTTTCCTGTGTTTGATAAACCATGTGGTTACACAAAATGGAATTGATTGTGTAAAAATATAAATATAGAGGGTCATGATTGAAAAGGGGAGGTCCCAGACTTAATGAATGAGTCACAGAGATTGTTTCATCCAGTATTTATTTCCAAGGAGAATTTCATTTTCATCCCTCTAGAACTAGGAACCTGGGCCAGTGAGGGCTTCCTTCTTACCAGCTTCTTTTAAGTCTGAGATTTTGGCAGGTTTAGCTATATGCACACAGACATAGAGGAGAGCTCTTTCGCTGGCTTATTAACGAATTAAAGCAACAGCTGATTTCCTGTAGTCTTGCAGAAAGCAGAACAGGAGCCAGATTCAAGCTTCTGTAATATTGCAAATATCACCTGGGAAACCTGCCAAATGCCTGCTTTGACCATAGCAACATCACAATAGCAAAACAATTTCCTTATTAAAAAAAAAAAAGGGCATCCTTTTTCCATGACAATAAGAGAATGTTGGGTCCTATCTTTGATGGAAAGATAAAGAAGAAGGGGAATAGGGTAGGGAGAAGAGAGAAGATTCCTGCTCAGATATGTGGTAAAAGAAAAGACCTCTGAGATCCTTTCCAAACCTAATTTACTAGCTTCTCTAACCTCAAAAATTGGTCATTCCAATTTAGGGGTGTACCTTTTGAGAAGAGAAACTCTAGCTGAGGAAAGAGCCTGTAGAATCAATATTTTTTTCCCACTCATTTGCTCCAGTTTTTGGCTTATCCTGGAACAGTGCATGTTTGACAAATCCCAATTGCCACAAAGTTATGATAGGGGAAAAGAGGAAGTAAGGAGAGGACCCCATCCTTACCTGTGTCCCTCCTTCAGCATTTCCTTTTTAGTGGGGCTACTAAGCCCCAGGAGTAGGGTCAAGTGAAAACCTGGTAAATCAAGAAGCCCCAGCAGTTGTCCACTTAATTAGACCTTTGGGAGATGTGTGTGCATGTGTGTGTATATATATGTGTGTGTATGCAAAATGGTATTGCTATGGTGACAGGTCTTGTGGCTGATTTAAAGCAGGGCTTTATCATGTCACCCAATAAAAATAAGACTCAGGCTTTTTTAATAGAACAAATTACTTAAGTTTTATATTTAACTGGGGACGACATAACTGGGGACAGCACTGAAGCTATTACTGGTTTTCAGAATGTCTTAGGAATCTGAGCTGCCTCCTCCTGCATATGTTAACAGCCATCATCATAACATATGTCCAGCAGTCTCAAAAGCCTCAATGTGACCCTGGTGAGCCAGCTCTCGTGGTTCTCCTTCCACTTTTAGGGACTTGGCCTCATCTTGATCTGGGGTTTGTCACCTCTGGTTCAGGTGAAGGACTTTCAACAGGTGTCTCAGGTGAGATGTTTCATGTTAGCTCCTGACAGCGTCACTAAAAGAAAGGAATTGGAAAAACAACAGCAAGGCCTCTTGGATAGTCATAAGAGATTATTTAATTATGATGGTATCAAGATGATGTCACGAAGCCATCTACAAGGCTTCATAATACTATGTGTTATGGCAATAAAATAATAGGGATGCTAAAATTGGTGGTGATCATGCTATAGGTAGTGATAGTGGCTGAGGCAGCCTACCCTATTAACCCTCCAGTGCTATCATCATGAAACTGAAGAGGCATGTCTGGAGTAAGAGGCATGGCTGAACTTACATGGAAGTAGATGAGACAGTCACCTAAGAAAGGATGCTCTTGAAAGAGTACTTGGAATACCCCTCCACCACAAAGCATCTCCCTTCACTCTGAGTTACACAGACTTTTGATATTCTACTTTGTCATTGAGGAACTGCTGCTGGATCCACATGGGATACTCCCTTCTCCTCTAAGGGACCCCTCTGCTCTGGCCTCAGGCATGCAGTTGAACCAAGTTCAGTCCCAGAGGTGTCTGCCTCTAATTAAGGAATTAAGGTCCTTTGTTGCACGATCTTTAACTCATTAAACCCTTACCCTGGCACCCCAGAACAATCAGCTATAAAGTAATCCTGGAGATGTCCATTCCCAAGATCACTGGTCTGCAATATGTGCTCAGTAAAAGAATAATCCATAAATGATCCTCTTAAACTGATTGAGGCAAATAGAAGTTACTTTGCCTTGTTCTTCTCCTGCAAATCAACATTTTCTCTTCCCTAAGAAAGATAGAGAAAGATATCTGCTCTCCTGTTTTTGGTCAAGAAGTCAAAGAGAGAGAAAATGCAAGAAAAGAAAAGGGGAAAATGGTGAGAGTCTTTTGATAGTGCTCTTAGAGATCCCAGGGAGGGAGGTTCTCCAATGAAAATCCGTCCTCCTGAGTTTCAGTCTACCAAGTCTTAGGAGGTAAAATGTTACCTGCCATGTAAGTGCATTTGCCAAGTTAGGATTCATTGGTTATATCTTAAGTATTCTTGTATATGTGATATCCAGTTTAATTTAGTATGTTCTCTTGATGAGAGACTCATGGAGCTGTGTAAGAACTGTGGTAAACAGGCTGTAAGCTTCTGACTAACATGGTCTTTGCCTTTGCTATGGTCTATATGTAAGTGATTTCATAGAATTCTAGTCCTAGGGTCATCAATTTAGAGATGGAAAGGGTCTTAGAGATGGACTCATTGAGAACCAACTTTGATGAGCATAAAATGCTCTATTGACTTGTCCAAGGTCACTCTGTATCCTTGATCACATAGCTAGTAAATGGCTCAGTCAGGATTAGAACCCAGTTCTTCCTGACTCCAAGTTCACTATTCCACCATGTATGTGTATAGAGATCATATGGTTCAACTTTCTCATTTCACAGATGAGAAAAATGATGTCCAAAGACTGGAAATCATTTGTTCAAGGTCACATAGCTAGTTAGATAAGAAACAGAGTCAGACCTGGAACCTAAATCTCTTGGTCTTGGTTTCTTTTGCCTTATTCTCTTTGATTTTTCCCTTTATTCCCTTGTTTATTCTTCACAGTCTGACAAGTATGTTCTAAAAATCATGGTCTCTGAAGCCAAAAGCAGCCTTCAAATTTTATCCAGTCCACATTTACCCTATTGAGCATGTATTGTCAGGGCCATTTTTTGGTTAAGTCATAGTACGTATCTACTCCTTTTCCCATAAACTTTTACAAAAATGACTTTTTTTGAGATGATTGAGGATAATCTTGAACAAAAACTGAAATCCAAGTATCAAGGTCAAGCGCAGAGAGACATATTAGCTAATGAAGAGGAGAGGGCACAGATGGGCAACTTGAAGGCCCAGGAAAGGGGAGACAACGTTATTGTCAACTCAGAGGCCATATCCTCTCCCTGCCCACACTGCCTGGCCTTGGTACTGATTAGTGTGGGGAGAGGAGGAGAGAGTGACAGACTAAGGGGTAATATATGTGACCCTCCACAATTCTTTTTAAAATTTTATCTAATTTATTAGCACATTTTGTTTCAACACAACAGATACTTTCCAATAAACGTACCATCAAACCTCTTTACATTCCTTATTTAACGTTAAGGAACTGTTTTTGACCCCAAAAGACAGATTCAGTCCTGAAAGAGTATGTCTCTAATGAGAAGGTCATTTCTGCTTCTTCATATTCTCTTGGTAAACTCCAACTCTGATGCCCTGGATATAGTTTTATTTATGGTTTAGTAGATTTTGGTTCACATCTAGGTTTTCCCCAACAAAGGGTAGGAGTGAAAAGGCACTTAATGTACAATATGAATTAAATGAGATAGATGATTTCATCCTACACACAAAAGGAAATGCTCAATACTGAAGAATCACAAGTATATTTCTGACAAAAACTGAACTTGAGTAATTTAATATAACTATCGCTACAATCGGCTATGAGTTTAATATTTAAAACTTATCAAGATATAAAATAACTTTCAGGGTTATTATTTATTGTTTCGGCACTGTTCAAACAACTCCTGGTACGTCTTCTGGTAAAATGGTAGGTTTGAGTCAATCATCTTTTGGTGACTATTCTGTGTAAGTACTATAATAGCTGCTTGGATTCTTCCCCTGCCTCCATTAAGCTCCAGCTAATTCATACATAGTAATTTTCCTTATGCAAAGATATGCTTCTGAATTTTGCCAAAACTGAAATCACCCTCACACCTAACAAAAAGATGCCTCTACAGAATAGTCTCTAAAAATTGTATTGACATTAAATCCAGCATCATCATTTGGAGTACAGGAGAAGAGCTGGGGGTGCTGTAGAGAGAGTCTCAGACCTGAAGTCTGGAAGAGCTGAATTCAAATTGGTTCAAACACTTTAGATGGGCGACCCTGGAAAAATCACTTGACCTCTGTCTGCTTCAAGTTTCCTTTGCTCAAAAATGAGAACAATAATAGCATGTAGGGTTGTTGTGAGGAAAAAATGAAGTAGTTGCAAAGCACATTGAAAACCTTAAAGTACTGTATAAATGGTGTCACTTCTTTGTTCAAGATCCTGCGCAGTTCTCTGCTGTGTACAGATTAAAGTTCCATTTGATTAAAGTTTCAATTTGATTCTCACAACAACCTGGTGTAATGCTAATCTGAAAGTCAAAGATCTTCCCCACCTATTTATGGGCCTGCCCAGTAAGGAAAGCATGACTAGGGGAGGCCCACATCTTTTGTTTATTTCTAATGCACTGGTTCTCAAGGGTTGCGATGCCCTCTGACTCTGAAAAATGTATAAATAGTCTGAGGTGAGGTTTTACTTTGGGGCTTACTCATTGAAAGTGTTTGTTTGACCAGAGGAGACTCTGGGCAGCCTCTAAGGAGCACAACCCAGATGTTGGTGCTTCTCTCTCTAGTAACTACGTATGCATGATCAGACGTAGTATCTGTCTGTTGATCTGTGATGTATGCATTGCTAACAGTCAGATAATTGAAAGCCCTGTCTGTTGATTATTCCTTCTTTATCTTTTCTCTGAAGTTCAGGGTGCTGATTAAAGTGATTGTTGACCCCTCAAAACCTGCCTTTCCTTTTAGAAAAGCAGATTAAAGAACCTGTGATAGCAGGCCATCCTGGATGTGTCAGGGTGCTTGTTTTTACACCCTGTGAGGTTGGTAGTTTTGCTCTCCCTTTTTTACAGTTGATGAAACTGAGGCAAATAGATTTGCCTGGGGTCACACAGCTATTAAATGTCTGAAGCTAGATTTGAATTCAGATCTTCCTAATTCCAGGCCCAGAATTCTGCCTACTTGTCTACATGCTGCTTATTCCCATTTTACAGATAAAGAAAGTGAGGTGGTGAGATACTTAGGTTGGTATAGTGGAATGAGCATTAGAACAAACACAAAAAACTTGGGTTTTAATCTTGGCTCTATAACTTGCTACTGTTTGACCTTCACGTTTTTCATTTGAACAATAAGAATATTGAACTAAGATTGGTGCCTTCAAACTCTAAATTTAAAATCATATTAATCCCTAAAAGGAAAAGACCTTGTCTTTGAAAGCAACCTAGTCCCTGAATTTTCCCATATATTTTAGCAGCCCAGATCACTGGCATCTCATCCGAGGAATCTGACCCATCCCAGTCCACCTTGATTCTTGACAGTCCTTTCACAGTCTCTCTTAACCCACCCCATACTACTTTACTCCTTTCACTATTACACCTGGCCCACTCCAGGCCACTCCCTAATCACATCCAGATCTTTTCACGTTTTTGTATGTAAATTTCAGTCTTAGCCACATTAAATTGCAGATTCACTAGGAATCTAGCCCGCTTCTATTGGCATTACAACAGACCTTGTCATTTGACTGGAAGAAGGTTTGAGTGATGAATCCTTTCCATACAGATTCCACCTGTACCCTGACATTTTGGGGTTCCCAGCAACTCCAAACTGTGTCAGTATGACTTACATAAGATTACAAGACTAATCAATGACAAAAGAGTCAATATTAGGGCCCAGGTCTTCTCATTCAGAGTCCATTATTATTTCTATTACATTGGACATTATATAATGCAAACATCATTTGGGAAAGACTTAGGTGGTCTGATAGACGTAACTCATAACCAAACTGAAACAGTCCACATCTTATGAACGCATAGCTTCCAAATGATCCATGCGTAAAACAGGAGTCTGAGTCTTAGATTACCTCCATGACTGCTCTCTAGTCAAGTTCAAGGCATTTCTCAAGACTCTGGTTGAGATGAAGAACTCCTTAACTACAGAGCATGTTCAGCTTCCCTCATTCCCCACCCCCATAATCTGAGAGCAGTAATCAATCAACACAACCTTTCAGGGAGAAGAGGAATCAATCAATTATCCTCTGGTTCCACTCCTGGAGTCAGTGACTTCCCAAATCAAATCAGCCCTGCTTACATGGCCACCGCTGTGTGACCACACTATAAGAGTGGTCTTCTATTAAAATGTAAGTTCTTAAGGACAGTCTTTTCAATTTGTATCCTTACTGCTAAATACAGTGCCTAATACCTAATAAAGCCTTATTTTATTTTAATTTTATTATTTTGTATTCACTTCTCCGTTTTTTGGGCTTGAAGGCTATCATTCTTCCCCCTCCCCTTTTTTCACACCACTCCATAACATTTTGAAACCTATTTGCCTTTCATTTAACAGAGATTTGGAAGCCATTGTGTAGTGCAGGAGTTCTTAACCCTTTAGGGGCATCATGGTGAAGTCTATGGACTTCTTAGAATGTTTTTGAATGCATAAAATAAAACACATACAATAACAAAGAAAGCCAGGTATTTTGAAATACAGTTATCAAAATATAAAAAAAAAAACAAACTCCAAATTTAGAGACCTTAGATTAAGAACCTGTGATAATGGAAAAGAAATTGGATCTGGGGATCAGAAGACTTTGCTTTCAAGTCTCAACTAGAATCCTACCTTCTACAGGAAAGCTTTTGCTATCCCTCTAAATTCTAGTGTCATCTTTCTGCTGATTATTTTATATTGATATCATATGTACTTTGTTTGTACAGTCATTTGCATGTTGTCTCTCCTATTAGATTGTGGGCTCCTCAAGAGCAGGGATTATCTTTTATCATTCTTGGTATCTCCAAAGCTTAGCACTATGTTTGACACAATGTAGGCATTTGATAAATGTTTATTGACTGATTGTATAATTTTGGGAGAGTCATTTATTTCCTATGAGCCTTAGTTTACTCTTTTGTAAAATGGAAATCACATTTACTTTAGCTGCCTGTTTGAGGAGAGGTGATCAAATAAGATAATACTTATAAAGTGTTAAGTAAACATGAGATTTTTTTACGAAAGTGCCTTTTCTCAGGCAGCTGTATAGTCTATATAGTAGATACAAAGGTCCCAGGTGTATCTAACCCTCCTTCTCACCTCCTGGAATGTATATTCCTACAACGTTTCTAAGGACTGGAAAGAGAAGAGACATATTCCTAGAGTTCTTCATTGTAGAAACAATATTATAAGTGACAATTAAATATAATGGAAATGTTAACCTTATATTTCAGGTATATTATGGAGCGATGGTTCTTCAAATTTAAACTCAAGTACCATCTCCTCTATGAACCCTTCCTAATGGCTAAGATGGGCTTGGGACCTGGAACCCTAAAGGCCCCTGAACTTTCCCGTACATTTCAGGAGCCCAGATCTCTCATGCTGGCCTGAGACATCCAAGCCACCCCAGTCAATCCAGCCCATCCCACATCATCTAGAGGTGAAATTATTTTCCTTCCACAAAATTAGCTACAGCATTTTATCAGGACCTCCCCTTTGTCTCCTTTACCCTTAACCTTGCATCATACTGATACTTATGCACTTGTTATATCTCTCTCCATTCCCATTTGAATATAATCTCTTTGAGGGCAGGAACTATATTGCTTTTTAAAAGTCTTTGTATCTCAGATACTTAGCCCAAGGCCTTATCTTTGGCACTTGAATGTTTATTGAGCTCTTAGCTAGTCTACTACTGTAATATCTACATCACCACTGTGGTAAAATGAAGAGATTCCTCAAATACCATCTATTCTATGAACCCTTCCTACTGGCTAGAGCGGAAACCGTTCTTCCTCCTTAACTAGAGTATTTTTAACATTTTTCTCTATCACTTTCTTAAGTATAGATAATCAACAAAAAATAAACCAAGTCCTGATTTGAATCTAAATATTCAAACTGAACAGTTAATAATCTGCTCTTGCAAGCTGGTTTGAGCTAGCTCCAGCACACCTCCTGAATACTATCTGAAAAGGTAGGACTAATCCACAATTCTACCAGCTGGGCAATCACATGTGTGTTTAACATAGCTGCACAAGCACTGAATTTTATTGTCTTTTTTTATTAACTTTGCTAACTTTGTTGCAGTCCAAGAGAGCTTGGAATTGCAAAATGCAAGGGTACAGGGAGGGGGTCTGCCTTGAAAGAATTTGACCACTCAAGCCTTCTTTCAGTCCAAGTAGCAATTTTGTTAAGATGTGGTTGGGTAGGCAAGATTCCTAGTGATTCTGGGGTATTTGTGATGCCAACATAAGTGGGCCAGATTCCTAAGGAATATCTGCATTTGATGAAAGTAAGACTGATATTTTATTCAGAAGAACTGTGGGAAGATATAGATGGGATTAAGGAGTTACAAGTAGCTGCTATGTGGGCCAGGTACAGACAAGGAGAACCACAATGAAAGGGCAATTAAAAAGATTATATTGGGATGGGCCTGATGCCTCAAGGAAACATCACAGACTTGGTTGCTGAAATTTATGGAAAAATTCAAGGATCCTTTTTAGGGTTCTATAATGCCAATGTGATATCTGCAGCAACTGCTATGGATAAGCAGGTATATTTTCAGGGTAAATTAGCAAAATATAAACTCTGTTCCTCAAAGATGAAACCAAACCAATTATTCAGATACCAGAAAGCCAATTCCACCGTGGTAATGATGGAATACCATATCAATACACAATACCAGTAAAGAGAGCGAGACCATCCCCAACCTTCCCTCTATCAGGCTTCCCTACAAATAAGCTCTCTTAGGCAAAATGGACCTCTCTCACCCAGGCTAGCTGCTCTGCCTCTCTCAGCCTCCTCTCTTGACTCCACCTCACTCTGTCTTCCTGTTCCACTCATTCAGCAAGCTCCTCCCACCACAGGCTTCATGTGACTCAAGCTGTGGGCTGGACCAAAACTCAAAACAGGTCACATGGGCCTATTAAGGGGAAAGAAAGATGTTCACATTTCCTTAACATTGTATTTGGCCCCAAGAACTTTCATGCCCATTAATAATAGGTCAATGGGAGTTTAGGGGTAACTGGTATAAACATAACTTCACAACAATATAACATGGTTAACAGGGGTAACACAAAATAAACACATAAAACAATATCTTAGGGTAGGGGCTTGGGAACCCCATCATTCCCCCCTCAAACGAATGGGAGCCAAAATCCCTTGGGGTAAGGGGCAAAGTTTCTTTCTTCTATAACTACTTCTTGTTGCGATTGGACATAGAGCTGTCTGTGCCTCAAGAAGTCCCATTCAAGGAGTTAGTTCTTTAACCAGTATCCAGAGTTTGGTCAACACCAGATCCAGGGGTCATGTATTGTAGTCTTGGGCAGAGGGTGATATCCAGCTTTAGCAGTCAGTCATCTAAAAGTGGAGGGCACTCAACCTGCAGGAGACAAATCTAACAAACAGGTTAAACAAACAAAAGTCAAAAAGAATAAGGAGACAATAACTAGAAGCAGGGTAAAAATAGCATCTGCCGTGCTTCTGGAATTCATGAACCCACTGGAACCACTTTAATTCCTATCTTCCTCACTACAGGGCTTCCCTGTATAAGAGAGGCCTCTGCCCCAGTATCTATTAATGTCCTAGTTACAGTTGTTTATCCATTTTTCCAGAATATGGTTAAATTGATATGAGGCCTGTATAATCTCATCTATGTGTTTCTTTAATCTGAATTTGGCCAATTTCCTATTCTCCTTGCAGGTACGACAAACTTGGAAACAATGATTGAGTCCCTTTTCTCAGTACATCTTATGTAGTTCGTTAATTGGAACACCATCTATTCTTCCAAAATCTATCCTTGTTCTTAATAAAGCAGTAAATATTTCTCTGTTTGTTAATATGTTCTGACTTTGAATCCGCTGGCTATTTGCTCTTCTTCAGGAAATTTATCTTTTCCCCATTCCCCTGAGTCAAGTGAAATTTTATCCAGCACCTCCGAAAGAGGGTGCCCTATTTCCTCAATTAGTATTCAGAACTAGGTGCCTGTAAGCAGGAGGAGCAAACTTCACCATTACATTCCTACGAGGAACCATTAAGGGTATGTTATGATGAGCATTAGCATCTCCTATCATAATTGTTATTTTCATCACCTCTTCCTTTAACTTTCTCATACAGTCTCTAAGAAAATACCAGGGTCTGTCCCTAGTAGGCCACATAGAGTCAATGAGCTACTGCTTAGTGCATCTATCAGCAGCTAAAGCTAACAGATTAGTTCTGTTGTTACCTGCTTGAATATGATAGTCCCTTAAAGCTTGTTGTACAAAAGAATTCTGACTAATATCTATGAATTTCAAATAATCTATGTTGTCTATCCATACTCCTCCAGCCCTTTTGTCACTGATTCTCATCATCCAAGATACTAATGATTTGCTTGTTTAAAATATCAGTGACCTCCTGCTGAATAAAATTCTCAGTTATTTCCTTAGATACTCTGTGCCCTCCCCCCTGGTTCTCCTGCTTCCTTGATAGTATTGGATGTATACCCACTTTCCTAGAAGTCTTCTCATCTAACTCTGTTTTATTTTCCTCCCACATGTTTTCCTCCCAGGTGTCTGGGCTCAAATCAGGCCCCACAGATGCAAGAGTTGCATTCACTTTCCTGTTGTTAACTTTCTCCATTTTTTTCTGAGCCACTCTCACCACTGCCTTTTCTGTTATGACCTGGTACTTTTTAGCTTGCTCTTCTAAAAGGAAAGAACATAGAAAGCTTCTCATGTAAATCAGCTAACCCTTTTTTCTGTGGAACCTTTTCCTCTAGCAATGTGTCTCCACTTTTACATATAATACGATAGCTCCTTAATAATGCTGATCCTCTTCTATATACTCCAGGCATTTTCCCCAGTTCTATTGGTATTCCTTGCAAACATCTTTCTAAATTTCTGGGTTTTCCTTTCTTTCACAAAGTCATGTGCTTTTAACCCATCCTGTCATGGTGGGGAATAAAGTAAATCCTCCCATCCTGGGATACTTCCTTCCTTCCCTAGAACCTTCCTGTCTCCAAGTAAAAGTCTTATACTTTTCAATCCCATCCTCACCACCATTTGCAGTGCCAATGTGATTCCCTCACCAGCCACTATGGATATGCAGGCATATTTCCAGGGTAAATTCTCAAAGTATAAACTCTCTTTTTCACAGACAAAACCAGATACCAGAAAGCTAATTCCACCATGGTAACAATGGAGTTCTTACACATTACCAATAAGGGGAGCACAGCCATCCCCAAGCCTTCCTTTCATCTGGCCTCACACAAACAAGTTCTCTTGGGCAAAATGCCCCTCTTTCTGCCTATATCTACCTCCTATTTCTCTCAGCTGTACATCACTCTCTCTTCCTGCTCCACCCATTGAGCACCCACCATGGGCTCAAGATGTGGGCTGGACCAGAGCTCAAAGCAGGTCACATGGGCAGGGCCAGGGAAGATCTTCAAATCCCCTTAACATTACAGTGTCCCATTCTTCCATCAGCCCCATCAATTTGATGGGTATCAACTGCTATCTCAAAGTTGTTTTGATTTTCTTCCATTAAAAATTTTGAATATTTTTTCATGTGAATATTGAAATTTTTTATTTCTTCTTTAGGAAACATATCTTTGACCTATAGTTACAAAGGCAAATTCTTCTGTCTGGCATCTAAGGCACTTCATAACTCAGTGTCAATCTATCTTTCCAGTTTTATTACATATTATTCCCCTTTCCTTCTTCAATCCAGTCAAATTAGCCTCTTGACTATTCCTCATACACAAAATTTTATCTCTTCTCTATGTCTTTATACAACTGTCCCCCATGCTGACTCCCCAGTTATAACTTCGCCCCTCTCCATCGATATATACATATATAAGTACTTATACATTCCTTATACATTTTGGTTGTCAGACTTTTATCAGAAGTGTTTAATGCAATTTTTCTCAGTTTTTTCTTTCTTATTCATTCTGGCTTCATTGCTTTTGTTGTGTAATCACTTTATTTCTTTTCATATAATCAAAATCATCTAATTAATCTGTTATTATTTCCCCAAAATCAAAGCCTGTTGAGGCTTTATCTCTTCTCCACAGTTGTGAAAGATACAATAGTGCATTGTCTTCTAGATTTTTAAAAGGTATTTTTTTAAAAAAATATTTAGATGGTTTGTCAATCTGGAATTTTTTGTGGAATATGATATGAGATTTCAGTTAATTTCCAGTCCTCTCAGTTATAGCTGAAAAAACTAAGGCCTAGAGATATGAAATAGCTTGCCTAAGATCACATTGCTAGTTAGTGATAGAACTGCTTAGAACTTAGGTCTTCTGACTTCTGAACTGACAGTTCAGTTTTTTTTTCTACTAAATCAAACAGTCTAACTTAATCTGGTAGTTGCCTATTAGGATATTTCAACATTAAGAAAATTTTTTTTGTTCAAGTTTATTCCAAAGAATATTTGAGTAACATAAGTAGAGAATAATGGACTTTTAGATACAAGCAAGAGGTTTCGGGGAGTCAAATGAGGAGAAATCTAAAGATAGAGTTAAAAGGATTTGGAGCTATTGCCTGGAGTATGAAGCAAAGAGAGAGACTTGGGGATGAGGATACAGTCATCCACATGCATTAAGTAGTCAAGGGAGTGGGTTAGAGCAATCCATTAGAGAATGACCATTCTAGTAAAACAGGGGGATTGCAAACTATGCTGGACAAAGCCACTATCAATTCAAGCCACTGGGCAGAATATCCACAGTTAGTAGTTTTCCTCCTTCCACCTTTTAGAAAAGTGTCTGGTTCTTCCCAACCACTAGGGATATATCCCTCTGCTTGGAGGGATGTCCCTTTTCGCCGAAGACCCTGCTTTTCTCTGCTCAGTAAATTTGGTCCTTCAGGGCCTTTAGAGAAAGCCTTTCCTCCCCCGGAAAATGGATAGTTTGACCCATAAACATCCTTCTCCACTCCCTTCCAATTTCTGTGATGAAAATTCCTCATTGATACCTTACTTAGGGCCACAATCACTACCAGCCTTCCTCCTGCCCAAGGATGAGCTCTAACCCTCGCTTAGATACTTTCACCTCAAAACAAGCAACCAGACTTTGCCAAACTTCCCAATTTTGGTCCTTCACTGCTTCTTTCCCTTCCTGATTACCAAACCCTCTCCACCCCCCTTCCCAACTATCTCCTTTCCAGGGATGCTCCTTCACGCCTCATTCCAGCCTCATAGTTCACATGCATGACAGCGTCTGTTGGCTCTCAACATCCCTTGGGGGAGGGAAGGGTGGTGGGAGCCAGGGCCGAAGAGCAGGTTAATGTTACAGCTCTGGATAAGTGACCTCGGCCAGTTGACGTCAGGGTGATGATGGGTATAGAGTAGGGCTGGGTTTCTGAACTCTAAAGATAGGTCAAATAAAATATAATTGTCCTCCAAGCAGGATTGAGTGAGGGAGCCGCAGACAGTCCCTGACCATGGTCTCCACCATAGTCAGAGGCTCAGGCAGGGTCCCTTTGCTCCCAGCCCGAGTGCCTGAGGCAGGTTTTGGTTTCATGTCAGGAACTGTAGTCTGCCTTCCAAAAATAAGCCCCTGCGGCCATGCTGAGGGGAGAAAAACAAGAAGGGCGGTATTTTTAGGGCCATTAATTCTGACCACGTGCCTGGGAGGCAAGGTGGATGGCCTTCCCACAGAAGCTGCTCATCACTATGCCTGCAGGAGGAGGCTGCCTCGGGGGCACACTGTGGGCTTTCATCTTCTTGGGTGTTCTGGCTGGCATGCTGGTACCCTGGCCACTGGTGGGTGGCCTGGCCAACCCTGTGCTCCTGGAAAGGGGCTGGGGGACACTGCTGGGGTCCCAGCCCCAGGCTGGACTTCCTGGTGGGCTATCCCGCAGTAACTGGGAGAGTGGCTATTTGCTGGGGATCAAGAGACAGAGGAGATTGTATTGCAACGTGGGCATTGGCTTTCACCTCCAGGTGCCCCCAGATGGCAGGATCAGCGGGACCCATGAGGAGAATCCCTACAGTAAGTGCAGTGACCTCTGGTGGGGTGGTTGGGGAATAAGGACCCTGGGAGAGAAGGGTGAGGGAAAGTAGTGTGTTTCTTTGGTGGGACAAGGGAAGGAACTTGCCGTAGTCTGGAGGTCTGGCTTGCAGATATATTATAAAAAAGGTGGTGGTGGGGGTTCTCCTTGTCCTCTTCCACATTCCTTCCCACTGCCCCCTATTCAAGTTTGACCCTTTGTGGTGGGAAGTAACTGGCTAATGATCTTACAGCCTCTCGCCATCTCTCTGAGCACCTGAGGGACAGTGTGGTGCTGGAGAAAGAATCCTGACCTGGGCTGGGAGATGGGCAGAGACTGCAACTGAATCTTGGCTCCCACACTTACTAGCTGCATAGCTACAGATGTTCAGTTTACTCAATTGAGTGCAAAGTAAGGGCAGTATTGCTGGCACTACTTACCTCATGGAGTGGTTGTGAGGGACATGCTTTGTAAAGTACTATGTGAGGTTTTTTTTTTTATAATGTTACTAATTATCTCCACAGGATTAGCAAAGTCCTATCTCTTACTTTATTAAGATCCCTGGAGTTCCTTAGTTTTGGAAATCATGAGGGAGTGTCAGAAATAGTTAGACCAAATTAGAACCTAGCTTATTTAAAAAAAGAAGAAAAGGTTTTCCTCCACAGAGGAGAAAAGGAAAGCAATCTGCAATTTCTAGCCAAGGGTCTTCCAAAATCCCTATCCCACCCTCTTCGTCTTTTCTCACTCATTTCTTCTTTCTAAAATGTTATGCTGGTAAGGTGTGGGAGAGGGGGAGGGACAACTATCCTAATTCCAGGACTTGGGGGGATAGGAAAAGAATGAGGAAACTAAGCTGAGGGTTTAAGACTAGTCTGAGATCAGACCAGCCAATTCATATAACCTTAGAGTTGGGAGTTGTCACTGACTACTAATCAGTTGTGTCCAGCAGGTCACTTCATCCCTCCTGGCTTCAGTTTGCTCATCGATAAAATGAGAGAGTAGAATAGATATCTAAGGTCTCTTCCAGTTCTAAATATTATAAATCTCTAAAAAAGACTTGATATCTAGTCTAACAAGGGATGAGAAAACTCCCAGAAAGGAGTAACTTGCTTAAGATCACACGTCTGGCAAGCCTTGGCTCCTGGTTCTTTTCCGTGATCTTTCTCCTACGTTATAGTGATTCAAGAAAATGGTGATGTCTTGGGAGAGGCTAGATTTTAAATATAAATAAGTTAGGCACAGACTTTGACCCACTCTCCTACAGGTGGGTCCTCTCCTGGTAAGGACTGATTTTGTTTGACCAAAAATTAAATTGAATATAGTGATGGTGTTTGACTAGATAACTGAACTCCCTGGGTTAGACACCAGAAAGTACTTCTGCATTGTCAAGAGTTTTGAGACACAGAAAAGAACTGGCACTAAGGAATGTTACCAGTTGGGAAATGAACTGATGATCTCCTCTGTCTAGGGAATTCCCTTGAGGAAATTCCCTCTAGCAATGCAGGACTGCATCTCTGGTATAACTCAGAGTTTTAAGGAGATGCCTTGGGCACTGGGAGATCAAGGGACTTGGCCAAGGTTTCCAGTCCAAGGTGGGGCTTGAACCTGAGCTCTTGATCTGCTACTCCACACTGTCTCGTTCCAGAGGTCTGTATAAAAAAAGAGGGGGAACTGGGTAGGATTTAGGGAGAAGGGTGGGAGAGGATGATTAAGATACGCAGCTTTTCTGGAAGACAGAAATTTGGATCGATAATGAAAGCAGAAGCATGAATTACATATCCTCCTTAACTCCTTAAATTCAGAGGTTCTAGCCAGATCTTGACACTGAAATACCTTCTTGCTTAACAAAGGACACAGTGAAGCAAGAAGATACAGTGGGAAGTGAACGGTCCAGAGATCCTGTCCTTGTTCTCATGAGAACAAGGCTCTCCAGCTCTCACTGAAACTTTGACCAAGCTGCTCCCTCTTATTAGGTCTCAATTTTTTTTTTTTAGTCAAATAAGGGCATTGGAGTATGGGGCTTCTAAGGGCCCTTCTCCCTGGAGCATTCTGTGTTTGATATTATCTCCTCCTTCCTTTTTTTACTTAGGTCTCTTGGAAATTTCAACAGTGGACCGAGGTATAGTGAGTCTGTTTGGAGTAAGGAGTGCTCTTTTTGTGGCCATGAACAGTAAAGGGAGACTATATGGGACGGTGAGTATGTGGAGCTTTATCTTTACCATTCTCATTCTTCAAATGAATGAGAATTATAAGGAGCAATTTTTTCAGGAAGGTCTACAGTGGGGGATGAGGAGGAAGGGAGAGTCTTCATTTAAAAAAAGTCTGTTATATCTTAACCTTTAACAGTCTAAAGAAGTCTATGGTTCCATTCTCGCATAATGTTTTAAAATTCATAATATAAAATACATGGGACTACAAGGAAACCATTTATACTGAAATAGCTGTCAAATATTTTTCCCATGAAAGGTCATAGGAAGGAAAGGTCATGACCTTTCATGGGAAATCTATCCATGGACTCCTAGTTGAAAACCTCTGTTCTAAAGTCTAAGTAATGACAGAATGATCCTCTTCTGTTTAATTTTCTCTCCCTTCAGAAGCTATAGGAATTTGGGGAGCCCTAATGAGGGAAAACCTTCTTCCTCCACCTTCTTTTCCCCCAGACTGCTTTTGGTAAGGTATATTTAATCTAAAGTAGGAATAGAGTTTGTGGGAGTAAGAGCCACTGTTTCTACTCTTTATGAGAGATTTACAGAAATGACCTAAAGTGATGTGACTGCTCCTTCCCCAAAAATTGACTGGTGACGTAGAGCAGTTCTTGTTCCCCACAATCAATCAATATGCATTTATGAAGTACCCACTATGTACTTGGCACTGTTCTATGTGCTGGGTCGGTACAAAGGGGAAAAAAATAAAAGTCTCTGCCTTCATGAAACTTACATTCTCTCAGGAAGTGGTTGGAGAGGGGTTGAGTTCCAATGGATCCAGACTATTGGGGTAGGGAATTCTCTGCAACCCATGTGAAATATTTTTCCTCTTCAGGTTTTATAGGTTAATAGATCTAGAGGTAGAGGGACCTCAAAGGTCATATAGGCCACCCCCTCATTTTACAGACAAGGAAACTGAGACCCAGAGAGTGGAAGTGACTCAACTAAGATTACTAAGTAGAAAGTGAAAAAAAATTTACCCAGATCCAAACCCTCCTATTCCTAGGTTGTAGAATCATTCTCCTTATTACTTATGACATTAATGCTTTTTTTTTAATCATCACTTCTTAGGAAAGACATATTTGGCATTTTAGTAGAGAGAAAGGTTCATTTTATGTTATAGGTGAGAGCTGAGCTTGATGACCTTTTTCCCTGTGAGATTCTAGGACTTACTGCTTACCGTACTCACATTCCAGGCATGTTACGCTCTCACTCAGGTCCTCTGATTGGTGTTCCATTTGCAACTGGAATACAGTATTCATTAGGAAAGATTAAAGAAGTGAAATCATTAACCCCAAGAACAAGATCTAGTTCAAAGCAATTTTCAAGAAATACAAATTGTTAGTACCCCACTGGAGACAAACTAGGAGGAAGTGGTTTTGAGACTAAAGGACAGGTATTTAAGAGAGCATTTGGGGAAGGATATTTTGTTGGAGAAGGTTGGTAAATGCTAGAATGGGTTGATCAAAGGCAGGTTTTCCAATGTCCAGGACGGTTTCAGGGAAATCTTTCCTGGAGATTAGGGGTGCATGTCTTTTAGAAGTCATCTACCTCCTTTGAAGGTTTTGCCGTTATGAATTGGGGATGGGGAGAGAGGGAAAGACAGAACAAAAATTAAAATGGGAATACTTAAAGATAATAACCATCTTGAAGAAACAGATAGTGAGTGTAGAACAGAAAAGCTTCAGCAATCAATCAAACAATAAATCAACAATCATTTATTAAGAGCCTACTATATGTCGGGCACTTTGCAATTGGTGCCACGAAGAAAGTGAAACCATCTATTCCTGCTTTCTAATTTATGAATCTCCCAGGAGGCTTAGTACAAGGAACTTAGGGGAGGAAATCTAAAGGAAGGGAATGAGCATTTATTTATATAGCACCTACTATGTGCTAGGCACTGTGATAAGCACTTTACAAGTATTCCCTTATTGGATCCTCACAACAACCCTGTGAGGTAGGTGCTGCTATTATCTTCCTTTTACAGTTGAGACAGACAGAGATTAAGTGACTATCCCAGGGTCACACAGATAAGTAGCATCTGAGGCTGGATGTGAACTCAGCTCTAGCTGATTATCAATCCAATGCTCTAGTGCACTGTCTAGATGCCTCTGCTTCACCACTGGGAAGAGTAGGCAGCCACCTTCATGAAATGATGTCAAGGACTCTAGAATATTTTCCCATCAGTTTGACTATCTGTAGATAAAGGAGCTGGAAGAGACCACTCATTTTACAATTGAGAAACTTAGGCACAGAGAGGTTATAAACCTTTCTCCGTGATTACACAGCTAGTAAAAGACTGAGGTCAGATCTACATTCAGGTTTTTCTAACTTGAAATCCAGCATTCTGTCTATTATACCAAATTGTCTCTCAAGTAGAAACTTCCACGTAATAGTTTTATTAAAAACTTTCAGTTTTAAGTCCATCAGATAACATCTTCACTGAGAATTCCCTTATTACTAAACATTACATATGCTTTCCTCTAAGATATTATGAGGCTGTCTCCCAAGTGCACTTGGCAGAGAGCTGGAGGCATGCTAAAAGTGGAAAAAGGGTACAGAAACAAGATGGGGGACCATGAATATTAATAATAAATTTCACAGTTTTACCTGGGACTGATACAGGGATGGGAGGCTGAAAAGGAATAAGTATATGAAATTTTTTAAGAGAAAAGGCTTAAAGAAAGAAAAGAAACCACAGATGGAAAACAGAACTAAATTATTGAAATTTCTAACTACTAGAGATGTATAAAACATGTGCATATCCTCATTGCACACCATGAAGTAGGTAACTATAAAAGGGCACAGAAGTTTGTGAAAGGTGCTATTCTTAAATGGTTAGAGTCCAGAGGAAAAGGGAGAATCCCTATGGGAAGCTCCAACCTGTTCATTCTCCTCTCCCCATGGCATTTGGCCAGAGAGAAGACTGGTTCCTGAAAGCCTCTTTTCTGATGTAAGAGATTCCCTCCCAACCCCCACCTTTTCTCAGGCCTCTAAGAACGTGGGCCCTACAGAACGTGTGTCCTGGGCTCTGACAGCAGCTGACAGTTGGTATGGCAGGAGACCAGGTGGTCTGTCTAACCTTCCCCCCTTCTTCCCTTCCCCAACCCAGCAATTCCAAACTAGGAGCCTCCAAGTTTGTTATCACAATCTAAAAAAACAATTGCTTGACTCCTCTCAGAGCCAGGAAGGCTCCTGCTGGGTGATGATTTCATTCAAGATATTTCTCCTTAAGCTCCTAGAGCTGCTTCCCTCTGGATTCTCAGCTTGAACAGCAAAATGATCTTCAATAAGGAAGGCTGCTATTTGTACCCAGAGGTTTGGGATTTCTCCTGGGATGATGGAGACTGACATTTCCCCAAAAGTTGAAAGGGTGGCTAGGGATGGGAAATGAGAGGAAGAAAGGAGGGAAGGAAGGAAGGAAAGAAGGAAGGAAGGAAAAGAGAGAGGGAGTGAGGAAAGAAGGAAGATGTAATTAGGTGATCTGACAGAACATTCCTATCACAAAACTTCATTAAAGCTAACTTTTTTCCCTTTTGATATCTACACTATTTTGGTATTAAGGTTATTATGTACATTTTAGATATACCACTCTATATATATTTTGAAAAAGTTTTCTCCTTGTACTTCATTATATCCTGTCATTAGGACTTTCTAACAATGAGAGCAATCCAAAGTGGAGCAGGCCACCTCAGGAGATAGTGAGCTCCCAGCACTAGGGGATTTCAGCTCAAAGCCCGATAACCATCTGTCAGTCATGTTGTAAAGCTTCATAGTCTTTCAAACAGGGGTTCGCAATCTGAAGGCTATGGACCTTTCTCAGAATAGTGTTTTTAAATGCATGAAATAACAAATAAAACAAATTTGATTGAAATGCAGTTATCAAAAATGTTTTTAATAGTTCATGTACTTCCGGTTTCCAGCCTTGGCTCTAAAACAATAAATAAATTGAATGTGCATTGTTATTATTTTCATAGTAAGGAGCTGGTCTAGATGACCTCTGCTGCCTCTGCCAACTCTGGGATTCGATAATTCTGATTCTGGGGTCTCAGGGAAGTAACTCTGCAGTTACCCAAAACAACTGACCTTGGCTCACAGCAGGGAGTATGGCTCCAAGAGGAATGGGACAATCAAGAGCCATATATACCCCATGTGCCCATGAACAGCACTGGACTCCTGCGTTTGGGGGAATCAACATTAAGGGCTATGGAAAGAAGGTGCTGCTCATTCACCCCTTCCAGGGAAAATCCTAGTACTGGATGCCATAGAGGAGAGACTGAGTTCCTCGTGGAGCTGCTGTCTACTTAGAGAAACAAAACAAATAGAGAACGTTTTCTAAGTGCCATGTAAGCTAGTGCAGATTAATACGGTATAAATTGTGTTGAGAAATGTTTGGAAAATACGAAGTGATTTCAGTTAACTGGCTTTATCCATTGAAAATGATATCAGAAAGGAAGAAGTGTATAGCCAGGGAGATTTAGGATAGACAGAAAGCATTTTATAGTAGCCAGAACTATGAGAAGTTGAAATGAATGGCCAGGAGCGCCTAGGGACTCTACTTGGACTTCAGAGATCAAGTTCTTCTAACCCTTTCATTTTTACAAAATAAGAAGGGGTCTTAGTTTAGAAGTTCCCTTCTACATTTGTGTCAGTAGCAGGAATAAAACACAAGTCCCCTAAGTCTCAGGCCAGAACTCTTCTCTGGAGAGATGTTCCTTCTCTTTCTGGGAGCGATGTTAGTTTAAAACTCTGCCTAAGGATAGGAGAACATAGGAAACAACCTCTCTTGCCATAGTTGTAACTGTTTTTAAAGAACATTTTTGCTCTGGAGAATATACATTGAAACATTTATTATTTTGTCCCTTTGCAAATCGTCTCTTTTCATTCTGAGAGCAGAGAAGTTTTAGAAAGAGATGAGTTGTCCATATGTCCCATTAGATTAGCATGGAATTTAAGACCCTAGGGCATGACAAGCCCAGGATATGTACTCCTTCGAGATTATTTTTCATTTGTTAAAGTAATAATATACAGTAGCTGCTTCATTAACCTAGCATCCACGAAGTTGGGCCTTTCTTACCAGAGAGGAGAAGTCAACATTCCCTGCATCAATTCTTGATACATTCATTTCAATTCAGCAAACACTTACTAAGGTCCTCACATGGGCAGGATCCTGAGGTAGGTGTTTGAGTGATACGAAGTCACGCATTCTTGCACTCATACTATAGGAGCACTTCCCAACAGTTTCTGTTCTTCGAAGCCCTTTCAACAACAACAAAAAGTGCGTTGTGACCTCCCAGAGTAGTTTAATATACTCATAATATTCTTTTAGATTTATTCATCAAATGTTCCCAATTACTTAACAACTTTGGCCCAAAAAATATCCAAATCAGAATTTGCATTATGTAAAGCTCTAAACTTTGACATTTTATTCCACCTATAATTATGAAAACTCTAATTTCAAAATTATAACACTTTAATTATATCATGATTGGGCAATTATTTATTGCTCAAGATACCATTAAAGAAATTTTATCACAGATCCTTTGGACCAACTTCACAAAGTCCCAAGGAATCCGAGAACTGCTAAATGGGAGCTCCTTTCTTTCCCCCTGTGCTTAACACAGGGCCTAGCATAACATAGTAGAAGTTTAGTAAAATGTCCATTGGCTGCCTGACACAGAGAAGAAATAGTCACCTGTAACTGCCACGTATAGGAAGATGCTAATAGCAAACAGCTTCAATTGTTACCACATAACTACCGACGAACACCTGAAATTTATTTTAGTTCAAGTCAAACATTTTTCTCAAATTTATTTATTGTTTTCAGTTTTCAACAATCACTTGCATAAGTTTTAAATTTTCTCCCCCTCCCTCCCAAAGATAACATGCAATCTTACATGGGCTCTACATTCTTATTAAACACATTTTCATGCTAGTCATGTTGCATGGAAGTATGGGAGAAAGCATGGGTAAAACTAAACAAAACCAAACATGAAAGAGGAAATAGTCTGCTTCATTCTGTGTTTCAATTCACAATTCTTTCTCTGGATGTGGATGACACTTTGAATCATGAGTCCTTTGGAAATGTTTTAGATCCTTGCCTTGCTGTGGAGGACTAAGTCTATCAAAAACAGTCCTCACACACTTTGGCTATTACTGTGTATAATGTTCTCCTGGTTCTGCTATTTATTTAATGCCTACTACCTAGTAGGATCAAGATATTGTGAAAAAATGGAGAAACAAAAATTTAAAAACAAACTGCATCATTCCTGTGTTCAGAGAGTTTACAATCCACTAGTGTGGATAGTACATGTAGAATATGATGGAGTCAAAGATGAGATCAGGAAAAAAATTATCTAGGAAAAATATTGTCTTATGTAACATTTAATTTCCCTTAGGACCTTCATATTGTTGTTCAGTCATTTCCAACTCATTATGACCCCATTTGGGGTTTTCTTGGCAAAGATATTGGAGTGGCTTGCCATTTCCTTCTCCAGCTCATTTTACAGATGAGGAAACAGAGGTAAACAGGGTGAAGTGACTTGTCCACACCTGGTAATTGTCTCAGGCAGGATTTGAATTCAAAAAGATGAGTCTTTCTGACTCCAGGTCTAGCACTCTAACCACTGCACCACCTAGCTGCTAAACAGTGGTAAGTAGTCAAGGAAGGGAGAAAGTAGTGAGAGACACTATGTTGTAGGATTTGGGGTCAGACAGCCTACCTGTGTGACTTAATTTAAGTCATTTAATCTTACTACAAAGTACGCAGGGCAAGAATTAGTAATTCATACAGAGTTGGAAACCCAGAGACCCAGACTCATTAAGTCTCTTGTCCAAGAACATCCAGTAAGTATGTGACAGCTGGTTATAGGATCCAGCTGTTTTCAGTGAGCAATATGCTGTCTCTCCTAGTCAATATTGCTAGAGCCAAACTGGGTAGTGTACTAAAGAGGGGTTATGAGGAGCTAGGTGGTTAAAGAGAACTCAGACACAGGCTGTTAAGAAAGTCACAGAGGCAAGAAGGCAGTCTTGTTAGTACAGCTTGCTAGCTAGTTAATTTGTTTGTCTCCATAGAAACAAACTAACTCAATCAATTAAAACATTAAACTATGATCATGTCTGTTTTACATATATCTCTGTAAAAACTTTTTCATTCATGTTTATGAAATCAAAGACTTTAAGAAAAATGCAAAAATATTACTTTGCTTAGAACATCTATTTTGATGTAAATTCTCATTTATTTTTGCAGATTATTGGTATTTTCAGCCAAAAAGTTATAGCATTACTAAAAAACTGTTTCAACATAAATTCACATTACTTTTCCTAAATTTTAAGTATTTTTGGTAAAAATTAATTGCTTTACTAAAAACAATTATTTTGGTGTAAATTCACATTTAGTTTTGCAGATTGTTAATATTTTCAGCAAAAATAGCTTTATTAAAACTATTTCAATATAAATTCACAATAATTTTCATAAATTTTCAGTATTTGTTGAATACTGCTGTTGTAAGAAAGTAGAAAACCACCTGTCTTCCTTATATTTTTCTAAAAAAAAAAAGATTTTTTTCTGGACAAAACACAGCAAAAAATTAAAAACTTTTGAGTTTTTCAGAGATGAATGTGTCACACCACCTAAGTCACTTGTGGTGATGCAAAGACTTCCCATTCAGGATCCATGGATAAGCTATGATTTCAATAAGATTTTCACTTCTTGCTAGGATCTAGATATACATGTAGCCAAATGAGATATACTGGCTTCACATAAATTTCTTTTAACTAGATGCAAATCAAAACAACTCTGAGGTACCACATCACACCTATCAGATTGTCTAACATGACGAAACAGGAAGATGATAAATGTTGGAGAGGATGTGGGAGAGTTGGAGCACTAATTCATTGTTGGTGGAACTGTGAGCTGATCCATCCATTCTGGAGAGCAATTTGGAACTATGTCCAAAGGGCTACAAAAATGTGCATACCTTTTGACCCAGCAATATCGCCTTTAGGACCCAAAGAGATCATAAAAATGGAGAAAGGTCTCACATGTACAAAAATATTTATAGCAGCTCTCTTTGTGGTGGCCAAGAACTGAAAATCAAGGGGATGTCCATCAACTGGAGAATGGCTGAATAACTCATGGTATATGAATGTAATGGAATACTATTGTGCTGTAAGAAATGATGAAGGATTTCAGAGAGGCCTGAAAGGACTTTTATGAACTGATACTGAGTGAAATGAGCAGAACCAGGAGAACATTGTACACAGTAACAGTCAGAGTGTGTGAGGATTGTTTCTGATAGACTTAGTCCTTCACAGCAATGCAAGGACCTAAAACATTCCCAAAGGACTTGAGGTAAAATGCTATCCACATTCAGGGAAAGAATTATGGAGTTGGAATGCAGAATGAAGCAAACTATTTTTCTCTTGTGTTATGTTTTGTTTTGTTTTGGTTTTTGTCATATTTTCTCCCATTCTTTTTAATTCTTCTAGCAACATGACTAATGTGAAAATGTGTTTAATATGAATATATGTGTAAAACCCATATAAGATTGCATGCCATCTTGGGAAGGGAAGAGAAAATTTAAGACTTATGGAAGTGATTGTTGAAAACTGAAAGCAAATAAATTAATTTTTTAAAAAACAAAGAAGGCAAAAAAATAAATCTCTCAGCTTCTTTGGTGAGTAGGTCACTTATGCCTTACAAAAATGATTTGCTATTGATATGGATGGAAAGAGGGGAACAAGCCTTTATTAAGAACTTACTCTTTGCCAGGCCCCATATTTACAAACATTATATCATTTATTCTCTTTTTATAAATCTCTTTTATGGGGTGAACTTTTTTGTAATCTTCTCGTGATTACATTTACAACTTCCAAAGAAATGTTGCCTTGTGCCCTATTCAGATTCAGAGATTTATAGTCCAAATCTGCTATAATGGAATATACAGATGATATAAAACTAATAGCTGTTGTCTAGATATATCTTCCTTCCCTTAGAAGACTGATGAATGATTTTTTTTCCTCCAAAGGACTGATTTATTCCAACCCCTTGATTCACTTTCTTCTCCCCAGTTACAGGCTTTAGCATTTCTATGAGACTACCAAAGAAAAAACAGCCAAACAGGGGCACCCAGAGTGAACTTTATTCCACTACTCAGATCCACTACAGTTTAACTCCAACATAGTTGGAGACTGGGCAGTTGAGCTCTGCTAGAAAGCAGTTGCCCTCATGAGGACATTAATCTCTCTTCAAGTCTGAGCCTGCTTGTAGACAATAAATTAAAACAAGGAAAGATGAGGTCTCTGAGACGGTGGTCCTAAGACTAGCCTTTATATTAGAGCTGGAAACAATAGTGGGAAGCTAGGTGGCACAGAGGATAGAGCCCTGGGCTCAGAATTAGGAAGACTCCGCTCGTTGAATTCAAATCCAGCCTCAAACACTTACGAGCTGTGTGACCCTGCTCAAGTCGCTTAACCCTGTTTGCCTCAATTCTTCATCTGTAAAATGAGCTGGAGAAGGAAATGGCAAATGATTCTAATATCTTTGCCAAGAAAACCTCAACATGGAGTCACAAAGAGTTAGATAGACATGCTTGAAATGATTCAACAACAACGATGATAGTATTGATAGAAAAACCAATAAGAAAACCAGAAAAGGACCCTGCATGGCAGACAGAAGTGGTGAGAAATCTGGTTACCGAGGTGGCTTTTCTTTTGCGAATGTGTTTCTTTGTATTGTTGGGTCACTGGGAAAAGTCGTGTGCTCTCATCAAAATTCCATTTGTATGTCCAGCTATAATGTAGGAAAATCCCAACACCTTTTAAGCAACTACTTGCACAGATCAGACCAGAGCAGAGAGCTCTATTCTCTAGGCATGGGTGATTTTGCGGGGGGAAAACTTGTTGACCCATTATCTGAACATTACCTTTCTCTGACAAATTAGCACACAGTAGAAAGATGTGAGCTCTAGTTATAACTACTGTCTGCTTTTATTAGATTTAGAGCTTCCTATCCTCCATGGTACCATGTACACATACTCCCATAGAAAGAATGAGATGACAGAAAGAGCTTTGGACTTTGAGTTAGAATAGCTGGGTTTAAGTCCTTCTTCTCAGCAGTAGGTGTGTGATCTTGGATGACTTGGTCACTCACAACCTCCATTTCTTCATGTATAAATCAAGGCTAACAATGGTTGCATCACTTATCTCACGGTGGATGTGTCTATATAACCTCATGGCTTGGGATTCCAAACTCTAGGCTTATACAAAATTCAGTCATGGATTGTTGTTGTTCAGTCACATCTGATTCTCTGTGACCCTACTTGGGGTTTTCTTGACAAAGATGCTAGAGTGGTTTGCCATTTCTTTGTCCTGCTCCTTTTACAGATGAGGAACTGAGGCAAACAGAGTTAAGTGACTTGCCCAGGGTCCACAGCTACTAAGTGTCTGTTGTTTGTCCTTTGTTCTCGAAGAGGACCGTGACTTCAGGAAGATGATGCCATGACTTGCAGATGGATTGGGTTTAAGTGAGGGAGGGCTGTGCAAGGTGCCAGCCTCACTCTCTCCTCTGGAGCCATCTGGGTCCAATGGCAAATTATAGAGGGGGACGTAAGTGTCTGAGGTCAGATTTGAATTCAGGAAGATGTCCAGTACTCTATCTATTTCTCCACCTAGCTGTTTCCACTATGATTCTTATCGCTCCCAGTTAGAGTTGTCTCAAGGAAATCTCAGAATTCATCTCTGAGTACTGGATGTCTCCAGAAATGTAGATAAAAGTATTCTCAGATCCCACACAAGCACTTGCAGGATGTATGTTAGTTCACACCACAGAAAATGCGGAAAACAAATAAGGTTATTACCTGGAAGATGATTTTGGTTCTGTTCAAAACTTATGAGTGGGTCTTCTTTAAATTATAGGAATAAGCTAAAACTTTTCATTAGATAAGTCACAAAAAGGGCAACCTGCATTTGGAAAATCCAGAAGTAATTATGTAAATTTTGCAAATTAACATTGGAGGCTGAAAAGTATGTATAGTGAATGCTGGCTATATAAGCATGGAGCTGGTTTTAAATCCTAGCTATACAACTCTAGTCTAATTTAGCTAATTTCATTGGGCTTTAATTTTAAATGATCATAAATTAGATCTGGAGTGAGCCTTAGAGGTCATCTGTTTTATCGTGCATCATTTTATAGACAAGAAAATCAAGCCAGATCTGAACCCAGAGTTTCTGGTTCCAAGTTCCATGCTCTATCTACCAAGCCACACGACCCCTAAAGTTCTACTCTAATGCCTTATACTGATGTGGAGGTGACTCTGTGTTCTTGATGGGTATGTCAGTGGAGTGTAATGTCTGGTAGGTCAGACTAGCTGGTCAGACTTTTGAATCTAGTCAAAATAATGAACTGCATGCCTATGATCTGAAGACCAAACTAGCTATGTTCCAAGTCTCATTTCAAGGTTGGCCATAAGTGATGACTTTTTCAGCTAAAGTAATCCTCTGAGACTATAACTTTGCCAGGTTACAGAGAGGTTGGCTTCTAGATTGATACTGGGAATTCTAAGGTCAACAAAAATATTTGTTGTTCACTCAATCAGTATTCAACTCTATGAGACTCCATAGACTTGTCCATCAGGGTTTTTTGGCAAAGATACTGGAGTGGTTTACCATTTTCTTCTCCAGTGTATTCCCATTTTACAGATGAGGAAATAAGGAATTAAATGAGAGAGTTAGTAAGTATGTGAGGTTGGATTTGAATTGAGGTCTTCCTGATTCTAGGTCCCTGTGCTCTATATATTGCACCACCTAATAAAAGTCTAGCTTCCCCCAAATATTGAATTGTCTTCAAGAATAGCATACAGCATTGTCAATTATGGCCATGGAAAGAACACTAGACTTAGAGTTCCAGTCTTGACATTTACATAAATTTATTATGAGATTGTGTGTTAGTACTTGACCTTACTGGGTCTGTTTCTTCATAGGGAAGAGGACAGAATGTAGGACTTGTAGTCAGGAAGACATGAATTCAAATCCTGCCTTAGACTCTTCCTAACTACATGATCCTGGGCAAGTCACCTAACCTTTTTCAGCACCTTCCTCAAAGAATTTCTGAGGATCAAATTAGATAACATTTAAAAGTTTTTGCAAATTGTAAGGTATTATATAGAAATGTTAGCTGTTATTACCTGTAAAATGAGAGTATCAGATTAGATGGTATCTGAGGGTTCTTACATTCTGTGATTCTCCCTGGAATAGTTTATTGAGGGATATAGTGAGTTTGACAGGGAGGGAGAGAATAGTCCTATCTAGAATATGACTAAAGTAGTTGCTATTAGTCTCTTCTCACAAGCTCTCTCTGTCAATCATCCCACTTTTTGCTCCTCTCATCCCCAGCCCAGTTTCCAAGATGAGTGCAAATTCCGAGAAACCCTCCTGCCCAACAACTACAATGCCTATGAATCAGACCTGTACCGAGGGACCTACATAGCTCTGAGCAAGCATGGACGAATAAAGCGTGGCAATAAGGTATCCCCAGCCATGACTGTCACCCATTTCCTGCCCCGGATATGAAGAAACCAAGAAGAAGGCTCTTCTGGAGAGGACAACTTCTCTGTTTGAATTTTGCACACATGAATAGCATCTCTCTCCCACCCCCAGTCCCGTGGAAGTCCCCTGAATCGTGTTTTTAATGTTTCATGGATATGTATGTATGAGGAAATTGACCAGGAGATTTTGGCAGAATAACAACATTTGGTTGCCTGTTGCTGCTGATCCTACCCCAATTCATATGATTTTCCTGGTGCTTCCTAGAAATGTCACCCTCTAGATACAGGAGGAGTGTCCCCATCTGCCAGAATGGCAATGAAGCCTTTGCTGTGATCTTATACTGTAACAGAAGGCGTAGATATCTGCCATGGGATACAAGTACACACATGGGTGTGTGTGTTTGTGTGCGCATGTTTATGCATACTTATATGTCCTTATATGTACAGAACAGAGGCATTTCAAGGCATTGAGTTTCATTTCTCCTGGCTTCATGACTACAGGAATCTACCCACAAGTATGTCACTTGTCACATAGTCAGGATTGATGGATGCTCACTGATATGGCCTCTTCCCTCAACTCTCTACTCAGAGGCCAGTGACTTCACAGCAAGCAGGGAGCAGCTGTCCTGTGAGTCCATGGAGTACAAGGCAAGAGATTTCAGCTATGAACAGGAGGAATGGCGATTAGACACGCAAAGATTCTTGAATCTTAGGCACCGGAATGCATTGCCAAGGGGAGCTGGGGATATGTCCTTAAGAGTAAAAAAGGGAGAACAGCTGCCAAGAATGGTTGAAGCAGACCTGCCTGCAGGCAAAGGGCGAACTTGATGGTCCAAGGACATCCCTTTCACTGGGAATAAAGGCAGGAACAAAGCTTCCTGCCCACAATTCTTCTTTGTGCTGAAGCATATCATTTGAACATGAGATGGCAAGAAGCTTTATTTGGTAGCCTCCTTTGAAGGGAAAAGAAAGGGGGCTGAAAAATGTTAAACAGGCATCAGGATCCATGTGGCAGGTACTATACAGAAGCAACCATCTCTGGAGTCATTAGCCTGGAGCTGGCAGAGTG
The DNA here is from genome assembly GCA_028658325.1 of Potorous gilbertii. NCBI lineage: Eukaryota > Metazoa > Chordata > Mammalia > Diprotodontia > Potoroidae > Potorous > Potorous gilbertii. Next base: position 159,091,676 of record CM053770.1, read on the forward strand.
AACCTCTAGAGGTCCACTCTTTCCAAGGTCCAAGGGTTATGTTAATTCTATGAAAAATGAGCTGCTTACATCAGCCAAGTATTAGGTGAACCTTGTCTGCTAGATTCCATGACACCCCCTGCCTTTTGAAGTGGAGGTCCCCAAGTCAACTATAAATACTGACTCTGCCTTCAGATTCCTGCCCTGCTGGAACACTCCTAAATCTAAAACCAGATTGAGTCATGTCAAAGTAGAAAACATTCTCTGCATATGTGAACCAGAAAGTTATGGAATGACCTGACATCCCACCCTGCCACCATGTTCTTGCCCCCCACCCTCCCCACCACTGCAAGACAATCCCTCATCTGTTGCAAATACCTTCAACCTCAGCATACCTCTCTATTTGCAGATGAATTCATCTATAAATAGACCTGAACAGTGGGTATGTGGACCAAAAATGGCTCTACATGACCCAAAGGCAAGAAAACATTCTAGCTGTAGTCCTGTCTTTCAAATATCAAAGGCAGTCATGTCTCTGGCTTATTTGAAGGCAGAGATCTGGGTGAGGTGACCTCTAGAGGCATCTTCCAGATTATTGAGTCAGTGATGGTAGCATCTTTATTAGGGATCCCAAGATGTGACTTCAGAATCTGGGGTTAGAATTGTAGAACAGCAGCAGAATGCCAGATGGAAAGGTGGTGGATCATCTTAGTCAGGGAAAGAGGCAGAGTAGATAAGTCAGAGGATCATTTCCTCTCTTCTCATCTCTTCCCAAAAACTTGGCTTTAGTGGGAGGAAACTCCAGAGAATGCCCCAAGGGCCAAGGTTACTGCTATATCCTTTTGAATACAAATTGGATGACTCAAATCCTGACTGAGAGCTGCTTCAGATATCAACTTCCCTTTCCCAACCTAGGAGTGGATAGAAAATGAGGCCGTTGAAAAATGTCATCTATAGGTTGCAGTGGTTAGTTAGGTGTCTCTTCCCAGGTACAAGTTAGGTAGAAGTCAATTTAGACCCTACAGTCAACCTTTGATTACTTATGGCAATAATGTAATAAGTGAAATCTTCCAATAACCCAACCACCTTTTAATAGTCAAAAGCTCACATGTCCCCCAACTGATTGAATTTAGTAAAACAGACAGCTTGGATTTCATCCCCTCTTCTTTGCTCTGCCTTCTTTCTGGTGAAGGTGAAAATATGTCTTGTGATGACTAAGATTCTAATTCTAAATTAGAATTCTAAAGAAGAGAAGTGAGAAACTCATGTAATTCATAAATTGGAAGTCTCTAACTCTTTAGAATTGACTATATTGACTTCAAATCCTTGACTCCACCCTGACTTTCCAAGACAGATCATTGTAGAGGAATAAAAAGAAGTAATCCAGGTATGGATGAGGGGTACCTCCCTCCCTCATACCTATCTGTTCTTTATATGTATGTACTGTCCTAATTCAACCCTAGCCAATCCCACAGAACCCAAGGGTTTGTAGAAAGGGCTGACTCAGTCATGGGTAGGGGAAGCCAAGAACAACTTTCCCTCCCTACCCCAAAAGCCCAGCTACTTATGAGGAGCTAAGAATGATTTAGATCAGCCTTTTCCTAGGTTCTCAAGAAGTCTTCCAGACTCCTGGAAGCCAGGGTTGGTTGATAGGGTCTCTTCTACCCATGAGGACAGGAAGGAGGCATTATGAGCTCTCCAGGTTCACAAGGCCAATAGAAAGAACAAAACCATCTGGTTGCATGATCACAATTCAAGAATTGCCTAGAGGCTTTCTGCCATCATGAAGACCCCCTGTGGGAGTACCAAATCACTTTTAAAACATTATATCTCAGTCATGTTTCACACACACACACATATACACACACGCACACATATTCTCCCCATATCCCCCACTGTTCCCTTATCTTCTTACATGTTTTCTTTTGTAGAATCTCTCTTAAAAACTTTTTTAAAAATTGTAAACTCATTATCCCTCCTCATCTCCCATCCTTTGCAATCTATCTAGGATCATGATCTAAGAAAAAGATAATTTCTTCTTCTTTTTTCAGGTCATCATATTATCACATTAAGGAGGGGTGACTTGCTACTCTTGTCTCTAGAAGATCAGAGTATTAGGATAAATTTCCCCTCTAGGGTAATCCTCTCATGGTCTAGTACTACCTCCTTTTTATGACGGCCAACGACATTTGGCTGCAATGACTCGTGGGCCTCCACACCCATCTCTTCCCAAGATAATGCAGCAGTGTCTAAGTTCTGTCCCCTTTGTTTGTCTTGGACTTTAGTTTCAGCCATCCTTGCAAACTAACTTTCCAGGCAATGTTTCTGGCCTCTAAGACCTGTCCTCAGGTTACAAAGGTCTTTGCCCTTTTACACATGGACACAGGTGCTAGTTTTCATTCATCTTTCTATTTTCCTGGAAACTTCTGCTCTTCCCCTAGAACTCTGGGCACTGAGCTCCTGGGGAGATGGTTCCTATCCCATTATGTGATTTAGGATCATTTGATGGTCCTTCTTACCAAACCCAGTAGAAAAGTGGAGGAAAATGAGTGGGGGATAGGAAAAACTCAACAAATCATCCTGTCCTTCAGATACTTAAGTCATTCAGCAGTGTCCAGGTATACTGGTATATCTTTGTCATCTCCAAGAAGTGTTAATGCATCCTTGCCATCTGGGGGAGTCAAGGAAGAAAGAAGAGGGGTTAGGAGCTGCTTAACATACAGCAAGTATACAGTCCCAATATGCTATGTACGCCCCTCCAACCACTGTGAACCAGAGGTCAAATCAAGTGCAGCTATGTCTCGCCTATCACCTGGACATCCTAAACCAATTATTTGTACTCTGATAGGTCATTAATCTCCTTGTTATGGCCACTGCCTCCAATGGTATCCCAACCAACCCATCCTTTTCATTCTGTGAGTCTTAGTCCCTTCATGTATCCTTGATAGTGGATCTGCCCACCTCAAGCATAAGCCATGATTAGTAATGTATGACAGACTGCTCACCTCTACCATGCTTCTTACCTTTGCCCCTTTGGGTTACTAGTAATTGTGGTTCTTTGGAGATTATGGGGTGCCGTGATTTACAGCCACATTGCATGACTGGGAAAAATATTGGTGCTAAAAGATGTGCTTTTGTAGCGGCGAGCATCTTGACAATGCTGAGACATTTACCAAATGTGATTCTGCCCCTTTCTACTCCGATTCAATTCTGGGCCTTCCTCATTTGCCCACCTGCAGCACCTGTCTGAGATATACCTCATTGAACAATTGCATTTTTGGCGTTCCTTCTTGCACAAAGCTGGACAGTGTTGCATCCTGACATTGTTTTCTCTTCCTGTAAATTACGATATACCTCATATGGGGCCTTCGCAGTTCTAGAGGTTTGTACAACAGGTCAGAAAACAGGAGCTGATAATCAAATGTTAGTAAAAGATGTGATGCTTCTGTATTGTTTCAGATGTATGTGCTGTGCACAAACCGTTTCATGTACCAATGGGAAAAATGCGGTCTTTTTATACATTTCTCTAAGCTGTTTTGATTCCCAACTTCTCCTTCCCATCTCCATCCTGTATCTCTCCTCTGTCTCCTCATCTCTCCCCCCACCCCCCATTAAAACTAATGACAAATCTTTGGGTTGCAGTAGTATCTTTCCTTAAGAAACATGAGATTGTCTTACCACTATATCTCTAGAGGGCACCAGAATGATTTGCAGGTTGAGAGAATCAATCCATTCGCAGGGATTCATTGATTTTTTTTTAAGTTCTTGCCTTCATGGACCTTACATTCTATATAGATGGAGATAACATGCATAGAAAGGCATACAAAATAAATGTGATGTGCACAGGTGGAGGGCAGGGAAGGTGCAGGAGGGTTGCACTAACAGGAAAGTGTCAAGAAAGTCTTCATATAAGAAATGGTCCCAGGGCTAGGATTTGAAGAAAGTTGGGGATTCTAAAGGGCAGGTGAGAGGAAGGAAAGTATGTTAACTCTGGTGGCAACATGTGTAAAGGAGAAAGCCATTTTGGCTGGATCATAGACTATAGGAGTGGAAGTAATATATAATAAGTATAATATATATATATATATGTGTGTGTATGTATATATATTATATATGATATATATTACATAATATAAAAAAATGTAATAAATCAGGAAAGGTAGCTTGGAGTCACAGGGTAAAGAGTTTTAAATACCAAATAGAGGAGAGAGCAAGGTCCAGAAGTTTACCTAAAACCACATGAAAAAAGCATCATCTCTGCTTCTCTAAGACCACTCATCTTTCTGAATTCATTGAATAATTGACTTTACAATTCCCACACTTAGAATAGGATGGTGCCTGGAATACTATTCAAGGATCTTTGACTTCATCAATCATGATTCTTCCTCCACCAACACAGATAGCTACCTACTGTTTTGTGCCTTAGTGGGCAGCCAAGTGGTACAGTGAATACGGTGCTGGGACTAGAGCTGGAAAGATTCATTTTCCAAATCTAATCTCAGACACTTGTTTGCTTCAGTTTTCTCAACTGTGAAAGATGAGCTAGGGAAGGAAATGGAAACCACTCCAATATCTTTGCCACAGAAACCCCAAATGGGGCCATAAAGTGTCAGACACAGCTGAAAACAACTGAACAAGAAGAAAACAGTCCTCATGAGTTGTTGAGGGAAAAAAAATCACCTTGTGGTTAACTTTCTAGTAATGAGCCTGACTGAGTTTCTCTTGGATGATCCTCAGGTGACAGACACACAGTCACAACCTATGCTTGAAGTCATTCCGGCTTGGTACTTGACACACCCGGCCAGAGCTTATACCCTGCTTTCCTTTAAGACACAGTCACCTCCATACCCTGATGAGGCATGAAAGGAATGTCTTAGTGGAGTACCTGGCAAATGGAAGAAATATTTACTGAAGGAATGTTTCTGTCTTTCCAGCATCTACTTCCCAACCCCCCAAATCCTACACCTAAAGGATATAGGTGCAGTGGGAGAAATTTAGTAATTTTCTTAATTGAACAGGCCTGGGTTCGATAAACCCTCCGCTTCCTCCTATCCACTGAAATTAGCTTATTGTCATATTCTCAGCATAGCGCTGGTCCCTGCCTAATGACCATGTAATGTAGGAGAAAGAGCATAGGATAGAGAATACACAAAAATAAAGAAAATGATCAGAAACCATTCTACCTAACTGTATTTAAATAGATGTAAAATATCTAGATTTAAAAAAGCAGGAAATTGAGAATCTTAAACAACCTAAGCTCAGAAAGAGAAACTGAATAAGCCAAAGGGGCGGGGGGGGGGGTGCAGCTAGATGAGAAAGAGCCCAGACAAATTACAAGGGAATTGTACCAAACATTTAACAAACAATCAGTGCCTAAGATAAATACCATGTTCACAAAAACAGAGGACGAAGGTGCCTTACCAGATTCTGTCTGTAAGACAGATATACCTCATATCTGAACCAGGGAGAAATAAAAGAAAAAGAGAACTATAGACCACTATGACTAAATAATATTGGCACAGAATATCAAAATATGAACAAAGAAGCCACAGCAACTTTTTAAAAAGTTATTCACTGTGATCTGATTGGATTTATGATCGTAAGAATGCTTCAGCATCAGGAAATCTACGAATGTCACAAATTATATTAATAACAAAATAATAAAAAGCATATTAGGCAGCACTTTGTAATGGATGGAATATTGGCTTAGGAATCAGGAAGAACCATCTTCAAGCCCCATCTTTTACATATATTGGCTGTGTAATCCTGGGCAAGTAACTCAACCTCTCAGGATCCCAGACAACTTGGACTATAAGTAGCCGTGAAGATATTGACAATATTGGTAAAGGAAGTTCTGATTATCACAAAATTACAAGCTCAATCCAAAAAATAATATTAATGTCTATATAGATTCAGGAAAAGTCTTTGACAAAAGACAACTCTCCTTTATGCTATAAAAGCATAGGAATGAAAGGGTTTTTTTAATGTATGATTCAAAGTTTATACTTAAAACCAATTATCAGAATTAATTATCATGGACAATCGCTAGAAGATTTCCTAATAAAAGCAAGCTAAAGAACAGGTGACCATTGTTTCCACTATTATTAATACAGTGCTTACCATACTAATAAAAAGTTTTGAAGAGTAATTAACTGTGAGATGAGTGGTTAGCATAGACAGAAAGAAAACATTTTTTCGCAGACAATATTGTGATTTCCTTAAAGAAACAGATATTCAACAAAAATCATATAAAATATAACATGGAAAATAGCAAGAGAAAAATTCACAAACATCATGGACCTTTCCACACATCACTGACAAAACAAAAAGAGCTGGACAGAGGAATTTCATCCAAAACAGTTTTAAAATGCATAAAACACCTGGGAGCAAGCTTAACAAAACTCATGGAGATGTAGGTAAGTACAACAATGATGCAGTCGTTGTGGTGCAGTGGTCAGCATGCCAGGTCTGAGGTCAGGAAGACTCATTTTCCTGAGTTCAAATCTGGCCTCAGTCACTTACTAGCTGTGTGACTAGCAAGTCACTTAACCCTGTTTACCTCAGTTTCCTCATCTGTAAAATGAGCTGGAAAAGGAAATGGCAAACCACTTTAGTATCTTTGCCAAGAAAACTCTAAATAAGGTCACAAAGAGTCTGATGTGGCTAAACACACACACACACACACACACACACACACACACACACAAATGACTGAACAACACACTTTATAGAAATAAAGGACTTAATTGCAGACCCATTCACTATTTATGGCAAGAGGCCAATGTAATGTTTTATACAATTATGTCAATTTATATTTTCACTGTCCTGATACTATATGTACTTTATCAATTATGCTACCAAATGATAGAAAGCCTCCTCCTTCTCCTCCTCTTCTTCCTCTGTTCATGGGGAATCATACCCTTATATGTGGGTGCTCTGTCCGAAGGAATATACATTTTGCTCGCTTAAATCTCACAAGATATTGTGGGGTTTGGAAGCTAGATTTTTTCTTTTTTTCTGTAGTTTTCATTTATGATTTCTTGAAATATAGCTCTGAAAAACCAGACATTGATAAAGTCCATTGGGATTCAAATGAAGCTACTTGACTATGCCTTTAAACCCGAATCACTCTGGCTCTCACTGACTGGTCAATAATGTCCTTCATCTTCAAAGAGGACCAAAATGACATCACCATGATAAAGTAAAATTTCAGTGTATCTGCCTGTGACTGATCAGACCAATATGAGCTTGGAATGCTCTACCACAGGGTGGGCACAGATAGTCCGGGTGAATATTTGGGGTGGATTCCCCAAATTTGCACATTCTCTGTTTCCTTTGTGCTGTCTCAATTCTGCTTTGCTCAAAGAGCACAGCACCCATTCTGATGTGGGCACGCCATGCTGAGAGGTCCTGTGCCAATGTCTCCCATATTGCACAGTCAAATCCAAGGTTCTTGAGAGAGATCTTGAGAGTGTCCTTATATCACTTCTTCTGACCACCATGTGAATGCCTGTCCCAGGTGAGTTCTCCATAAAATAATCTTTTTTGGCAAGCGTACATTTTGCATTCGAACATCATGACCAGCCCATCAACGTTGCACTATCTGAAGCATAGTTTGAATATTTGGCAGTTCAACTCAAGTAAGGACTTCAGTGTCTGGTACCTTATCCTGCCCGGTGATCCTCAGAATCTTCCTAAAACAGTTCAAATGGAAGTGATTCAGTTTCCTGGCATGGTGCTGGTAGATTGTCCATGTTTCACAAGTATATAACAATAAGCACAACAGCTCTGTAGACCTTCAATTTGGCAGTCAGTCTAATACCTCTTCTCCCAAACTTTTCTTCAGAGCTTTCCAAACACTGATCTAGATCTGGCGATCTAGATCAACCTCATTGTCAATGAGTACATCCTTGGAAAGTACACTACCAAGGTAAATGAACTTACCCACAGGGTTCAAAACTTCTCCATTTGTTGTAACTGATGATTCCCATATGGATGGTGTGTTGTGGCTGATGGAGCACTGTGTGTTTTCTTGGTGTTAATTATTAGGCCAAAATTAGCACAGGCAACAGAGAATTGATTCATATTTTGTTGCATCTCAGCTTCAGAAGCTACATTCAGTTCATAATCATCTGCAAACAGAAAAACATGCACCAATACTCCCTCCACTTTGGTCTTGGCTTGGAGCCTTTTCAAATTGAATAACTTACCATCAGTATGGTAGTTGACCTTGATGCCATCTTCATCTTCATTGAAATTGACAACATGGCTGAAAACATCATGTTAAAAAGCATGGGAGCAAGCACAAAGCCCTGTTTCACTCCACTAATGACTGGGAAGGCACAAGAGCATTGTCCATTATCCAGAACCTGGGCAAACAGGCCATCATGAAACTGACATACAATATTGATGAACTTCTCCAGGCAAAGCAATAGAGAAGATTACTTCAACTCCTTAGGACTATCCCTAGAATCCTCAGGGAGCAATACATCTAGCCTGGCTATAGGAAAATAAGAATAGAGCTGGGCCAGAACCATGGGACTGTAAAAACATGGACTCTACTCCCATAACTCCTGGTTGCCCACTCTCCTGAGCTTTTGAACCTTCCAAGGCCACTGGTCAGGAAGAAGTTACATCAAGGTGCAAGTCATCCAACATTTTTTAAAATGACCTCATTAAAAAAAATCTTGACATTTGCCCTTCTTTAGTCTTGTGTTTTCTGTGATCTTCCAGATATCATTGTTAGTGGCTCAGGAATCACATCTACCAATTCCTACAGACTCTGTGACCTGAATTCATCAAGGGCTGCTAGTAAACATCCTTCAAAGTAAATATCCTTTTGTGAAAGCTACTTGATGTTAATTGGTTAAATGGATCTGGGGATGCTGGGTGCTAGCAGCTAACTCTGGGGAGATCACACCAGGAGGGACTGGAGCTCATAGCCTTAGAGAAGTGTTCTCTATCTCCTTAATTATCTCAGGTATCATTTTTGTTCTTCCATTTCCATTCTCCTTTGTGCGATTTAAGAATTGAGCAGTTCTGCCTTCTCTAAGTTGTTAGTTAACATTATCCCATCCACTCCCAGCAAGGAACTTATCATTCTTTGACCCTCTTTTTTTCCTCCAAATATGGCCAAAACACTTTTTTGTTGTCCCCGGATTCCCATCACCAGCTTCAGCTCATGTTAAGTTTTAGCGTTTCATACAGTTTTTATAGGACCATGCTTTATATCCATCCTTTGTTACTGGACTTGCTTCCATCTTCTATACATTTCTTTTAAAAATTTAAGTTGGTTGTTGAGTTCCTTGTGCATCCCCATTCATCTTTTCTGATAAATCCCATTTTCCTCCTCATTGGAATTGTTTCTTTTTGTGGTTTTAGAATATCATTCTTGAGCAGCTCCTATAACTCCTGGGTTGAATTTACTTAAAGCCTTTTACTCTATCTTTACCTATCAGTCCTCTTAGCCTTTTAAAATGTGCTTTTCCCACAGCTAGGATACATTTCAAACCATATCCATTTCCTCTTCTCTATCACCAACTCTAGGACTGAATGGTTACTTCACTCCAGGGTTTCCATCATTTCTACCCCAGCATCCAGTTTCTTCCTGTTAGTAAACATCTCATCCATAATAGAATTTCCCCTTGTTGGTCCCGCCACTAGAAATTATCACTAAGGTAAGTCAATGAACTATTAGCTGATCTGCTTTTGGAAGAGCTCCAGCAGACATCAGGATTAACTGAAGTCCCAATTACCCTCTGCCTCTGTGACAGGTTTGTGATGTTTCTCAAGCTCTTCATCTGTTTCTTTCTGTTTGGGTGTTCTTTAGTGACAAAATCACTTCTGATATTCCCTCCTTTGACCTTCAGCCAAATATCCTCCATCTTGCATTTCCACTTTTGTTCTTGAATTTCTTCTCACAACGATACTTTGTTAATGTGTAAAGTTCCCCTCTCTCCTCTTTTTTTTACCTATTCTATTTGTTTTGAATAAGGTATACTCATCAAATGCCCCACTCCAGTCATGAGTTTCATTTTGCCAAGTTTCAGTGATACATATGAGGTCAAATTTGCTGTCTTGCGTTAGGACCATTAGTTCTTCTTGGTTATCACCCAAACCTGGGGCATGTGTATACAGGCACTTGGTGCAATGGATGTTACTATTGACCCCTTCCTTGAGTTATCTTCTGTGAATTTCTGGGTGTCTCAGCTATCTATTCTTCTTTGTGGCTATTCTCTATAGTATCTAGCTTTGTTGACATACCTTGCCTCACCCCCACCCCTAATCCTTTTTAGTTTTAAGCCTTTTTTTATTAGGTTTGGAAGTCATTTAGCAAACATATTTTTTTTACCTCACTTAGGTGGACTCCATGTTTGGCCAGGAAGTGTTTGAATGACATCACAAATGTCATTCAGTTAGAGACCTTGACTTCTTCCATTTGGACTCCGCATAGGGTCTCCTTCATGACAGTGGTGAAAGTCTTGGTTGAGTATATGTCTCCTCATTTTCTATTTTAATGAATATCATTAATAAATGAATCATTATATCAATTAATCAATAAGCACTGATTAAGTATCTACTGTGTTTCCAGCATTGTCCCAGACCTTAGATATACAAAGATAAAAGTGAAACAGATCCTGCCCTCCATCATCAATGAGATATCACATAGCCATTGTTACGTACAAAATGCATAAAAAATAACGAAAATAATTTTGATTAAGACACACTAGTGGGTGGGAAAGTCAGGAAGCGTTTTAATTGCGACTGAAAGGAAATTGTTTATTCTGAGCAAAAATATTCCAGGCATGAATACAGAGAAAAATAGAACCATAGATTTAGAACTGGAAGGAAACTTGGACGCCATCAAATCCAAACCTCATTTTACAGACAGGAAAACAGAGTCCCAGGAAGGTTAAATGACTTACCCAGAGTCATACAGCTAATGGGTATCTATGGCAGGATTTGAATCCAGGACTGCCTGACTTCAACCTGAGCACACTATCCACTGCACCACCTACCTGGGAGGTAGTATGTTTTCTGTGAGGGCAGATGGAAATCCAGTTTAACCAGACACATGAGAAAAATAACTCCAGTTCCTTTCTTTGCCTCCCCGTAAGACACCTGGGTATTATCCTTCCTGTAGCTACAATGTTCTTTTGTCTTCTTATCTCATTTACGGAAAGAATGGCAATATTGATATGATTCAGTTTCTTTTGGTAGCACACTAACTTATTGGCTATTAAATAAGGAGCCCATTTAAAGAACTAACATAAGCCCAAAAAGGAAATTTAGCAGAAGCATGCCCAGGTCCTTTTGTCATGAGACAATTTACAATGCAAATTATATCCTACCAAAGTGTTTTTCTTTAAGGAGAGACTTGACCATGTCATTTCCCTACTGAGTAAACTCCAGTGAGAAAAATGGAAAATGACAAATGCTGGAGGGGTTAAAAAACACCCACATTTATGTACTCACTGGTGGTGAAGTTGTGAATTGGTCTAGCCATTACAGAGATCAATTTGGATCTATATATGTCCCTAAAGTTGACTGGGTAATACCTCTACTAAGCCTATACCCAAAAAGATAATAGAGAAAGTACTCATATATATGAAAATATTTATAGCAGCTCCTTTTATGGGGGTAAAAACCTGGAAATTAAAGGGTACTCATAAGTTGAAGAACGCCTGAACAAATTATGCTATGCTAATGCGGTGAAAAATTATTTTGACATAAGAAACATCAAAAGGGATAGTTTTGGGAAGATGTATGACATGATACATATCGAGGTGAATAAAACAAAGAAAATAATTTATACAATGACAATATTGTGAGAAAAAAACTTCAAAAGACTTAAGAACTCTGATCAATGCAATGACCAACTGGTATAACATAGCCCTGATGGTGAAGGATGTTACTCATCTTCCAATAAAGAAATGACAGACTCAAGACACTGAATGAAACATGCATTTGTTTTGGACATGATTAGTATAGGAATTGTTTTACTTGATGATGTATATCGTTATAAGACTCCCCCCTTCCACTTTTTAAATAGGATTAGAGAAAATGGGCAGGAAATCAAAGAAATAATATTTCATTGAAAAATAATTCTGTGACTTTCTCTTGCTTCTAGGACAAAATATAAACTCTGTTGATTGGCTTTTAAAGTCCTTCACAGCTTGACCCCCAACCTACCTCCCTGTTTCATTAGGGAGTTAACACACTGGATAGAGCATTGAGTGTGGAGGCAGGAATATCTGAGTTCAAATGTGACCGTAGGCACTTTTTGGCAATGTGACTTTGGGCAAGTCACTTACCCTCTGCCTCAATTTTCTCAGTTGTAAAATGGGGATAAAATGAGGTATCACCTACTTCACAAGGTTATCATGAGAATCAAATGAGATAGTATTTGTAAAGTACCTGACCCAAAGTAGGTACTTAATAAATGCTTCCTTGTTTCTTTCCTTCCTTCCCTCTCAATGGTACAGCCAATTTTGCTTCTTTTCACAAAGAACTCTGCCTTTACACTGCCTATATCCTTTGCCTGAAATGTATTCTCTCCTTGCCCCCCTGACTGGCTTTGTCCTTTAAGACATGGGTATCTTGTACACAAAACTACTTCAGTTGCCGGTACCCTCCTTTTCTTGCATTTAACTACCTTGCATTTTTTTGTGTGTTTATTCTGCACATATTTTATTTTTTAAATACTTATGAAATGTATGTCATCTCTCACAATAGAAAATAAGATTCTTGAGAGCAAGGATTATTTAATTTTTATCTCAGTAACTGAATTGTCTAGGATAGTGACCAGCACATAGTAAGTGTCAAAAGTAGACAAACACGTCCTTGACTTTTCTTAGGATAATTTCACCCTTCAAAAAATAGAGGAACCAAAAGGGAGGAATTCAATTTTTGCATCTGATTTTTACTAACAAGAAGAAACTGGTTACTGGGATGGAAATGATGGGAACCCTGGGGAGAAGGGACCACTCCATCTGAGAATTTGTGGTTCTTTCCAGTTCTAAGCCAGGTATCCTATTTTCTTCTCTTAATGTTCTACCAGAACATTTCCTATTTTAACTGACTAGAAATGCATGAGGCAGTTTGGGAAAAAAACAATCTAGATACAGATAATATTTTGGAACTGAATTCCATACTGTGCATATGGTAGACTATTAAAAATATTAATTGGATGAATAGGAAGGAAAAAATAGAACTGCTATATCCGACGTTAGAGCAGGAAAGAGATCTCAGAAGAATAGAGGCCTGTCTTTTTATAGATGAGGAAACTGAGGGCCAGAAAATGAAGTGATTTGGCCAAAGTTAAGTTGGCAGTTGAACAACAGAGCCTAGGACTCTGACTCCAGACAGATCCACTGTTCTGTGCTCTTTACTGTACTCACTGTGTCCACTGGGTTAGGGGTTACAGACAAAAAGGCAGCAGTGGCTTCCCAGGCATGAGGGCCATCATCCTTCATTTGGTCTCTACCCTGGTGCAGGGATCTGGCCAAGTCCCTGGCCCATTGTGCCTTCACTTCCTCATTGCCAATTTACAGGAGTTTTGAGAAATAGCAAAGGAAATGGCGTAGAGAAATCCTGGGCAGCTGATGAGGTGTTGGCAAACAGACAACTGTCTCTGGCTAGCCAACAAGATAAACATCAGGCCAAAAACATGATTCCTGTCACCTTTAGTCTCCTATATACAACGATTTATTGTAAGCATGACTCTTCCAGCCAACAGTTCTAGGAATCAGAGAACCCCTGAATTCTAAGGCTGGGAGGAATCTTTAGAAGTCAACAATTCTATTACCTTACCTTGAGATGGGATGGACTTTAGTCTTAGAACAATTATTTTTTTTGTCTTAATAAAATAATAAAGGTTTTATTTGCTACATATAACTTCATTTGTATTAACATGTATTATAAATTTTTTAAATGTAACAAATGACTGTTTTTTTCAACCAAAAGTACTCTTTTACATTTTGGCAGTGTTTATTAAATAAGAGTATTGGTGGATGGCGTTCTAGTCAGTAACTACATGTGTGTAGATAGATAGATAGATATAGATGTGTATACACACACATTAAAAGTACTGTCATTTGAGAAGTCAATATCTGACTCAATATTAGGTCAAATTAAAATAATCAGGATTCTATCCTATAGAAATTATGCAGGCTTAAATCTTCCTGGGCATATTAAATTTTGGTCAAGCCAAAGTATGAATTTTTAGTGCACTATGTAAACCTTGAGACAACTTTCATGGATATAAAATGAACTAAGAACTTTAAAGACATGGTCACACTGTCAAAAATGAAGTTGACACAAAGAGCCCAGATGCCCAGGCAGAATGCAAAACAGAAGGAAGTTCACTTTGATTCCTTTAATGTAGCCTAATTTGACAGACAGGATATATTTATCCCAGTGAAGATTCTTATACTGAATAGTCTATACAGAAGTGACTAATTTAATTAACACATATACTGCTATGAAAATCTCTAAATGAAGCAGTTTGAGCAAATATTTAGCAGAAAAAAATCATAGAAATTAACAGTGATGAGAACATCTGTTAATGTTGTGTTTATTAGTAAAAAGCTGTCATTCAAATGTCTCATTTCCTCCTTCCAAATCTTTCAAGCTGAGAACTTCCAAAGAACTTTTCCTTTTGTCTCTGTATTAGTTCATCAGTTTCTCTAAAGCCGACAGGGTGAGTTATATACACAGTTTCTAACTGGTCACCAAAATTTTCACTTTCTACCACCTTGATCAACTATTTGACAGAAGTTTTCTTTTTAATTTTTTCCTCTCTCTCACAGATAGGATGGATGGAAATCTCATATGTGACCACCCACTCTTCATATCTTCCTTCAACTATCTTATTACTTCCAAGGCCTGGTGTTTTGTACTCTTGTCGGATTAGACAGAATAGTGAATGTCCTTCATCTCTCTTTAAGTGAGGATGACAGCAGTGAGGTTCCTTTGTTTCAAGATTTACACACTTATCTGCTACAAATATTGGACTATCCAGTATCTGCTCCAGTGATGTCTGATACATGCTTCTCCTTTGGTTAAAATCTGCTTAGCAGATTTCAGTCTGGTCATTGGTTCCAAAAGCACTGATAAAATCTTCCATTTTAGCAACATGGCCTTTAGAAACGTTTGCAAACACAGAGTAGGTCTATAAAATTTCATTCAAGGTCTTTTTCCACACTGCTGTTCCAGCCCAAGACCTTATTCTTGTAGTGAGGATCTCAAAAGTCTTCCTCTGAATACTTCATGCACACTAATGCCAGTGGGTTTGAAAAACAAGTTTTTGAGGCAAATATAGTTGATGAGTGTGAAAATAGACACAGTGGTGACTGAGCCCTGCCCCGGGGGAGTGGGGAGACCACTAAAGGCCACAGACCCTCCAATAAGGCTGTGTGGATCCTTCCTGGGAGGGCCTGAAGCCAAAGCCGCTACTGTTCCCCCGACTACCTCCACTAGGTGTTCTTAATGCTCCCCTTAGACCAATTCTTAAAAGGTTTTTGGGACATATCTCTCTATGTTGCCGCTGGTGGCCTGTTTCTTTTTACGACAGCAGTTTTAAAATTATGTATAATTTTCTTTTATTCCTGAATAAGAATTCAGGAAAAATATGCAATGAAACATACGTATATAAATAACTGAGCAGAACCAGGTAAACAATACACTTTTATATGATGGCTACAATTATCACGTAGAAACAATAATAAATTACGTTTCTTTTGAAACGTAAGTCCATTTCAATTCAATTCACTTTAATTCATAGAAGCATAAACTGTTACCACCTGGAAGGGTCCTCATCCAGTGCAACTCCCTCATCATTCCACAGAGGAAAAACTAAAGCCCTGCAAATTTCAGTTCATTTCAATTCTGGATGGTAGAGCAGAAAAAACATTAGATTTGAAAAGAGAAGACTTCTGTTTTAGTCTGAGTTCTACAATTTACTATGTGGCCTAGGGTACCTTGGTTTTCTTTCCTGGGTCTTACTTTCATCTTCTATAAAATAGGATTGACATTGTGAAAAAACAATGTGGAATTTTGTGCAAAAAAAAAAGAAGTTTTTATGAGAGCAAATAAGTGGTGATTAGGTAGATATTCCCCAGGGGATGGCTAAGTAGACTGTAGCATGTAAATAAGAATTCAGGAAAAGTATGCAATGAAACATACGTATATAAATAACTGAGCAGAACCAGGTAAACAATACACTTTTATATGATGGCTACAATAATCACGTAGAAACAATAATAAAACAAAACTCAGTGCTGTACTGATGATGAGCAATCTTGTCCTTGGAGAAGTTGAGAAATACTCAATTCTCCTCTCATGGCAAGAAAAGAGAGGGGACGGTAAGCCTAGGATGCTGTATTTGTTTCCAATATAGATGACATCGGTTGGTTTTGCTGATTTTTTAAGAGTTCT
The DNA here is from genome assembly GCA_028658325.1 of Potorous gilbertii. Classification (NCBI taxonomy): domain Eukaryota; kingdom Metazoa; phylum Chordata; class Mammalia; order Diprotodontia; family Potoroidae; genus Potorous; species Potorous gilbertii. Next base: position 159,108,092 of record CM053770.1, read on the forward strand.
GTACAAGGGAAGACTTACTACGGAGGAAAGGGTAGTAAAATATGTTCAGAAATGAAATGTGATTAAAAAAAAGGTTTAAAGAGATGAATATGATGAAAAACCAAAAAGCATCAATCAATTCTGAAAAGGGATGGGGGGAGGAGAATTGGACTAGATGAAGTCTAGTCTTCCAAGATTCTAACTGAATTCAGTCCAAGGCATTGAATGCTTTTGCCAGAGGCAGGATGGGAAAGTGGGCAAGTCATTTAGCTTTTAACCTTCATTATTTGTCTGGAAAAAAAGGTTGAGTTATACTGAATGACCTCTAAGGTCTTTTGTAGATCTAAATCTATGATCTGCCCTAATGAAGCTTATAATCTATTTAAGGCAGAGAAGGGTAACACCTCTGAAAGAAGTAGACAATAACACATTAATCTGAACAAGCATAGGACAGTGAAAAGCAGAAAGTGACCGGAAAGAACTTCAGAGGTCTTCTAGCCCAGAAGTGAGGAACCTGTGGCCTTGAGGCTGCATTTGTTCTGTGAAGTTTGGATTCAGTCAAAGGGCTGTGTTTGAGGACCTAGAGGGCCACACGTGACCTTGAGACTACAGATTCTCCACTGCTGTTCTAGTCCAATCCACTCATTTTTCAAATAAGGAAACTGAGACCAAGAGAAATTAAATGATATGTCTAAGGTCATGCAAGTAGTAACCACACTAGAACTAGGTTCTTAGTTTTCTGACACCAGTCAGTCAATAAACACTTATTCATCAATTGAGGAATTGCTGAACAAGTTGTGATATATGAAAAAAATGGAATACTAATATTGTTCCTGGAGAGTTTCAGAAAAACTGGAAAGACTTGCATGAACTGATGGTGAGTGAAATGAGCAGAACCAGGAGAACATTATACATAGTGACTGCAACATTGGGGGATGACCGACTTTGTTAGACTTAGCTTTTCTCAGCAATGCAATGATCTAACAGTTCCAAAAGGCTCATAATGGAAAATGCTATCCACATCCAGAGAAAGTGCTACAGAGTCTGAATGCAGATGGAAACAGACTATTTTCTCTTTTCTTTTCTTTCTCATGGTTCTCCCCTTTGGTTCTGATTCTTCTTTCACAACATGACTAATGTGAAAATATGTTTAATATGATTGTACATGTATAGCCTATATCCGATTGCATGCCTTCTTGGGGAGGGGGAGGAGATCATTGAACACAGAACTCAAAATCTTATAAAAGTGAATGTTGAAAACTAATAATAAATAATTTTTTACAAAAAGGAATAATAGAACAGTAAAAAAAAAATAAATACTATTTAAGTGTCTACTATGTGCTAGGCACTGGGCTAAGCACAGGAGATACAAGGAAAAGAAAATGATAGCCCCTTCCCTCAAAGCGTCCTAATCTAATTTTTCTACTATTTTTTCCAACCTGTTTCCCAGTTGAGTTTCAAGGTGAGAAAACTCATCATTAGAAATATTAATACCAATAATATTTATAAAAAGTTCACTAAGCATTTTCCTCACACCCCCTGCCCTTGGAAGTCTATAACTCAACCTTTTTTCCAAACAAATAAAGAAGGTTCAAAGAAGTTAAGTGACTTACATGTGATCACACAGATAATTGGAAACTTAACTTCTTTATTTTCCTCTGTAGTGATATAACCACTGTCTTGTTATGAGCAGCCATCACTTAGATTTCTTGGTCTGCCATTTAAGCCCCTGTGAGCTCATGTCAGTGACTCTGCTATATTAATGTGCCATCCTTCCTTTGGGCAGCATCAAATGAAGATTACATAGGTCATGCCAGACTATCCTCATTTATTTTTTTTTCCTCTAGATTTCCTTGTTTCATATATCAGAGGAATGCTATAGTTATATAAGAGTTTTGGTTTCATTGATTTATAATTATACAATTTCCTAGATTTTTAGCAAAACATTTGACAGTTTGTTATTTTTGTGGACAAAATGGGAGCTATATTGACTAGACAATCAGTTGAATAACTGGGTTCAAAGAGTAGTCATTAAAGGTTCATTAACAACTTAGATAAAGTATCTATTGGAGTATCCCAGGGATCTGTCCTTGGTCCTATATTAGTTAACATTTTTGTCAAGGACCTGGATGAAGACATAAGTGGTGTGTGATCAAATTTGCTCATGGCACAAAGCAAGGATATGTAGCTAACATGTGGCATGACAGAGGAAGGACTCAAAAAAGATCTTGACAGACTATAACAGGAGGCTGAATAAATATTAGGATGAGTCCTGAAAAAAAGAGATGATAATCCTGCTGTAATTGGAAAACAACACCTGAAATACTGGATTTAATTTTCAATAAGGACATTGCTAAGCTTGAAAACGTCTTGAGGAAGGTGACAACAGGATGACAGGACCTCCAAATCATGCTTTATGAGAATAAATTAAAGGAAATGAGGATGTTTAGTCTAGATGAACTAGGGGATATAAAGGTCTGTCATGCTGAAAGATGAATTAAACTTCTTTTTCTTCATTCTAGAGGACAGAACTTAGAGTAATGAAAGTTGCAGAGAAGCAGATTTAGTCTCCAGATAAAGAAAAGTTTCCTAACAATTAAAACTATTCAATAGTAAAATGCATCAGGAGATAGTGGGCTCCCCTTTTCTGGTGGGCTTTAAGAGGATGCTGGATGGTGACTTGTTAAAGATGCTATAAAAAGTATAGCTCCTATTCAGGACTGAAAGACTTTTGTATTTCTTTCTAACTCAGAGTCAGTGATTTTGACTTCTCTGCCCGACTCTGTGGACATTCTATGATGTAGATCACAAGTTCCTTGAGAATAGAGGCTGCAGCTAAATCCATAGTTTTTAGTAAGGCAATATGCATTTTGTGGACTCTCAGTGCATGATCAGCTTCAGGATGGCATTGTCATGTGGTAGAAAGAACACAGCTCTATTGCTGTTGACAATTTCCCATCCTGTAAAGAGCCCAACTGAAGTATCATCTCCTACATAAAACCTTCCCACATCTTCCTGGTTAGTAAGGACCTCCCACAAACCTAATGCAACATTTTCTTTTTCACTTCTTAGTTGCTCTTATCATATAATGTTGTACAGTATCATTATCTGTGTTTGTATTTTAGTTCACTTCTTGACTGAAAATGTCGTGATGGGAATAAACTGTCTTCTATAAATTTTGAATCAACTCTAGGTCCAAGCTCTCTGCATATTTAACAATAAATATATGAAATACATTTTTTAGCTAAATTGATTGGAAAAAAAATGGATGAATGAATGAATGACTTTCTATCAGGAGACTTGGGTTCTGGTTACAGTTTTGCCACTTAGTTGCTGTGGGACCTAGATGAAGTTACTTGACCTCAATTTCCTCATATGTAAAATGAAAAATTTGGACCTGGTGATCTCTAAGATCCTATATGGCTCTAAAACTTTGTGAAGAGCTAGGAAAAAGTGCATTATTATGCACAAAAACACTCAATAAATTATTTGTTAAGTGAATATTTTTTATTTCTTTTTCATCTTTCCTTTAAGGCAAAAATAAAAATAGGCACGCCATTTAATACATTTTTTCAGTTCTTTTGTTACTCAGATTCACAGCCTACCCTGGATGGCACACAAAAGGGCTAACTAAGTGACTGTAACTATAATAATTTGACTTCTAAACTTAAGATACCTAGTCCTTGCACCTAAATAAGTTAGGACCATTTAATTCCATTCCCTTTTCCCTGTCTCAGAGTACATACCATATTTTTAGATCTGGGAACATTTGTACCCATTTACAGTTTCCATTCTGAATCCCAATAACTGCCTTGAAATTTCAGAAATCTAAGGAAAGTATTGGGAATACTGAAGAGGGGGTAGGAGGCAAGCTGTAGCATTGCTATTATTAAGTAGAAGACCAAAGAGATCTTTGACTGCTTGAAACAGAGAGCCACCCATCCATGCCTTTTCATCCCATGGAATACCTGCCCATCCTTAGCTTCCTGGATATTCTCTATAGAAGATCTGTGCAACATGCCAGAGGCCATTGCCTAGGTCATTCAATATTTCATGTTACCAGTGTAACATTCAGGCTAATTCACTTTATCCCTTACATTTGCTTTATGACAGACCCTTTTTTTTTTCCATTCATGAGTTCTCTGGATGATACATTTCCTGCAAATCCAATATTAGTCAACAGTGTGATGTAGCAGTCAAAAATGATGGCACAATATTAAGTTGCAAAGAAAAGGGCACTAAACATCCAATACTAGTTGGAGAGAGACCCATTCAATTCTGCCCTGGAAAGACTACTTCTGGAGAAGTGTAGTAGTGTAGTCCTGGGCAACATATTGTTTTTTAAAATTTTATTTATTTCATTAAATATTTCCCAATTACATATAAAAATTTTTAACATTCATTAAAAAAAAATTGACTTCCAAATTCTCTTTTTTCCTTCCTGCCCCTTCCTCATCCCTTGAGAAGCAAACAATATATCAATCATACATGTGAATTTATACAAAATTCAATTCAATATGAACTATATTACAAAAGAAAACACATACATAAAACAAGAAAAATAAAGAAAGTTTTAAAAAGTATTCTTCAATCTGCTCTTAGAGTCTATCAGTCCTCTCTCTGGTGGTGGATAGTATTTTTCATCATGGGTCCTTTGGAATTCTCTTGGATCATTGTCTCGATCAGAGTAGCCAAATCTTTCACAGTTGATCATCCTGAAAATATTGCTGTCTTACTGTGTACAATGTTCTCTTGGTTCTACTCACTTCACTTTGCATCAGTTCATATGTTTTCCCAGGTTTTTCTGCAACCATCCTGCTCATCATTTCTTCCAGAATACTAGTACTCCAATACAATCATATACCACGACTTTTTCAGCTGTTCCTCAATTAATGAGCATTCTTTCAATTTCAAGCGCTGCACATTAGTAAGAAAGGACTTAGATGAGCTAGACAGAGTCTAGAACAGGGTGAATGAGGTGGTGAAAGGCCTTGAGTTCATGTCATAATAAAATCAATCAAAGAAATTGGGGATGTCCAGTCAGAAGCAGAGAAAAACTAGAAAAGAAACACAAACTATCTTCAAATGTTTAAAAGGTTTTCATGTGGAAGAGAGTTTAGACTTTGGTTCAAGTGGAAGATAGTTTAGACTTTGGGGCTTTGTGTCTAAATAACAGTAAAAGAAGCAACAGCTAGAAGTCACAGAGGCAGAAATAGGCTTGATATAAGAAAAATCTTCCTAACAAAAGTGCAGTAGGTGGCTTAGAAGAGATAGTGAGTTGTCTTTCACTAGAGATCTTCAGTTGAAAGCTGGATGACCACTTGTGGATAGTAATAGTAAGGACAACAGTGATGAAGATGGTGATGATATAATGAAAGGGAAAATTTGTTCAGGTGTAGATTGTACTAGATGCCTCCTAGGTCTTCTCTGATGCTGAGATTCCATGACATCTTAAATAAAGATTCTTTTTGTTTAATTCATGACTGGTAATAAGCTATAGTCCAATGATATCCCTTCTGCATGTGGGTTAACCACAATTTGTATTCTTTCGATATTGTGGCATTTTATGAATAGCAATCATATAGCATTACTGAAAAAATATTGGTGTTTAGAAGGTGAATTTTTTTCTAACTCCCTTGCAATCATTGAAGGTGCTACACTATTAGACAGATGCATTCATCCTGTCTAGATCAAGTCTAGGTCAAACTCACTGTCTATCTTCATTACCTCTCCAAGATATATGTATAGATTTTTGGCCTCAAGTTTCCTGACCAACTGATCATCATTGTCTGTAAAACTACATACATTTGGTTTTCCTGAGTCATTTCTTCTCAGTAGCCCTGTTTCTCAAAGTATCCATAATACCCTGGAACTTATTGCAGTGATCATGGTACCACCTGTGAAAAATCTGGACAACTTTACTATCTATAGAGAATCTTCTCTTTGGACTCATGAAGGATTTCTTCCATGAATGGCAAGTACTTTTAATGAAAACATGTGTCATTCTTTTTCAAAGGCAAAGTCAAGACTGTAAAAGAAGCAGTAAAGATGAGCTTCCCTTTATAAACTCCCTTAGATCTATAAAATGCATCAGACCAAATCTTGCTGGAGAAATCCAGAAAAAATCACAGTGAGTCATTTGTCCAGCCCAGGTCGGCATAGAGAGACAGATAGGGAAGTGGCCATTCCTGAGTAGGGAAGTCCTAGGTGGTAACAAGAGAGGAGCACATTCAGAAGCCAAATAACAGTCATGTGGCTTGCTCCCCAGGATTTTGATATCAGCATCTAGCCCAGCCTATGGAAGAGTAACCAGTACAGGAGCCATAGACCAAAGGGTCTGTCACTTTGAACAATTTCATCACTTTGAAGCAAAAGAGCTTCCTACCTGGCTGATAGAGGCTGAGTGCAGAAGCAGTCTACTCTTACACAGACCAAAACCCAGGTCAGGAACTTTCAGAGTTTAGATAAGAGGAGCAGCCATCAGATATTGCCCAGGATTGTACCACTTTGGAAACACTGAAAACTTGTAGGTCTGCAGCCTGTTCCTGGGATCTTGGACTAACAAAACACTAAATAATGCAGGAAAACAGCAACAGAGGATCAGTCCTGACCTCCCTCCTCCCCAGGAAGTATGGCAGAGCACAGTCCAAACATCAATTCCAAAGTTAGGATATAGCCTAGAAAAATGAGCAAACAAAAAAAGAACCCCACCATAAGGAAGCTTAAGACACAAACCCAGAAGAAGAGGATAACTAAGAAATATCTGCCAGCAAAGCCTCAGAGAAAAACACAGTTTGGGTAAAAATTCACCTAGAATTCTTGGAAGAAATGAAGCATGAGGTTTTTTCTTGTTTTTTTTTAAAGCATTATAGAATGAAAATGAGAGCATTTGAGTAAAATAAGGGGGAAAGAAATGATAAATATGGAAGAAGTTGTAAAAGGATTTAAAAGTGTGACACAAGAAGTACAAAACCTTGCCCAAGCCACAAACTCCTTGAAAATTTAAATGGACCAAATAGCAGCCAATGACTCCATGAGACAACAAGAAATATTAAAACAAAGTCCAAAGACAGGAAAAATAGAAGAAAATCTAAGGTATCTCATAGGAAAAGCAACTGACTGAGAAAACAGATCAATAAGGAAAAAATTTAAGAATCATTGAACCATCTGAAAATCAAAGAAGAGCCTGGACATTGTATTTCAAAACATCATTAAAGAAAACTATCCTATCTCCTAAAATGAGAGAGAAAAGTAGAAATACAATCTGTTACCTCCTGAAAGAAATTCTCAAATGAACACTCTGAGGAGTATCATAGCTAAAATTCAGAGTTTCTAAGTCAAAGTAGAAACACAACAAAGAGCCAGAAAAAAAAGAATTCATATACGGAGGAGCCATAGTTAGTATCCTACATAATTTAGCAGCCTCCACTATAATGGAGTAGAGACTTTGGAATACAGTATTCCAGCAGGCAAAGGATATTGGCTTACAGACAAGAATAACTTTCCCAGCAAAACTCAGTATAAAGTTACAGGAGGAAAAAATAGGCCTTCAATGAAATGGAGAACTTCCAAACATACTTGATGAAAAGATCAGAGCTGCATAGGAAATTTGAAGGCCAAACAGAGAAATGAAAAGAAATATAAAAAGTTTAACATGAATAACAATGATAAGAGACAACAAACAAGGATAAACTGTTTACACTCAACTAGGAGGGAGTCAATTAATAAATATTTATTAGGTATCTACAATATGACAGGCATTATACTAAGTGTTAGGGATGCAAATACAAAAAAAGGAAAACAATCCCCCTCCTCCAAGAAACTCAAAATCTAATGAGGCAAACAACCTAGAAGAGAAAGTTGAAAAATAATGTTGGGGGGGGCACAGAGAGAAAGAAAGGAGAAGGAAAGGTACCTAGTATGGAGACATGATCGTTATAGAGTTTAATTCAAAGGACTTTACGTGGGTGGGAAATGAAGAGCTGGCTGGCCAAGGAACCCTCTTTAAATTGAGACTTTGGGAGGAATTCTTTGCTCTGCCCTCCAATTATAGGGGCAGAAAGTCAGCTATTACTATCTCAGAATGGATTAGATTATTAGAGTACCAACTATCTTTTGGAAAGTAAAGACTGGGATATTGACAAAATGGGACTTCAAAATATTTGATGCTGGAAAAGAGGTTGTTGTTTGTCCTTCGTTCTTGAAGACCATGTCATCAGGAAGGTGATGCCATGACTTGCATATGGGTTGTATTTAAGTGAGGGAGGGCTGTGCAGTCACCAGCTGCATTTTCTCCTCCAGAACCATCTGGGTCCAGTGGCAAGATATAGGTCAGGATGACTAGAGATGGCCCCTGGAAAAAAGGTAAGGAAATGTATGAAGCCTGGATGGATGACTATGGAGAAGAAATTTGTGGTGGACCACAAAGGTTCTGAATAACATGAGAGTCCTTGTCACTTGATGGGAGCAGAGAAAGAGAAAAAGATGAGGACATTAAAACAAAAGCAGACCCTTACTAGTGTCAGATGTACTCTCTCACTACCGTTTTCTTTGTAAAGAAGGACTAAAAAATAAAAAAATAATCAACAACATGTTGTTTACAAGAAAAACATTTGAATTAGAAGGATTCATATCAAGCTTAAAAAAGGTTGTGATGTTGAGGGAATAAGCATCTATATAGCATCCACTATATGCCAGCACTGTGCTAAGCTCTTTAAAAATTTGCAGAAGACGAGTTCAATTTTAGATTGGTTAAATATAAGTTGTTCTAAAGGACACCCAACTCAGGATGACCATGAGGCAATTGGAAATGTAAGACTGGAGGTCAGGAAAGGGTTATGGCTGGATAAGTAGAGCTGGAAATCATTTGCATAGAGAATACAATAGGACGCATGGGAGCTGATGAGATCACTAATCATGATAAAAGATCTTTGCAGGGGACACATGGTTAGCAGGCAAGACCTGGATGGAAATCCAGAAAAGAAGGCTGAGAAGGAGTGGTCAGACAAATGGGAGAAAAACCAGGAGAGAGCAATGTCAGAAGAACTAGAAATAAATATCAGGGACATGATCTACAACAGAAGTATCAGATGCAGAGACATGTGACCTGCAGCTAAACCATATGGAAATGGAGTTGGGAAATGTTTAACAAAATCAATAAAAATATAATATCAAATAACTAATGTTAATGTGTGGTTTTCTAAGTCAATATGCTGTTGACAGGGATTGTTTCTACTTAACACCACTGATCTGCAATGTCAAAAACCACAGGGATCTAGAAAGATGAGAACTGGAGAAAAAGCTGTTAGATTTGGCAATTAAGAAATCATTGGTAAGTTTGGAGAGAGCAGTTTCATTTGAATAACGAAGTTGGACCCCATCAGACTTCAGAGAGTTAAGAAGAGAGTAAGTGGAGAGGAGGTGGAGGCAATTCTAGAAGCATCCTCAGTCCTCTAAGTCTTGATTGGTCATTGTACCGATAAGTCTTTCAAAGTCGTTTTTCTTTACAAGGTTGCAATCGTATAATTTGTTTGGCTCACTCATTTAATACCAGTTGTCCCAGGTTTCTCTGCATGCATCCATTTCTTCATTTCTTATAATACAATAATATTCCAGTATATTCATATACAATCATTTGTTCAGTCATTCCCTAAATGATGGGCATCTCCATAGTTTCTAATTCTTTACAACAAAAAGTGCTTCTGTGAATATTTGTGTACATGTGTCCTTTCTTTTATTTCCTTGGAGTATATGCCTGGTTGTGGCATCACTAGGTCAGAGAGTCTTCTAGCTTAATGACTTTGTGGGCATAGTTCCAAATTACTTTCCAGAATGACTAATCAATTCACATCTCCATGAACAGTGCGTCAGTGTACCTATTTGCCCACATCTCCTCTGACAGTTGTCATTTTCCTTTTTTTTGTCATCTTTGCCAATCTGCTATGTGTGAAGAGACCCTGAGAGGGTTTTCCTTATATTTTTAATTTTCCCCCAATTACTTGTAGAAACAATTGTTTTGATTTGTATTTCTCTTAGTAATTTGGAGCATTTTTCATAATGTTATTAATATTTTTTCTTCCTTTGGAAACTCCCTGTTCATTTCTATTGGAGAATGAATCTTGTTATATATATAAATCAGTTCTCTACAACTTTTGAATATCAGAACCTTATCAGAAGGGGCAGCTAGGTGGCGCAATGGATAGAGCACTGGCCCTGAAATGAGGAGGACCTGAGTTTAAATATGACCTTAGACACTTTCTAGTTATGTGACCCTGGAGTAAGTCACTTAATCTCAGTTGCCTTGCAAAGATTTTTTTTCATTTCAAAATTATCATATTATTTCTGATTTTAGCTACACAAAGATTTTTTAGTTTTGCACTAAACTTTTCAGCTTTATGTAATTAAAATTGGTCATTTTATTTCCTGTTTCTCTTTATTTGTTTTCTGATAAAGAACTCTTTCCCTGTCCAAAGTTGTGAAAGGCTTTTCCTTCTGTGTTTTTAAAATTTGTTTTTGATGTGATCTTTTATGTTTAGGTGATTACATTCATTTTGAGTTTAAGATATATGATGTGAGACATTCCCTAAACCTAGTTTTTGCCAAATTTCCTTTCCAATTTTCCTAGAAATTTGTTTTGAATAATGAGTGATTTCCCATGGAACAGGGATCTTTCAGTTTATTGAGTACCATGCTATTATGTTTGTTTGCCTCCAGCTTCTATGTTTCTACTTTGTCTCACTGATCAATTTTTCTGTTGTTGTTTTTTTTTTAAATAGTACTAAATAGTTGGGACATTGTTGCTCTGCAGGATACTTTTGAGTTCTGGTAATGCTAGGTTCCTTCTCATTCCTTTTTTTAATTATTTCCTTTATGATTCTTGATATTTTGATCCTCTAGATGTATTTTGTGATTTTTTTCGGCTTTATAAAGTAACTCTTCAGTAATTTGGTTGGTATGTCACTAAATAAATTATTTAATTTAGCTGGTCGTTTTTATTATATTGGCATGTTTCAACCATGAGCAATTGATATCTTTCCAATTAATAAGTTCTTTATTTCTGTTAAGTGTTTTATAGCTATATTTATATAGTTCCTCTGTGTGTCCTTAGTAGATGGACTCCTAGATATGTTACACATTCTGTAGATATTTTGAATGGAAATTCTCTTTCTATTTCTTCCTGCTGAGTTTTATTTGGTAATATATAGAAAAACCAAATTATTTGTATGGGTCTCTTTTATATCTTTTAGCTCTTTGCTAAAATTAATATTTAACTAATTTTAAATTTGAATTCATAGAGTTCTCTAAAATGTTTATCATGTCATCAGCAAAACAGAAATTCCAAATTTATTGATACTTATTCCCCCAATTTCTTTTGTTTATCTTATTGCAATATCTAACATTTCTAGCAGTGCATCCTAATCATAATGATGTTAAAAATCCTTCCTTTCCCTTAATTATGTTGAAAAGACCTCCAGCATTTCTTCATTTCAGTTAATTCTAGCTCTTGTCCAAACCGACATTATCTTAATACAAAGGAAAGGCTCAATTATTACTCTTCCCCTCCTTTTTAACTGTTTTTAATAGAAGTAGATGTAGTTTATCAAAAGCGTTTAATGCTTAATTAATGCTTAATGATTAATACAGTCATGTGATTTTTATTATTTTGGTTATTAACACTGTATATTATGTTTATAGTTTACATAATATTGAACCAACCTGGGATTCCTGATATAAGTCAAGTCTGGTCAAAGTGTATAATCTTTTAAATATGTTGCTATAGCTTCTTTGCAAATATTTTATTGAATATTTTATATTGATATTTGTTAGATATACTAGTCTATACTTTCACTTCTCTTATTTTTCACTTATTTTAAATATCAATATATTCATACCACAGTAATAACTTGGTAGTATCTCTTCCTATTTTTTCTAACATTTTACTATAATATTGGCATTAATTATTCTTTGAATATTTTCTAGAATTAAATTATTAATTCATAGAACCTTGAAGTTACGGGAGTTTTTGTTTTTTGAGTAATCATTTCTGACCTTTTCAGTGTCTTCTGAGAATTAATTTTAATTCTGTCTTTCTTGTTCTATTAACACAGGTATTTTATTTTATTTTCAAGGGTTTGTAGTTTCCATTTGCTATCAATTATATTGGACTATAATTGGGCAAAATGGTTTCTAATAATTTATTTTATTTCCTCTTTATTGTGAATTCTTTTGTACTTCTGATGTTAAAATTTTGGATTTCCTCTCTCTTTAAAATCAGATTAGCTAATGGTTTAAATATTTAATAGAGTTGATGTTTTTGTCAAAAGATTGGCTTCTAATTTTATTTGTAAATTGTGGTCTTTTGACCACAGTTTTGTTTCTTTGATTTTCAGGATTTTTATTTACTATTTAGTTTTTTTTTTTATTTGGTGTCTTTCTAGTTCTTTTAGTCACATGCCCAAATTTGATGTGTTATTTTTCTTTTTGTTTTAAGGATATTGATTTCCCCTGCGAGCCTTCTTTGGTTGCATCCTGAAAGATTTGGCATGTTGCCTTATTATAGTCATTTTCTTTGATGAAATTATCTATTATTTCCATGCTTTCTCCAATTTACCAATCCTTTAGGATTAAATTAATTGATCTGTATTTAAGTTTGAATCCTTTTTTCATAGGCATTTTACTGATTTTAATTTTATTTTGTTGTGATAAGTAAAAGATGTTTAATATTTCTGCTTTTCTGCATTTTTTTTGTTGTTCAGTCATTCAGTTATGTCTGCCTCTTCATGACCCCATGATGGACCACAGGAAACCAGGCTCTTCTATCTTCCACTGTCTCCTGAAGTTTGTCCAAGCTCATTTCCACTGCTTCTATTGCACTATCTATCCGTCTCATCCTCTGCTGTCCCCTTCTCCTTTTTGCCTTCAATCTTTCCCAACATCATGATCTTTGACAATGAGTCTTGTCTTTCATTATGTGGACGAAGTATTTAAGCTTCAGCTTCGGCATTTGACTTTCTAATGAATACTTTGAATTAATTTCGTTAAGTGTTGATTAATTTGATCTCATTACTGTCTAAGGGGCTCTCAAAAATCTTCTTAAGAACTTCACTTTGAAAGTACTGATTCTGCAGCACTCAGTTTTCCTTATAGTCCAATTCTCACAGCATTGCTACTGGAAAAACCATAGCTTTGGCTCTATGGACCTTTGTCAGCAAGGTGATAGCTCTGCTTTTTAATATGCTATTCAGATTTGCCATACCTTTCCTTCTAAGGAGCAAGTACCTGCATTTGCTTGTCAGGTTTTTATACCTGAATAATACATGGATAATTTTTATAAAGGTGCAATTCATTATTAAGAAATATATTCCTTTATATTACCATTCTGTAATTAGCAGTAATATGTTATATTTAATTTTTCTGAAGTTCTATTCAAGTTCTTAACTTCATTCTGGCTGTTGTCCCACCAGGATACATTAAGATTCCCAACTATTATAATTTCATTTTCTATATTTTCCTGAAAATCAGTTAGCTTTTCCTTTCAGTGTTAAGATGCTATGTCATTTAGTACATATGTATTAAGTGTTGGTATTATTTCTTTGTTAGTTATGCCTTAAAAAGCATAATGTAGTTTCCCTTTTTACCTTGAGATAAGGTTTATCTTTACTGTTTTTTTATCTAAGATCATGAATAGTACCTCTGTTGATGTTTTTTTAGTTCATTTGAAGCATGACAAATTCTGATGCAATCCTTTATTTTCATTCTGTGGATTTTTCATATTTTAAAATATATTTCTTGTAAACAACATATTGTTCAATTCTTCCTCCTAATCCATTTTGCTATCCACTTCCATCTTATGGGTGAGTTCATCCTATTCATATTCATGATTATAAGTGTTAATTGTATATTTCCCTTTATTATATCCTTTTATCCTCCCCCTTTTTTTGGCCCCATGACTCTCCTTCACAAGAAAAGGAATGGAAGAAAATGAATATGATCAGCGTCACTGATCTGAAATTAACATAATCTGTTTCCACTCCATGGACCCTCTTTTCTTCAACTCACCTAAACCCCAATCACTGGTTTTACTTTCTGTTTTTCTTTTAATCCTGTCTTCTACCCTGTGAGGTAGAAGTTAGCTTTGTGATTATTCCCTCCCCGACTTTACCCTCCATCCTAAACTCCTCTCCCTTTTCCCCTTTGAGTTTATTATCTTATTCTCTGCATACTGAGTGTGGTGTTCAACCCTCCTTTGACCTACTTAGATAAGACTTTGATTCCTGTGGCATTTGCTCCCCCAGCTCTTCCTTTACACATTCTCTTCTTCTCCTGTACTCTAATTATTAGACATTGCAAGCTCCACTCTTTTCATTTTTTCCCTAGTATATTCCCTTTTTACTTTTCTCTTTTTTTCATCTCAAAACCATGAAAACTGAACAAAACCACCCCTATGCCCTCTGCTTGTCTTATTAATTCCTTCTATGATCCTTGAGAACATTAAAATTTTGAAAGGACATTTTCCTCTTTCAGATGGAAATATAATTAGATGATAAATATTTTATCATTATTTAGTCCCTTCCAGTTCTTCAAATGTAATTTACCTTTCATGGGGTAAATGGCCCTACTAGAGAGAGTACCAGACCTAAAGATCAAGAAGACTTATCTTCCTGAGTTCAAATTCAGTCTCAGACACTTACAATCTGTGTGACCTTGGGCAAGTCATTTAACTCTCTTTGCCTTAGTTCCCTCATCTGTACAATGAGCAGGAGAAGAAAATGGCAAGCCATGACAATATCTTGGCCAAGGAACCCCCAAATGGAATCATGAGGAGTCAGACAGGACTGAAAATGAACAACAACAAATTTTTACCTTTCCAGGTTTCTCTTGATTCCTATATTTGTAATTCAAAGTTTCTATAATTCCTCTAGGCTCACTCTCTGATCTGCTGTATTTTGAACTCAATTGCATTGCCAGCTCCCTTCTCCTCCCCCAGTCCCTGAGGGTGGGGCCACCTTGTGACCTTCCTGATGTATGCTCTTAGGGTTTGGGATTTTGGTTTTCATCCTTAGAAATTAGCAAAATGCTGAGCATACATAGTAAGTGTATATAAAATGTTTTGTCTTTTTACCTGTCTCCCTACTCAGTTTTGGTCTTTTCCTCACAAGCACTGGAAAGTTCTCTATTCTAATAAAGGTCCATTTTTTTCTCCTATGAGATTATATCAGTTTGGTTATATGCCTTTGTGTTTTGTTTTCTGAAATAGTGTATTCTAAGACTTTCTCTTCGTTACAGTGGTTGTTGCCAAATCTTGTATAATTCTGATAGTGATTCTTTGGTACTTGAATTCTTTCTTTCTGACTGCTTCTGCTTGGACCCATAAACTCTAGGTTTTGGCTATGATATTCCTAGAAATTTTCATTTGGGGGTTTCTTAAAAGAGTTAACCAGTGGATTTTTTTTAAATTTGCTTTCTGGTTCTAGCAAATCTATACAGATTTACTTCTGAATTCTTGAAATACAATGTCTGTTTCTCATTGGTCTATTTTCCAGGTAAGCTGTTTTTGATAACAGATACCTTATATCCATTTCCCCATGCACCCATATTTTGATTTGGTTTTAATATTTATTACTGTATCATAGAGACATTGAGGTTCTTTATTCTATGGTAATTTTCTAGGCGTTTCTTACTTGCATAAGATTATACATCCTCTGTTATAAGCTATTTATCCTCAGTATATTTTTTGCTCCAGAGTTATTTCATTTTTTATCTTTTGTTCCATCTCTTTCAGGTACTCCTTGTAGCCAAGCCATTTAATTTTTCCTAAGACTCAAAACTTGTGGTCTTACTTTCTTCTCCTGGGATAACTCATAGATATCTCTAGATCCATAATATTTCTTCACAATGTATGGTGCCAGCTTTTTTTTTCTATTTAGTAATATCTCCAAGCTCTGTTTCCAGATTGGGACTTTGTGCCTTAGTCAGGCTCTTCCCTTTCCCCTCCCTCCTATCAGACCGTATTTGGTCCTAATCTTTCTTACAAATAACTTCCTGAATTTACCATCCTAGAGTGAGTAAAGCTGCCTACATCTCCTTCTCAGGATCCTAGGAGTTCTCTAGAGGGATTGGATGTCTTTTCTCCAGTACTATTTTCTTTACTTCATTCTTGTTAACCACAATGTTAGATGCTATTGACTAGTGCCCCGGTTACATTTAAAACATTGACAACACTCAACTTTTACAAAGAAACATTTACACTGAAGACATGGCAAGAACTAATGTATAAACTTGCCTTTGCCAACACTTCAGGGACATATGCTTATGATCCCTTTGTGTCTGAGGAGAGTGGGCTCAGATTCAGCATCAGTCCCACCAAGTTCATGTCCAAATATAGCATTGCCAGATGAATCCTTGTCTCAGCTTCCTCTGGGATGGATCTCCAAGGTTGCTCCTCATTCCTCAAGGAACTAATGCTGGGTTTCCAGCCAGATACAAACCCCAACATGGATTGACTCTTAGATGGTTTATTCTCCATTCCTTTTGAGAACTCACAAAGTCATCGCTTCCACATTCTTACCTAAAATGAAAGAATAAAAATGGAAGCCTATATTCAGGGGGCCACATATCAGTCTTTAGTGGGAAAAAGGCCCACGGCCTGTTCCCTTGCAGCATTGTCTCTCCCTGGACACTCTCAGGGAAGGAGTCAAATCATGATAGTCCAATCAAGGACTCCAATCAGGAAAAGAGGACTAGATTGAATTAAGTCTTTTAAAATCACCTCCCCATAAAGGGCACAGGTGTGAAGGGGAGGTGGCAGAGCTGCCAGAAGATGGCAGGAGGCCGGTGTTTTGGGGACTTTGTCATCATTCCCTTTGACCCCACAGCATTGCTGTTCTGAAGGATCAAGAGAAAGTCATGGAGACTCCCAGTTTTCAACTGGAGGACAAATCTTTCTTTCCTTAGTCGACCAGACCTTCCAAATCTGATTTAAAAAGCTAAAAGGCAAAACTTCAGGTGTCATTTTCATCCCAGCATATCTTTCTAATATGAATGAGACAAAAGCAATGGCAATTGAAGAGTTTTGTAAATCTCTGGGTCATGCCTATATAAAGTTTGATTATATAGGATGTGGAAGTTCAGGAGGCAAATCTGAAGAATATACAGTGGAGAGTTGGAGGAAAGATATTCTCTCTATAATTGATGACACAGCAGAAGACTCTCAGATATTGGTTGGATCTAGCATGGATACCTGGTTAATGCTTCATGCTGCAATTGCATGCCTAGGAAAGGTAGTAGCACGCCTTGGCATAGTAACAAAATTTAATTAACTTTCCCTTGAGGCAAAAAAAGATGTCGAAGTGAAAGGTACATGGAGGGTGCCAACAAAATACAGGGATGATGAATTTTTATATCTTTCAGTACAGTTTCATTGAAGAGGCAAAACTTCATGACTTGTTACATGGTCCTATGCCTGTGATGTGCCCTGTAAGATTGCTTCATGGCATGAAGGATGAGGTCATCCCATGGCAAACTTCCTTGCAGTTTGCTCACTGTGGGATCAGCATAGATATAGATGTCATCCTTCATAAAGATAGTGATCATCAAATGAAGGAGAAGAAGGATATCAAATTTCTTGTGTATGCCATTGGTTTAACTGATAAGCTTACCACCCCAAATTGAGTTTATGGTGGCACAAATATACACTTTATTGTGTGGCCAATCAAAACCCTATTTTTTATTGCAATAGCAGATTAGTGAATCATGAAGGTTGTAAGTCCTGACAAATGAAAAGTTCTGAGCTATAAGTTTTTCCTCTCACCTCTATATTGTAAATATGAGAATTTTCTTAATGCTACATTTGCACAGATCATTTGCACAGATGGTAGATATTGTGAATACAGTATAGGTTGCTGGAAATCTTTCTCTTCCAACCTAAACTTTTTTCATTACATTTCCTACACGATTTTTTACCAAGAAAATGTTTGTGTTGACTGTGCCCACTGTTAGATTTGGTTAAAGCTTCTTGAATTGTAAAATAAAGCTTAGTTTTTCATTTAGGACCATTCGATATGAAGATTTGTGCAATAATTGTAATACTTTTATGTTGATATTCAAATTCACAAGATGCCCCAGAATGGTTGAGTAAAAATAAAGCTTGAAAAAGTTTGATCGTAATAAAGTTCAAAATGTAAATAAATGAATGAATGAATCACCTCCCCAAGCTGTCCCTCCATTGGTTAGAAGATCAGAAATAGTTGTAGAACGTCTATATTTATTCCACAGTCTCTCCAAGATACTTCCGTTAAATGCCATCACTACTCTCCATCTTCTTCCATGTAGAAAACTGTATCCGCACCAATCCATGCATGCTTATGGGGATTAAGCTCTCAAGCCAGTCCCTTGTTGCACCTTGATTTCCTGGGCTCCTGCTGAAGGTTTGTGTATTCACTTTTGTTTTTGCACTCATATCGATGTTACATAGTTTCTATGTCTCCTGTCAGTCCTACCACTGCCTATGCCTGATTAGGAAACTGCTCTGTTTCCATCCCACTCTGGCCTCCCCAGTTCCACTCCACCCCAAGCCTTTCCAGTCTGAGTGGTGCTTTGGGCTTCTAACCCACACACTTCATAAGTTTATGCTGGCTTTCTTATTGGGACATTTCCTAGCTTGTCTTTTTTGGGTAGCCCTGAGATGAATGAAGTCAATTACTTATGTATCGCTTTGGATTCATTAATCACTCTGGGGTTTTGGTAGTTTTTTTTTTTCATCATTGGTGAAATATATGGGGGAGAAGTCTAGCCTGGAAATCTAGGTCATACTGAAAAGGTGTTTAGGGAATGAGAGGCATAGAAGAAGAACAGAGGGAAGGAGAAGAAATACATAGAAGAAAAAGGAAGGTAATTGTTCTTTTGGCTATAGTTCACACATAATCCTCTTTTTCCTTCTCCCTACCCTTGCACTGACCGCTTTTTTGTACCTGGAGTGCCCTCTATCTTCACCTTCCCATTCCTTCAAAACTCAGCTCAAATGCCACCTTCTACATTAATCCTTTCCTGATGCCCCTGACAGGGCTCTCCTCACAATATTACATTGCAATTTGATAGATAGATAGCAAGAGAGATAGAGAGATAGATAGATAGGTAGGTAGGTAGATAGAGATAGAGAGGTATCGATATAGATATAAAGATAGAAATAAAAACTAAAAATATAATATAAATATAAATATAAATAAATGGACATATATATATATTTCTTCTGTACTTATACAGGTACATGTTGACTCATGTATTTATATAGGTAAATGTTGTCTCTTCTCATGGACTATGCATTCTTTAAGAGCCAGGACAGTTTCATTTTTGTCTTTGTATATTCAACAAGGAGCACAGTGACTGGTACATAGCTGGTGTTTAATAAATGACTGCCTTTTGATTGAGTGATTGATTGAAGAGGAGAGGGCAAGAGAGGAAACATGGTAAATACAAAGGCAAAGAAAGTGTAAAGCACAACCTATGAATGTAAGTTTCTGAATAGGGCACTATGTTGCAGTGTAAAGCATTTGGCCTTAGCACCTGGTTTTGGATCCCTGCACTGACATTAGGGAGCTTTGTGATTCCAAGCAATCCATGCGATCTCTTTGTCTCAACTTTCTCTTTGTAAAAGAAGTTAAAATACTCTACCTACCTCATAGGGTCATTTGGGAAAGTGTTTTATAATAAATCACTACACACTATAGAAATATGAGTTATTATTAGTGAACTTACCTAAAGTTATCATAAGCCATATGTAGTCTTTTTGTCCCTACTCTCCTCCCAGGAAATTGGATCTGGGAATAAGTTTTCACATCTATAGAATGAGGTGATAAAACTGGGTGACCTCAAAGACCCCTACCAGCTTTAAATTCAGAATTTTATGACTCATACCCAGTCCAAAGGAAACAGAGTTAGGACTCAGTGTCCTCGTTTGCAAAATGAGAAGGTTAAAGTAGAACTCTAATATCGCTTTAAAGATCTAACTAACCTTCTATGATACAGGTAAATTTGTTTCGCTGGAAGATTCCCCTCCTCTGTAAAGCCTTAACTGATTTCCCCTCTAAAAAATGACTTCTTTATTATTTTATCTCATAGAACTTTATAGTTTTTGCACATTTACCCTAGTCTGACTTGTATCATAGTTATTTGTGTACATGTCTTACTATATCCCATCCCCCTTCTCCAATATATTGTATAAGCTCTTTGAAGGCCGGAACCTCTTACTTTGTACCAGTGTTCTTATACAATGGTAGGTTTTTAATAAATGCTTGCAGAGTTCATTCTATTTATTACTAATTATTAGTTTTATTTAAACTATTCATAGTTTTATGACCTTGGGCAAGTCACATCACCTTCCTGTGCCTCACGTTCCTCATCTGTCAAATAATTTCGTAGCTAAGTACTGTCCAGACTCATAAAGCACTTTCTCCCTACCATGTGAAGTAAGTAGGTCAAAGTATTATTATGTTATTTTACAGAGGAGGAAAACGAGGCAGGGAACATGGGACTTGCTGAAGATAAATTTTTGGCCCAAGACTTGAACTCACATTTTCTGATTGCAAGAAAAGTCTGCTCAGTTCAGACATCTGATGGGATGATAGAAGCAATCAGAATTCACTGCAGATTTAGAGGGAAAAAAGGAATAGGATCTCTCTCACACACGCACACCCCTTTATTGCTCTGTAGTCTGGGGTGGGGGGATAGGAGAAGATGCTGACCTCTTGAACGCATCAAGATAGACGAGAATGTCCTGCTTGTCCTCATCCTGACTGTAACCCTGACCTCTAACAAAAGTCAAGGGGATGCCTGCCTCCGGAAGCCCTGACATCCTGCATTCTGCTGAACCCACAACGTGTCAAGTCTCCCGTCCCAGGCAAGCACATAGGCGGGGGCTGAGTTACCGGCCCCACAGCTGAAAATAGCCCTCCCCTCCGAGAAGGCTGCATGGGCTACGTGTCCACAGGGAGGGGAGGTGGGAGGGAAAGGGAGCTAAAAAGACCCAGAATGCAGAGATAAAGGGCTTGGGCGGCCACAAATCCGGATGTGTCGGCAGCTCCTGGAGCCCCAAGCACGGTGGGCTGGTCTGTGTTGTTGGCTTCGTGGAGGTGAGTGGGAACCAGGATGTTTTCTGTACATTGTGGGCTGCGTGACAAGCCCCAGCCATCCTGAAAGGGAGGATCTGGGATGCTCCAGACAATGCCTGAGCTCTAAACCCAGCCGGGCACTCCCCAAGCACATCGTTCTTGGAATCCCAGAACTCTTGGCAGCTTTGCCTTTTCATCATTCACAGGCGAGCTCCCAGCATGGCCTGAAAAGAAAAGATTCCACCCAGAAGGCTAGGAAAAATTCCAGGATCCCAAACCTCTGGTTTTCAGGGGCTAGAGCTGCTGCACACAAGTGTTAAAAAAAAAAAATCCAAAAAATACCTCCCCTCATCCCCAGTCCAGTGAATATTAATCAGTTAACTTCTAAGGTAGCACCAAGCTGAGGAGGGTGGGGTCCAGTTGTACCTTACATCTCTATCCTTTATCCATTAATCAACCAGTAAGCATTTAGTTTGTTGTTTAGTCATTTTCAGTGTGTCTGATTCTTGGGGACCCTTTTGGGGTTTTTCCTGGGAAATATGTCAGAGTGTTTTTCTATTTCCTTCTTCAGCTCATTTTACAGATAAGAAAACTGAGGCAAACAAGATCAAATGACTTGTCTAAGGTCACAAAGTGTCTTCAGTTCCTAAAACAGTGCCAGGTATACAGTGGGACTTAATAAATGTTTAGGCAGCTAGGTGGCACAGTGGAGAGAGAGAGCCCTGCTTAGCCATCTAGGGCACTGAGAGATTGGATAGGAAGAGATGCTTGAGCTGGACTTTGAAAGAACTGTAAGGGACTCCAAGAAGTGGGAGTGAGCAGGTGGTACATTCCTACCA
Source organism: Potorous gilbertii (assembly GCA_028658325.1). Lineage (NCBI taxonomy): Eukaryota > Metazoa > Chordata > Mammalia > Diprotodontia > Potoroidae > Potorous > Potorous gilbertii. The sequence continues at coordinate 159,130,014 of CM053770.1, forward strand.
AGGCAGACAACTCATACAAGATGGCAGATGGAATGTCCTGGAAACGAAGAGCTAGATCAATTTGACTGGACTATGAAATGGAGTGATGTATAACATGGCCAGAAAGGAAGGCTGGAGAAGGTTGTGAAGAACATCTCACCTCTCTCATTTCCCTCCCCCTATTATGTGCATAGCCTTAGTTTATGCCAGTGGTATTTCAGTTGAAAGTAATATATCCCTCCTCCAGAGCAGCTAGGTGGTGCTACTAGTAGTTAGAGCCCTGGGCTTGGAGTCAAGAAGGCTCATTTTCCTAAGTTCAAGTCTCCTACACTCACTAGCTGTGTGACCCTGGACAAGTTACTTAATCCTATTTGCCTCAGTTTCCTCAGGTGTAAAATGAGCTGGAGAAGGAAATGACAAGCCATCCCAGTGTGTTTGCCAAGAAAACCCCAAAATGAGTTCATGGAGAATTGGACACAACTAAACAACAAAAGAAAAAACCTCAAACTGCAAACACTTTGTTTGCATTTCTCTACCACATTCTACTTTATTTCATAGTTATTTGTATGTCTATCTTCTCATTAGATTGTAAGATTCTTGAAGGAAGGGACTGTATCATTTTTCAATTTTGAATCTCTAGGACCTAGCCCAGTGTTACACAGAGTAGGTACTTAATGTTTATTGAATCCAATTGCGCACAAATAGGCATTTTCAAAATTGGAATGTTTGTCCTACATAAACTAGGTAGTCTTGAGTCAATCACTTAGTCATGCTGTCTCATTGGTAAATAAAAATAACAATACCTTTCTTCCCTACCTTACAGGGCTATTATGAAAACACTGAGATATTTAGGGGCAACCAGGCCTTAACTGAAAGCTCCCCAACCAGTTCAACCTTTTCCCAATTCCTAGTGACATACAAGGTCATAAGATGCAAATGCTCACCTTACCATGGGTGACCTGGGAAATTTTATTAATTTGCATTTAGATAGGTATTGTGAGTACTATTGTCCCCATTTTGCAGATGAAGAAATTTCTAATAAGTGAATGCAGGTGCAATGCCAACCCAAATCTCCACCTTCAACATAACTTGTACAAGGGCACATTTATTATCATGACACTTGTTCCAGAGCCTCTTGTGTCATGGTCTGAGTCTACATTGGGAGAATTTTATAAACTTCTCTGGGCATGTAGTTCCAATCTAGGAAACCTAGGAAAATAAGCTACACACAATACCAAGAATGATGCCCCACTTGAATGTTCATAATTCAAAATATTATAAAAGAAAATTTTATTAAAAGGAGGGGAAAAAATCTTGAATGGGCAAGCATTGGTTCCAAAGACATATGAAAACCTCCAGTTACACATGGTTCTCCTAGTATTTATCCTTTTTCTTTACAAATCCTGTCTTTACCCCCTGTTCTTATATATAAAGGGAAAGGGGAACATGGTGTTTTCTTCTTTTTCTCCTTCTCCTTGTTCTTCTCCTCCTCCTCTTCCTCCTCGTCCTTTTCCTCCTCCTTTTACTTCTCCTTTTTTCTTCTTTTTTGTCTTCTCTGTCTGTGTCTCTGTCTGTCTCTCTGTCTCTGTGTCTATCTCTCTCCCTTCGTCTGTCTCTATCTGTCTCTCTCCCTTTGTTCCTTTATTCCATCCCTCCCTCCCTTTTATTCCTCATGATTTTCCCCCATCCAAGCAATTTATCAGTCAAGGCAAGAATGAGATGAGATAAGGCAAAGCAGCAAACACTCTTCCCACCTAACCCCCCCCCCCACCTTTCAGCTCCCTTTTATATGTTGTCCTCTCCTATTGATAGGCAATAATAGTTATTATTTATATAGCACTTTAAGGTTTGCAACATGTTTTACAAATATTACCTCATCTGATCCTTGCAGCCCTGGGAGGTGCTATTATTAATATCATTTTCCCCATGACAAAACTTGAGGCAAATGAAGAATAACTTGCCCAAAGTCTGAGTAACTTGCTCAGATGTCACAGTGAGACATCTGTGGTCATATTTGAACTCAGGTCTTCCTGATTCCAGAGGTCTATCAGCTATGATACTTAGATGCCTAAAATTACATTCAGTCAGTCAGCAAATGTTTATTAAGCACCTTCTATGGGTAAGGCACCACGCTAAGAACTGGGGATATAAATTAAAAAAAAAAAGACAGTCTCTACCTTCAAGGAGTTTGTAGTCTCAGCAGGAAAGAACACACAAAAGGAATATAAAGCCCTTTGAGGGCAAGGGCTGTCTTTCTTTTTTGCTTGTACTAGATGGTTCTTGTTTTACATAAATTTTCATTGCACAAATTTTACTCCCCATGGGACAGGCTGCCCAGCCAGAGCAGTTGCCTTGCCTTAACCTTACCTCATCTCTCTCCTTCTTGAAGTCCTGCTGAGAAAACTCATGTATTCCCAAGACAGCCCATTATATTTTCAATGACTCCACTTGTTAGGAATTTTTCCATTAAACCCAAATCATATCATAACCCTGATTCCAGACTGTTGTGCCCATTGTTCCTAGTTCTGACCTGAAAGGTCAAGTGGAGGAAGACTAAAATTTCTTCCAGATGACAACTCCATAATTCTTCCCTTCTCCTGACTAAACATCTCCAAGTCTTTCTAATTATTTTTCCATGGAATGATTTCAAGATTGTTTACCACCCAGATGACTTGCTTTTAAAATTCTCTCCAACTTATCGATATCTTTTCTAAAATATGTTACGCACAGCTATACACAATACCTAGATGTGATCTTGCTACCACCTCTCTTCCGTTATCACACTGTTGCTTCATATTGGACTTAGAGTTTGCCAGCAAATTCAGATTCGATTAATTGTTCTTTAGCCACACCTGCTCCCATCTTGCACTCGTAACATTGATTTTGTAAACCTATTTATAAACTCTTAGAGTTATTCTATTTAAAAAGATTGTGGGGAGAGGTACAAAAATATTTATAACAGCTCTTTCTTTGGTGGCCACGAACTGGAAATTGAGGGGATGCCCATCATCTGGGGAATGACTGAACAAGTTGTGGTTCATGAATGTAATGGAATACCATTCTAATGAAACGATGAGCATGCAGAAAAACCTGGAAAGACTTGTATGAACTGATGCTGAGTGAAATGAGCAGAACCAGGAGAACATTGTACAAAGTAATAACCACGTTTTGTGATGACTAATTTTGATAGACTTCACTCTTTTCAGCAATGCAACACTCTAAGATAATTCCAAAGGACTCACAATGGAAAATTGCTGTCCACATCCAGAGAAAGAACTTTGGAGTCTGAATGCAGATGGAAGCAGACTATTTGCTCTCTCTTTTTTGTTGTTGTTATTTTGTTTCTTCTTTAGTGTGGTCCCTCCCATTGATTCTACTTCTTCTTTACAACATGACTAATGTGAAAATATGCTTAATATGAATGTATATGTAGAGCCTATATCAGACTGCATGCCATCTTGGGGCATAAAACTCAAAATCTTATGAAAGTGAATATTGAAAACTAAAAATAAATTATTCTTAAAAAAAGATTTGGGGGAATGAGAGAGGCATTACAGAAATGGAAAAGACAAATCTTGTTGATGTTTTGTGATGCTCATTTGCAAGTACATAATTCAAAATGTTATAAAAGAAAAATTTATTTAGAAAGGGGGAAGATCTTGACAGGGCAACCATTGGTCCCAAAGATACACGCAAACTTCCAGAATTCTGCATAGTTCGACTAGTAGTAGTAACCCTTCTCAGAAAAGACAAATGAACAACATTTTCAAATTATAAGCCAGGGATCTTGATTTCAGTTCCTGGGAAAGTTCTAGAATAGCTTACAAAAACAATGATTAATGAACATCTAGAAAAGGAAGGATTGATTACAAAGAGACTGCAGGGCTTCCTCAAGATGAGGTTATTCCAGACTAGTCTTATTTACTTTTTTGCTAAACTGGTAGATCAACTTTACCTCCTACTACACTCCCTATGAAAAAGATGGGGAGAAGTGGACAAAATGATACCATTAGATGGATTCATTACTGGTTTTTAATGTCCAGACTCAAGGAACAGTCATTAATGGTTTAATGTTAACTTGCCAGGTCTCCAATGGAGTACCCCCAAGGATCTGTGCTAAGTTCTGTGTTGTTTAACTTTTCATCAGTAAGTGGGAAGGAGACTGGCCATAACTTGGAAAGTCATGGTGGGAAGGGGGTGTCCTTTCCCCCACTAAGCCATCAATAATCAAATGGTTTCTCACAACTGGGCTCTCATTGTCCAGTCTCCCTATTACATCAATTACTTGAATAAAAGTTTAGATAAATTGCTCACTAAATATACAAATGAGGCAAACCTGGGGAAAGAGTTAACATACTGGATAAGGGTCAAGATCCAAAAATATCTTACCAGGTTGAAGGACTAGGCTGAATCTAACACAATGAAACTCAAACTCAAACACAAATGAATAAATGTAAACTCAAAAGTATTTGAATATAGGCTCAGAAAATAAACTTCACAAGTACAGGATGGGGAAACTGAGGATTCTAGTGGACTGCTACCCCAACAGGGGTCATCACCTATTTATGTGGCAGCCAGCAAAACTAGTGCAATCTTGGACTACATTAAGAAAATCATAATTTTCAGGAAAGAAGAGCTAACAGTCTGGCTGTCATCTGCTGTGGTAAAATCTATGCCTAGAGGACACCAGACCCCAGATCTCCCCTTCAGTAAATTTCTAAAAAATGCACCAAAAGGAAAAATGATAAAGGAAAACAGAGGGAATTAGCTATATATCCCTTTTAGCTGATATAGAATTATACAAGAAGACTAATAGAATCCTGTAGAGTCTCTGGGCAGCAAACCTGAGTAGGTGGAAGGCACAGCAATTGATAGGGCCATGCCAACACCCAAGCAACATGGGCTCACCTAATAACCCTCCAGCAATAGGAAGAAATGGAACCAGACCACTGTCTGAGCAGCTGAATATCTAAGAAATACACACTCAAGTCAGAGCAGAAACCATAGTAAGAGACAGGGATAGGAGGGCACCTGAGTAGCAAACCACCTCGCAGGAGGCTTGCTGCCAGCCTGACAGATGACATGGACTTGAAGCCTGTCAGGGTCACAGCAAGGGATGGACCCAGTTCTGAGGTAGAGATTCTTCAAGAAAAAAGGAAGGTGAGAAGAAACCAAATTGAAAATCTAAATCAAATCACCAGGATAAATAATGAAAATCCAGAAATTTCGACAGAGGGTAGGTCTTATGGGCTGAAAACTGGGGAGGTGTGAGTTAATTTAACCTCCCCCATCCCTACCATAATTGCAGCCAGAGCTATTGCCACAAGGAATATGTGGCGTAGACCTGGGGCATTTAGGGTTAACAGTGCCCTCAGAGAGATTGATTTGGAACACTTTGGACAAGAGAATAAAAGTGGTTTCTGACCCTTTGGTGGGAGCTTCTGAAAGTCAGGCAATCTCCCTGTTGGCTACTTTAAAAAAAAACTTTCCTGATGGTTCTTATTTAATGTGATCTTCTGAGGGTTTTGAAATATTTTAGAAAAATGGCTTTTTAAATCCTCTTACAATGGGCTAAGTAGCAATCAACTCTACCAGATGCAGGATAACAACTCTCATAGTGGGCTTTATTCTTGTCCACCACATCCAGAAAGGAGCAGGGATGACCCACTCATTCAAGCCTGCAGGAGGGAACAGTCAGACCTGACTGCACATGTCAATAACTGAACAACAAAAAGTACAGTCTCACAGAAAAGAATGTCCTAGTCACCCAGGAAATGAAGAAAGAGATACAAGATATAATATTAAATGAAATGAGAGCTATGGAGGAATGAGTAAGGAAAACTAAGAACTTGGAACAGAAAGTGGTCAGACTTATCCAGGAAATAGACTCCTTGAAAATTAAAATGAGACTCAACAAAAAGCAGTGACTTCATGAAACAACAAGAAATATGAAAACACAATCAAAAGGTAAAAAAAAGAAGAAAATGTAGCTATATAACATCAAGTACAATTCTCCTGACAGCTAGTCTCATTTAAAAAGAGGGGGAAAAAATCAAACTGTCAGAATCAAGATTTTTAAAAAGTCATAAAATTGAAGATAAAGTAAACTATCAGGAGCTATTTTGCCTAATTATATACCAAACGGATTAAATAGATGAATTTTACAAAAATAGAAAGCACCTGGGTCAAAAGAAGAATTTAATCATTTAAATAACTCAATTCAGAAAAAGAAATTGAATCAGGCATTTATGAACTCCAAAAGAATAACTCATAGATGGATTGATGTGAATTTTCAAACATTCAAAGCATAATTTCATTATCCTCCTACAGCAGGCAAACACAAAAGAGATGGAAAACAATATTTCTAATGAATACTGGAGCAAAAACATTAAAATATTGGGAGACTACAATAACATATTAAGATAATAACGTATGACTCAGACTTATACCAGAAAGAAAAGTAATTTAAGAAAACATTATTCTATCAAGAGCTTCTGCAAAAACTTTTGATAAAATTCAACACTATTTCTATTAAAAACATGGAAAAACACAGGAACAAGGTGGATCTTTCCTTACTATGACAAGTACTGTCTATCTAAAATCAAGAACCAAAATCACATTTAATGGAGAAAGGCTAGCATCTTTTCCAACAAATCGAAAGTAATGCAAAGATGTCCATTAACACTACTATTATCTGATATATTTCTAGAAATGCTAGCTATAGCACTTATAAGATAAGAAAAATAAATTGAAGGAATAAGGATAGGTAAGGAAGAAACAAAATGATTACTTTTAGTACATGATATGAATGATTAATTTAGAAAACTCTCTTCAACTAAAAAACGAATTGAAATAACTTCAGCAAAATAGCATCATGTAAAATAAACCCACATACGTAATCAGCTTTTTTATATATCACCAAGAAAATTCAACAGGAAGAGATAGATAAATTCCTTCAACATAACTACAATATTAAGGTTCCAGAGTCAGTGGACTCCTACCAAGATACACACAGAAATTATAATACAAATACAAATCACTTTAATCAGAAATACATATCTAAACATTTGGAAAATATTAATTTCTCATGGGTAGGCTAAGCCAACATATAATTACAATGATCATACTGAGTCAATTTATTTATTCAATGTCATATCAAACTAATAAAGAATTACTTTATTAGAGCTAGAAAAAAATCAATTCATCTAAAATACCAAAAGGTCAAGAAGGAAAGTAATGGGGGAAAATATGATAAAAAAACAAGTTCTAGTAGTAGCAGATAACAAACTATATTACAAACCAGTAATCATCAAAATAGTTTGGTACTGGTTAAAAAATAAAGAGGTTCATAAGTGAAACAGATTAGTTAAATAATATATGGAAGGAAATGAACATAGTAGTCTACTGCTTAACTAACCCCAGACCCCAGCTACTGAAGTAAGGATTTACTCTGACAAAATCTTCTGGGAAAACTGGAAAGCAGAAACTTGGCTTAGACCAATACCTCACATCATATGTCAAGATAAGCTCCAAGCAGATATAGGGCTTTCATGTAAAAAACTATGTCATAAATAAATTAGAAGAGTGAGGAAAAATTATCTTTCACAGCTATGGAGAGAGTAAGAGTTTATGACTAAACAAAAGATAAAATGGATGATTTTCATTACATTAAATTAAAAAGGTTTTGTATAAACAAAACCAATGCAGTTAAAAATTAGAAATTAAAAGGGAGAAAATCTTTAAAGATAAAGGTCTGAAAACTATGGTATGTAGTCATATGAAACATGATTGAAATTTATAGGAACAAAGTCCATTCTCCAATAAATAGCAGGTCAAAGGATATGAACAGGCAACTTGTAAAGGAAGAAATCCAAGTTATCAAGAGCCAAATAAAAAGAAATGCTTTCCATTCTTAAAAATTAGAGAAATGCAAATGAAACTCTAAGGTTCTGCTTTATACTCATTGTACTGATGATGAAAAAAGGAGGGGCTATAGGGAACATACTGATCCAGTATTGTTGGAGCTATAACTTGATCTCAGTCATTCTAGAAAGTGATTTGGAATTACACCCCAAAAGTTACTAAATTTTGCACATATCCTTTGACTTAGTGAAAAATGCCTCTAGTCCTACAACCTAAAGAGGTCAAAAGAAAGAGAGAAAGGATCCATATGTAAATGTTTGTATACGCATACATACATATACATATATATGTGTATGCATATACGTACACACACACACACACACACACACATATATATATATATATATACTTCTATATACACACAGAGAGAGTACTTTTGGTTATGTCAAAAAATGAGAAACTAAGGGAATGTCCTTCACTTTAGGAATAGCTGAGCAAGTGGTACATGAATGTAACAGAATTTTATTGCAGCATTAAAAATATGATGAAAGAGACAAGTTCAGAGAAACATGGGAAGATGTATAAACTGTGCAAAATGAAAAGAGCAAAACTAAAAGAAAAATTTACACCATAACAACAAGGTAAATTAAAACAACTTTTAGAGATCTAAGAATTCTGATTAATGCAATGAACAATTAGTATCCCAGAAGGTGAATGATAAAGCATGGCACCCATCTTCTGGTAAAGAGGTGACTGACTCAAAGTACAGATTGAGACATACATTTTTGGACTCAGTCCATATGGGAATTTGTTTTTTTTTGACTAGGCATATGTGTTATAAAATTTTGTTTTTCTTCCTATTTAGTGGGTCTGGAAGTGAGGAGAGTTGACCATAAGTTGCCTCCCAAAATAGAAAAAAAAATAGCCTTTGTTCCAGAGCCACTTCCCCATTGGCAGGCTAATTCTCCTTTCTACCTCCCAGAAGGTAGCTATCATTCCTGTTCAGAGTTCCAGGGATAACCTTGAGGAGCAGGGATGTCTAGTACTGTTGCTCATAAGCCCCTACCACTATGTTTCCCTTTCATTATTAGCCATTAGACTCAATTAGCTTTTAGTAAAGATAGAGGTGATATAATAAAAACAGTTAGTTTGAAACATTTCCTGGAGGGTGGGATTGGGGATGGTAAGAAGCACACATTCACCCACAAGATACACATAGTACAATAGCTAAAACACAAAGCACAAAGGTAATGAGCCGTGTGTGTAGGGCAACATGTGTAGCAAAGGAATACCTTGCAAGTCTTGACGCTAGGAGCTCTTTTCTCTTTGTAGAGTTCTCACCTTAAGTCTAGCAATTTGTTAACCTCTGACTATCAGGGCTCCTATAAAACCTATAGCCGACACTTTTTTTCCATCACACTCCTTAAAAGTGTCTTTCTGCAATATCTAGTTTGACACTGCCACAGACTCAGAGTGGACGTTGCTACTAACAATGATAGGAACTCCAAAGTGTCCAACTTTTTGAAGTTTACAAGGCCATCACCTGGTCAGATAGGAAGGGGGGAGAAGGTAAGAGAACAAGAAAAGAAGCTTTCCCCCTGCCAAAGACAATACCCTCTTGGGAATCTTTCAACATCCTCAAAATTGTCTTGACTAACTGGCTGATTTTTTTTTTTAATAACTGATCCAAAAAGTGAGTTAGATATTTTCATCCTATTACAATATTTCCTCCATGGTATTATTTACTTTTATCCAACAATCAAAGCAATTCTCATCAAATTGATTGTAGATTTGTTTGTACCTGATTTATACTTTTGATTTATTTTATCAAGCTGCATGGAGGAAGTAAAGTATACAGACTGTTCTAAAGCTAAGCTACATCATTAAATATTTAAAGTACACTGAAAAGTTAAAAGTCTTATACAAACATAAGGGAGAACTGACTCTAACATTATATAGTGAGGGTGGAATTATTCTCTGTTTTAGGCCAGGTCTGGTTCAGGATGAGCATCATGCTTTCCTTTTCCTATTAAATACTGGGTCAAACTTAGTGTCCGTTTAGAATTTCTGTCAGTATATATACAAAAGGATGTGCTCTGCAGCTTGTCCATCTAACTGCATATCAGTCAGAACAACAGACTTTCTTCATTTACCTGGTTTTCTTCCCATGACAGTTAGACCACATTCTTTTGAGCAGTTTTCCATCAATATTCTTGAGCTTGAAGCAATCACCATGGTAGCAACAAAACAGGAAACATCTTGAGGACCTCACTACCTATAGGGAATCTTTCTTCGCCTTGGACTCTGGGATGGATCCCCTTCATGACAGTGGGGAACGCTTTGGGTAAGACAGCCACATCTCCCTCCTCACCCCTCACCCCCTAGATTCTTATGAGAGAAACAACATATGTAAGGTAGAATGGAACAGGGAGGGGCATTTTGATATGGAAAATTGCAGGGCTGATGAGTAGGGCCATGGGATGCACACACACCATCCAGGGACAATGGAAGCATTGATAGGATCGAGATTAATGAACTTTGTGGAGGTGGGGACAGGGATAGAGAAGGAAAAGCAAGGAGTGGTAAAGGAGCTGGCTGACCAGGGAGTAGAGTGAAACATGTCTAGAGTTTTCCTGAAATAGTGTCCCAAGGGACGCAGTTACCACAAGGAGAGTGAGATCCCAGGACATAATAGTGAGAGCCATTCCCCAACTGATAAATGGTCAAAGGATGTAAACAAGCAGTTTTCAAAGAAGAAACTCATATTGTCTATCACTATGTGAAAATGCTCCAAATCATTAATAATTAGAGAAACATATATTAGAGAGAGTCCCCCTTTCACCCATCAGACTAGTTAAAATGACAGGTGAAACTGTGAACTGATCTACCCATTCTAGAAAGAAATTTGAAACTATGCCCCAAACAAGTTATTAAAGTGTGTATTCCCTTTGACACAGAAATACCATCAGTAGGCCTATCAAAGAGAGAAGAAAAGGATCTACACATACAAAAATATAGTAATTCTTTTGTACCTGCAAGGAACTGGAAACAAAAGGAATGCCCATCAGCTGGGAAAGTCTGAACAAATTATGCTGTATAAATAAATACTTTTGTGTCATTAGAAATGACAGGAAGGAGAGTTTCTGAGAAAACTGGGAAGATAGATGAACTGAGGTAGAGTGATGCAAGCAGAACAAAGAGATCAGTTTATAAAATCACAACATTATAAGGACAAATAATTTGGAAAGGCTTAAGAATTCTGATCAACGTAGTGATCCACTAGAATCTCAAAAACTTCTGCCAATGAAAGAAGGGGTGGAGGAAAAGAAAATAAACTACCAACTGAAAAATAAAAAAATTAAGAAAAAAAATTTTAAAAGAAGGGATTGAATTAAGAGATTTCTAATGTCCCTTCAAGATCTAAATCTATTATCAGGATCCACTCTTGGGGTCTCATACATCATTGTTCCTGACTCATTTGCCCATACAACATAGCCCTGCCAGACTCTACCAGAATGAAACACATATTATTAGGGCAAAAAAGATCTTTATTCATAACAGGGTAGTTAGGTTAACCAGACAAATCAACTTAAGTAGAGGCATCCTCAGCACCTAGGAAATGTTCCCCTGTGGCTGAAGCTTCCAGAAATCTGGGAACTGGAGGTTCCAGAATGAAAACACCAGCACCCAACTCTGTATGCACCTGGCATCTCCAGTGTACTTTTGGCAGTTTGCTGACTCCTGGGATAGGAGAACATTCATTAACTTAATCTAACCAGATTAGAAAGTGAGTTCCTAGCTTTTTTATTCATATCCGTAATTCTTGTGCAAAGTATGACATGTATTAAGCCCTTAAATTTTTTTTCATACATTCAATCATTTTGATATTCAAATAAAAATGCATGCTAGAAATTGTAAATATTTGTAGAGGAAATAGTACTATATTTGGAGTCAGAGAACCTGGGTTTGAATCTTGGCTTTGCTACTTATTTCTCTTATGATCTCAGATAAGTCAAGTCACTTTTGTGTATCTCAGTTTCCCCATTTGTAAAATGATGGGGTCAGGCTAGATAAACTCTTAAATTCCCCCATATTTTAAATCCTATGATTTCTTCTAATTAATAAGAGACTATTTTTTGCCTTTCTTTGTATCCCCAACACTTGGCACAGTGCCTAGCACATAGTAAGTGGTTAATAAATGCTTGTTGACTGACTGACTGACAGACGTGTTCCACATAGCAAACTGAGCAGACTCCTAGAATGCCAAGCCACTGGGCAGAGTTCCCAGAACAGGCTAGCTGCCATTGCTTTCTTCCTTCTCCCACTCCATAAAAGGTCAGACTCCCTTACAAGCCACTAGACTTTAGTGCCCTCTTGAGGAGTCCCACCCTGAACCCAAGAGGTTCTGGTATCAAGTCACCCTATGCTTACCTTATGGTTGTACTTGGAATAGGTTCCAGTGACTCCTGAATAGGAACAAACGAGGCTGTTTGCATCTTGCTGTCTTCAGAACTTCCAGCTTCATGCATCCCTTGGAGGTCAATAGTTGGTTCCCATAATTACATTGAGTAGCTGACCTGAACTCTGAAAGATGAGTGCCCTCTAGATGCAAAAAGCAGGAATAGACGTGCACCTTTGGCCGGTAACCTCCCAGGATTGGAGAATACCAAACAGGGAGGGTCTTTAGATTTCAGTTAGACCAGCTCCTTTTTACAGATGGGGAAATTGAGACCCAGCAAAGGGATAAACTGTACATGATCATAAAGCAGGTACTAAATGATTGAGCTTTCCACTCCACCAAAGACTCAAAAATCCCTGAGACCTTTCTGGGGGTCCATGAGATCAAAACTATTGTCATGATAATTCTAGGATATTTAATATTATGATATATTTAATATGATAACTATGAGTAATTATATTCACATAAGCACAAACTCTTTGAAGGAGTCCTCAATAATTTTTCAGAGTATAAAGGGGTTTGATAACTGCTGCGCTATACTAGTTCATAGCACCTTTGAGGACTCAGTTTATTATATTTCTTTACCATTATATATTATATCATATATTATTATTTACACTGTATGTATTATATTGGGTACAGGTGTACCCAAAGGAATAGTATAGTGTCAAATTCAGTCATAAAAAGGAAGCCAAAGTTTCTTCAAAGACACATTTACATATTAATCTGTGCAATTAAATGGAAAAAGTCCTCACAGAGGAAGAGAACAAAAAAAGGCAGGATGTCTAATTTTACGCCATACAATGCTTACTCGAATGCAGTATGGGTGTTCCTTTTGCGTTGAGACTAAGATGGCAGTGTTGCTAATTAGGAGGTTGGCATTGGGGCTGTCTAATGATTATATCTAGGGTCCGGAGCTTGGAGACCTGGGTCTGTCTTCACAACGTGCCACTTAGGAACCATCTAACCACAGACAAATCACTTAGTTTTTATAGTTATCGGAGGTATAAAACGTGGATAAAATCAACATTTAGTCCACCTGAGATCAAGGAGATGTGCCAGATAACCAGATGGTGATGAAAAGGATAACTCCCCTCATATGCCCTTCATTTAATTGTAATTGGGAAATATTTAATAGAATAAAAATACAATTTCAGTGTTGTTCAGTTGCGCCTGACTCTTCATGACTCCATGGATCATAGTGTCTATAGGACTTCCTTAGCAAAGATATTGTAGAGGTTTACCATTTCCTTCCAGTGGATTAAGGCAAACAGAAGTTAAGTGATTTGCCCAGGGTCACACAGCTAGTAAATGGGCCAAACCTGAATTAAAAACTTATGTTTCCTAACTTGTGTTTTGAGCCCTTTCTGTTTGGCCATGCTACAGGGAAGTTTCCAGCTATAAACTAGTAAATCTGGGTAGCTATATGGCATAGTAGACAGAACACCAGCCCTGGAAATCAGTAGTACCGAGTTCAAATTTGGCCTTGGAGACTTCTTCGTTGTGTGACCTTGGACATGTCACTTAACCCTGCTTGCCTCCAAAAGAAACTAGTAAACCAAACTTCTATATGAAATTACGTATGAGCTGAGGTAGCACACGCTAGTTTTTTCAGAGTCTGATCACTTCTGGTTAAGAATCTGGAGATTTTAAATGGGTGGAACTAAGAGAATACATCCTGGAGTTTAGAATGGCAGGGTTTCTTCTGGGTTTCTTTTATCTCTTTCTAGACAGTAAGCTACATAAAGACAGGGTTTCTGCCTTATCTAAATGTTGTATCTACCCTAGAACTCAGTACAGTGCTGTGAATAAAGAAGGTGCTTAAAACATGTCTGTACTGCATTCTCCCATACTTGGGTTATTCATTCATTAAACATTCAGCAAATATTTTTTAAAGCACCTACTTTATGCACACAGAATTCTGCCAGGTACTGGAGAAATCTAAAGTTGAACAATACTGCATGATATGAAAACTTGTCTCTCAGCTGGGAAGACTTGGGGTCTGAAGCAGACTGGTTGAGTGACCCTGGGCAAGTTATTTAATCCCTCAGTGCCCCAGACAGTTAAGATAAGTCACAGAGATGGAGTCCCTCTCTGGCAGCTGCCCACACAGATGATATCTCAGGTCTGGTTTTAAAAAAAAAGCACAGTTTAGTCCTTGCCTTCAAGGAACTTAGAGTAAAGGAAGATAAGTCTGAGATAATCAGTCAAATAAGGTCACAAACATTTATTAAGTGTCTATGCGCCAGGAACTGTGCCAAGTGCTGAGGATACAAAAAACGAAACAAAACAAAAATCCCCCACACAATCCTTGCTCTCAAGGAGTTAGTCTAAGACAATATGAAAACAACTATACATAAACAAGTTATACATAAGTTAAATTGGAGCGACTTAGATCATCAGTGGGGGCATCAGGAAAGCCTTCTTGTAGAAGGTGAGTTTTCAGCTGTGATTCGAGAGAAGCCAGGAGGTAGGGATGGGGAGAAGGAGCACTCCAAACATAGGAGAACAGCCGGTGAGAATGCCCAGAGTCAGGACATGATGGAATGCCTTGTGTGAGGAACAGCACAGAGGCCAGTGGCATCAGATCACAGAGTATATGGGGTAAGAAGATTGGAAAAGTAAGGCAGGAAGAAGCCAGATTATGAAAGTTTCTAGATGCTAAACAAAGAACTTTATAGCTGATTCCGAAGGTGATAAGGAGCCAATAGAGTTTATTGAATGGGAGTAAGGGATGGGAGTGACATGGTCAGATCTGTGTTTAGGAAGATTAATTTGATAGCTGAGTGGAGGATGGATCAGAGTAGGGAGAGATGTGAGGCAAGGCCAACCCAGAGAGCTACTGCCACAGTACAGGGGTGAGGAGATCAGGACTTCACAAGAGGGGTGGCAGCGTTCACGGGGGCATATAGAAGAAATGTTCCAAAGGTAAAACAGGACTGACAACAGGTTGGCTATGGGGGTAATGAGGGGAATGAGAATGAAGAGAAAAGAATATGGCAGAGGTTATGAACTCAAGAGACGAAAATAGCAGAAATAGGGAAGTCTGATAGAAGAGATCTGGAGGAAATACAAGTTGTTTTGGCCATGTTTAATTTGAGACGTCTACCCAACTCGTCTATCAGACTAAGTGTTCAGAACTGGGACTAAGGCTGGATACAGGGATCAAGGACTCACCTATATATTGATGCTAATTAAATCATGGGGGTGGAGAGAGAAAAGTGCTCAAGACAGAGGCTTGGAGTCCATTGACATAGAGGGGACATTAGTTGGATGATCATCCAGCATAGGAAAGTCATCAGGTATTAAACACAGCAGAGAGGTCAAGAAGGATGAGAATCCAGAAAAGCCCATCGGATTGGCAAGAGAATGCTGGTAAGTTAGGAGAGAGCAGTTTTAGTTGAATGATGAGGTCAGAAGCCAGACTGCAAACAGCCGAGGAGAGGATGTGGAAGCGACCGATATAGACAGGGTTTGGGGTTTGTTTCCTACGAGTTTGGCTAAGAAAAGGAGGCAAGAGAAATGACAATAACTTGAGGGAAGCGCAGGGTCTAGTGAAGATTTTTTAGGGATCTGGGAGACTTAAGTATATTTGAAGGAATTAGAGAAAGGAAATAGAGTCTGAAGATTAGGGAGATGAGATTAAGAGAGAAGCCTGTTGGAGGGGATGAGAGGGGATGGGATCAAAGGCGTAGGTAGAGTAGGCACAAATAAATATGGTATAAATTAGAACATGTATGTAAAAGTAAAGTACAAAACAGCGGAACGTCTGCTGGACTCAGTCTGGTGACCTACACTTCAATTCTGACTCAATGACCATGCCAGGGTGTCTGTGATACTTCCTCTGAGTTTTCCCATCTGTTAAATGGAGATAATAAATGATTTGTCAACCTTAAAATGGCAGGATGTAAGTGGGGCCTTCAAGTTTAGTTAGGATATGAACAGGTAGAGATAGCCTTGGGCTCTGGACTTTCCACGCTCCAGGGGGCTCCCATAGTGTTCACTGTGTTTTACTTCCATATTCCCCAGAGTTACAACTTGTTGGACATAAAGAAAACACTCAATACATCCTTGCTCAATTAATTCAGTCAGAGAATCATAGACTATCCAAACTGAATGAGAACTCTTAGAGATCATCTAGTCCAAGCCCCATTTTATAGATGGGAAAACTGAGGCCCAGAGAGATGAAGTGATTCAGCTAAGGAGACATAGTGGAAAAGCTTAGACCAAGTCTCCTGATTCTGGAAAAAAGGCATAAAGGAGGCAAATGAGGAAATGGATTTTTAAAAAATGATACTTGTTGGACATTAAGTATGTAACAAAGTCTAAAACAAAAAACCCAAGGTCCCCAGTTCACCACTAGTTGAAAAAAAATCAGCCTCTTGCTCTCCCGGGGCCTAGAGTCGGGCCCTTGTGTCTCATTCCTACAAAGGAAAACGCTCTGACTTGGAAGCAGGATAGTGCAAAACACTGGCTCTGGAGTCAGAAAGGCTAGACTCAAATCATGACTTTTCTCCCTATTAATAATAGTTCTCCTTGATAGAGTGCCTTAACATTTGCAAAGAACCTTTACAAATCTGATCTTTTTGATTCTCATGGCAACTCTGGAAGGTCAGTCTGTTAGATAAGGAAACTGAGCCTGAGTTAAATGACTTGCCCAGGGTCACACAGCTAGTTCATTGGATTTGAACTCGGGTTTTGTGCTCTATCTACTCTGCCACCTAGTTGCTTCATTGTTACTTATATGTAAGCTACTTAATCCTGCTGGCCTCAGTTTCCTTGGCCTTTCCAATGTTAAATTCTCTTCTCCTATGTTCCTGATCTATAGCAAAGGCTACCCCTCTGTTAGAGTCATCCCCTTTTGTCCTCCCTCTGCCCTGACCAAAAAAGAGGCCAAAACAAGTTATTTTTGTTTTAATAAAAACTCATTTAAAAAAAAATTCAATTTTATTTCAGAGTATCTTATTTTCAAACCCACAACAATTCCAATTTTTTATTTAATTATTTATTGCTGAATAGGATTACAATAGCATTTCAGGCGCCTGTCTGAAGTTGGGTCACTCGGGAGGCTGCTGCCTTCTCTTTTCCTGGTGGAGGTGGGTGGAGCAGGTCAACACACATTCCAGAATTGCAGATAATTTTTGCCCACACATCCACTTTTTGGAAAGCTGGCTTGAAATTGAGGTATGTGTGTGTGTGTGTGTGTGTGTGTGTGTGTGTGTGTGTGTATGTGTGTGTATGTGTGTGTATGTGCGTATCTGTACAACTGTGTTTCTCTCTCTAGGGAAACCAACATGCTTTCCGTGTGTCTTTGAGGTCTTTGCACTTTCTTCAAATGGACCGATTACAGCACAGAGGATGTGGACAGCAGAGTTTTTCCTGTTTGATGTCACACTGCTGCCCTTTAAAAGTCCCTGTAAGAAAAGGAGGGAGACGCAACAGAATTCCCAGTCTTAAGTACCCACTGGGAGGAAGAAGAGAGCTTTCATCAAGCAGAACTGTCTGATTTCAAGCCCTCCACCTCAGCCATTCAGAGAACACCAGTATGTCAGGGGATTGCTTCAGGCTCCTCTTCTGTGCCCTGTGCAGCCTGCGCGCCATCCATGCCTTCCCCAATGCTTCCCCCCTGCTCAGCCTTGGCTGGGGGGGCCTGACTCACCTATATACATCCACAGCCAGGAACAGCTACCACCTGCAGATCCACAAAGATGGCCATGTGGATGGATCACCTCATCAAACCATCTATAGTAAGTAGAGCGTTAGAACTCAAGAAAGAAATGGGAACTCATCAGTCTCACTACCGGTAAAGGGGAAAATCCGAATTATGTTCGTTGGGACACATCTCTAACAGATCCTTTGGTCCCCAAGTAGAACTGTGTCTAATCCATCTGCCATTGCTGTCACATCTTTAGGCAGGAGGAAGCAGTGGTGATGCTAGAACAGCCATAGAAAGGACGAAGACTGAGGAGATTAGATGAGGAAGATTCCTATCAGATTGTGGGCTTTGGAGCAATTGAGTTAATGAGTGAGATTGTGGAACTGTCTTCTCTGAAAATCTTGAGAGATCAAATTATACAGACAAGCTGTATTATATAGTCCCTTAAAAGTTTCTTCCTGACTCTTCTCCTCTCCCTCCACCTCCTTCCCTTTCTTAAGTAGGGATAGCAGGTAGTACAGGTAAGAGTACGAGCTTTTGAATCAGAGGATCTGGGTTCAATTCCCACTGTATTGGTAATTGGTGCCACTGTAATCTTTGCCAAATTATTTCATCTCCCTGTGCCTCATTTTCCTTTCTGTAAAATAATAGCTGGCACTTATGAAAGTCTAAGACTTTGGGGACACCCTACTTTAAAGTCTGCAAAGCATTTTTTCTAAACGATCTTATGAGAGTCTTACAATAACCCTAAAAGGTAGCCTCATTTTACAGATGAGGAAACTGAGGCTCAGAAAGATTAAACAACAGGGAGGGTTTGTGGACTGAGAAGTGTTAGGGGCTGCATTCTAACCTGGGTCCTTCCCGACTAAGAGTTCAGCAGTGTCTCCATGATACTCTGCTGTTTTTTGTCTCATGGACCCCTTTGGTAGTCTGTAAAGCTTACATATCCCTTCTCAGAGCATGTAATGCAGAAAATAAGGTACATAAAATTACAAAGAAGACCAATTATATCGAAAACAATTATCAAAATATTTTTAAAAGACACATGGCCATAGATTTTAGACTAGACTAAATGATCTACAAGTTTCCTTCTAGTTTATGGTACTTCAAGTTTTGCAAAATGCTTTACAAATAAGCTCTTATTTTATCCTCACAATCACTCTAGGAGGTAAGTAATAGTACTACCCTCATTTTACTGATGAGGATACTTAGGCAAATAGGTTAAATGACTTGCCTAGGGTGACATAGCTAGTTAGATCTGAGATTGGATTTGAACTCAGGGCTTCCTAACAAGTCTAGCTCAGTTCATTGCATCACCTACCTGCGCAAGAATAACTTACATTGCTACAGGTAATGCAAGAATTAGGGATAGGGACTGAATCTGTGATTTGAGTGTTATCCTGAACTCCCAAGTGAGGAAAGGCTTTTCACCAATGCAGAATGGCATCTTCTCTACAAATTAAAGTCTTGGAAAATTGCCTAAAACATTTGGAAGTCAAATAACTAGCATCACACAGCCAGTGAGTATCAAAAGCAGAATGTGAATCTAGCTCTTCCTGGCTGCAGGGCTAGGTCTCTATCCACACTATCATGCTGCCTTATTATCTCTGTTTGATAAATGAGAAAACCGAGGGGCAGAGGGATCGGACATTTGTTCATGGTTGTTTAACTAATACGTGACACAGCTGTGTCGGGCTCAGACTTGGTCCTTTTGCTCTCTAGTGTATAGACAGGGGAGGCAGTAGAAAGAGAATCAGATCGTAGGATTTAAAATGGGAAAGATTGCAAAGATAATATTTCCCCTATCAACCTTACTCAGCTGAAATGAGGATCAAAAGGAGATAGCAGTGCAGGTAAGCTGCCTTTGTAAACCTTAAAGTATGGTACAAATGTCAGCTATGGTTATCATTAGTTTAGTCAATACCTTTCATCTTGCTTATGAGGAAGGAGAAGCAGTGGTGTATTAGAAAATATTTAACAACCAGCTTTTTAGGGGGAAGGGGTGAGTAGGAAATATATGTGACAATATTTTTAAGTTCAATCTGCCTTACTGACATTTTCTCCATCCCCTTCTTAAGTCTAGACAATCAACAAAAGTGATTTGTAGTGATTTCTGAGGTGTAAATGCTCACATTGAAAATTTAACAATTGGCTCTCCAGGTGCTAGGAGTTACTCGTCCCCCCACTCCACCATGCCTGCCAAAGGTCCTAGTAAGTAGTACAACAAATAGTAAATGGCTGAGCTGGGGGAGGTGTGGGCTAGTGTGAGGTAGGAAGGAGGTGGTTTCAGGACCTCCATAATTAGTGTCTCCATACTTCTATAGTTATCATACATCATGAATTCCTCCTGCTGCAATAGATCTGTTTCTTCTTGTCTTACCCCAAGCAGCCGGGTAGCGTATGATAGGAGAGCCCTAGAGGGAATAAAGGAGACCACATGATGTACACAGACATAGTTAGACTATGGACTTTACAGCTTACCAAGGGTGAGTGCAGAATTGTCTTTTTTGAAACTCCCTAAATATAGTCCTAGTTCCACCACTATCTATGTCCTAGTGGACATGTCATTTTATTTTTTAAAGCCCAAGAACTGAATCATTTTTAGACCTGAATGGGATCCCTGGTCCTACTGTGCACAAGGCTCTATCAGCAACACTAAGGGACAGGATGTCCCAAAATTTCTAGGCAGTTGTAAGCTTTAATAGCTTAAAAAATGTTGATCAGCTTTAATAGTTTAAATTCCTATTCATTAGAGCAATCGCCTTACAGATGTCTGCTTGGCTACTGAGACACACTAGCTTTAATAGCTTAAAACTGCACTAAGACATTTGGGATGCCCTCTGTACAATACATAGACCCTGACTTCAGGAAGTTTATAGTTTAATTGGGGGAGAGAAAATATACATACAAAGCTAGCTAATAAAAGCATGCAGTTATGTAATGAAACAAGTAGTATAGATAAGTTGATAAACTGGAATAGATAGGAAATGCCAAAGGAAGACAAAAGGGTAAAGAGAAAGTATTTCTTGATACTAAGAGAATTATGGAAACCAAGAAACATGATAGAAATTTAGAAATAATTATTTTTTAAATTAAGAATTGAGTCAAATGGCAAATATCCAGCATAGGAGAAATCTGAACAACTGAATGGGTTTGGGTCATTTTCCCACCTCTACTTTGTTATATTCTAGTACAAAGGTATGTAACACACATGGATGTGGCCCACAGCATTCCCAAATGTGCT
Source organism: Potorous gilbertii (assembly GCA_028658325.1). NCBI lineage: Eukaryota > Metazoa > Chordata > Mammalia > Diprotodontia > Potoroidae > Potorous > Potorous gilbertii. The sequence continues at coordinate 159,151,215 of CM053770.1, forward strand.
ACACCAGATTAAAATGTAATTAGGAAATATTTACTTATATAATTAAAAATATAACAAAACATAGATAACAAAACAAAATCAATAATGCCGCCTGTAAGGGTCCCTATGTATGGATTAACAGTTCCTGTTCCTATTTGAGTTTGACATCACTTTCCTAGGAGACAAATTCTTCATATTCCAAGATACAATTTAAAAATATTTTTACTGATATATTATGTTAATATTACTTTTATTTCCAAACATATCCCCCACCTTATTAAAAAGAGAAAGAAGGAAAGAAAGAGAAAGGAAGGAAGGAAAGGAGGGAGAGAAGAAAAAGTAGTTCAGAAAAACTAAAAAATTAACTGTCTTCTAGTGTATTTGATGTTCCATATGCATTTTCTGCCACCTCTGCAAAGAAACCATGGAAGTGTGTTTTAGGAGGAAAACTTCACAAATACGTTACATCTGAAAAAGAAAAAGAAAAGTTGGGGGTAGGAATGCTGCATGTGTGATATGTGGTAGGAAGCATGCTCAACGTGAGTACCTGGGAGAGCTGGTTAAAATGCCAGCTCTGACATTGCCTAAAGCTGTGTGACCCCAATAAACAGCCACCTCTCTCTGAGCCAGTTTCTTCCATAAAATGGAGAAAATGAGGTTGTTATGAGGAAAGTGCTGTGTAAATCATAAAATATATATAAATTCAAGCTATTATTTTCATTGCCTGTAACTGGCTGAATGATGTTAAAATACATCCCCTTGGATCAGCAACTTAAACTAAGGATCTCATCAAGAGGTCAGCTAGTTCAGGGATCTCAAATCCAGGGCTTTCTTCTTCCCCTTCCCATCCTGACTCTATCATGCAGTCTTTTCTCTTTGAATATTCCAGGTCAATATAAGCTTCTTGAGGGCAAGGACTGTTTAGGTTAGTCTTTTATATATAGAAAAGCTTAATGAATCATTGTTAAGATGAATTCAAATATGTAACAGTAATCAATTTATCAGAATTTATTAAACATCCACTATTTGCTAGGCATTAGAGATACAGAAAACAAAAATGAACAGACCCTACCTCAAAGATATTATATCAAGGGAAGAGACAACATGACTTCATGAACACATGCAGAATATATGCAAAATAAATATATTTTAATGGAGGCATCTGCTAGGGGGAAGGGGAAGGCGTAACTGTACTTCTGATTTAAGGTAATTGCACATTTTAAGTTTGAGGTTTCATTTATCCCTTTCTTTGGGCAAGATAAAATCTGAAATTCTCGAAAGACAGGAAAACATCATTAATTCCGAGGAGCAGAGGTGGGTGGAGAGGCCAATCTGAATAAGTTGAAATGAGGGTTGTGGGGGAAGGATTACTTTTATGCAAGACATTTTTTTATTATGGAGAAAAAGCCAAGCCTCTCAGTGAACAAGACCTGGGTTCGAGTTCTACATCTGACATGTACTGACTGCGGAATCAAGCAATTTTCCTAACCTCTCGCTGCTACTAAGCAATTCAGTGTGACTATAAATAAACCCGTTTCAGATCTGTACTGGCAGAAGGAATTTCCTCACTTTGAGCTCCCTATATAGATGAGTCACAAAACAGGACCAAAAAAAAAAAATTCAAAACAACACAAGACAAATTAGTTTATCCAAGTAGCTAAGCAGATCTCAAAAATGGAATTTCTCAAATGAATAAAAAATTATAATTAACATAACAATGGCCAACAAATAGCTTGAAAGCTTCTCTTAAGAAACTATGAAACCATATTCACATCATTAATTTGTTTTATTTCAGTATTTCAAGGACCTCATTGGTGTGATAGGCATGGTTTTCATAAGTTACCATGGCTGAAAAATTAATCGTCCTGGCTAACCTCTGTGATCTTTGGCATCTTAGAGCTACATAATGAGAACAGTACAGCCTGTCTCTGGGATGATACGTAAAGCCTTGGAAGGATTGACTAAAGGCAGAGTCATTGGGAGGCATGGTATAGTGAAACACGAAGGAAAGACTTGAGCAGAGATTTGCTTAGTAAAGCTTCCTTCGGTGTCTACCCCATTCCCCATATATGGTATGCATGTGTATGTGTGTGTATATACCCACACTTGTGTATGTGCACATAATTTGGGTAATTGAAAATTCTTGGGAAATAGGGTTGAAATTAATGAAGATTTACAGGATCTGCTCCTTTTTTCAAAAAAAAAAACCAAACATCCACAGGAAATCCTATAAGCCTTCTTTGGTAGCATGTCTCAAAACCACCGAAGTTAGTCCTCCCTAAATCCTATATATGCCTCTTCTCATTGTCCATTCTTCTATTCTTTATAAAAAGAGGTAATCATTTGGCCCTGAACAGATTCTTTTGTGAATTCAAAGACCTTTCGTTATTAACATCCCCTCCTCCTTCCTATTTCTTTTCTTTCCCTCACATTTCCCCCTCTACACCAGTTTTCTTTTTTGGCGCTGGGAGGTTGAGAGACCAGGTATTTCAAACCGCTTTTACAGGTGGGCACTAGAAATTCAGAAAAGAAAAATATTTGACTGTAAACATTGACTCATTTGAACTTGCTTAAGGTCTCAAAGAATTGTGGCACTGATATTTGTTGGGTGAGATTCTCTTCTCTTCAGATAGACAGCCAAACTTTCTTTACAATTATCCTTTATCTCTTTTGTAAAGTGTAAATACACGACCTCTCCTTGAAATCTTTAGTTTAGCACAGTGCCTAGCACAATGTAAGAATTTAATAATGACCTTCTGCTTGCTCTTAGGGCTTCGTACTGGACAGGACTTAACAGAATTTGTTGGTGCTTTATCTCAGAAGCTTATTTCACTTCCTTATGATATATAGTGTTATAGCCCCTTTTTTTTACTGGACCCATAATTTCATTGGTATAGATAGAAACCTACAGATGTGGAAACATCTGCTGATGCAGATTTGGCAACTCTTCTGTAATTAATTCAGTTTTAATTGCCCAGCACACCAAAAGACTTTGGGTTGCCATTGTCAGATGGATCTTTATCAGGTGAGCCTCTCCATACCTGACTGACTCCAAGGCTAACTCTCTTTCCCTACTGCCATGTTGTCTGCCTCTCTGGTGGTCATGGAATGGATCTTGCCACCCCTGGTCAAACTTCCAAAAGAGGCCTTCTAGTCCTAACAGCATTAGTGCAATCTTTGGGAACTACAGTTCTAGCCCTCTGAGGCATCCTTCACTCTGCAAATCTCATTCACATCTATTATCTCGTTTGATGTTCATGACAACTCTGTATGGTGGGCATCGTGCCATCTCCATTTTACAGATAAGGAAGTTAAGGGTCAAAAAGGGTAAACACCGTGTCAAAAGTGACATATTCAATTTTTTTCTTTTGTGTGAACTGTCGTTCTGAAGGCATTTTTTAATATGGCTTATTTAGTCCAGAAAGCAGAAGGGTTTAATGAGTTGCTCCCGTGGTGTCTGGGTTCAAGTCCCCCATGTCTCTAAGGGCTCAAGTATACTTTTCAGGATTTTCTGCTATGATAGGCCTAAATGCAGAAACCTGAGAAAATCTCTGCCTGTTTATGATGATGACGATGTTAATAGTAGCAGCAGCTAGCATTTATGTAGTGCATTACCAAATTATCTCATTTTACCTTCGTAATAACTCTGAAAGGTTTTGTCATGATTCTCATTTTATAGAAGAGGAAACTGAGGCAGACAGAAGTTACATGGGTTACACAGTAAATCTGTGAAGTGAAAGTTGAGGTCTTCCTAAGTCCACATCCCTAGAGCAACTCCCCTCTAGAAAGGATGCAGTTCACAGTTAATTAAAGAAAGCCTTACTGAAAGGAGAAAGGAAACAGAATTCTTGGGAAATAACGGCAGCCTCCTTTAAGTGACCCTCTTCTAAGGGTCTTTACACAGGACTCTGGTCACAAACGACTTCCTTCTTCTAGCCCTCCTCCTCCCAGCCATTGTTGCCAGGTGGATGGATCTTCCTGTAATTCTGTAGGGCTTTCGGAAGATGGTGTCAGGTGCAGCTCTCCACATCTTAGCTGGCAGAGTCCTTGTAAAGGCTCCATGCAGATCCTCATCATTTCCAGTAGATGGCACCAGATACTGCTCTTAGGTACTCTGAGATGTACCAAACTCTCTGCCAAAGCAAATATTCCTCTTTAGCCAGTCTACACTACCAAAAAGGGGAGTTTTTCAGATTACCCTCCGCTGGCAGGGATCACATTTTCAGAGCTGGAAAGGATTCTACTGGGCATTGCATCTAACCCATACATGAACAAGACTAAGGCTTCCTTCTCCAACACACCAGACAAGTGATAACCCAGCTTTTGTATGATAACCTTTAATGAAAAACAACTGAGTGGTTTGCCCAGGGTATATTTACTTACCTTGTCTCTAGTCAGCCAGAGGGGACAATTAGCTCAAAACAAGGGAATAGTAAATAATCTTCATAGTACCAAAATTGTATAGTAAGGACAGTGACAACAAAGCATCTCCATAACAACTAGGCACTGTTCCACAAATATACCCAGTGTCAGTGGAAAGAAGGGATAAAAATTCGCTAGTAGAACTTGTGTAGGGAACACATGTGACCAAGTTAACTTACAATTCCACTACTACTAGGCCTTTGGGGCATGGCAATTCACTTTTGGAGAGAACTGGAACCCATGTCCTAGAAACACAGTGGCTTCTGCAGTTCTGTTCTCTTGCAGTCTTAGCTCAGAGGCCTACCATCTCCTGAGCAAGAGTCCCAGCTCCAGGAACCAAATTATGGAAGAAGCAATGACCTTAAGGCTCCAACTCACACAAGATTGGTTAGTTTTCCTTTATAAGGTACTGAAATTGTCCTGTGGATTTAATTAGCTTAGGGGATCAAAATAAAAAGTCACTGACAAGTACAAAAACCAGGGCACCAATTGTCATTTGGCTCCTCTTTCAGGCTTTTGACTATATAGGCAATATAGAGACAGAGAAGCTTTATCCAGCTGATCACTGCTGTATTTTTTGCTGAATATCCTTTCCCTTCTCTAAATATCTTTCCCCTGCTATGACTAAGCAACCTTCTTTTGCTAAGTATCAGCTACTCTAGGAATATCTCATTTCATTCCAATCTCCAACCCAAATTAGTGGACCAGCCTATTTTATCAGACTCTGAAGCTGGGCTCCTCTGGACACTTGTATGCGTTTCTGCTGTAAGACAAAAGTGATGGAGGGGAGAAAAGTGAGGAAGAGAAGATTTTCTTCTTCCTATAGAAGAAGGAAATGGGAAAGGGTGGAAAAGGGAACTTTCTTCCGAGTAAATGACTCCCAAACTAGCTAGCTGGCTTTTTAAAGACCATCAAAGGTGTGGCTATTCCGTAGCCAGTTATTTTCATTCAAATTCTATCAGCTTGACTGATGATTCTTTGAACTTCAGTTTTCTCATCTATAAAAATGAGTGAGTTGAATTAGATGAGCTCTGAGATCCCTGCCAGCTCTGTATCTATGTCCCTAGCCCTTATTGCATTATAGAAACCAGAGCTCACCTTTCAGGACAGAACTTGCTCCTTAAAAATCTCCTTCAAAAGTAAGCCGCAAAAATGCTGCTAAAGAAACACAGACTACTACAAACCCTCAAAGAAAATTTTTTTAGGGAGAAAAACTATCCAAAATGAAGAAATGAATTCAGAAGAATTCAAGGTGAAAAAAAATATTATTAAGAGGCAGAAATGATAGGAGAAAAATATAGTAAAAGAACATCAACAGAAGCATTGTAAATGAAGCCAGAATTGCCTCAGACTATTCATAATTAAAAAACAACAGTGAAGACCTGGAAGCAATCCATGAGTCTAGTGACTGAGGAAAACTGTGATAGACATGTGTGCAGTGGGATTCCCCCCATCCTGCCTACATTCCTCTATTTAAAAATCAGTCAGAACACATAAATAAAAAAACCATTTATCAACAAAACTCATTTATTGAAATAGCATTGCTTAAAGAGTAGTGACAAGAGACTGCTCCGATGAGCCTGCAGTGTATTTTCCCATCAACACACACAGTGGCAGTGGAAAGCGCAGGCACACACAGAGTATATGCTAGAAGAGGTGGAACACAGAAAGCCAAAGCAACACGTTACCTCTGGTGTTGCATCATCCTCGTATCTTTTTTCTTCTTTTGGTGGTATCAGTCTGCTTCCCCTGGGCATGTCTCTGCTGAGAATGTCATCTGCTGCCTGCCACAGTTCAAGCTGACTACACCAGACTCTCTGGATGGGCCTTCTGCTTGGTTTGATGTCCCTACTGATGGAGGTGCTATATTGCAAGATGCCACTACTGATGGTGGGAGTGAGAGTGGGGAATGTTTACAAGAGAGGAGTCCTATGTCACCCCCATCCCCACCCCATAACACATACTTTGGAAAAGGCAGAACGAAAAAGGTATTAGAGGAGTCCTTAACTTGTTCAAGCTTTTAAAAGGCCACTAGGCATGTAATTGCTGCTTCTATCAGCCCACAGCTAGCCACCCTATAATTTCATTAATTTTTTTGAAGAACTTTTCCCACTTTTTTTAAAGTAGTATAATTCCTTAACACTGGCTAAAGTCTGAAAGGGATACCCCTTTTACAAAGTACAGAATCCGAAAAGGGGAGAATCCTTATGGTGAATTGTCTTGCTAACAGTCAATAAACATTTGTTAAGTGCCAGGCACTATAGTAAGTACTGGGGATAAAATGAAAAGCAAAAGATAAGTCTCTGATCTCAAGGAGTTCACAATCTAATGGGGGAAGGTACAAACAACTATGTATAATGAGATAAACACAGAAGAAACTAGAGAGAATCGACGGAAGGAAGAGACTCAAGGGAGACTGGGAAAGTCCCTTACTGCCAACAACTTTACCAGGTGTATTGTGGGGCTCAAACGGATCAGGCAACAACTTTCCACAAATGGAATAGTATAAAAAATAAGAAACACAAAAAATACAAAGAAATATAGGAATGCACAGAAAATAAAGCAAAACGAAGAAAAATGAACCAAAACAATATATATATATATAGGTAACTAATCATAATAACAGCAACAAATGAGGAAAATGCAGAAGAGAACATCGGAAGATGATTTAACTCTCTCAACATTTAAAAACAAATTAAAGTTCATGTTTTCCTGTATAATCTTGGCTAAGCTACTAGTGTCTCTCTCCCAATTACCATGTATTTACTTTGTATTTATCTTAAGTGTATATTTTTTCTCCCCAATGGAGTAAGAGTTATTTGAAGGCAAGGACTCTTCATTTTTGTATTTATAACCCCAGTATCTAACATAGTACCTGACACATAGTTGGTATTAAACGTTTTCTGTGATTTTTTGCGGGGGAGGAGGAGAAGTTAGCACTTGTGAGTTAGAATGTATGTATTAATAGTTACTAAATTTAAAATAGAGGGACAATTCTTAAAGGAATATGAGCTGTTGCAACTATTCCTCATAAAAAGGCAAATTATTTAGCCTGTCTGAGCCTCAGTTTCCTTATTTTTATAATGAGAGGGTTAGATGAGTCCACCTCTTAAGGTACTTTGCAGTTCTGGAATTCTATTCCACATAATTAATTCCACTTGTAAGTGGCGAATTGTGAAGGAAGGAAGCTGGAGCAGAACATTTCTATAATATAATACTGGAATAGGTTATTTTCGTTTTTTTCCTAATCAATCAAGCAAAGTTTCACGAAAAAGGAAGCATTTTAGGGCTTGTGCGAAGGCAGAAATAAGACAATGTGGGCAGTTTTTGATCTCAGATGGTTCTCTCCACAGGTGCCTTGATGATCAGATCAGAGGACGCTGGGTTCGTCATAATAAGCGGTGTGATGAGCAGGAGGTATCTCTGTATGGACCTCAGAGGCAACATCTTTGGATCGGTGAGTCTTTGGACTCTGCTTGTGACTTGCAGGTCATTGCCTGGTTGTTATGAGAATCACAGAATTCCAGAATGGAGCAATTCCATCTAGCTTGTATTCTGATGCCATTAAAATGTGCTGAATCTACCTGAAATATCCTCGTGCTCCATTTTCCTTTGTTGGAGAGCAAGCCTCGGGGGGACCACTAGGACTTTTGGTTGGTCCAGGTTCTGTCTGCCCTCATGGTTGAAGTTCAACAGAACAAAGGCTTCTGGATCCAAATCCATCCTTTTAAAAGGAATCTGATCCTATTCCTCTTACAAAAAGGCAAGTCATTACACCTGTCTGAGCCTCAGTTTTCTTATCTGTAGTGAGAGGGACAGACTAGACTATCTCAAAGATATTTTGCAGCTCTGGTAACCTATTCCAGATAATTAAGTACACGTGTAGAGTGTTAAATTATGGGGGAATGCAGCCGGATTGGCATATTTAAAGAGCAAGCTTCAAGCTCAGCAGCTGGCATCCCACAGAACAAATGGATGGAAAATTGTTACTTATAATATGCAGGAGTTGTAAGTCACAGATTCAGTTCTTTCACTTCCAAAGCAGGACTATTTTTTCAACCAAAGGATTCATGCAACTAATTACTGAATGACTTAAACTCAGTTGTTACACCATCATCATCATCATGTTGCCTAGGGGCAAGAACTGTTAGTTGTGAAACTGGTACTGGTGTCTTTTATATTTCCTGTCTCCTCGATAGTGTGGCATGGGGTAAAGTATGCTAGATTTGAATCATGTCTTTGCTACACAGAACCTGTAGGTCACCATATCTCTCTGTCCAGAAGTCAGTCATTTCAGTAGATGCAAATCCCTCTAGGACGATATGGCCAGATGTCCTAGGATGAAATCATTTAACTGCTTTGAAGGAACGTTAACATTTAATAATTGTTTGCTTTGGAAGGGAGAAGTGGGAATAGGAAGCAGCAATCTTAGAGTATGGAAGAGTTGTGGGCACAGCAGCCCTAAATGGGGCTCTGGAGGTGGTTGTGGGCAGCCAGATGAAGCACGAGGACCCTGACTGCCGGAAGCTGAGTGAAAGGAGGTACCAGGAGGTAGAAAAGGGACACAGGAAAGTAGAAAGGTTATCAGATATAACCTTTGCCTACAGAAGACCGTCTTTTCCAAAGATCTAGTGGGAGGATCCTCCTTTGGTTTGGTGGGTTATTTTTGCATTATTACTTCCATTTCCTTAACTTGAATCCTATCCCATGTTTTCTTTTTTCCCTAACCCCCAACCTTTCCTTGGGTGGGGAGGACCATGAGGGCAGAACTCTTTTGCTCAATCCTTACTGTCTAATACTACTTTACCTGAGGGATGCCTGGTTTTGGCTTTTACAATGAGAAAGACATATTTACCCAGACACTCAAATACTTTAGAAAAACTTGTCCTGTGGACTCAAGGTGGACTCCCTTGATCTTGACAAAATAACCTATTCTGAATCCATACTTGCAATATGGTGAACCCTACAGCAGATCCTAAAGCAGAAGGATGATGCCAACATATCCAAGACAGGAAGGGAATAGTTTTCTCCAATCATAGAACTTGTTTTGCTGCCATCAACACTACTTAATAACCATGGAACTCTGTAGCCCTTGTCTTCATGACCTCATGCAACTTGAGTTTGAGTTTATAAAGCCAAATGACCTGATATTACAATTGGGAATATAAATATATCACAAGGTCTCAAGTCTATCTTGCAGAGGTGGTGCCTTGCATTTGAAAGAGGGCTCATCTTGGAAATTAGGAAGCTTAGATTAGAATCACAGCTCCAACCCTAAGTGTTTTTCAACATAACATCTCTGAATCTCCATTCCTCATCTGTAAGATGACTCTAATGCTTATACTAACTACCTCACAGGACTGAAGGAAAAGTGCTTGGTAGACTTTTAGGTGATACATAAATGTGACTCTATTTCTATGCTGAACCTGAAGCTGGAAAAGGAGTTATTAAACCAGTCTTCCTCTGGTTCCTTCTCTGTCCTTTCAGCATTTCTTCAGCCCAGACAACTGCAGGTTCAAACACCAGACTCTAGAAAATGGGTATGACATCTATCACTCTCCACTGAACAACCTCCTGATCAGCCTTGGCAAGGCAAAAAGGGCCTTCCTGCCAGGTATGAACCCACCTCCTTACTCCCAGTTCCTGTCTCGGAGGAATGAGATCCCCATAATCCACTTCAACACACCTGAACCCCGCCGGCACACCAGGAGCGCGGAGAACAGTCCTGACTTGGACCCAATGAATGTGCTGAAACCCCGACCAAGGGTGACTCCCTGCTCCCAGGAACTCCACAGTGCTGAAGAGAACAGTGTAGTAGATGATGATCCTTTGGAAGTACTCAGAAATAGTAATCGGCTGAAGCCCTACCCTGGTAGGATGAGTTTGGAAAGATGCCTCCAAGTCCCCAAAGCTGCTTGAGTGGACTACAATAAAACCCCCTTTAACCATCCCCTCTTCAGATTCATCTTATTAGCAGCTAGTCCATCTTTAAAGGGCCCAGAACTCTTTAAACCTTAAAGAACAAGGGAGAGGATCAACTTTTTCCTCCCCTTTCCTATCTTAGGACCCATGGGAATTAAATCTGGAATACTGTGCTGACCTAGGACCTCATCTCTAGCCTGAGTGGTAGAGTTCTGCTCTCTTTTGCATCCTTGCAACTGACATTCTAATCAAGACCCTAACAGTAATATGGATGGTCCCCCTTCATCTTGCCACAGTAATAGTATCATTCTTGTAGCTTCCTCCAGTTTAAGATGAAGGCTGGAAGATCCTGGGTGGTGGGGGAGTATACTGGCTGAAAAACAACTAAGACTTGGTCCTAGAGTAGACAGCCAAACTCTGCCCAACTTGAAACCAATCTTTCCTCTTCTTTGTTTATAACCCTTTCATCATGTTCATCCTCCTTTGTAAATCAGGATGAGATCTGTAAGCCTGAAAAATCTTTGGTTTCCCAACCTCAGAGATATCACCTTATATTCTCTATTTACTTATGATAAAGTAAATCTTAAATTTAAGCCCCTTCTAAGAGGCTCCCCTTGGGAAGGGTTGTTTTTTAAAAATGAATGGAAGTTGGTTAATACTGAAAAATTATATCCATGGTTTGGTACCAAGAAGGTACTAAGAAACATTCCAGAGTTCCCTGACAGGGTAATATATGTTGCCATTCACTCCCTTATTACATCATAGGATAGGCCAGGGGGTCACTTCCAAGGTTAGCAAAAGTCAGGCAAAGACAGAAGGCTAAGACATTTCCAATTTTGAAAATCAAAACACTCTATGTACTTTTTGGAGGAACACTGGACCTTTGTACTTTACCAGTCTTTTTTTTAAGCTGACGTTAATTCAGTGGCCATTCAGTTCAGGCTGCAGTTTCCCTTTGCAATAGGAATAAATTTGAACTCTTCAGAGAAGTCTTTAACAAACTTCCTTATCCAGGGTTAGCAAAATGCCATAAAAATGCTGTGTACAGAGGGGAGCTGTTCAAGGTTTTCTGTGGCTCAGCAAATTTCTGAGGTTCTTTTTCAATGGCCAATTTCAGTCTTGAAGTTGTTCTCTGAGTTCAGACCAGATTATGTATCTCAGATCCAATTTAGTTCAACAAAAATTTATTAAATGACTCCTATTTATAAGTCATTGTACTAAGCCTCAGGGATACAAAAGCAAAAAGGAAACCTTCCTTCAAAGAGTTTAAATTCTATTGATAATCAGTGGGAAATCTGGAGGAGTCAAAGAGGACAAGGGAATACAAGACTGTGAGATCTGTATATTTTTTCTTCTTAATGGGCTAGGAATGTGTGCTTTCTTTCACTCCTGCTGCTCTGGTTTAAGCATGCCCTTAAAGGTGGATTTCTTAAAACACCACCCACCACCTTCCATTAACTCCTAGCTTGCTAAATCACTTCACACTAAAAGCATTTCCATGGCTTTCCTGAGCCTAAGATGGAAGAATGGAGGACAGCAGGAAGGGGTACACAGACTTGGTTCTGTAGCAGACAAACTCTAGCACACCCTGGGGCTAATCTTTGCTTTTCTGTTGGATCCATACCCTTTCATCATTTCCCTCCTCCTCTGCAAATCAGGATGAGACCTACAAAGCTAGAATCCTAGGATTTTCCAACCTCAAAGGTAATCCTGAGAAACCACCTGGTAAACAGTCTTGGGGCCTAACCTGTCTACAAATAGTAAATAAAAGATCGGTCTAAGGACAACCTATTAATCTTCTCTTCCCTAAGGCTGTCCTGATTTCTGGACGTAAAGCCAAAGAAAACTCAGTACAGGACATAGAAAGTGGAAATTCTAGAAGTCTTGGACTTTGGAACTTACCTCTCATTTATTAGATCTTGTTCCAGCCTACCATTTCTGACTTTGAATTTTCCTTCCCGAGGCCCCTCTCTTCTCTTCTACATCTTTCCCTACGGTGGTCAGTGCAGACAAATTATATCAAGTAGCAGAATAGATTCAGACAAGGCCTCACTCCCATTTACTTTCCTTCATTCCTATCATGTCACTGGTGGAACCTCAGTCATTCTATTACACTTTCTAGAGGGACAGTCCTCTGCTTTTTTTTTCTTTTTAAGCTGAGCTTCAAGTCCCTATTTTGGAATACACGACAAAATTATGCACAAAACTAAACAGTAGTGCACAACAGAATTTTGGAATATACTCATTCTGTTTTAGAATCATTAATATCCATTCCTGGTGAGTCCCTGACACTGAGAAATGGATGGAAAACCAAGAAGCATTTCTGTAGTTGGCCAGTTTGAGTCCCAGTCCCACAGTACTAGTGGCAGCATTAGGGAGGCCTTTCTTTGGCAGAACAGAGAAGCAATCCCTCGTAATTTCCAGAAGTGTTCCTTTGGAAGAAAAAGTATTTATTTATTTATTTAGATGTTTTCTATCACTTGATATTTATGGATATTTATAATGATGTACTCCCACTTGTTTCTTTGCTTTTACTTTGTTAAGAGGAAAAATAAAATTTTTCTCCGCTTCAGTAAAGACTCGTTCTGTTGCTTCATAAATAAAGGGCCAAGGGTAAGTCTAAGAGAGCCTTGGAGACTGGCACAGTCAGATATAAGAGTTTAGAACTGGAAGGAGCCTTGGAAATGATCTAGTCTAAGGAAATCCTGTAAGAATGATGAGGACATTGAGACAGATGCCCAGAGTTACAGAGGTGACCAACACCAAGCAGCATGTCTAAGGTCACAGTATGATTACCAAGTCCTTTGTGCCCAAATTCTTTGTTTCTTCTACTATACCATGTTGCCTTTAATGGAATTGCAGGATACCAGATTTTCAAATATTGTGGGTGCTTCTTCCTGAAAGTTCTTACAGAAGGAAACAGGGCAGCTCTACAGCCCTAAGATAGTCCCACTGGAGGGAAATGGTACTGAGGTGGCATAAGATCTGTATTTTCTTCTGCTGCCACTTGGTTTCCAGCTGAAGTGCTCGGTGTTCCCATAGGAAATATTCCAGCTAATGACAACATGAGTGAAAAGCACTGAATTTGGATTGAGTCAGTCATTCAATAAATATTTAATTAAGTGCTTATCATGTGTCAGGCATTGTGCTAAGGGCTGAACATACAAAAAAAGACAAAAGATAGCCCTTGCCCTCAAAGAGCTCACAACCTAACAGGAGAGACAACAAACAAACAAATATGTACAATCAAGGTATATACAGTATAATTTGGAGATAACCAGCAGAGGGAAGGCACTAGAATTAAGAGGAGTTGGGAAAGGCTTCCTGTAGAATATGGGATTTTAGTTGGGACTTGAAGGAAGCCAGGGAAATCAAGAGACAGAGATGATAAGGGAGAGTGTTATAAGCATGGTAGATAATCAATAGTTTGAGGGTCTGGAAGGATGGTGTTGCCCTTCATAGTAATAGGGGAGTTTAGACAGGAGAGGATTTAGGGAGAAAGGTAATGGGGTCCATTTTGGACATGGTGAGTTTAAGATATCCACTGGACATCCAGTTCAAGGTATCTGAAAGGCAGTTGGAGATATGAGACTAGAGTCAGCAGAGGGATTAGGAAAAGACAGGTAGAAGAGACTCATCAGCATAGAGATGGAAAATAAACTCACAGGAGCTAATAAGAATATTGGGAAGGTATTGAGAAAGAGGAAAATCAGTAATGTACAGTGAAGTCACCAAATATGAGGACAGGAGTTAGAGAGAAGAAATTGGGAACAGAGAAGTAAACTCATTTAGGAAAGAAAGAGAATGATTTGGTAATCTACATACAGCTACTAGGATTCTGATTGGATAATAGACTGAAATTATAAGGACTCCAAAAGGAGAAAATGTAACTAGAATGTAACCGTGACTGATGCCACAGCTCAATATTCAAACAACCAAGACTACCAGACCTGTACTCTGGAGGCAATCTACTAACCCTGGAATCCTAGCTATGATGACATGTGCTGGGGTAGAGAGCTTCTTACTAATATTCTCCTTATTTCCTCTGGTACAGCCTGAGATCTGGAGCAAGGGTCCCGAACATATGTATTTCCTACTCCAGTCCCCCTCCCTAAACATATGCATTTCCTTTCTACTGATTGCAGGCAAATGGAACTGGGAGTCTTCTGGTTATACCTGAAAAACTGAGAGGCCAAGAGGGAGAAGTGTTAGAAGATGGCTGGTAGAATATAGTTCTATATGAGAATAATTAACTTACTTTTTCTTTCTTCTGATTTTCACTGTTCAATAAACTATAAAGTCACATTATGTTGGGATATCTTAGTTCTATTAAGAGGGTTGGGTAGGAAAGGACTTTTGGGGGAAGTTGTGACTAGAAAGGAAAACATAAAGATGAATTTGGGTTACCTAAGCCATGAAGTTTGCATTTTTTAAATATTCTAAATATTCCATCACATAACTCCAAACCTGACCTTCTAAGCCAGAGAAAAGCCTAGACCCTTGCAATCTGAGCGCCCTCTAGTGACCTATGGGAATAGTATAGGTTTTAGGAAGGCTCTTAAAAGGTATAACACTAGAAAGGAACTAGGGAGCTAACGGGCTGATTGTTCAAAGAGAATGCCACTAAGCGGGCACCTCATATATCACACTTGACTGCAAGATTACTATGCCTTTCTGGATGCTTAAGGCAACATATGAGCTAATTTGTGTCGTGTCTACAGCGGTGTCCCAACTAACACCTGAGAACACAGATGTCACACAAGTTTTTTCTTGTTTCATATAGATTTGAAATAAGTCCCTTAAATGAATGCCCTAAATACATTTCTGAGGTTCCACTTCATATCCATCAGACTGGCAAATTTGACAAAAAAGGAAAATGACAAATTCTGTTGTAAATGGGAAAACATTAATGCACTGCTGGTGGGACTAGGACTGACCAAGCCATTCTGGAATACAACTGGACCTAGGTCTAAAAAGTTGTTTAAATGTGCATACTCTGCACCCCAAATCATACTCAGTGATGTCACTCCTAGGCCTATACCCCAAAGAGATCAAAGAAAGAGGGAAAAGATCCACACACAAAAAAAATGTTCATAACATCTCTTTGTAGTAAAAAAAGAACTAGAAAGTTAAAAAGATGTCCCACCAACTAGAGAATGGCTGGACAAATTATGGTAGGTAAAAGTAAAAGAATACTATTATGCCATACTTCAGAAGACCTACAGAAATGAAGCAGAGAGTGAGCAGAACGAAGAGAACAATTTATGCAATAACACCGTAAACAAGACCTCCCTGGAAAAGAGTGATGGAGTTGAGATGCAGAATCAGACACACAGGTAATGTGGAAATTTGTTTTGACTATGTATATTAATTACAAAGGTTGTTTTTCCTCAAATTGAGGGGAGGTGAAGAGAGAAAAAGGAATGCTTTTTAATAGAAAAATTTTTTTAAAAAATATCTAAAACACATTTTGAAAACACCCTGGGGGAGAGCAGAGCCAAGATGGTAGCACAAAGAGCATTCTAACAGAACTCTCCCAACATTCCTCTCCAAAAAACTTTACTGCATCAAATAGAATTCTGAAATGGCATAACCAACAAAAGGTTGGCGTGAGATATTTCCCCAGCCCAGGACAACTTTGGAAGTTGGAAGGAAACGTCTGTGACATTGGGATGATGGCTGGCCAGGAGCATGGCAGGGACACTAGCTGGGGGCCTTTGAGGCAGCTATGGCAACAACAGCAGAAGTAGTAGTAGTAGTAGTAGTAGCAGCTGCAGTACTTGGAGTTCTCACTGCCCAAAGACAATAAGGGGACTGGACATTCAGTCAGAAAGAGATTACAGGGGATCCTTGTGTGGACACTGGGCACAGGAAGGTTAATGAAAAAATACTGCAAGCAGCCAGAAAGAAATATTTCAAATACTGTAGAGCCACCAGGCTGGTAGATGGTAGAAGGTCTACTATGATAAAGGAGTGAGGGGTGGGGAGTGTTAAAATATGATATTCAGGAAGGTAAAATAGCCAGAATTACGATCAAGAATTACCTACCCTGCCAAAATGAGTATAATCTTCTGGGAGTGGCTGTTTGGTGGCAGAACAGATATTTAATGAAACAGAGGAGTTCTAGGCATTCCTGATGTAAAGATCAGGACTGAATAGAAAATCTGACATTCAAACACAAGATTCAAGTGAGGCATAAAAAGGTAAATGTAAGTAAGAAATCATGAGAACTTCACAAGGTTAAAATGTTTATATTCCCAAATGAGAAGATGATACATAAAATCTCCAATAGATTTTCTTCATTAGGGCAGTTAGATGGCTAGATCTACTTAGAGGGGATGAATATGAGTCTTTTATTGGATGATCTCAAATTAAAAATGGAAGGAAGAAAAAAGAGATGTACTGGGAGAAGTGTGTAGGGAAAAGAAAGAATGGGGAAAATTATCTCACATAAAAGAGGCATACAAGGAAGAATTTTACAGTGGAGGGGAAAATAGGGAGGGGATGAACAGTACTTCACCCTCACTTTCATTTAAACTTATGCTCAAAGAGGGAGGAATATAAATACACACTCAGTTGGGTACAGAAATCCAACTTACCAACACAGAAGTATAAGGGAGATGGGTTAAGAGAAAGACAGGGAGTATGTGATAAGAGGAAGGATAGATTAAGGGAGGAAGTGGTCAGAAGCAAAACATACTTCTGAGGATGATAAAAAAAGAAAATAGGCTGGCTGTAAATACACAGTTATAAATCATAACTGTGAATGTGAATGGGATGAACTCACCCAAAAAATGGAAGTAGATAGCAAAATGGTTTAGAAATCAGAATCCAACAATATGCTGTTTACAAGAAACATGCTTGAAAGAGAAAGACACACAGAGTTAAAATAAAGGACTGGAATAGAATCGATTAAGCTTTGAATTATGCTGATGAAAAATGCTATCCATGTTCAGAACGAACTGATGAACTCTAAATGCAATTTGAATCATGCTTATTTCCTATTTCCTTTATTTTCCTTGTCTTTTTTTAAAAATATGGAAATGTTTTGCATGATTCACATGTATAATGTGAATCCTACTGCCTGCTTTCTCAATGGGAGGGGAAGGATCTAGAGAGGAGAGAGTCTGGAACTCAAAATTGTTAAAATGAATGCTTAAAAAGAAGCTTTTAGTGATCCCTTAAAAAGCTTTATACGCAAAAGTACCAAATACAAAAGAATGTTGCAGAATTTCAATACTGAATTACTATAACTCTGATGTGGTTCCCCTTAAAAAAAAGATGGAATTTTAAAAGTTAAGTCATTCTAATAAAAACCAGTCACAAGAACCAGATGGTATAATATGACATAGATTAATGGTACCCTGTAGGGTCTTACAATAGACCAACCTAATAAACATGGATATACAGCAAAGCTGTTTCCAATTCTTCCACACCTTTGAAGAGGCTGGTATGGGCAAAAAATACATCAGCTAGTAGAAAATCTTCTGGTATTGAACCTCTCAACTAAGTCAGGCCAGTCCTTGGATGGCATAATCCAAGCCATGACAAGGCCCACAGACTAAGTTTTGTCAACCCATACTCCACTACATATATATACAAATGAATACATTCTCTTGTGGATTATGATATAACGCTGACCACAATCCATCCATGTCTACCCATTCTGTGCAACTCTTGTTCATGTTCTTCTATAAGTTCACTATAAGCCAAAGTTCGCAGACTGTACAATTCTGAGCACTCTCATAGACCAATATAAAAAATAACTGCAAATCTAGAGATCCCTCCAAAATAGAGTAACTCCACAGCAACTAGAAGGAATGACTCAAAGGAAAAAAGTCCATAAGGACTACACAAATAATTAGAAGAAATGAAGAAAGTTTTAAAATGAAATAAAAGTTCTTAGGGGAAAGAATTAAAAGGAGAATAAATGGCTTACAAGAGAAAAATTAAAATTTAGCCAAAAAATGAACTCCTTGAAAACCAAATAGGCCAAACAGAAATCAATTATTTCATGAAACATTCAGAAATATTAGAACAAAATCAAAAGATTTTTAAAAATTGATACTGTTAAGGGACATGATTATCAAGAACAAGTGACCTAGAAAGCAAGTTAAGAAGAATTTAAGAATCATTAGACTCCATGAACACCTATTATAAAAAAAAGACATTATATTTTAAGAAATTATAAATAAAACTGCCCAAATCTATTAGAACCAGAGGATAAGGTGAAGAAAGAATCCACCAATCACTTCCTAAAAGAAACTCCAAAAGGAAAAGTTATCAGAGATGTCAGAGCCAAGAGTTAGAATTCTCATTTTGAAGAAAATCATTAAACAAATTTTAAAAAGGAGTTTGTTTGTTTTCCAAGGTTAGATGAGAATGGGGAGGAGGGAGAAAGAATAAGCATCCAGAAAGAAGTAGTTCTAGTACCAAGGGGCCAGGTAAGAACGACACAAGACCTGGTAGCTACTACTAACAATAATAAGAAAACTTGACATACAATATTTCAAAAAGCTAAAAAGACAGACTTAACAATCAAAAATAATTTAGCTTGCAAAGCTAACCATAAATTCACTGGGTGAAGTGTGGGGGAAGTGGAACGGATCTTAAAAGGAATCTTTTTTTTATTCATATCTTATTTATGAAGCATTATATTCTCTCCCCTTTCCCCAGAAAAACACCACCATCATTACCACCTGTGTAACAGATATGCATAGTCAAGCAAAACAAATCCCATATTGGCCATGTCAGGAAATATCTATCTCATCTATCTTTCTTCATCTCTTAAAGAAGAGAAAGAAAAGATTAGAACTGAGTTGGAACTCTGAAATACACACGTAATATATTATTTAAAGTAAATTTTATTTCTTTTTATTCTTTATTCAGTGACATAAAAATCAAGCTACCAAATGATTACTTCCTAGAAGCAGGGAAAATTCACTTACAGAAAAGAGCAAGAATCTCAAGGAAAATACTGAAAAGTAAGAAGAAGGAGGTCTAAGTAATAAAGAACTCAAACTATATTATAAAACATTAATCATCAAAACAATTTGATATTGGACTGGGAAAGAACGCATTACTAAACAAGGATCAGAGAGGAACTGCAAAAGATAAAAGGGACAATCTTGAATACACAAAATTAAAAACAGGAAAAAAAATCCAGCATAGGTATGATTATAAGGGAAAGAATTAACGGGAGGGAAAAAAAAATCTTTGTAACATGTTTTCCGAATAAAGGTCTCGCTTCCAAGACATACATAGAACTGATTCAAATTTGTAAGAATAAAAACCATTCCCCAATTGTTAAAGAATATGAACAAACAGTTCTCAAAGAACTCCAAGCTATCTATAGTTATATAAAAAATGTTCCAAATCACTAATAGTTAGAGATAATGATTATCGTCACTGAAATTCAACATCACACCCAGACAATTCTGACAAGAAAGAACAATGATAAATGGTGGAAAGAACTCCGGAAAACAAATGAAGCTGTGAATCGGTCTAAACATTCTGGAAAGCAATCTGAAATTATGCCCAAAAACAGTGTAAAAATCCTTTAAATCCATCAGTATAACTATTAGGTCCCTATTCCTAAAGAGATCCAAGAGGAAAAGGTCCCCTATATACACAAATATTTATAGAGGTTCCCTTTATAGGCAAAGAACTAGAAACTAACCGGATAACGATCAACTGTGAAAAGGCTGAATGAACATATTGTAGCATATGAATGTAATAAAGTACTGTTTTGCTAAGAAACGTCGAAGGGGATGATTTCAGAGAAACCTGGGAAGATGAATAAACTGATGTAGAGTGAACAGCCAGTAGAACAACTGAAGAGCTTTATAAAAAGAAAAGAATTTTGAAAGACTTAAGAATTCTGATCAATGCAGTGGTCAACCATGATTCCAAGGGTTACCTACTTACTGTCAAAGGTGTGATGGACTATTATGAAGAATGAGATAGATATTTCCTGACATGGCCAATATGGGATTTGTTTTGCTTGACTACACATATCTGTTACACAGGTGGTAATGGTGGTGGTGTTTTTCTGGGGAAAGGGGAGAGAATATAATGCTTAATAAATAACATGAATAAAAAATAAAAACTGTTAAGAAAAAATACAAATACAAGAGTCCAGAGAAACCCTGACAGGTAAATTTATTTGAGCAACCAGAAGGAGCTGTATGATGATGTAATACAAATAAACATTCTGATGAAAGGAAAAGAAACAAGTGTCCCTCCAGAACTTTAGTGTCCTCAAGGGGTACTGAGAGAGTTAAATAAGAAAAGCAGAGGTCCCTGGCTGAGAGGTAGAGGGAGAGGGAGTAGATCAGCTGTTTTGAGGATTTTAAGAGGGGAAAGAGAAGAAAGGAAAAAAGGAATAGGAGAACAAGTGTAAACAGGAGAGCGAAGTGAACTTAGTATTTCTTATAACTGGAGTGCTTGAGAATGAAAGTATACTATTACGGAGGAAGGAAGGTAAGAAGAGGGAACATCAGATGAGCCTCCCTCTTATCTGAAATGGACAAAACCAAAACTGGCACTGAGACCTTCTAACTCCAGGCCTTGGGCTCTGAAATCAGACTGATTCTTTTAGTTTTGTATAACTCATTATCTACAAAAGAGCCTAACATTTAGAGCTTGGAGTGACCTGTAAGGTTATCTAGTCCAACCCTCATATTTAATAGATGAAAACATCGAGGCCCAAAGCCCAAATGGATATCAATGAGAAGAGCTAGAACTCAACACTGGATCCTCTGCCTTGAGCTAAACTCAAGGCTTGTCCTACCATACCACCCCACCCTCTTTCTTCACTCCCTGAGCAGCTGTGTGTGTTTGTCCTTCGTTGCCAAAGAAGACCACGCCATCAGAGAAATGATGACATGACTTGCACTTGGCTTTGATTTGAGTGAGGGAGGGCTGTGCAGGTCACCAGCCTCACTTCTCCTCCAAAGCCATCTGAATCCAGTGACCAAATATTCATCAGGATGACTGGAGATGACCCAGAATGAGGCAATTGGGGTTAAGTGACTTGCCCAAGGTCACACAGCCAGTGGGTGTCAAGTGTCTGAGGTGAGATTTGAACTTAGGTCCTCCTGACTCCTGCACTGGTGCTCTATCTACTGCACCACCTAAGTTTTCAAGGCTGCTTCACTAGCCTTGTCCTTTCCTCCAGTGGTTTACCTTTTGCCTAACAGTGCAATTTAGGAACTGAGTTGAATTTTATCTTTTCCTACTTAGATTCTTAGAACGTCAGAAACGGAAGGGACATCAGAAGTCCTCTAGTCCAACCCCTTATTTTATAAGATAAGAACTGAAGCTCAGAAAGGTCAGAAAGGAGGCTCCTGTCAAAGGACACACAACTTAGGATTTGGATGAAGGTTTCCTGAGTTTCCAGGGTAGTGCTCTTTCCTTCATGTGGAATTTTAAAAATCCTCTCCTATCTTTTGCTTTAAATCAAGTATTACTCCAAACTTCTGTGATTCAGCACTTCATTTTGTTCTAATAATTCGGGCTTTACTGATTCTTCCTAAGCAATCTTATTTCTAAACGACCCAAACAATTATTTTCTCCACAAGAAATATTAATGTTACTTTATTTTTTATACTCTTCATGTTAATAAATGTTTTATTCATAAGGTAGATTCCTTTAGCATAGAGAGGCACTCTAAAACAGGAGACATTTCATTAATAAATGGTTCCTTTTTCCAAACACCAAAAAAAGGTCATGAATTACACAACATGTTATTCACCAAAAGCCAATCACATAGGCTACATTTGTTTTTGGCCATAAGAAACCCAAACATCAACATAAGAAGAAACAAAATAGAACAAAACAAAAAAACATGATCTGATAAATTAGCTGCAAAATCTAGTCATAACTAGATGAAAAGGAAAAAATCCTTGGACATAAGCAATTCTTTTAAAAATTGTGGTAGTGTTATTCAAAAATAACCATCCTCAGTGCTAACATTTAGCACAACAAAGAAATAATATTCAATACTGTGATAACAAATTATATTTCAAAATTCAAAGTTGTAATACTTTATTTGACAATACTGGATTTCATCAACATGGATATTTCTATTCAAAGTCAAAACCTGGCAGGAAACAGTAGCATTTCTTTTGAAAAATGCCAGTAGCTAAATTCAAAACATACCTTAACTCATTCCCTTAGTGTTTTTATGTTACTACCTTTCCGTATATAACCTATTTCTGAAACCTTTTATAAGAATTTGGAATATAACTATTGGAAACAAGATGCTTCCTCAATGACACAAAAATAGGAAAATTCTAATGATTTATTTGGACCTAGGCACTTTCTGTCACTTTGGCAAGATGATCCTGCAGATTAATACAAATGCACTTTATGGTTGTTTTAACTCCTTTAGCACCTTGTTCTACATTTATTATAAAGTGACTGATCCCTGTATTGGGGCTGACTGAACTGAGTTCAGATTTGCTTAGATTTGCTGGTAGGGTACACTCCAGATCAACCACAAAATAAGTAAACATGTTTCTCATGTATGCCCCATGACTTACCACCAATATATTAGCATCTAACATTTGGGCAACACTGTCTGAATTCAGATCAGATCCAGATCCACAATTGTTTCCTAATGAAAATGTTTCTGTTTGAAAGGTCTCTAGGCCGCTGTCCATTATTCCTGACGTAGACGGTCCTTTCTGACCCGCTTCATCCAAGACCAGTTGACAAAGAAATTCAAAAAAGTTCACAGCTCGTAATTTCACCTACAAACAAACAAATAAATAAGTGAGGAATTTCCAATAAGTAAAGTGGTTGACTGCTCTTCCTGAATTTGATAATCCCATTTTAACATTTAATTAAAATCAAAGACTTGTTCATCTAAATCACGGATTTATAAATTAAAAGTGACTCCAGAGGTCATTTAGATCAAGTCAAGACTGCAGCATAAATTTCCTTTCCCCATGATCCTTAATAGGTAAGTAAGTAGCAATTCTGACCTTTTCTTCCAGAAGCAAGGAATATACTACTTTACAAAGGAATCTGTTCAATTTTGGGTTATAAAATGTAATTGCTAGTTCTTTCTTATGTTGAGGCAAGATTTATCTCTCTCAAACTTTTACCCATTGGTTCCTCTTCTCCAGCCCCTCTGCAGACCAGGAGTTTATATCTAATTTTCCTTTCTCAGAGAGATAATTCTTTAAATATTTAAAGATGGTGGTATCTTTTCTAGAGAAGCCCCAGGTTATTAATGACCTTCTCTAAAATGCGTTCCCCCAGACTCCACATGGTACTCAAGATGTGGTGCCCAGCAGAGTACAGAGACAATATCACTTCTCTAATCTGTTTATTTGTTTAAAATATCTATGTTTTTGTGTCACCTGATTTTATATTACTTCCACTTTCATTCCTTCCATAGGGGTAGCACTGAGTAGTGGACAGAGAATTAGTTTCAAAGTCAAGGAAGCCTGGATTCAAGTCTTCGGATATACACTGAAGAGGGGTGGGAGAGGGTGGGCTCTAGGCAAATCACTTAATGGCCCAGTACCCCGGGCGATGAGACCAATTAACTCTCTAGGTTGCAGAACAGGTATCAACACAAATTACTAGAAGGAGTTTTCTTAACAGAAGTTCCCTAAACCAGTGGAATCACAGATCTAAGTTGGAAAAAAAGGTCTTTCTCTGATGCATCATTATGACAGAAGCAACACTGGTGCTATAAGCCCATGACAATGCAGCACAAGTTCTATCAAGAGCCCTACACTGTACTAGAAGAAGGCTCTGAATAAAAATCTGACAATGACTATCATTTGAGGACTGGTCTTGCTAAAGTTTAGTGAAGTTGTTAACATTTTTCGTTCACAACAACTCTTGGTAATTGTCTAAAAGGGTTGCAATATCTGCACTGGTCAACAGCTGACCCACATTGAAATGCTAAAGGTTTTACATCATCCTTTCAAGCTGCATACATAACAGGCAATTAATCAACCCACAAACACTTATTAATCATTTGTCATATTCCAGGAACTATGGTACATCAGATAAGCTAGAAATATATGACAAATTTTATCAACTCAACAAATATTCAAGTATTTATTGAGCAACTATGTGCCAGGCTCTGGGCTCAGCACTGGGGATATAAAGACAAAGCTAACTAAGATTAATCTTATTTGTTTAAAAAACCACGTTAAATACAAAGCATTTGCCAAGGTCTGCTGAAATCTGTGACTACTCATTATCTACACTTTCCAAGTTACCCTACTTGGTATTTCTGCAATTTGACACCTTTCTGTAAGTCTTCTTATTTGTCCCTACTTTGCCTTGTAATAGCAGAATTTTGAAGGTTTTCATGGTCACTCATGTTCTACCTGGTTTCTGACCTTCCCAGCTTCTCTTGACCTCAACTAGGTACACCCTGATTTCTGCCTACACTGTTTCGTTGTTGTTTTTGTATCTTCACTGATGCTATGGCCCACTCTTCTCCATGGAGAAGATTTTAAGATGCTGATGAGGAGGAGATCCCCTTAGTTTTCTGCAGTCGTGAGAAACTGGTTAACTAAGGAACTGATTAGTGACTACAGTTCTGGAATGCTAACCCCAAACTGTATTTTAACATACTATCATCTTTTCCTTGTCCAAGATTCCTCTGCATGTGACCTCAAATTCCCACAGGCGTAGTTATAGTGGAGTTATAGTTATAGTTCCCCAGAATGGGAAAGGACATAGGAAGAATATGCCAATTTGGATATCTCCTGAAGCCAGAAATAGCTTGGATATTACATTTATACTAAATTAATAAGCTTCTGGTAGATCTGTGCCTAAAATAAGAATGATTAATTTTTTTCTTCTACACTGCCTGGTGTCCAGGGGTGGCGACGCTATAGCTTCAAGGCCACATGTCAAAGGTCTCTAGGTCCTTTCACTGAATCCAGGTCAAAGGTTCCCCATCCCCTAGTCCAGACTTTTCTCTTTTGCATATTCCTCAGTAGACCAGAATTAGGCAAGGTAATAAGAATGATAAAAGATAATTTTCTTTTCTTTTTTAAAAATGATTTATTTTTAGTTTTCTACATTCACAATTTTGAGTTTTAAATTTTCTCCCCTCTTCTCTCCTCCCCCTTCCCCAAGACAGTATGCAATCTGATATACACTCTACTTATACATTCGCACTGGACATATTTTCACATTGGTCATGATATGAAGAAGAATTAGAACTAATGGGAGGAACCACAAGAAAGAAGAAACAAAACAATAAAAAAGGAGAACAAACAGGCTGCTTCCATCTGCGTTTAGAATCCTAAGTTCTTCCTCTGGACGTGGACAGCATTTTCCACATGAGTCTTTTGGAGTTGTCTTAGATTCTTGCGTTGCTGAGAAGAGCTAAGTTTATCAAAGTCAGTCATCACACACTGTGACTGTTACTGCGCACAATGTTCTCCTGGGTTCTGCTCACTTCACTCAGCATCAGTTCATGAGTCTTTCTGAAGCCTGCCTGCTCATTTCTTATAGCACAACAGTATTCCATTACATTCGTATACCACAAACTTAGGGGCATCCTCTCAATTTCCAATTCTTTGTCACCACAAAAAGAGCCACTATAAATATTTTTGGACATGTGGGTCCTTTCCTCATTTTTATGACCTCTTTGGAACAGAGACCTAGAGGTGGTATTGCTGGATCAAAGGGTATGCACAGTTTTATAGCCCACAAAAGATATTTTTCATAAATGTGTGTATAATTAAAAGCAGAAAATTCTAAACTCCTTGGAATTTCTTTGATATACCATGGCATATGGGCATATATTTTGTAATAAATCCTTCTAATTCTGTTTTCCTATCAGAATCTCCATGTCCTAATGCTTTCTTTCATAATAAAAATTCTTTATTATTCTAAATTCAAAATTTACAAGAAATACAAATTATTTAGAGCCAAACATGGTAAATCTGAATATTCTATATCTTGATCAGCAAAGAAAAAAAGAAATTGCAACGGACCCATTAAAGTGCAGTACAACAAAAGAATATATGGCTGAGGAAATCTCAGAACCTCAAGCTGAAGCAACCAAAAAAATCACCTCCAAAAAGTATTATGAAACTATCTGCTACTGGCTAAGAGATCAACAGAAAGGTTGATCAATGGAAGAGAATAAACATACAATTTACAGCAGCAAATGATTATAGTACCCTTGTGTTTAACAAGTGAAGACTTAATTTGGGGGATAAGAATTCACTATTTGGTAAAAATTCTTGGGAAAACTGGAAAGCAATCTGACAGAAACTGGGAACAGACCAACATCTTACACCACTTGCCAAAATAAGGTCAAAATGGTTACGTGATCTGGACATAAAGGGATATGTTACAAGAAAATCTGATGAACATGGAATAAATTATTTATCAAACTTATGGATAGGAGAAACAATTTATGAATAAAGAAGAGATAGAGAGCAGTGTGAGGTATAAAATGGATAATTTTCATTACATTAAAAGGATTTGTACAATTAAAACTAATGAAGCAGAGATCAGAAGAAAAGCAGAAAATTGGGGTGTAAAATTTATAGACAGTTTCTCAGACAAAGGTCTCTCATCTCAAATATGAGTTTAAAATAAAACTTTATCAAACTTGTTATATGAGTCATTCCCTAAATGATAAATGGTCAAAAGATATGAACAGGTAGTTTTTTGATGAAGAAATCAAAACAATTTATAGACATATAAAAAATGCTCTAAAATCATTAGTGATTAGAGAAATACAAATTAAAACAACTTGGAGACATTTTACACCTATAAGACTGGCTAAAATGACAAATGTTGGAAGGGATGTGGAAAAACTGCAACACATTCGCTGTTGATGGAACTATGAACTAATCGAACCATTTTGGAGAATAATCTGGAATTATGCCTAAAGAGTTACTAATTATATCCTTTGACCCAACAATAACCCTAGTGGGTTTGTTTTCCAAGATGATTTGGGAAAAAATAAAAGAATATGTATGTTCTAAAATATTTACAGTAGCTCTCTTTGTGAAGGCAAAGAACTAGAAATAGGAGGGATGCCCACCATCTGGGGAACTGCTGAACAAGTTGTGGTACATAATGGTGATGGAATACTATTGTGCTATAAGAAATGATGAGCTTGATGATCTTAGAAAAAGAAGGACAAACTTGCATGAAATACTGAAGAACAAAATGAGCAGAACCAAGAACACTGCATACAGTAACAGCAATGTTGTTTTAACAACAGCTAGGTCATTTTGACTATTATAAATATCCACATTGATGACAAAGGACCTATGAAGAAAGATGCTACGCGCATCCAGAGAAAGAACCGATAAATAGAAGTACGAACAGAATGGGTGTGCATGTGTGTGTGTGTATACACACATATGTGTCTAATGGTAGCCATCTCTAGAGGGCTTGGGGTGAAAGTGGGGAGGGGAAGAAAAAGTTACATGATAATTTTATTATATATTTTAAAAGAATAGCAAGTTGTATACAACAGATGTGCAGTTTCATGTATAAGCATCTTTTTTCCCCTATTCTACTATTTCTTAAGTTCAGCATAAAAAAAAGTAAACCAAAGAAAGTTATGAAGATGGTCATATATAAGAATCACTTTTAAAACAAATGAAAAAAATGAGAAGGAACTATACTCCTCAGATAAGGCAACAATACAAATTTATAACGTCAAAAAAGGCAAATAAAGAAAATATATGATCCTTAAAAGAATAAATGGAAAACATTAATTATATGTGCATCAAACAGCACATTTTTAAACACGCAAAGTATATAAAAAGACATCAATAGCATGATTATGCTAAACTTCAATACTCTTCTCTCAGAGCTGTATAAATCCAAAAGAAAGATAATGAAAATACAGAGCTGAATAAATTGTTGGAAAAATTAGATTTGACTAACCTATGTTGATTTATGAATGGAAATAAGAAATAATGCCCATTTCTCAGCATCTCACAATACTTTACAAAAAATAGTCATGTGTTAAATATCAAAGAAAAATATTGATTGTCTTGTATTTCAGCCACAAGTATGCCAGAAACAATTTGTTTTTCACTTAAGGGTATTTTAAATTTAAACCATTTCTAGCTTAGAGAGAGAAATGTCCAAACTAGCATAGTTCTCCCAACACTCAGACATTTTCCTCTCTACTCCACAATGATTGGAGGTAACCTTCATAGGTATTTTGAAGAAGACAGATTATAATAAACTACAGTTGGAGTTAACATTACCAAAAAAGTCACAGCTCAGTTTCTTAAATGTTCTTCTTGCAGTAATACAAGAGACCTCCTCCCTAGAAGAAGGGGCCTAGTTCTTTCTCAATGGAGAGGAGGAAAAAGAAGAAGCATCCAAGATGGGTCGTGGGACCATTTCAGGGAAGGCAATATTTTAAATCAGACAAGAGGTGCTCAGTTCCAAGTTTGCCACTCAATTCATTTGTTCATTTGTTCCTAACCTAACCAACTTTTCTAAGAGGACAAGTCTGGAAAGCATTTTTAAACTACAGCAATATCTATTTCTTGTAATTTCTAGTTGAACTAAAAAGAGGTATTTAATATACTTCCACACTGAGCATAAGGCATCAAAAATAAAAAATAATATAAAAGAACAGAAATATAAGTTCATCCTTTACAGACCATAAGGCAATATTAAGATGATCATAAGATTTTCACCAACTGTACTAGGAAGTAATTTTATACTCAGCTTGCTACATCCATTCATCAAATACTACTGGATCTGGAAGTGAATGGAGGGGAGGGGGAAGAGAAAGAAGAAGCTCCTGGGTTTTTTTATTATCATGGAGTTGAAACTCCAATATATTAGGGAGCTCTAATATTAGCCCCTCTGCTAACTGAGTCAAGTTTTAGTTATTTTGTGTAAATAGCAATTCCTATAAGTGTTAGCATACCTGATGTAATGTTTCTCCTTCAGGAGGTGTGAAATCAGGGCACTGTTCCCCAGCTGCTTTGGCTAATGCCTTTAATTCACATAGAGGTTTGCCTTCTGCAATTCCATATTTCTGCAACAGTACAACAGATAAAATAGCAATGTAATTTAAAGTACTTACAACACGATATCCATTTTTAATACAAGACTTATAACCCAAATAAATAAAATAAGCTTGCAAAAAATAAGCTTAACTGCCTCACATCTCTGATGTTTCTCCATACCACACTCTTCTATTCTAAAGATGAAAATAAGAACTCTCATCATCATGCATCCAGGAGAGATTCACTAAGTTGCCTAAGAGGCATGGTTCTATATACCTAATACTGAGAATCAGAAATAACGACATTAGGTTACCTATCATTATGTCCTCAGGTTAACTAAATGGAACCAATAAAAATAAATAAAAAGACCATACTAGTATCATGATTAAAAATTGATGGTAAAAAGAAACTAAGACACAGAGTTCTGGGCACAATTTATTAGCAAAGCTAGCAACTGCCAATAAATGGAATTCAAGGCTCTCAGTGGCCAAGAAAGCACCTGACAATGAAAGCAGCTCTTTCATAATCCTACAAAGAAACCTAATTAATATACAGTAAATTGACAAACATTTAACAAAATAGTACAAAATAAACTGGGATCTCAACCTTCAATCCTGCACCAGCTTCTTCTTAATAAGTTATTGCAATTTAGATTTTCTTTAAAAACCTCTGTATACTTAATACATAAAGAATATGCCATATCTCATTGGAGTGATTCCCAAGCCATGGGACCTTGATTTCTGAAATTCCAAAGAGGAATTGCCTGTAGTATTTTCTTTTTCACTTGATAGTTCTGGAATTTGGAACCAATATTTCGTGGTGTTTTTAGTTTGGGATACCTTTCAGGAGGTGAACGGTAGATTCTTTCAATGACTATTTTCCCCTCTGGATCTACAACTTCTGGGCAATTTTCCTTAATGATTTCTTGGAAAATATTGTCCAGGCTCTATTTTCATCATGGCTTTTTAGTAGGTCAATAATTCTAGATTTTCTCTCATGGATCTATTATCCAGGTCAGTTGTTTTTCCAATTAGATAGTTTACATTTTCTTCTATCTTTTCATCTTTAGATTCAGTTTGACTGATTCTTGATGTCTCATAGAGTCATTAGCTTCTACTTGCCTGATTCTAACTTTTATCAAATTGTTTTCTTCAGTTAACTTTTGTATCTCTTTTTCCATCTGTTCAACTGTTCCTTTTAAGGAGTTACTTTCTTCAGTTAGTTTTTGTACTTCCTTTTTCATTTCTCCAATTTTCCCAGTTAGGCTTTGTGCTTCCTTTTCCATTTGTCAAATTTTCCTTTTAAATTCTTCTGTGATTTCTTTTTTCCACATTTTTTAAATCACTGGCCAATTTTTCTTCTCTTTCTCTAATTTGGCTTTTAAAATTCTTCTTCAACTCTTCCAAGAATGCTCTTTGTGCTTCAGACCAGTTCATATTCCCTTCTGAAGTTTCAGATGGGAGTACAGTCTCAATGCTGACCTCTGTGGTATTTGTGCTTTGGTCTTTGTCCCCATAGAAAGATTCTATGGTCTTTTCTGCCTTGCTTCTTACTCATGATGATGACAATCACTCTTTTCCTAGCTTTTAAAGTAGATCTCTGCTTCTAGGGCACAAGGGACTCTGTCCCACAGTTCTTGTGCCTTGAATTTAAAGCTTTGTGTGTTGAGGCCTCTGGTTCTTTCAGCTAGAAGCTAAAATGCTACAGCCTTCCTGGTACTGAGCTGGCTGGTGTGAGAAAGCAGAGGCCAGGTGAAGTCTTTCTGGTTTTTCCCAGATTTACCCTGAAGCTAGCTTATTAAGGGTAGGGGAGGGATGGTCTGGCCACAGGGGTCTCCTCTGCTGAGTTAGTGCATAGGCAAGCTCAGCAGATGGTGATCCCATCTCTCTAGTGTCTTCCCAATTCCCCTGGAATGCTGAGGCATGCCTGGAGTCCTGGAGTTGGCAGTTGCAGGGCTCCACGCCCTGGGGATCAGGATCTCCTCCCAGTTTGCTAAGGTGGGGCTGTCTGGGACAGCTCTGATCCTGCACTGGTCCCCTTCAGCCACAGCAAGAGGGACCCTGCTTAGCAATTTTCCTAGCCTCACATGCTAAGAGACTGTTTATCCTTCAGCTGATCCCACTGTTCCAGAATTTTTCTGGGGAAATATTTTATAGGAGAGGGGAGAGGGAAAACATTTACCGATCATTCTGCCATCCTGGCTCCCAGAAATTCAAGTAGGTGACTTACAGACATTTAATCTGCGGGCTGATAGTCTCAGGAGCAGTCATTGCAGATACCTGGGGCTCTGAGGCTCTCCCTCGCTCAGTTCCCCAGGGCTCCCGTCCTGAGCTGATGTACCCAAGATTCTGCAGTGCAGTTCTTGCCTCAGAGCACCCAGGGCTACCTGCCTGGCCCTGCCATGGCAGGGACACACTGGTACAGACCTATGCGCTGTTTGTTCCTCCAACCCCATGGAACAGATCCTTTCCCTTGACCTTCCAATCTGCCCTGGCTGTGAATCTGCCACAGTCTGTCTCCTATTGAATTGTGCCCCTCCAAAAATCCAGTCAGATTCTCTTTTTAGAGGTACCTGAAGGAGTCTGTCTAAGAGCTTAGGTGAGTAGTTGTTCTCACTTTGCCATCTTGGCTCCGCTCCCCACCCCCCAAAGAGGAATTGCAAAAGGGATGTGCATTCTCACACACAATAAATATGGGTCATTTTGTAGAATGAATAAATGAATGATATACTTTGAACAAATGTTTGATTTTTTATTTAGGGTTCAGATTTATAATTTCATTAGTATAGAGAACTTCTTAATTAAGAAAACTCCCTCAATCAATGCAGATTAACAACTGCTCTGCAAATTAGGCTTACAAGAGTATAAAGGTCACAAAGTCAGTGTACATCGGAAGCAGGATTTGAACTCAGGTTTTCCCCAACTCCAAGACTAGCTTTCTATCCACTATGACACTGCCTCTCAAATATATATACTACTATTCTTCAAATGAGTATAGATGCTCTGGTCAGTAATAAAATATAAAAATCATTTAGGCATGCTATTATATTCAAAGTAATTTTGTCACTGCAGATTTTCTAAGAAGAAAATCTACTTAGTGATGAAAGTGACCTGAGAAGATTTTTAGTCTCTCTCTCTTTTCACTGAAAATTAAAGAAAGGCCCATGGGGGTTAAATGACTTGCTTAATAAAGGAAATAAGCAGCAGGGCCAGGACCCAAATCCAGGTCCTCCTAACTCTAAATCCTGTCAGTGTTCTTTTGATGTCACCATGATGTCTTCTTAATTAATGGCACCACTACTATCCTATAGGGCTCCCTGAATTTTTTTTAGATTAAAAAGTGGTCCTCATTCCTGGTCCTGGAAGACATGTGAAACATCTCTCTTTAGAGAGATGGGGGACTATAGTTACAAAATAATGTACAAGATATACTACATAGCTGCCTTGTTGGTTATTTTAACTTAGTTGTTTTTCTCTCTTAGAAAAGATAGTTTAATGGAGAGGGGAAGGTCTATTAGGAGATTATATGGGGTTTAAAGAAAACACAAGAACTATCAAGTAATCTTTTAAAAACAGGTTATTTATACTTGAAAAAGTTGGAAATTATTGCTACAGAAGAAAACTGTTAGCATATTTAGATAAGAAATCATAGCACTGAAAATATATATGGCGAATGCACAGGTGAACTTTCAAAACTTTTTGGAAGTATCACTTCAACAGAAAACACCATGTCATCTAGTATAAAGTCATACGATTTTTCCAAATAAAGTGACTTCTTAATTATTTTTGGAAAAGCACATGCTATAAATTAAGTGCCTATTCCAACACCACAGTAAGAATCTTCAAAACTTACCCTTTCTCGAAGTCTTGTATCATATTTTACTGTTATTTCTTTACAGAATCTGCTTTTCTCCAAAATCTTGGCAGTGGTCTGAAAAGATGAAGTGAATTAGCTCTCTTTTCATAAATAATCTGTTTTGAGTTGCTATGAACATGAGTTATATGAAATCTTAACACAATCACCATTTCACTTATAGGTCAAAGGTCAAAACAGAACAGATATATATCTGTAGATGACTAAAATTAATATTCCTCATCTCATCCCCATATTAATATAGATCAGGCATCAGCAAACTTTGGCCCATGAGCCAAATTTGGCCCATTTTCTGTTTTTGTATGGCCCATGAGGTTAGAATGATTTTTACCTTTTTAAACAAAGTACAACAGGCAGTGGGTTAGAACTGGCCCACAGGCCATACTTTGCAGATCCCTGATATAATTTATTAACTAATGTGTAATATATTTTTTTTCCTTTTACTATGTAGTCTATCCACCTAATTAACAGGTAGAAAAAAGATTTAATATATGGTAGCATTCAAAAGGTTTTTTAAAATAAAAATATATTATTAATTTTCAGTCCTTAATAGCTATTACCACAACACACTTAAGATCTGATGTTACAGTTGTGCATAGTTTTTAAAAAATGTCTTATGGTCCTTAAGCATAAAAAAGCCAATAGAGCTAGTAAGGATTAACCCCAAATAAGGGCTTACCTGTTTTGTACGCATGAGATCACTTGAAAAAACATGAGTAAACTTCACATTACTAAGAAATTCACCAGCAGCTGCAGCTTGTCTAAAGCCAATTTCCGAAAGAGGTACATCTACACCTTGTCCTAAGAAAGAAAAAGGAGGGAAATTCACTTAAGAGAATCTTAATTTCATTATTTCACTGTCTACATTTGTTCAACGAGAAGATGAGCTAGGTGTGGTTTTTGTTGTTTTTTTTTTTTTTATAAAACTCAGCAGAGAGATGTGAGGCATCCATAAGGAATTAGTAGCTCAAATCAATTTTATCCCAAAAAAACATTTTTCATAGGTTAGTGCCTTAGTGAACACTCAATTTTGGTCTTATTGGCAATTTGCATTATTTTCTTATTTTTCTTTATTTCAATCTCTTCTTTAGCTGCTTTTTGGAACACTTTCATTCAAGTGAACAATGTGTGACAGCAAAAAACTGGTCTTTTATTAATTTTTGTTTTTTTCCTTAGAACCTAACACAGTGACTTGCACATACTATCCAGTCAAAAACCACCTGCTGAATGAATTACTCTCTTTACATGTGTTTTAAATGGAATAGTCACCCATCTTCAGTTTGAAAGACTCATTCCTCTCATTAATTCAATAAACATTTATGTAAGCATCTACTATGTGCTAGGTATGGGAAAGGCGAGCCTGGCGGGGAGGGGGAAGGTTCACTCCATGTCCTCTGAGTTGGGGATGTTCACTACTTAGGATAAATGAATCTGTTTAAAATGAACTTGTAGTATTTCCTTTGGTCCAATTAGCTACATATTTAAACTAATTTAGTGGCTCAAGGCAAAGTTACTGACCTTATGTAGTATCAGTGGCTTTCTAGGGATTAGCCATTTTTTCTACTCCTTAAACACATCACCCTAAATGAATGGAATCTTTCATTTTACTACAAGCCCTCCCCTCTCTTAGTTCATGCAAAGTAAATAATTTTATCCACTTATACCGCTGACTTCTTTAGCTCAGGAGGTAAATAACAGCAAAAACCATTTTGATAAAGAGGTCAAGTCTACAGACTAACTTAGGGTGGAGTATATATCAAAAAGAAAGCTTCATTAACAACTGAAGTAAGTGGGGCAAGAGGATCATAGAATGAAAACCTAGGTTTGTTCCAGGAACATAGATCTGAATACACTAGCAATGAAAATCAGTTTCTTTAAACCCCAGGAATGAGCTGCCTTTATCACAAAATGAAGTTAAATATTTTCAGGCCCAGAATACAAAAATAGTCTGTTTAGTTAGGTATTGGGGAGCTTGAAACTCAAAAGATCTGACCATGAGATAAAAGGACTAATCAGAAGAGTCTGTTCAGAACAGAATCATGTACAGAAATAGGAGACTTCTATTTAGTGCTCCTCTTTGCTCCTAGAACTTGGAACTAAATTAAGAGGAACCCTAGAAGGAAAGAGTATCAACATCATGCAGTGACAATTATTATACCAAATCATTTTTAATCTGGTCAGTTTATTTTCAAAACAAACTGCAATATAACTCTTTAATCAGTTGATTTTGCTCTCCTTTGAAGTCACTCATGAAGAATCAATTTGGAAAACTGTTCTCTGCATTTAGTTCACTTCTAAAAGTAATCAAATAAATTGCTCTGATGATAATTCAGCTATTCTGATACTTTTTAAAACTCTTATTAGCTAGACCATATTAACATTAAAGGAGATTTCCAAAACAAGCTGTATTTGCAGTAGGATTAGACCAACCTTGAAGTATTTTCTCTCTGTTATATCTTGTTTCTCCACTGAAATAGAGAGAAATATACTCTGATTATCATATCATGCTATTTTGAGACAAGGAAAAAATTCAAGTAACAAAACTCTTACAATGCTGATACAGTGAAGGTAATGAAGGTATAACTTACATCACAATATAACCCAGAAAAATACAAATACCTGAAATAATGTTCCAGAGGTCTTTAATTGAGGCAGCACAATATAAGACAAAGAATACTGGACTGAAAGTTGGAGAACCTTTATTTAAATTCCAGCTCTCCCACTTCACCTGTCTGACCTTGGCAAGCAACAGAACCTCTCTGGGGCTCAGTTTCTTCATAAAATGAAGCAGCTGTTCTAGAAGACCTCTGCAGTTTGTTGTAATTCTAAATCTCTGGTCCTATGAGCTGTGGTCCTAAATTTTACTGACACTAATTATCTATAAGCATCCATTTTATTTGGAGTACAATTTACATGTTATTATTATTTCTAATATTGTTAATAACTCATTTCATGCAGTGTTCTATAGTTTACAAAGCATTTTCCTCATTAAAAAAAAAAATAAAACCAGAGTTGGTAGTATGACAAAATGCATCACAAGAGAGGTTACATGAATTGCCCATGGTTCCAATGTCCTCTGACTCCAAGTGCTATTCCTGGAATCAAAGCATTTCAAAGTTGTAAATGTAGTTATTTCTGAGCCCACTTCACCCAATACAGAAATCCCTTCTAAGAACATTTTTAACCACAAGTGGCCATGTAGCTTCCACATAAAGACCTCACCACCTCCTAGAGTAGGCCATCCCACATCTGGACAGCTCTACTAGGATTGCCTTCTATCAAGCTGAAATAAGCTACTCTGCAAGTTATATCTACTGCTCTGCACTTTCAGACTGCACAGAGCAATCTAATCCAAAAGTTCTTGAACCTTTGTCATAGATCCTAGGTTAGGAACCCATGGTCTCTTCCAGGAGAGCCCTTCAACATCTTGTAATGCTTAATTTTACAGCTTTAATTCACTGGATAGGTATTCTTTGAATCTCTGGAACAATAGTTTAAGTATAGTTTACTTTGAGAAATGAAGACAGAAGATAGAAAACTGAATAATTTCACTATTAATTCAAAGCCTTAAAATATTTTTTAAATAAAATGGTTTTTATTGTAAATGTAATCAATACAAACATTATGCATAGAATAAGAGAGTAATAAGAAACTGAACTTATTACATATTTAATTGTATTTCTATGTATATATACAAACATGCATGTAAACATTCATGCATGTATGCATATATGAGTGTATATACATATCTATGAATGTACACACATTATGTATATGCACATGTGTGCACTCATACATGCATGGGCACATGGGCACACAATTTAAAGTAGTAATAAAATTACTTAAAGTTAAAACTACTTTTATGACAGTGGCAATAAAGGCAAATGGAACTATCAGGGCAGAGCAGTGTATAAAGAAGTTCATGGTAACAACATTCAATTTTGCATTCTGCAGAGTATGATCCATTTCCAAATACCACGGCTCTGCCAGAATACAAACATTTATGCCAAGAGTCTCATGACCAGCCATTTATAGGTCCTACAAATAGACTCCACTCATTTTTGCAGGCTATTCTCTACTATACTTTAAAACTAAATCACCTTTTTTGAAGTCTAGAATTTCTCATTTCCCAGCCAATCCTAACAACTTAAAAACTCATAATTCAATTAAAGAGCTTCCCCAAAATGGAAGACTAAAACAATGATGTGAATGTTCTTTGAGTTAAAGTAATAGAAATTAATGAGTTATTATTATGGGAAAGAGTAAGATTTATATTCTCCTGACACCTTTGGCAAAAAAGTTACTTTAAAAATCTGTTTCATGCATACATCATACAATGTCTTCATATCATGACAAAACCCATTTACTCAAATGAGTCCAAATATAGGAACCATTTTTCCTCAATTTTAGTTTGCAAAAAACCTAGGTGTTTTTTTTTTTAACACGTTTGTTCCTCCCTCCTCCTTCAAAGAGAACCCATTTTAGGGGTAAAATAGAATAATATTTGAGCCAATATGGTAAAATATTCCTAACACTGATTTTAAGGAATAGTTCACTAAATGCTAGTTAGGAACATTAAGTTTTATATAAAACATACTTATAATTAGCCATAATTGTACTACCAGCCACAAAACAAAAAGCCCCTTTGATAAGAATCAGGTATATCATTTAAAAACAGATTGCTCCCCAAGTGGAAAATAGAATGTTATTACAGTATCTCTTAACAATCACAGAACAGCTTAAGGAACATCAAGAATGTTAAGATTCAACAAAATGCTATGGATATAAATTTGAAGTATGGCATAGCGCAGAGCTTCTTAAAGTGTGGTCTGGGGACCCCAAGACCCTTTCAAGGGGTTTGTGAGGTCAAAACTATTTTCACACTAAGATATTTTCATTTCTAAGGTAAATGTTGATAGGGCAGGTAGGTGACGCAGTGGATGGTCTGGTGTCAGGAAGACTCATCTTCCTAAGTTCAAATCCGGCCTCAGATACTTCCTAGCTGTGTGACCATGGACAAGTCTTTAATTCTGTTTACCTTAATTTCTTCATCTGTCAAATGAGCTGGAGAAGAAAATGGCATACAATTCAAGTCACAAAGACATGACTGAAAAACGACTGAACAAATACTGATGGCAAAAGCTCTTAGAGGGAGTTTTTAAAAAGGGGCCTGAGACCAAAAAGTTTGGTTAACAGTTGCCATTGTGAATACAGAGGCAGTCCCTGGCTTTGGAGTTCCGGTTCTGACAGTCTCAGAAACACTGACAGTGTGACAGTGGGCAAGTCACTTATTCTTTCACTGCCCTAGGCCACTCTCTAAGACTAGAAGTTACAGAACAGCAGCAGATTTGCACTGATTGAAGCAGTTTCCAGTTTCCCAAAAACTCACAGGCGAGCTTAGATAGAAGTTTCTTCCCACAAATTCAAAATAAGTTTTAACAAAGGAATTTGTAACACTTGGCAGTGTTTAATTTTTGAAAAAGTAAAAGTTAATCATCCAGACTAAAAAAAGTAAAATGAATGCAGATGAATTGCAATGTTCTAGTATCCAGTTCATAATATGTCAGGACCAGGCTGTGATAATTCCTTAAAAGTCCAGACTTACAGATGCTGGATTTTTTGAAACTATTCTGTAATAGAGCAGGAAACCATTACCTTAAAGACTAGTAGATTCAGGGTTAAAGGCCAGATCCAAAGAGTAGTAAATAACGGCTTCTTATCAACTTGGAAGGAGGTATCAAAAAGGGATCTGTGCTTGGCCCTGTTATATTTAATGTTTTTATTTATCATTCAATCATATGAATGACAAGGTTGCCAAATTCACTGAGGACCCCAAATTTAAAAGAGACAGCTAAAACACTGGATAATAAACACAGGATTCAAAAAGATCTTGATATGTTAAGAACAATGGTTCAAAGATAATTTTTTTAAAGTAAAAAATTTCAACAGCAATAATATCTTATGCTTAGGTTTAAAAAAATCAACTTCATACAAAATGGAGAAGTTAAAAGTACATCTAAAAATATTTATGGGTCTCAGTTTCCCCATCTGAGAAATAAGGGTTCCAGATTAAAGAATCTCTAAGTTCAAAGCCTGTGATCTCTAAGTCTATTTTCTCATTTCTAAAGTGAGTTCAGACTAGATCAGAGGTGTCAAATATCCATACCACATGCAACACTCTCCAGTGAGGTTTATACCAGATTAAAAATACAATAAAACATAGATAACACTACATTTAAAAAACTAAGTCAATATGATACTTGTTGGGATCCTTATGTACAGATTAGTGGCCTGTTTCTATTTGAATTTGACATCATGGGACTGGATAACCAAGTTCTGGGCTATTTAATAACCAATTCATAGGAAGTCCTCCAAGGTCATGGTCATGAAACCTTATTAGCACTAATTAA
Organism: Potorous gilbertii; assembly: GCA_028658325.1. Taxonomy (NCBI): domain Eukaryota; kingdom Metazoa; phylum Chordata; class Mammalia; order Diprotodontia; family Potoroidae; genus Potorous; species Potorous gilbertii. Next base: position 159,190,813 of record CM053770.1, read on the forward strand.
GTGTTTAGCCTAATAGCAAACAGAAAGAAAATTAATATTATTCATCCAACAGCATTTAAGTGTTTGCCCTATGCTAGGCACCGTATAGCTACAAGGATAATCATTTAATAATTGGCTACTTTTGGAATCCAAATAATGCTTACTTTGTAAATTCTGTTGTCTTTCTTATGTCTTCTACATACTTCAAGTTCATGGACAGAATAAACAACCAACTGTACACACTTAGTTTTCTGCTGTTGGTCACGCCTGTCCTTCAGAAATTACTTGCTCAATGATTGATGAATCAAGAAAAGCATCAGGAAAGGATACTGGAGAACTAGGTTCTACTTCTAATTCTGCCAGCTGTGTGTGACCTCCAGCAAATATCTTTATCAACTTCCATGTCAGTTCCCTCCATCTATAAAGTGAAGTCCAACTAATAATAGAAACAACTCATGTTTTTGTAGTACTTTAAGGTTTACAGAGCATTGTGAAAACTAGAGAAAGGATGCATTTTTCATCTTAGAAACTAATGTTCAACAAGTTCATCACTCAAACAAGAATGTATTAAGTTTCAACTTTGTGTGCCAGGGCACTGTGCTAGTAATGGGGATACAAATTCAATACAATAAAACACTATGTGGCAAGGACTGTACTAAGCACTGAGGATACAAAAAGAAAAAAAAAGGCAAAACAGTCCTTGTCTCCAAGGGCTCAGAGTCCATAGTATGCATGACAGCATAAATAGGTAAATACGATGAAAGCAGCAAACTGTTCTGGAAAAGACTTACTTTCTAACAGGGTAATAATGGAATACATACAGAATAGATACGTGCAAATAAATGGATTTAAATACAATGTAATTTGAAGAGTGACTGCAACAGCAGTTAAACGCATCAGGAAAGGCTTCCGGTAGAAGGTAGAGGGGGAGCTGAGTCAGGAACTTAAGTGACTTGCCAGGGGGCAAAGAGGTAATGGAGGTGGTGACTAACCAAGGCTTTCTTATGCTAAGATGTTTCATCTATTAGATGCTCTTTGAGACAGTTTATAGCTTAAAACATTTCAGAAATCCCTTACTCTCCTCTATATGGCAAATTCACTTTACATATTTTCATAGATTCACAGTTTATAAGAACTTGAAAAGGACCTAAGAGAATCTCTAGTTCAACTAACTCCCTTATTTTATCCTAAGGCTGAAAATTCAAAGGCCCAGTCAAGGTCACAAAGCTAGTTTAGTGGGGTGGAATTAGGTCTGATTTTTTAGGTTAGATTTTTTTTCTTGGTTGTAGCTCCAGTGTTTTCTATTGAAGTACAATTTCCAAAGGAGGAAAACTCAGATTTGGAGGTAAGCAGTGGAAATGGATTAACAGGAAAAATGCATTCTATCCTTTACATGATTAACTGCTCATTCTAACTGAACATGTGGACATCAAGAGATACTGGAATGAAAGAGAGTTGCTACCTCCAGACCAGTCCATTAGACCTAGACGGGAAGTTATCCGACCAATATCAAGCAGCTAAGGCCAAACTGGACCCAAAATGCAGTATTCTTTTATCACAGCCGAAGGTCCATAAACAAAAAGGGTGGACCAGGTGAATCCAGTTTAGAATAGATGCGCTCTGAGGTCATTTCCATACCTGAGATTCTCAGATGCTACACCTGTCAGGACACCTGAGATCACATGCTAATGGAGGTGAGGAAGACAGTCCAGGGATGTCATAGTATGCAATCAGATTCTGAACAGAATTCTGAATTCCACTGAACACTCACAGGACTAAGAGCTCTGGGCATCAGCTTCCATCTCTATAAAAATGGGGTGAGGTGCTTGCTTAACTTTTCTCCTTGTCTCACTGACCCCTCTCGAAGCCTGGTGAAGTCTTAAGAATAATATCTTTAAATAAATAAAATGTACAAGACTACAAAGTAATCAGAATTTCACTTACATTGGTTTAGTTACATCAATTATATTGTTTACAAACAATATGCAGTTATTTGTGAACATATTTATAAATGCATTTCATAATTTATTAACATATAAGCAATTTACATATTTAATATTAATATATTAATCATATTGTTTATAAATATAAGTACTAACATTCATAAACAATATAACTGCTTAACGTCACAATGTCAATAAAATTATTCACACGGAACAATTACATTGAAATAGTTGCTATTTTTAAGAAATTAATTTCACAGACACCCCCGCCCCAGGTTAAGAATCCTTACACACTATCTCTAATCTCTCAGCTCCCAAGATGCAGGACTCTACCAGGGGAGACGAGAGAGGAGGTACAGGAGGCAGTGCTCTAAGAGGACTTGGGTTCCAACACCAAGCCCCCCCTAAGCCGTGAGACCTTGGGCAAGTCTCATAACCTCTCAGGGCTTCAGCCTCCTCCCTCGTAAAACCAAGAGGTGGGTCAGACGAGTCCGCAGGCGCCTCGTGGGGATGGGATACCAGGCGCCCACTGCGCACGAGGAACGTACGCTGGGGGAGGGGGGAGCAGAGACAAAATTAAGAGTCTCCGCTCTCGAGGAGGGTACGGGTGCCGGAGCCGCCGGAGGCTGCGCCCAAAGAGCAGGGCGGTCTCTCCGCTGAAGTGGTTCTGGGGAAGGGAGGGGAAGGTCAAAGGGGAAAGGGCTGCGCCCCCTCCCCTCACGCCAACCTCTCGGAGGGGAGGGCGTCGTTTCCCATGTGCTTACTCACTGTCGGACAACGGTTAAAGCGAAACGAGCCATTCTCGGCCCGGAGTCCGGGTGAGAAGAGGAAAGGGTGGTCAGCAGAGGCCACCGGGAGCAGCCGGGGAATGGCTCGGAAGACCCCGTGGCCGGCAGCCCCGTGGCCGGCAGCCCCGCTCCGTCAGCGCCGCGGACGCTCGGAGACTTCCGCCTGCGCAAACCCGGAGCCGAGGGTCAGCCGGCCGGCTCCGTTCCTATTGGCGGCGGAGGGGGACGCCCCCACAGCGTCGGCCAATCGGAGACCAGCAAAGAGAGCGGCGTCGGGAGGGGCTGGCCCGGGGAGGCGGGGGAAGGAAGAGCGGCGGAGCTCGCTCCACTCTCGGCTGGGCGGCGGCCGGTACCGCTCGCGGCTCCGCCTCCCCGGGCTCGCTTCCAGCAGCCGGCCTTTCCCAGATTTCACTTGTCCTAAGGCCGTACGTTCACTGTTCCGCCTTCACCCCATCCCGTCCTCTCCGCTCAGGCGGCCCCCGACCCACCTCCATCGGGTCTCCCACCTCCATCGGGGCACCACCTCCATCGGGGCACCCACCTCCATCGGGGCACCCACCTCCATCGGGGCACCCACCTCCATCGGGGTCTCCCACCTCCATCGGGGCACCATCTCCATCGGGGTCTCCCACCTCCATCGGGGGCACCCACCTCCATCGGGGGCACCCACCTCCATCGGGGTCTCCCACCTCCATCGGGGGCACCCACCTCCATCGGGGTCTCCCACCTCCATCGGGGGCACCCACCTCCATCGGGGTCTCCCACCTCCATCGGGGCACCCACCTCCATCGGGGTCTCCCACCTCCATCGGGGGCATCCACCTCCATCGGGGCACCCACCTCCATCGGGGCACCCATCTCCATCGGGTCACCCACCTCCATCGGGGTCTCCCACCTCAATCGGGGACACCCACCTCCATCGGGGCACCCACCTCCCGAAGTCCTCGTTCCAGCTGCCAAAGTGACTCCCCTAAAGCCCGGGTCACCCCCACCGAAAAAAGCTTTACGGGGCTCCCCCAAATGTAAATTCAGAACCGATCCTATCACATCACTCCCCTTCCCACCCTGAGCGCCCTCCTCCGTTGGGGGGGGCTTCGTGCCCTGTGGGTGCTCCTGGCGCCTCCTCCCTCTCCTAGGATGCCCAGTTTCCTCCAGGACTTCGCTCAGACTCTCCCCTTCCGCAGGAGGCCTTTCCTGGTCTTCTGTACTGCTAGAACCTCGCTGCTGCACCACCTTACTAAACAAGGTGGGCTCCACCCACCCCCTGCTTCAGGCTTCGGAGGGCAGCAATCCTTGTCCTCGTGCCACCAGCGCTGTGTGTCCGGTGCCCAGCCGGCCCTTGGGGCATGCTTGTGGACTGTCTTCTTTTGTAAAATATGTGATTTTTTCCCCCCAATTCCATGTTAAACCATTTTTAAACTTCTTTTTTTGAAGTCCGCAGTTGGAAATTCTCCATGTCCAAAACTGAACTCATCTTCTTTCTCTCTCCCCTCTATCTCCTCCATCATTCAGGCCCGCACCTCATTGCTGAACTCAGCTCTTAAGACTCACCCAGCTTATTCAAAGTGTTGCTAAACTAAGTCTTGTCATTGCTACCATGACAGTGTCTCTCATTTACGTCCCCCTCTCACTACCTGTGTGGCCAACACCCTGGAACTACTGCCTCCGTTTTTGCCGTCGTCTTGGATGGCTTTCCTCTCTCAAATCTTTATCTACCTCAATTCGCCTTCTACTGCTAACGGGATCTTCCTAATTTCAGATTTGACCGTGTCATACACTCCCTACTAAATAAACTCAAATAGCTGACTATCCCCTCCAGAACCCAAAATGAAACCCTTTCACAACCTAGCCCCTTCATACCTTTTCCACGCTTCTTACTCTTTACTCTCTTTTATGTACTCTACAAACCAACAACACTGACTTGGTTGTTTAATCTAGTATAGAGAACTCTGCGAAGTGACTCTAACTTTTCTGTCCCCTATCCTGGAATGTTCTCCTTCCTTACATGAGCCTCTTGGCTTTCTTCAAGATCCAGTTCAAATCTCATCTTCTGCAAGAGACCTTTCCCAATCTTGTCCCACCTCCCCAGTGCCTTCCTTCTGAGGTCACCTATTTTTTTTTCCATTTGCTCATTAAAGGGGACATTCCCTGATCACTTCTTAAAGAGGCCTATTCAATGAATGGGTGTTACCTCACTCTATGTGAGTACCTGAATAGGCCAAAGTCTCCCATTGCATCTTGGACCTTCTCCACTCATCCTGATGAATATCTGGCCACTGGATCCAGATGGCTCCGGAGGAGAAGTGAGGCTGGTGACCTGCACAGCCCTCCCTCTTTCAAAACAAAGTCAAGTGCCAGTCATGTCATTATTTCTCTGATGGCCCGGTCTTTCTGGAAAACAAAGGACAAACACAGACCTCTCAGGCAATGAATTTACAAGCATTTATTAAGCATCTGTACCAGGCACTGTGCTAAGAGTCAGAGATTCCTTCCCCCCAAAAAAAGCAAAAGACAATTCCTGACTTTAAGGACTGTAAAGTTAAAAATGGATTTTAATTCTATTTTAAAGGATTAGTCCAGCTAGACTTAATATTCAAACTTCACTCACATACATCCCCAGAGAAACTTGCCCAAAGGTCAAGCTTTTCCACCTTTGTAACCCTACCCATCACCCACTTTCCAGAGAAATTCGATTACCCCTAAAAGATCAGATTTCATCAGTTTAAACTGTTGTAGTTACTCCCATTACCTGAAGACTACTCCATCACCTGAGAACCTTGCTGTTCCTCCCACAAGACACCCTGTCTCCCAATCTCCCAAGTCTGAGCATTCTCACTGCCTGGAATTCTCTCTCCTCATCATCTTCTATCCATCTCCTCTTTTCAAGTCTCAGCTAAAATCCCTTCTTCCACAAGAACTCTTTCCTGATTCCCTTGAATGTTCATATTTCCCTTCTGCCAGATACCTCCAATTCAGCCTGTATATATTTGTTGTGTACATTTGTTTGCTTCTATAGTGATTGAAACTAAGGTAAACTGAGGCATATAGTTCTGATCATTATCCGTTTATTAGTAGAGCATGAATCTGCTAACAAAGTAGGCCAATGGAAACCTTAATAATGTCAGAGACATGGAGTGAGAAGTGATAGGGTCTTTTATGACAAGAGGACAGCAAAATCTCAAGCAACATAGGTGTCTTCTGATTGGTTATAGATGACATAGTCAGAATTGAGAACACATCTTTTGGATTTTCCCTTCTAAAACCCCCTCAATCACAGCCAAGACAAACGTTCTCAGGTGAAGGGAATATTAAATCTACTTTGACTAAGCCTTAAAAGTAGAATTAAAATCAATTTTCAATTTTACATTCCTTAAGGGCAGGAATTGTCTTTTGATTTTCTTCAGATCCATTACTTATCCAATGGCCTCCCTCTTTGTTTCTTTTTTTTCTTTTTGCTACAACAAAGGGTGATGTTACTTTGTTAGGTATTTTGGCATATATTGGAATTTTGTTTTTGCCTTTGAGTTTCATCCCTTTTCTTGCATAATTCCAAGGGGATATCCAGAATGATTGGACCAATTCCCAGCTCCACCAATAGCATATTAGCGTTCTTCTCATTCTGATGAGGTATGAGCCCAAGTCAAGACTTTTGTCCTTTGGACTGGGAGGGTTTTGGTCCCATTTGTCTGAAGGACCTGGGGAAACCTGGCCTTGGGAGGCTTCTTGGATTGCCCTCATTTGATTTAGCATTCTCTTGAGGTCCATATCGCCCAGTCCAGATTGTCTGAACTACCAGCCACTCCCATCAGGCTCCTCCCTGGATTTGATCTACTTTCCAGGATGACCTCCCCTATCAAGACCATCCCTGGGACCCCAGACTACTTGGTGACACGTGGATTCCTCCCTCAGTCTTTTCTGTCTTTAAGTTCCATTTTGCTTCCAAGAAGGCACTCAGATTTAATCCAGCACAGACTTTGTCTACCTGAGATTGAATCTGGTTCGCTTGTTAATACAAGCATTACAAATGCTTAGGCTCCTTAAGAGTCAACCCAGTATGTCTAATCTTTAATAAACTCTGTTTTTCTTTGGCTTTAAGAAGGCTTATGTAGAATTCATTCAAGCAGGACCTGGCATGCTGGTATTTTAGGGTCCCCATCACCCCTAACCTCAAAAATTCCATAGTTCCAACATAAACTAGTCTTGCTTTTTTTGTTATTTTTGACAATATTCAGCATGTGAGGTGAAACTTCTAAGTTGTTTAATTTGCATAATATTAGTTATGTGTAGGCATCTGCAGTTTGCAATTCTTTTAGAACCTGTCTCTTCATATCCTTTGACCCTATCATCTATTAAGGAATGACTCCCAGTGTTATCAATTTTATGAATAATATATATATATATATATATATATATCTTGTATAGCAGACTTTTGTTGGTGATATTTAATTCAAGTGTTTACTGATAATCTTTTTGTTCTATTTTTATTGGTTTTATTTGTACAAAACCTTTACAATTTTGCATAATGAAAAATTGTTTATTTTGCTTCTTGATCTCCTTTTCTTGGTTAAGAATTCCCTCCCCTACAAGGATGATTGTGAAAGTTACCTTCTCCCCTCTTCTAATTTTTTAAAAATGATGTGACCTTTAATATTCAGACTGAACACCTACTTTGAGCATATTGTGGCATATACTATAAATTATTCATCTAAACGTAATTTCTGCCAAAGTGCTTCTTACTTTTCCTAACAAATATGTAAAAGGATTCCTTCCCCCAGCAATTTATTTTCTTTGATTTATCACATACAGGCAGCTATGTTTTATTGCTTCTGTTTCTTATCTAGTGAATTTTGTGGTTATTTTATCCAGTTCTATAAAATATTCCCTAGTTCAGGAACAGGGAACTTCACAGAACAAATGCTTTCATAGTTTGGATCCAGTCAAAGAGCTCCACATAAGGACCTTGGGTTCCCCATCCATGCCCTAGTTAATTCAATTAAAATAACAATGTGTAAATTAATTTGGATATCATCATTTTAATATATGGGGGAGTCCTAATTTAAAGCAGTGCATATCTTCTTAATTATTTGTCTTCCATTATTTCTGTAAAGAATGAAATCTTGTGTGTCTTGTAATATCTACTTCCAGATATTTTTATGTATTCTGTAGTTATTTTTAATGAAATTTCTCATATTATCATTTCTTCCTAGCTTTTGTTTGAACTATATAGAAATGATTATAATTTTCATTGATTTATTTTGTATGCTGCTACTTTTCCAATGTTACATGTTAATTAGTTTCTTTGTAATTTTCTGGGGTTTTCTAAGTACATCATCATGACATTTGCAAATAAAGATAATGTCTCCAATTTCTTAGTGTTTATACTTTTATTTTGTTCCCTCGTTTTGTTATACTAGCTAGTATTTCTAGAACTATGTCAAATAATAGGAGGGGACGTTCTTGCCCTGCTGCTGAGATTTCTTGTGTTTCTCTCTACTGTATACAGTGCTAGCTTCTGGTTTCAAATATTTGCTTTTGATCATATTTTTAAAAAAGAACCCTTTGATGATCGATCGTTAACTTTTGCTTTTCAAAAGTTTAACATAAATGACTGGGTCCTTTTTAACATAATCTCTAAAAGTATTATTATTGCTTTTTTAAAATATTTATTTATGATTCCTTTATAACCCTGGCACCGATGCATGTATGTGTGTCTGTATGTATGGATATGTATAATATATATATATATGTTTATTGATATTCCTATTTAGAAATCATTCTAAGTCAATCAACTCCAATTTTTCCAGCATTATGTTCAGCTTTATATTTTCCTTCTCGTTTGTATTTACATTCACTATATCTAGTTCTAAGAGAGGAATACTAAAATTTTCTTCTATTTATTGCTTTATCACAGACATATTTTTGAAAGATGAAAAACTTAGTTTAAGAACAGCTTCCATGACATTTAAAATATGTATATATATTACCCATATAAAGATAAAGCTATACAATATGCTTTTCATTGTTTGTAATGTCTTTTTAAAATTTTTATTTATTTATCTTTAGTTTTCAACATTTACTTCAACAAGATTTTGAGTTCCAAATTTTCTCCCCATCTCTCCCCTCTGCTCACTCCAAGACAACATGCATTCTGATTACCCCTTCCCCCAATCTGCCCCCCCTTCTATCACACCCCTCCCTTCTCTTATTCCCATCCCCTCTGTTTTCTTGGAGGACAAGATAGATTGCTATACCCTATTGCCTGTATATCTTATTTCCCAGTTACACATAAAAACTAGTTTTAACATTCATTTTTAAAACTTTGAGTTTCAACTTCTCTCCCTTCCCATCCATCCCTACTGAGAAGGCAAGCAATTTGATATGTTATACATGTGTAGTTATGCAAAAGACTTCCACAAAAGTCATGCTGTGGAAGACTAACTCTATTTCCCTCCATTCTATCCTGCCCCCTATTTATTCTATTCACTCTTTTGACCCTATCCCTCCTCAAAAGTATTTATTTCTAATTACATCCTCCTCCCACTTGCCCTCCCTTCTATCATCCTCCTACCCCCTGCTTATCAACCTTCTCCCCCTACTTTCCTGTAGTGTAAGATAGAGTTTCATAGCAAATTGAATATGCATGTTATTCCTTCCTTAAGCCAAATGTGATGAGAGTAAGGTTCACTTTTTCCCTCTCACCTCCCCTTTCTTCCTTTCCATTGAAAAAGCTTTTTCTTGCCTCTTTTATATGAGAGATAATTTGCCCCATTCTATTTTCCCTTTTTCCTTCCAATATATTCCTCTCTTACCCCTTAATTTTATTTTTTTAGATATCATCCCTTCCTATTCAATTCACCCTGTGTCCTCTGTCTATATGTATATAATCCCTTCAACTGCCCTAGTACTGAGAAAAGTCTCAAGAGTTATAAATATTATTTTTCCATATAGGAATGTAAACAGTTCAACTTTAGTAAGTCCTTTGTGATTTCTCTTTCCTGTTTACCTTTTCATGCTTCTCTTGATTCTTGTGTTTGAAAATCAGATTTTCTATTCAGCTCTGAACTTTTCATCAAGAATGCTTAAAAGTTCTCTCTTTCATTGAATTACCATTTTCCCCCTGAAGTATTATACTTGGATTTATTGGGTAGGTGATTATTGTTTTAATCTTAGTTCCTTTGACTTCTGGAATATCATATTCCAAGTCCTGCAATCCCTTAATGTAGAAGCTGCTAGATCTTGTGCTATCTTGACTGTATTTCCACAATACTTGAATTGTTTCTTTCTGGCTGCTTGCAATATTTTATCCTTGATCTGGGAGCTCTGGGATTTGATGACAGTATTCCTAGAAGTTTTCCTTTTGAAATCTCTTTCAGGAGGTGATTGGTGGATTTTTTTCAATATCGATTTTACTCTCTAGTTCTAGAATATCAGGGTAGTTTTCCTTGATAATTTATTGAAAGATGATATCTAGGCTCTTTTTTTGATTGTGGCTTTCAGGTGGTTCCATAATTTTTAAATTGTCTCTCCTGGATCTATTTTCCAGGTCAATTGTTTTTCCAATTTCACATTGTTAGCTATTTTTTCATTCTTTTGATTTTGTCTTATAATTTCTTGATTTTTCACAGTCATCAGCTTTCATCTGCTCCATTCTAATCTTTAAGGAATTATTTTCTTCAGTGAGCCTTTGAATCTCCTTTTTCATGTGGCCAATTCTGCTTTTTAGAGCATTCTTCTCTTCATTGACTTTTGGGATCTCTTTTGTCATTCGGGTTAGTCTATTTTTTAGTGTTATTTTCTTTAGCATTTTTTTTGGATCTCCTTTAAAAGCAAGCAGTTGACTCATTTTTCATAGTTTTCTTGAATCACTCTCATTTCTCTTCCCAATTTTTGCTCTACTTCTCTTACTTGATTTTCAAAATCCTTTTTGAGCTCATCCATGGCTTGAGACCAATTCATATTTTTCTTGGAAGCTTTGGATGGAGGATCTTTGACTTTAATGTCTTTTGTTTGCATATTTTGGTCTTCCTTGTCACCAAAGTAACATTCTATAATCTGATTCTTTTTTTGTTTTTTTTTCCCCTCATTTTCCCAACTATTTACTTGACTTTTGAGCTCTTTGTCAAGGTAGTTCTCTGCTTCCAGTGGGGGAGGGGGGAGGAGGTATACTGTCAGTCACTCAACTTCTGCAATCTGTGGGCCTAGAGCTCCAGAAACAGTCACTGTCTCTGCACCTGCTACTGCTGTGGCTGCTATGGGTTCCTTCACCCACTTCCCCCTCTGTCCCTCTGCTTCCCTGTCTACTCTCCCACACTGGTCCCACAGACTTTTTTCCACTGACTTTCCAATTTGTCCTTGGCGTTTTGAGATCCTAAAGTCTGGAAACTGCCACAGATGTGAGAGATTCAGTCTCCCCAAGACCTGCTTAGGTCCTGCCTGTGCCAGTGCAGCCCACACTGGACTGTGCCCTTCCCCAAGAGTGGTCTTGGGCTGGAGATTTGCTTTACTCTATCATTCTGTGGGTTATGCAGCTCCAGAATTTGTTTAGAGACATTTTTTACAGGTACTTGGCTGGGCTTGGGGGCAGAGCTCTAGAAAGTGTGTGCTATTACTTTGCCATCTTGGCTCCACCTCCTGTAATGTCTTTTGATATGATATAGTTTCCCTATTTTTCTACCTTGATATTGCCAGTTTGCATTGTTTGCCTTATTTGAGAACATAATTGCAACTATTGCATTTTTAGAGTCAGCTGAAGCATGGTAGCTTTTTTTCCATTTTCATGCTGTATCTTTTAATTATTTGCATGTAGCAAAGGTCAGTTTTCAATCTATTCTATTATTTACCTTTCTTTTTATTGGTAAAATTAATCTATTCCTATTGACTTAATACTTGTTTGTGTCTTCCAATTAATATATACTTTTACTAATAAAAATATGTATATATATATATATATATATATATATATATATATATATATATACACACATGGACACATATATCATTATCTTTTAAGTCAGCTCTTACTTAGTCTTTGTAATTGTTTTTGTTTATATTTCTTTGATGCTAGTTTCTACCTAACTCTCCTCTCACTGCCCTACCTTACCCAATTCAAAGATCCTTGCTTTTATTTTCATTGCTATTCCTTCCCTTCCTTTTGTCCTTTCCTTTTTTCCAATCATATAACATTGTATACTGTAATGTTAATTATGTTAATGCCCATTAATGGGCCTGCCCATTAAGGAAACTTGATTTGGGGAGACTTTTTTTTAGGAAGGCCTATACCTTTTGTTAATTTCATAATGAGGCACTGGGTCACAAGGGTTGTGATGCTCTCCAGCTCTGAAAAATGTAGGTGAGGTTTTTATTTGGGGGCTTGGAAGGAGGTTCATGTGCCAGATGAGACTCTGGGTAGCTGTTAAGGAGTGCCCCTGGCTTTGGAAACCCAGCTGTTGATGCCTCTTTCTCTGGTAACTATGTATATACATATATATATATATATATGTATATACATACGTATAATGGTCAGACTGCTGGATCTGTCTGTTGGTCTGTGGTGTATGTATTGCTTATGGTCAGACAGTTAGAAGCCCTATCTGTTGATCTTTATTTTTCTGCTTGTATTTTCTCTGTTGGTGAATATAATTAAAGTAGAATGTTGACCCCTCAAAAGTTGCTTTTATTTTAGAAAAGCAGATCTAAGAACCTGTACAAGCAGGCCCTCCTCTATATACCGGGTGCTTGCTGCTATAGATACCTGATCTTCCACATCCCTCCCTCTCCATAACCTCTCCTAACCCTTGTCTACTCTTCTATTTCAGTGACATTAATTTATAACTCCCCTTTCCAAGGAGATGTTTTATTTTTTTCCCATCTCCTATTACTTTTCTAGAATAGGATATATTCCTTGGAAATTCTGAGAGGAAGCAGTATATTTTGTTGTAATCTGAGCTAAGCAATTCAATCTTGTTCTTTGCCTTTTTCTTCATTGCTAATACCTTTTGATGTCATGTTGTTACCTTCTCTTTGAACCTATGGCCACTTTTTCCACTATCTCTAAGTCTTGTTTTTCCTGGGATTCCAACCACTCCCCCCCCCTCCTTGTGGGAGTTCAAGCAAGTTGATTTTCTTGTAGGGCCTGAAAACTGTCTCTGAAGGAAATTGGACTAAATGTATAGCCTTCCAAGGTGACTATTTTGGAGGGTAATATTCCTTTGGATGACTAAGTTCTGTTCTCTTTGCTAAAACTAAAATAATTTACTTTGTAGTCAAAACAAAAGATCCAAATTTGAAAGCAAAATGGATTTGAAATAGGAATATTGCCTATATAATTAAAATGATAACAAAAGTCAGAACATATGTTTGCTTTAAAACTGGACAAAAGACCAAGAATGGAACGAACATAAAGATTGGCTTGTCATTGCTTTTCTAGCCAAATTTGAAACCACAGGAAATGGGAATAAAACGTATTGGCAGTAAGGAGAGGGTTTATTCTGTAGGTCTTGAGAAAGTTTGTGCTATGCTGTGAATGGAGGGCTTCATTCCAGAGATATCAACGTAGGCTTTCTATATAATCAGTAGACTCCCTTTACCAACCCCACCCTCTCCCTCCCACCAAAAGGTGAAGATTGTTGAGGGGGAATAAACAGGTTATTTGGCGTAAGACCTTATACCTAGTATATATTTATACCCGGCACTCTATCTCATTTGAGCCGCGCGACACCCTGTGAAGTGCTATTTTTCTCCCCATTTTACAGATGAGAAAACTGAGGCACTGAGAGGTTAAGAGACTTACCCAGGGTCACAAGATAATAATGTCTGAGGCAGGATTTGAATTCAGGTCTTCCTGACTCCAAGGCAGTCTAGTGCAACATGCAGAGCAGAGCTCTTTACTCTTTAATATGAATTCAGCTTGGGATATTCAAACATAGTTAATTATTGAACATCCAATAATGTTCTAACATTTGCTCTGTTCTATTCAAGTAAGAATTAAACTAAGCTCTTCTAAACTAATCTGAATACAGCTATTAGTGCCTTTTAGCTTGCAAAAGAGATAGAATTAATATCAAGCTAACACATATTTATCATGTGGAGAGTCTGTTTTCACAGTCACAATGGATTTTGAAATGGGACAAATCAAGGCTTAACTATGGTCTGGGTTATTCTGAAAATCATGACTTTTTCTCTTCCATTTTACTGAATTTCAAGTACTTTGGCTTAGGATATTTTGTTTTGAGTGATTTTTTTTTTTTAAATTAAGTGATTTGGATTTGCTGGCAGAGATTTTCTTTTGTCACTCAATGTCCTAATTGATTACATGCTGTAGGCTGATGGTTTTCAGGCCAACAGAGATGCACAAATATATGGCAAACCATCTGCTTTGTCCAGAACCCACATAATAATAACGTGACCCATGAGCCAAGAGAAGCAGAGCTGCCAGCCCAAATGTGCCCAGTCCTTCCATCAGTTTGATGCCCAAAGGTGGAAAGAGATTTGTTTTGGCAGCTGTTTTGCCAGAATCTGGCATCTGGCATAGCTCCACATTATAGTTAGTTCCAAAAACTTCTATGTTATTGGAACAGATTTCCCCCACTGGACAATTTAACCATGCCTCCTCAATCTGACTCACTTCTGAAGAGATACTTCTCATTTGAATATGTGATGACCCCTTCACTGATCCCTTTTCATGCCTTGCCTTAGCTTGTCACTTGGTATAACAGGCCTTTCCCAAACCTGAGCTGATTGCTAGATGGAATAAATGACAAGCTGCATGGGAGGCTGGGTGGGTGCCTGCTACTCTGGGAACTGCAAATGCTCACCATTTTATTGCCTCAGAGTCAACAGGACTTTCCTTTCTTGGATTCACAGGAAAAGAGGTTCATACACATTGACCTTGTGCTGATAGGAAGTCAGGGTGTTTATGATGTGGGTGCTTCTTATACTTGGGTACTTTTCAAGTACATTTTAAAGAGTTTTTAGTAAGTAAATGAGCAATCACAAAAGACCATGAAAACTGCAAGTACAAAGGCAAACTAGGTGACCTTTGCAAAGCTCTAGTTCTTATCTGGAGCCTTAGGCAACAAAATCAGGGAAAAAGAAGTTCTACTGAGCCCAAGAACCCTAGTCACTAGGTCCTAGCATTCTGCAAAATTTAGGACCCAGAACAAACAAACTGAGCAGAACTTGCTGAACCAGACCCAGACATCCAAATCAACTTCACTGAGATTTTATAGTGTAAATCTATTTGTGGACAGGTTTGTGTTTGCTTCTGTATGATAAATTAAGTTTCACCCTGTTTCTCATCCTTTCCACCTTACTGAAGACAGACAGCCTAGAGCTAGGGAAATGCAGGAAGCTATTTGAAGATCATCTCCAGCTAGGAGAGACTATCTAAGGTAGATCTAATGAGATAATCTGCTTATGGTTTGGGTTCTGTTTGTTTCTAAGAGGCAGGAATGTACTGAGTGCCAATTAAAGGCAGCTGGGCAGATAGTCTAGTCTTATTAGTCCTATGACCAGAAAAGTCAGGAAACCAGCTCTAAATAAATTAAACCTTACTCAGAAGCCCCCAGCAACTGAGCCTTTAGTGAAGCAATCATGGCAAATAGGCAGTTTGCCATATCACAGTCAGTCTTGAGGGTTAACTGAATTACTAAAATGGAGGGAAGACCTGGTTTCAAGCAAATAGGATAAATAAGCAGGATTTTGTAGTAATTTTCAGAGTATGTTATCATGTAGAGATGTTCTGGAGCCTGTTCATACTGGCTCCCAAGAGCTGATTGTTAAATTTTCAATGTGGTTTTATGTTGCTCAGAAATAAGCAAACTGCTACCAACCAGGACTTGATTTTGTTGATTGTCTAAACTTAAAGTCATAGAGAAAATGTTAATTGTTCAGATTAAACTTTGAAGTGTGTGGTGGGTACATTTTTTCTTGGGGGGAGTTGATTGTTAAATATGTATTGGTATACTCCAGATGCATTTCTGTCAGAATCAAGTAACACATTCAAAACAAGTTCAAAATTCAAGTTTATCTCCACCCCGAAAGAAAGGTGGTGAAAGGGCTAGAAGCATGTATTCCCTACTTTCCAGATCATCAGGCAGAATGAAGTGGTGAATCAGCCAATAAGCATTCATTAAGTGCCTACTATATGCCAAGGTATGAAGGAGGTCAGAATCTGATGGAGGAGATAACAAGCAAATACATATGTACAAACACATTGGATAAATAGGAAATAATTAACAGAGGGAAAGTACTAGAATTAAGAGGGATTTGGAAAGGCTTTCTGTAGAAGATAGGATTTTAATTGGGCCTTGAAGGTAACAATGTACACAACAATGTGAAGGAACACGATACTGAAATAAGTATATCAGAAGTCTGATACTTGCAGTGATAAATCATAACTCCACTGTATTGTTGAGGAAGCACTGCGCCCTCCTTAATGAAGGGAAGAGGGTAGAAGGAAATATACCCACATTAGCCAAGATGAATGTGTTGGTTTGTTTGGCTTGGTTATACTTTGCTGTGAGAGAGGATTCTTTTTAGCATGAAAATAGGATTGGTCACTGACCTCAATTTTTGTGAACATGCACAGAGTACTTGATTGATGCAGACCCCATGTGGACTTGGAAGCATGCATAGATATCTAACTGGATATCGAACCTTTTTTGGTTAGTTATGGGACTGAAACTAGGGTGCACTCAATAGAGGCCTGGCCCTACCTTTGCCCAGTCTCTTTCCTATCAACTGCTGTTCAAGTGAGGGATGAGGAACTAAAGGAAGATGGCCCAGACCTTGTCTGAGATGAGCTACCTTTTTGCTTTATTTTTTCCATTTTAGGTGATGGAGATTGGAGATGAACTTCAAAAGGACAGGGGAGAGAGCCACCGATAGGTCCGTATGTGAAGTGAATGCTGGATTTTGTGACTAGCTGGTCCAGCATATAAACCCTGAAAAATGACCTTTGGGACCAAGTCAAACTAGTAGCAGACACACAGAAAAGCTGGGCTGCATTTGGATGTGAACTTGGTGTGACTGTGGTCTGAGATGGTCTGAGAGTGTCCCCATGTGCTGGAGAAAGGAGGAGGAATAGTTTTACTTCTATTCTTTCTATATATGTTTTTGCAAAGTAAATATCCCTTTGTAAAAGCTAAGTGATGATAAATGATTAAATGGCACTGAAGTGTTGATTTCTGGCCTCTGATGGTGAGAAGAATATCAGAGCTTGATCCAACATCATTAGAGAAAAATCACCTGATAAAGTGAGTAATGGGTATGTTAAGAAAAAAGGAGTCAATATATTATTTACTTAATAAATTTACTATTCATAAAGCTGTCCTGAATCATTAGTAACTAACTTATGACAAATTTAAAGTAGGAAAAAAATCCTTAAGCCAATATCTCTTAGAAGGAACAAAAACTTCCTTAAGAATTACCTAAGGTATAAAATCTAATTTTAATCTAATTTTAGACTTCATAAACAACTAATATTGCTAGAGCTATTAAATTAAAATATATTTTGAAGGAGAATCAAAAATTAAATGGAGAACAATATCAAATGTTATTCAGAATTTCTAAACCAAAAATTTGGTAGTATAAAGATATAAAAAGTAGTAAGATTTCAATCTCACAAGTAAATGCTATAAAACTAAAGATCATAACAACAAATCCTTAGCTTTTTATTCTAATGAAAAACAGCATGATATAGCACAGCGGTTCCTATTTAGGAAAGGTGATGTTTGCACTAAAAATTCTGTGATGACATCCTCATACAGTAAATATTGCCCAATTACATTACAAATATGTTTTTCTTTTGTGACAATAAGCGTGTGCAAGTTTGAAGCATTATAAGGGTGTTTCTGCAGAAGACTGAAACCTTGATGATCATGTGCAAAGTGCTTCTAACTAAGCAGAGTACATTCTAACAGTTTCTCAACCAATTATCAAATGGTTTCCAATTTGACATTTGAGTGCAAACTGATTCCCATTGAATGGTCAAACACACAGATATACCTTCATTTGTGTTCGGTACATTATACTAGAGTAACTCCCTCATTCCCCTTTATTCTCCTGTAATCGTACCGCATAAGCTGTGTATTAAGCTATGTGATTAGGAAGTAACAAACCTTTGTGTTTTTGAAGTGTAAATGGTTACTGGGCATATACATTTTAAATCATCTTAAAACCATCACGAATCATCACAAATGTTCTGAAAAAAAAAAACCAAAACAAGCCACACATTGCCTCTTGTTGCAGTTTTAAGGCCATTTTTCCAATTTAAACTTATCTTTTGCTTATGTTTTTATTCTTTTACCTGGTGGATTTTTAATAAACTGGCTGGCAACACTGGTTAGTTGTAGAGTTTCTGTGAGAATGTGGCTGATGTGCCAGTGGTAGAAGAGAAGGAAGTCACATCTGAAGAGATTCTTTCCTTACAAAGGTTGTTTATATATCAGTGTTGTCAAAAATGAAGCAATATATGCAATTGCACTTTAAGTACATTTATCATTTAAAATATAAGTTGTCATTAAAATACTTTATATCCTAACCATATATTTTCATTGATTGGTTGGGTGCCTAGAAAAAATGAATCTCCATCTCTCACCAAGAAAGCTTGTAAAATTTCTGTTTCTATAACATATTTGTATAAGCAAGCATTTTCACTTTTTTCCTATTTTAAATCAAAATACAAAGATAAACTCGGTGTGGAACCAGATTTATAAAACTGTTTTTTGTCTGACGTTGAACCAGATACTATAAACCTTTGTTCAAATAAAAAAGTACAATTTTAAAATTAAGTTTATGTATGATTACTATATTATGGTAAATATCTTCCAGGTTGTCATTTATTTCATTAAAAATGCTATTTAAATTCAACCATACTTACAAGATAAAGAAATTTAACATGAAGTCTTGCAGATAATAGTAAGCACATCACATTTAGCTGGACTGCTTCTTTGAATCTTCAAGAATACCCTGCATATAATATTCATAATTATTTATATAATTTCAAGTTTAAATTTTTATAGTTATAGATAAAAATGTATTTCTAAAAAAATTGTAATTTTATAAATTTTAAAAATATCTGTGTTGGGGGCAAGAGGAAAATCAAATACTCCAGGGATCAAAAAGTTGACTGAAGATGGTAAGAAGGCTGAATTGCTCTTTTTTTAAAAAAAAAAAAAATAAAGCTTCTATTCACATTTCTAAGGAAAATATTTGGACTAGGACCTGAAGATATGTGTGAAAGTGGTAAGAAATGATCATTGCAATGACCAACATTGAATCCATGTTACATCCAGGATGTAATAAGCTGGCTACTGACCTCTCAAGGGAGAAGATGAATTAATACCGAATGAGACATTTTAGAACATGGTCGGTGTGTAGCTTTGTTTAGCTTGACTTTGCTTATTTGTCATAAGGAAGGGCTGATTTTTATTTCTAGTTTTTGCAGTTTCAGAAAGAACGGAACTTAAGCAATATGATGTCTCAAATAAGGGAAGAGGATCATTGAAGCATTTAAAAACACACATACAGAAAAAATAAAAGAAAATTTGGAGGGAGACCCAGCAAAGGTGGACATCTTTAAAGCTTACATTAAATTTATTATATGTTTTCAAAGGGGGCAAGTTGTTTGTATTAGAGACACACTGTTTCATGTATAATTCTCTTTTTTTTTCTTCTTTGCATATGAAAATGTTCACATTAATTGATACTTGTCCAGTGCAGAAAAAATAAAAACAAAAACAGACTCTCATGAGGCAAAGAAGGAATTTAGATGCTCATCCAAATCCCTGCACTAGTTTCATTATACATTCAGATTTGGACTACCTAAAAGTGTATCAGGTATGTCAGGGGATGAAGGGATGTGCAGTGACCATTAGGCCTAATGACCTTGGAAAGCTTGAATTTGTGTGTATTGCTTTGGGGAGGTCCAATGAGTCCTACATTTGCGCCATCTAGTGGTCTTGATAGGACACGTGGCTGTGACCGTTCCTGGTCTACAAAACTTGGATTAAGTTGGCCATAGAATAATTACCCTACAGTTCAAATGTCAGAAACATCATGGGAGACTTAATCAAATTTTTAAGCCAGAAATAATTAGAAGTAGAAAATATCTCCAGAGCTGCATTTTAAAATAAGCCAAAATTAAGTGTTGGTTGGATTGGTCAGTCAATAAATATTTATTAAGCATTATGTGTCAGGCACTGTGCTAAATACTGGGGATACAAAAAACCCAAAAAGTATCAAAAGGCAGTTCTTGACTTCTAGGAGCTTATAATTTAATGAGGAGAGGAAGTAAGGAAATAAATATGTATAAACAAGCTCTATTCGGGGTAAATAGGAAATAATCGGGAAGCCACTGATATTGACAGGCTGGGAAAGATTTCCTGGAGAAGATGGGGTTTTAGTTTGGACTGGAAGGATGCCAGGGAAGCCAAGAGACAGAGATAAATAGGAAAAACATCCTAGATATTGGAGATAGCTAGAGAAAAGGCCTGGAGTCAGGAGATGGAGTTTCTTATTTGTGGAACAGGCCACTGTCAACGTCACTATATGGAAGAATAGATGTCTGGAGTAAGGTGTAAGAAAGAAGACTGGAAAGGCAGAGGAGAAGGGGGTAGGTGGCTAGGTTAGGAAGGGACTTTGAAGGCTAAACAGAGGGTTTTGCATTTGATCCTGGAGGCTAATGGGAGTAACTGGAGTTTATGGAGTGAAAGGGTGACACGGTCAGCCATGTACTTTAGGAAAATCATTTTGATGGCTGAATGGAGGATGGATTGGAGTGGGGAGAGACTTAAGGCAGGCAGACCCACCTGTGCTACTGCAGTAGTCCTGGTAGGAGGTGATGACGGCTTGCAGAAGTGGGAGAGATGCTACAAAGATGAGATTGGCAGGCTTTGTCAATAGATTGGATATGGATGTTTAGAGATAATGGGTAGATGAGGATGATGTCTAGATTGGGAGCCTAACTAATGGGGAAAATGGGAGTGGGGGTGTAGTTTAGGTAGAAAGATAAGGACTTCAGTTTTGGACATGTTGAGTTTAAGATGTCTACCGGACATCCAGTTTGAGATGTCTGAAAGGCGATCGGAAATGTAAGACTGATAACACTGCAGAGAAAGGGCAGGATAAACTGATTGAAGAATCATCAGCATACAGATGGTAATTAACTCTGTGGGAGATTAAATCATGGGTGAGATAAGGTAGAATCATGGGGTGGTAGGCAGAGCTGATTGGCAATTTGATTTGCTGTATTCCTAAAGGTCGGTTCAATTTTCTAGCCAACTAACCTCAGTCCTTTGTTATTTTTAATATTTATTTTATTATTTTCAATGAACAAATATTGATTTTCTATACTTTCCATTGTCCCCTTCCCTTCATCTACAGGGGAGGGAAGGAAAAAGCAAATTTTCATTCAAGTACAACAGATTATTGCATTGGCCACGTGTAAACATGTACATCTAGTTCTACATCTTGAGTCTCTCGCCTCTATCAGGAAATGGGTAGCATTTTTCATTATCAGTTCTTTGGAATCATGTTGGTTACTGTAATGCTCAGAATTCTTAGGTCCACCAAGGCATTTGTGTTATGGTTCTATTTAGTTTTCTCTGAATGAGTTCGTACAAGTCTCCCCAGGTGTCTCATATTGTCCCTTTCTTCATTTCTTGGGGCATGAGAGCATTCCATTCGTATACCATAACTAATGTCTGAATGGCTCAGTCATTCTCCAATTGATAGGTACCTTTGCCTCTTCAAAGAGTTAATATGTGTGTGTGTGTGTGTGTATATACATACATATGTATTTATATATGTATATATCAGCATACATATATACGTACATACACATAGTATATATGGCTCTTTTTCCTCTTGCTTTGATCTTTTTTTTTTTTTTTTGATGTACAGGCTTAGTGGAAATATCACTGGATCTTCATGAGATGCCGAGTTTTATAATTTGGGAGGCATTGTTCCAAATTGATTTTCAATGTTAGTCTAAACCTAATTTCTGACAGGCTGCTTTCCAGTCAGCCCTAAAGCTTTTGTCAAATGGGCTCAGGGTCTTTTGTCTGAACTGTTATATGATGCGATTTTCTGGATGAAAGAGAACAGAGCCAATAGAAGGATAAGGAGAGATGGAGAGCGCTACCAGAGATTTTTCTAGATCCAGACTTCTCTCTTCAACTGCCGTAGTACTTGAATCGTAATTTCAGATTTCATTCAAATCTAGTGATTTTCTGAATTTGGCTGGACAGCTTCTTGTCAAACTGTGTTTTTGAAGTTACCTCCTCTTGGAGTATTTAACTTCCTTAACAATGAGGGGAGGTAACTTGATATAGTGTAATGCATTATAGTCTAATGCAATATAGAGTGATGCATTAAAGAGACCTAAGTCGAAATCCTATCTCTGACACGTTGAGTTACTCTAGGCAAATCACTTAAGTGTATTTCCAGATCTGTAAGTGGGGACACTACTGCTTGGGGTACCTATCTCAGGGTTGTCATGAGGTTCAAGTGAGGCAATGTATATAATGGTCTTCATTACATTTATAATGTTCTTTGCAAACTTTGAGACATTATATAAATAATCCATTATTTTATTCTTTAGCCCCATCTCAATTCTCTAAGTTAAACTGTTCAGAACTTGGTTTCTAATGTTTTTTATGGTTAAGTTAAAAAACCCCCATGAAAATTTCTCTAAAGATTTTGGAATTTGTGTAAAACTTCCCCCAGAAAGTGTGGTTCTTTTTTAGGCTCCATGAGACTTTAGTACTTATGTACTCCGTTTGCACAATGTTGAAATTTGCACTTGACAAATTGATTTTTCAAGTATTCTCCTACTAGTCTCATATACTTGTGTATCATTTCCCTAATCAGATTGAAAACTCATTGAAAGTTGGGATCGTGTCTTCCTGCTTCTTTAATAGTCCTTCAAAGTAGCTAGTACAAAATGTAATTGTTATTGATTGACTTTCTTTTGGTCTTCTGCCATTACTTCTGCGGTTACATAATAATTCAGATGGCTTTTTTTGTGATGGTCCATCAATTAGAGAATGGCTAAATAAGTTGTGGTACATGAATGTAATGAAATACTACTGTGTTAAAAGAAATGATGACCAGGCAGACTTCAGAAAAACCTGGAAAGACTTATATGAACTGATGCTGAGGGAAATGAGCAGAACCAGAACATGATACACAGTAACAGTCACAGTGTGTGAGGACTGATTTTGATACTTAAGCCCTCTTCAGCAATGCAAGGACCTAAAACATTTTCAAAAGACTCATGATGCAAAATGCCATACACATCCAGAGAACTATGGATTAGGAATGCAGAATGAAGCAGAATATTTTCTTTTTTGTTATGTTTTGTTTTTCTCATGGTTTCTCTCATTCACTATAATTTTTCTACGCAACACGTCTAATGTGAAAAGGGGTTTAATAGGAATGTATGCATGGAGCCCAAATAAGATTGCATGCCATCTTGGGGAGGAAGGGGGAGAAAAATAAAAACTTGTGGAAGTGAATGTTGAAAAATGAAAACAAATACATTTGGGGGAAAAAATTCATATGGATATGTGTATATAGCATGTTGAGTGGCAGGGAGCTGAGCCTGGAATCGGGAAGACCTAAGTTCAATTCTGGTCTCAGATACTGAATGACTCTGGTCAGGTCTCTAGACCTTTTTGCCTCAGTTTCCTTAACTGCAAAAAGGGGATAACAGTATCCACCTCATACAGTTGTGAAGAGCAAATGAAATATTTTTGAAAGCTCTTAGCATAGTGTCTAGTAGAGTAGCCATTATATAAATATTTATTCCCTTCTCCTTCCCAGGGTAACATAGTGGATAGAGGACTACCCTTGGACTAAGAAATAACTGAGTTCAAGCCCTGCCTCTGGCACCTATAAGCTGTCACTTAACCTCTCAGTGCCACAGGTAACTTTCTAAGACTATAAGAATCAAATGAGCTACTGATGTATGTCAGGGGAGAGTTTCTTACAGTAGGAAGTACCTATGGCAAAAGCTTTGATTTTTCCTCCTTCATCCTATCAAAAATACAATACACTTCTATACCCACATATATGTGTGACACTGAGATCTACAAAATACTTTCTCAGCAATGATCATCATCCTGCTAAGTTAGAGAGTGCAAGTCTTCTAGTATTCCCTTCTTACAGATGAGGAAACTGAGATAAGTAAAATGACTGGCTCAGGGTGACATAACCAGTATCAGAACTGAAATATGAGCCAACACCTCTGGACTCCAAGTTCAGCTCTTTTAGCACCAAGCCAGACTGCCTAGTAGAGGGGGAATGATTTGATATGATACTGACCTTGGCCAGGAAAGAAGTGTGCTTAAAATGATGGAAAATATTCTCTTTTGGTGGTACCTTTTACTTCAAAAACTGGTGACTTCATCAGAGTGGGTGTTTATTTTCCTGATAAAGATCACAGTCCTGTTATTTTTGAGTTACCATGGCTGAAAAATTCATCATTGCAGACCACCTGTTGAACCTTTTTTCTGAACATGGTTAGGTTGGTTCTTGGGTGACAGATATATGGTCTGAAATTGGAGCCATTTACGGATTGGTAGGAATACTTAGCAGGAATTCTTCACCTCAAGTCTGTGAATCTATTTAAAAAAAAGATATTTTAATACCTACATTTCAATATAGTTGATCTCTTTTGCAATTCAATTTTATTTCATGAATTTAAAAACATTATTCTGGGAAGAAGTCCATGGGTTTCACCAGATTGCCAAAGGGGTCTACAGCCCAAGAGGTTAAGAACTGTTCCAGAAATTGTATTCTGCTGGCACAGCCCCTCAAGAACTTAGGATGAAGCTGATGCCAAGATAAGGCACTAGAATAGGACTTTGAATTAATTTTAATTTTTATTCAGACATTGACTTGTTAGATTCACTGAACCTAGGCAAAATAAAAAAAAACCCATTAAGGGAATAGGGGATGTACAGAACTGAAAAGATAATAAATTTTCATATTTAAATAAAATTATTGAGACCATCTACTTTTTTAAAGTCCTATTCTAGTGCCTCATTGGGACATTTAGTGGACCATTTATTTTTGAAAAGTATGTTAGTGAATTACAAACTCTGGAAGGTCTTACCAAAAAACTTTGAGCATATGCCTGATGATGGATTGTATGTCTTTCATCTAAGGACCTCATCACCAAGTAATCTCTAGGTGATAGGTATTTTAGCTTCACCAACAGTTGAAGATCATTTGTAAATGATCTGTGGTGTTGGGAGAATTACCCACAATAAGAAAAATGGAAGATTTCTGAAGATTTCCTACATATATATATGTAGGTATATATATATATATGTAGATAATCCAAACATCCTCTAACTGATTGGATTCCTGGAGAAGCAAGGGGAAACACACTGAAAGGCAAAAGTATTGCTGCTAGTTCAACAACCTAGACAAAGTTGGAGCAAGGGTCAAACTATTACATTAAAGAGTAGCACTCCCTAAAAAAGTTTCTACATAGTCCTACCCTGTATATAGAAGATAGGCATGAACTGATGAATGATGGAAGAGGGCCAAGTCTATATTACAGAAGCAGTAAGATAGATAATTCCAGGGATACACTCTCTGATGAAAGGTGAAGCCAATGTGGCCAGAGATGTCATGTGAACCTCATGCAGGTTTCATGTTAAATTTAAAAAAAGCTAGAAGTGATCATGAGGCCAATTTTTAGGCCTTTGTAATATTTGCTACCTATTTGCCTTAAGATGATGTTTTTGAGTGGTGGAGTTAAGCAAAATGGCCACATTGTGACTAAAAGAAAAAAATGTTAATATTGTAATATTTTGACCTAAGTGCCCACCCTCATGAAATACATTAAAATGTCCCCCAAAATTTAATGGTCAGTGCCATTAGGACAGGTATAAATTTCAAAATGGGTATGACTGGCATTTCTGCTCTTAGGACTACTGATCTATGAATTGAGTCAAGATGGTCAGAGAATTTAGGTCATGGTGAGTTTATTGTCCATACAGCACACCTAATTGCATCCAAAACCATTTCTCAAATCCAACTTCAAACTAGTCGGAAGAACAGGTTATTAATTTTAAAAACACTGAACAAATCAGCCTTCTTAAGAGGCAATCAGCTACATGTCACAGTCTGACCCAATAACTCAAGCTTGAATACCTTCTCCAGGCTTTGTTCACATGGAGCATGTCTATGACAGATCTCTCTAGCATCCCCCACCTCTAAAACAACCATGCCTCTTAAAGAGCCCATTGTGAGAGAAGAAAGTTGAAATGATGTGGCATCACACTCATTAAAGCAGAAAAAAAAAGTTCAAGACCGGAAACTCTGCAACGGAGTTAACTGAGGTACGTGGTAATGGAACATAATGGAAAAAATCCAGTGGCCTGATATCTGATGGGAATTTAAGAGTTAACAAATTATGGGTAGTGGTCAGAAGCAAGAAACAAATCTGTTTTATGAAGGGCAGGGGCTTGCCAGAATATTTAGGATACCATTAAAAGTACAGTCTTCAAGGACTTTTGTTGAAACCTTTCTCCCTGGGCTATATGGCAAAGGTAAGTTAGGGCTTTAAGATGTTAGCAAAATCACCCATTTATTTATTTCACAATGGGGAGCCAAAACTCCACAACATACAAATGTACAGAGGGAGTTCTTGTTGAAGTAAAGATATTAAGCTGTTGAGAGTCCATAATCATTTGATGCTACAAGGTAGATGGAGTGGATACAGTTCCTCTTGAATTCTTGCACCAAATTTTATGTAAATAGGTATCATCTCCAACATCACTTGAAGGATGTTCATTCTATATTGAACATCATTTCTGAAGGGGGTAGGGAGAATAGGTGAGGCATGATAAGTCTAAGCTTTCATTTAACCCTTTAAAGCTATGCGTAGCGTTGGACTACTTCAAAAGTTGAACTACATCAGGAGAAAGAAATCCTGGTGTCCTGGAAGTCTGGTCAGTTTCAAGTTGTCTTCCTACAATATTCTCTCCATCCTCATCTTCCAACCCATTTTTTTTTTCAATTTAGAAAAGTAATATTTACATAGTATAAGGTGCAATCGGTCATTTTCCTCTCCATAGCCTCACTCAGGGTCACATAGAGTAAGAATTCTGCTCCTTCTCTAAAAAAGTCCTCAAACTAAGGTACTAAATATATTGTCTGTTGTATGCACATCAGGACGTAACCTAAACAGATTCTTAAGGTTTTGAACTAAGTAAAAATATAGTTTCTTCTTTAGGGAACCTGAGCATACTGAACAGAGTCAGGTCCATCTTCTGTCCTGGTCATTTAAATCTCTGCCCTGGGAACACAACCCTCTTGGCCCTCAATGCATGAGGTGAGGGGGGTCCCTGATTTAGTTAATAAGGAAGGCAGACAAGGGTTTTTCCTGTGGATTAAGTTGACAGACTATTTGTAGACATCATAAGCTGTTTGAAAGTAACTCTCCAGTTGAAGGGGTCCAACTCCCCAGAGCCTCCCCAGGGGTTGAGCTTCCATGGAAAGTATTTATCTTTTTTTCCCCTTGGGGAGGACTCCTTAGTGTGTTGGCAGTGGTGGGGAGAATTTCTACCTCCAGGTTCCTCATCTTTTATGAACCTGTATCATATCATGCTATGCTATTATACTGTATTTGCTGTTTTGTTTTTTAAGGATTTGACTAAACTGGATGGAAAGCACCACGATGCAAAAAATAAAAATAAAAAGTCTAAACAGCTTTCAATGCTGGGGGGAAAGAAAGGAAGGAGGGAGAATGGATAAAAGGGGAAAAAAACTACTGGTGGCATAGCTCCTTTGATGGGATTAAGGGACAAAGGAATAAGCTAAAGTTAATGGGCAATCTGAAGCCTGGAACAGAAGCTTCTCCTAAAGAAACAGTGTCAAGGGAGAAAGTACCTAAGTTCTTAACCAAGGATTCTTTCCTCTGCAAAAGTGTGCTTTCTCAAAACTGACTTCATTACACAGGCCTATACAATATTAAAAGTAAAAAGGGAAAGGAAAAGCTCCAGAAGTGCTGGGGCTAGGAAGTGGGGGCAGGTTGAGAAAAGTACCCGATTTCTTGACCTTTTCTCATTTGGACATTATTGTTTCAGTCTCTTCGTTATGAATTTTAAAACAATCCCGTCTCATTTATATAACTCCCCTGCCAAAAATGAGCATTTAAATAAATAGGGGCTGGCTTACTGACTGGATGTTCAGCCTTCATTTTAGGGATGAGAATCCCCCCTAGAAATTCCTTTTAATCAAAACATCTTTCTGAAAGCCCAGTGTGACACAATCATTTGCACATGCAGAAGTCACCTTTAGAGGGAAACTGTATGTCTTTCCTTCTAAGATTTTGGGGAAACAAACACTAACGACTGATGGCTCTTAGTGGACTCATGGTCTTTTCCTTTAGGTTTATCCTGTTACCCTAAGCTATCCCAATTTCAGATTGTGTAAATAAGACCTAAACTCTACATGTAAAATTTGCCTAGTACCTACTGGCAGAGGGCCTTGGTTTTTGCCAGTAGTAGGAGGAACCACCACCATAAAATTATATTTGAAGTTTGGTGTTTGGCATTTAGTGGGCCAGAGATTGGGGAAGGAGAGAGAACCTTTGCAATAAAAGACCCTGCATGAACAGAATGGCTAAGGGGAAGGCTTTTTCTCTTTAAAGGCATGCAAAATATGGATTTTGCAAATAAGCTGCCAAGATCAATTTTTATTCTCTCTCCCTGACCCCTGGTCATTGAAGGCAAACCAGACTTCTAAATCCACTGCATAGTTGCTGGTGCAAAAATATATACCCTAAAGGGTCTCCCTGGGGTTCAGTGTATTTTTTCCACTATGATGATGAGGATACGTAAATAAAAATGGGAGCCTAAGTCAATGCCCTTGTGGTCAGAAATGGTTCTCAGGGGACAAGGTGCCCCTTTTCTAGGCTAAAGTAGCCCTATCTTCTTTCTGAGGGAGAAGGAAGAGATTATCTCCCATCTTCTATATCAAGGATTTGAAAAGGCTCCCCAGCAGAAGGTTGTGAGGTATTAGGAAAAAAGAGTGTGAACCTTTTATTTTGTATCCAGTAAACCTGAGGTAAAGTAAATGCCATTTTTGCAGAATATGAGCAGGAAAAAAAAAATGAATACACTATCAGAGAAAAACAAAAGGTATACACGGGCTTTTCCAGTAAATCACAGAACTTATAAGCTCAACTTAACCACCTGCTTCAGGATTTGAAATTTAAGCAGTAAAATAATATATTATCAAAATGTTTACAAAATAGCAGCACACTCAGTGAAACATTACAGCTAAGTACTGTTAATGTGGATAAAAATGAAGGATCGTAGCTTCTTAGCAGCGCAAACAACAAAAAAATCCCCAAACAGATAAAAACAAATGAAAGATACCCTAAGATTTTTAAAATTGCATTTTCAACCCTCATATTGCTGGACATAAGTCTGTTTATAAAATAATGCTTCAAAGTAGCTCATTTATGATTTCTTTTAAAAAAATGCAAACAATATTTCCAACAACAGCTTCATATACCCCCATCACCTGTTAATATTACTGTGCAAAATTTTTTTTTTGCCGCTCCAACTCCTTTGCTCCCTCTTTGAAACAAAGTGGAAAAAAAAAATTCAAGTACACTGCATACAATTTTGTAATAAAATTAACCACCACCCCACCCCCCTCAAAAATAAAAAAAGGAAAAAAAACAAAACACAATACTGCGCCCCTGGAGTTGTCACCTGACTTTTTGCACTAACAGTAATTTTTTTTTTAAGGCCCAAAGGAGAAGTGTGCAGGTAGGTGTATTAAGATCCTTCTGTGACACGGGAATAACTTTTTTCCTTTGGAATTTCATCAGGAATGTTGTGATGGGAATGTCACCTGAATGGGGTGTCTCTCATCTTTTAGCATTAATGCAGGAGCTACTGAGAGAGTGTATCAGATGCAATCTAGAAACAATACTACAGATTGAGGAAGTGGGGGGAGAGGAGGACTGCATTTTTCAACCCCTCTCTATCCTTTATTCCACATGATTTTCATAAACCATCCCATTTAATCCCTCAAGAATAATTTTCAAAGTGCTTTTTGAATGGAATGGTTTATAATAATGCTGAGCTGTGGATAAGAAATGTTAAACAGTCCGTGGAATTAATTAGGACTGGTGAAGGATGTGAAGACCTCATCACCCTTGTTATTGCAGCAGTTCAGACTCTGGTCCTGTTTTTCTGCCCTAAAACACGACCCCTGGGAATGGCCCCAAATTGGGCTTTCCCTTACATGGACAACGTGGTACTACTGTCAATGGTGGAACATGTTGAAAGAAGGAGCAACAAATACATCGCACCCAGAAACCAATCACCTGTACCTGCCTGGCAAAATAAAGCATCTTCTCTCTTTCCTTGGCAGCAGCTGCTGCAGATGGGAGAAGGGGCAACTGACTCAGAGAAATCCAATATACATTCCCAATTAAACCAAAGGTGACTTAAGAGCCAAAGAACTTTGCATCCAGAATGGTTCAATTGCATCAGAGATAATTATCTTCCTGTGTTGCCCCCTCATTACTTCCTCATTTCCCCAACCCCATGAGTCCGTTGCTTCGCAATCTAATTAAACCATGAATCACATAGTTCTTTTCTCCCATCTAAATCGGGGAATGTATGCACTAGTTCATAATATGGAAAAATAGAGTATAATCTGCTTTGTTCCCACATTTGCAGGCATACATTTTCTCTAGCTACTTTGTATGCTTTCATATAAGCATTTACTATACATAACCAAACAGTAACTTGTCACAAAGATCACAATTCCCTTCTTTTTAGCATTATAGGCACCAAATATTTTTTAATAGTTCAACTTTTTTTGTAGGCTTCTTTTTCTCTTTTCTAAAAGACCCTTAAATATTTCTAGATGGGAGTAGATTAAAAAAAAGTTTTGTTCTAAAACACACACACACACACACACACACGCGCGCACACACACAGACACAAACCCCTCAAAGAAAACACCCAAATGAGAGTCTGGAGAGCAAATACTACTCTCTCTCTCTCTTTCTCTCTCTGCATTGGCATCCTCACAGATTGACGTCCCTCACATCTGTGGGGGTGCTGGCTTGATCGAGTTCATCCACCGTCTTTGCAGGATTCCTCTGTTGTTCCTCTTGTCGAACTTGCCTCAGATTGTTCACCAACACAGCTTCGATCTGTTCTTGGCAGGCTTTCAGGCAATCCTAGAAGAAAGGCGATGTGAAACAGAAGATAAGTGAGTAGATGATACCTCCCCGACTGCCATGAGCTCAAGTCAGTCAGTCCAGATGAAACCACATCCAAAGATATTTAAAGAACGGATGGATGAGTGCTTGGCTACTGTCAGAAAGTGTAAAAGATCATGGAGTTCAATAGTATGAGGGCAGGAGGGGTTTTCATCTTCAACAAAAGGAGAAAGAAAAGTCTGCAAACTAGAGGGAGGTGGGCCTGACTTTTGATCTAGAAAACTTTTATTGAAAGGATGATTTGCGAGTATTTAGAAAGGGCGGCAATAATCACTAAAATCTAGCTTGGCTTCTTTAAGAACAAGTCATGCCAGACTAAGCTAATATCTTTTTGGGGTAATGTAACTACATTGGTAAGCTAGGGAAATGTTCTAACTATAATACACCTTTATTTCAGCAAAATATTTGACAAAGTATTCTAATGGGTAACATGGAGGAAGAAGGTGGCAACAGACAATGGTATCGTTAGAGGCATCTGATTGGAGCAATTCAATATTTGTATCAATGACTCAGAAAAAGCAGTAAGAAAATATGCTTGCCAACTTTGCAAATGACATACGTCTGGGAGACAATAGATGAGATAGTGGGACAAGAAGAAGAAATCAGCAAGATAATAGAATATGAACTTGGAATCCATTTATAGGTTTCACAGAGGTTCAAATCATCAACTGAACAAATATGATACAGAGGAGGTATGGTTAGAAATAACACCTATGAAAAAAATCTGGATTTAGTGGACTGAATACTCAATACAGGACAGTTAGGTGGCAGTGGATAAAATACTGGACTTGGAAGTAGGAAGACTCATCTTCATGAGTTCAAATACTTACAGCTGCATGAACCTGGGCAAATCACTTAACCCTCTGCCTACTTTTCCTCATCTGTAAAATGAGGTGCAGAAGGAAATGGAAAACCACCCCAGAATCTTTGCCAAGAAAACCTTAATGGAGTCACAAAGAGTCACAAGGGAGATAGTACTATTGTATATAAAACGGGCACATATAACCTCTATTTATATTGCCCAGTATTAGAGAGAAAGCCTTTTGTAGGGAAGGCAAGAAGTATTTATTAAGTGTTTTCTACATACCAAGCACTTCACAAATATTTTCTCATTTGATTCTTGCAACCAATCTCATTTTATAGTTGAAGAAGGTAAGGCAGATGGAGGTTAAGTGACCTGCCCAGGGTCACACAGCTGTCTGAGGCTGGATTTGAATTCAAGTCTTTCTATTATCTACTTCGAGGGAAAAGGCTTTCTTTCTAATACCTTATTATGGAAAGAGTGCTGGACTACTGAGTTCAAATCCTACCTAAAGCATTTAGTGGCTGTGTGACCAAGGGTAAGTGGTGTAAGCAGTCTAAGCCACAGATTATTCATCTGAAAAGCAAGAGTAATTTCTTCAGGCTTCCCTGCTGGAGAAAAGAGGGGAAATGTTTACGTCGAGCCTCTGTAAACCTATGTAAAGTCTACAGAAACGTCAGACTGTTATAAAGAACCTGTCTAGGAGTCATGACTTAAAGGGCTGCAGTAGTTTTTTTCTGAGATGATAAATGGGGGGTATTGCTGGGCAAAACTCCAAAAGGCAAATCTTTATTTATTAGCTGGCATGTAGTACTGTGAAATGTTAACCTCACCAACTGTAAACAGCCCCTGATGGTTGTGACCCAGAGATCTTGCCGTTGAGGTGACAGAGAAATCAATGCCAAAGCAGAGCTGAGTAAAGCGGGAGGGGGGGACTATCTAGGAGAGTGGGTTGGCAAATGTGAAGAGAATGAGGGAAAAGTAGATGCAAACACCATTCGAGGGATGAGAAAAGGTCTCTTTCAGGAGCAGACATTCTATCAGAGGGAAAGAACTAGGAACAATGGGAGGGATTTACCAAGCGAAACATTTTGGCTTCATATAAGAATCAAAACTGTCTGGAAGTGGGATGGAGTGGTTTCTCCATTACAGAGATACTTAGATAAAGGTTGGATGATGACCTGCCTGCCAAGTAGAGAGGAAATCATTGTTCAGGTATAAAAAGGCCAAGAGATGGTCTCCAAGTCCTTTCTAACTGAAAATCCTTAATCCTAAGTGGATGAGGTAGAAAGGGGAAAGTTCCTGAGGTCTAAAGTTAAGGAAGGGGGAGAAAGTAGATACAAGTGACCTTACTTTTCTGGGCCTCAGTTGCCCTGCCTATAAAATAAGGGGGACAGAGGGACTTAGATGATTTCTAAGATCCAGCTCTAAATCCTAAGGAGACAATCACATCATGATTGAA
Organism: Potorous gilbertii; assembly: GCA_028658325.1. Taxonomy (NCBI): domain Eukaryota; kingdom Metazoa; phylum Chordata; class Mammalia; order Diprotodontia; family Potoroidae; genus Potorous; species Potorous gilbertii. Next base: position 159,224,059 of record CM053770.1, read on the forward strand.
CTTTCAAGTTATGGAAGGAGCTTTGGAGATTAACATCCTTCTCTCCCTCATTTTAAGAGAAAATTAAGAGGAGATGAAGCTGGGATGAAAACTCAGGTCTCCTGCTTCTTGGTCCAACACTATTTTCACTACCTCATTCTGCCTCTTTCAGCCTGCATATGTCAGCTTGGACAGGTGACATCTACAATGCCGAGGACTCAAGGCAAACTTCCAGCTCTCACGATCTCAGACCCCTACCTCCCAGCCCCATTCCCTTTGCACCTCGCCCCCCCTTTCTCTCCCCCTTCCCTCCTAGGCTCAAAGCCCTGACAGTCATGATGTTTGTGACCTCCAGCTCATTACACGGGCTTCTCACTTCCTCTGCTTGCTGGCTTCCCCTCCGCCCATGAATAGGGATGACGGAACTTTACCATTAGCCCTCAGTGTTAACTGTGTCTCTTCATTGTCATCACACACGCACAGCACTCCACTGGGGAACAAAAACCTGAATAAACCCCACAGCAGCTGCCAACTCGGGCAAAGACAACTTAGGAAACTCTTTTTTTGGCCCTTTTCTTCCGAGGCTGATTGGACTCACATTTTCTTGCATACAAAATGTGGCCCAGGGGAAAAATAAGGCAGGCGAGAGGAACCTGGAGCTCACTCTCCCCCTTCCTAACCAGCCCCTGTCCCCTCTAACTCCCCCCAAGCCCACCCCGTGTCTCAGAAGTCCAGAAAATTAACAACCGTGTCTTGTAGAAGTGTGCTCTATGTGTGTTTAATGAAAGGCTGACTACATTGGGGAGGAAAGCATCGCCCCAAAACCTTTGGGGACCCATGTTCCCAAATATCCTGAGGCAAAGAAAGAAACAAGGAAGGCCATTTCTAACATGATATACCCCTCTTCAGTCCTGTGACAGATACACATCACAAAGAATAGGGGTAGGAATGATGGGAGAACTCTTGAAGGAGGTACTAGACAAGCCAATGGGGAGGTAAGTATGACCTTTGATATCCTTTGTGAACCACAGGTGGGCAGAATTCAATTTTACCCACTGTTGCCTTAGCTGATAGAGTTCATCTTTAGTAACTTCCTGAGTATATATGTCGGTATATATATACACACATACACACACACACCAATATATACATACTTACACATAAGGTAATATTTTGGTTTAGATACCTACATTTATACACACACAAATAAAGGTTAGCTGTTATTATTATTAAATGAAAGAGCCACAGAGCTCAACGGCAGACCAGGGTGGCATCTGAGAATTACTTTTCTGAATAGCTAACATTTATACGACGCTTCCTGTGGGCCAGGCCCTGTGCTGAGCACTTTACAATGATCACTTCATCTGATACTTACAATAGTCCTGGGAGGTAATTAACTATTATTATACCCATTTTACAGACGAGAAAAACTGAGGCAAATGGGGATTAAGTGACTTGTCCAGGGTTACCCAGTTAATAAGTGTCTGAGTTCGGATTTGAACTCAGGCCCAGTGCTCTAACCACTGCTCCACCTAGCTGAGGACATTTAAAAATGAGGCATTTTGGTCAGTCTCGGGTGGCAGAGTATGTGAAGTTTAATTCTGAGGTAGGAACAAGATGTTTCCCTGTGGGATAGATGCTTTGCATTTCTGTCCTAAGAGACACCGTTAGGACCTTGTAGCGTCCTCCCATTAGCTCCCATTTCCACCTCCACACTTTTCAGTTTGACAAATTGCAGCACAGAAAGGTGACAGTATTTCTATAGTACTTTAAGTTCTGCAAAATTCTTTACGAAGGTTAACTTATTTACAATAACCCTATAAGATTAGGTGCTACTATTTTTACCATTTAACAGAAGGGAAAACCGAAGCTGTGACTTCCACTGTTCACCCAAGGATCTGAGGGAGCTTAAACTCAGGTCTATCCTAGTACTGTGTACCGAGCTTGCTGCCTTCCCCAAAGTCAACTTAATAAAAGACTTCTAGATTCACCACATGGACAAAAGGCCCCATGCTATGCTGATGGCCCTCTGGACTCTAAAGATATGCTTCCTTAAACTGCAGCATCCGGAACTGAACATAATATTCCAGGGGCAGCCTGACCCAGGGTAGAATGCAGAGAAGATATTGCTCCTTTATTTCTAGAAGCTATGCCTCTCTTAAAGGAACCTGTGATCAACCAGTTTTGGTTGCCACATTATAACGTCAACTCATAATGTCAGAACTCTGTACTTAGGAGTCAGGAAGATTGGATCTGCCTCAGAAACTTACTTAGATGTGTGACCCTGGGAAAAATCTCTTAAAACCCTTGCAGCCTCAGTTTCCTCATCTGTAAAAAAGGGATAACAATAGCTCCTACCTCCCAGGGTGACTGTGAGGATTAAAAGAGACAAAGTGCTTGGCAAACCTTAAAGGATTTTATAAATGCTAGCTACTATTATCAAGCTTGAGGTTCACTAAAACCCCTAGATCTTCCCCCAAGACACTGCTGCCACACCTTTTCTGCTGTGTAGTTGTGACGTGGACTTTTTGAACCCAAGGGTAACACTTTACATTCATCCCCATTAAATTCAATCTCCTTAGATCCTACCTGGTGCTTTAGTCTATTGATATCTTATTGGATTCTGAATTTGTCAAACCAAGTCATCGACTGGCCTCAATAGCTCAGGGCCCACCACACCCCCGCTTTCCCCGCAGTGAACTTTCCTCAAGAACTCCTGCCAAGCAGATACCCCTGTGTGAAGGACAGCCATATAACTGGATCTGAATCCAGTATCTTCTAGCCCAAAACTCTCTCTTTCACAAGAACAGTATGAGATGCTTTATCAAATTTTTTCTTCCTGAAATCAAAGCAAACTCTACACCATCCTCACTTTTCAGTTATTAACCCTGTCAAAAAAGAGAATAAGGTTGGTCTAACATGAGCTGCTTTTTAAGAAAATGTTTTATTGACTTCTTAAAAAAACAAACAAAAAAGACATGCTAGATTTCTGCAATCACTACTTCCTTTTCTTGATTTTTCATTAGCCATCCCTTTAATGAGCTGTCCTAGAGGTTTTCTAGAAATTAAAATTAAGCTTCTATAAAGCCTATAAATCACAGACTCTTTTCCCTTTATTTGAAAAATGGGACAACATTTACTCTTTTCTAGGAGCAGAAGCTCTTCTATGATCTATAATTTCTCAAATTCTGCTTGGCAACGTCTCCATCAGCTTTTCAAAGGACGTGATTCATCCTTAAATCTAGTCCCTGTTTTGAGAGCACTATTACGTATAGAAAAAACTACTTAAGATATAACATACCAAGAGACTTTTATTCCTGATAAAACTGCTGGGCTTCCTTCTTAGCTTCTCACAAGAATGAAATATTTCTTATTTTGGCAACCAGAGAAAGCCACAAAAGTCCAACTTTCCCAGAGCCCTATTACTCTTTAGTTTCAAAGACCTTCATCATTGCCTAGGTAAAAAAAAGAAATTCACTTCAGTTCTCTGAGGAAGCGAGGTGATGCAGCGGATAGAGCACTGTGCCTGGAGTCAGGAACATCTGAGTTCACATGTGGTCTTAGTTGGCGTACTAGCCGTATAACCCTGTGCAAGTCACTTAAACTGTTTGCTTCAGTTCCCTCAACTGTAAAATGGAGAGTAATAACATCTACTTTCCTAGGGTTGTTGTGTGGATTAAAGGAGATAATATTTGTAAAGTATTTAACACAGTGCCTGGCACATAGTAACACAGAAATGCTATTTCTCCTCCCATAAGGCTCCAGACTGGGTGATGCTAAAGGTTCTTTCCAGGTCTAAAAATCTGTGATCCTGAGGTTAAGTTCTGAGATGTTTTATAGCACCTAAAGCTTCCTACGAGTGACATGCCACATTCAGTCGTGAATCAAAAACCTGGGCTATGGCTTTTCCTAAAGGTGAGTTACCTGAGGAATGTTACACAATCCCTCTACCTTGCTCCTCTGTGCCTGAATTTCTTCTGTATTTGACAGGTGAAAATCAACATGGAATAATGTCACAGGATCTCGAAAGAGCTCCATTTTCCCTATCTTTTGTAATCTGACAATGTATTCATGCTCATCTAATCAGGGCTCCTGGCTCTCAATGACCTCTTAACGGTAACAAAAGCCTCTACCACATAATTTACTGGCCAATTAGGAAAATCACTTCAATTGTTCAATCTAGTCTGGGTGTTTAAGCCTTCCCTCTCCATCAAAATAATGAGGTCCTTGAAAACACTGAAAATTATCTTGCATTTCTTCTGTATTCTCTCGTAGCATACTAAAGATGTAATATAAATGTTGAGTGATTAGTTTGGAAAAAGCTCTTCTGGACCTCCAATTCCCCCCCCTTTTAGGTGTTTACACTGTTCTCCCCCCCCAATCATTAGACATTTATTCTTTCCCTTCTCATTCTTTCTACACTACAAAAATAAAAATAAACCTTTATATCAAATAAGTAGAGTCAGACAAAACAAATATTTGCTAGCACTAGTGATGCTGTGAGAAAAGCATCTTGTAAATCCATGAAACACAGTGTACATATGAGGTATTATTCTTTTTTGATCCCAGATGCACACAAATCCTGGCTTTTTACCCAAGACAGACTATCCAGCATGCCAGCCTCTAACCTCACCTGCATCAAGGGACATTCTCCTGCACCACACACGTCCAGGCAGCACAGTACTACAGCAGTCTACCTCATCCACCACAATTGGCCAGACAGAGAGTGTCTGTGAAAGAAAAGGCATCCCACCCTCGAGCCAGAAGGATCAGACTGGCTTGAAGGCTGGAAACACCAAATTGAGATCCAACAGCAAATCCATCAACAAACATTTATTAAGTATTCAGTGTGGGCCAGTGCTTTGTTTAGAAAGTGATACCCATATGGGGCAAAAGAGAGGTCAGAGAAAAGGGCTGAACGCCAAGCCCATCAAAGTGGGGCTCAGCCTGGAGAAAAGGGGATGTTGTTATCAAAAATGAAAACAAAAAGAAGCTTTGGGTTCAAACTCTAGCCATACATAGGAGGGACCTTCTTATCTCTGAAGTGATCGGAGCAAGAGCAGTTGCCTGTTTGGCTGGAATCTGAATTGTAAGAGAGGGAAAATTCAGGAAACAATTATTCAGGAAGCAATAGGTTAAGATTTATTAAAGATTTCTCCAAGAAAAAGCAGGGCATTTACCATTCTCCCTCTTTATTTCCTCCTCTATGAAACGAGGGTGTTGGACTAAACGACTTCCCAAATCCTTTCCCGCTCTGAAGTTCTGTGCTACGATAACCCTAACGCAGACACCAGGTTAATCAATAAAGAGCCGTCTACCTGGTACTTCGGTTAATATATCTAAGCTCATGTTCAAAACAAAACAAACCAAAACCACATCCATATAAAGAATCCTCAGTCTTTAAGGGGCTCCCTGGGTACAGGTGGGACTTTAAACATCTGCATCTTTACAAGCCAATCTCTAAACCCAGGACTACAGATAGGAGCGGCCACCTGAGGCTCCCCTTCATGGGGAGACACTAACTTTAGGGCCCAGGGTGCCCCAAGGCAGGCTGTTCCCAAACTAGAACATTCTCAAAGCCGTTGGTATGTTTGGAATGTGTCATGGTAAAGTTTTCCTGCATTCTTTCATGTTGTCATGGCGATTCTCAAGCACTATTAAAGACAAATGTTCTCTCCTTGTTTCCTGTAAGCCAGGGGTTCTGAACCTGAGGTCTGTGAACTATTTTTTTCCTTTTGATAAGTATATTTCAATAAATTGGTTTCCTTTGCAATTTTTTTTTGTATTAAGAAAACTATGCTCTGAAAAAGGTCTAAACATTGTATCAGATTGACAAAGAGGTCTGTGACCAAAAAAAAGCTAAGAACCTCTGCTATGTATCAAACAACCTTTGAAGCGAAATGATTCCTACACTGCATTGAACAGGAAGCACAGAGGTGACAGGGGTTCTAATTCTGTTTTGTTTTTAACTAGCTGTGGGCCTTTGGACAAGTCACTACACATCTCCCAGCTTTGGCATCTCCATCTTTAAAATGATGGGCTGGAGAAAATGGTTCTTAATAGACAGAAATACTAAAACATTCCCTAGTTGCCCAGTTGGATTTCAATGGCTGACATGACCTTAAGGGATGTGACTCATCACATTTCTTCATATGCACTCAAAGCAAAAGTTGACCCCTTGAAGAAAGTGCTTTGGGGATACCAAAAGAGGAAAAAAGAAGAAACCAGTCTTTATAATAATGTTATAAAAATAATACTCTGTGGACTGCCAGATGGGAGCACTTCCTAGTAAGCTGAGCCTACACCTCAGCCCCATCTGACCAAAAGTCAAGTAAAACTAGCGGCTCTTCACTAGTTCTCATGAGAGTTTATGTTAAAGATGAATGCTGACCAAACAGGAAGAACTTCCCACTCCACACTAAATTTTAAAAGGAGAAATAACCGCCACTATGGCTCTTTCTTTCCCTCTTTTGACAGTGAAGCTTGGGACTTGAACAGGTATTCCATGGATGCTATATATGACAGTGAGTACATGTGCTTGTCTCTGTGAACCTAACACTGGATTTGAACTCTCTGGCTGCCTGTCCTGCTTTGCATTTGCTTCTTCAATCATGGATGACCCAATCGTGATCACGAAATTAATGTTTCTATACCCTTGGCAGCTACTTCTTCTTAGGCTTGGGAGCTGCAGAACTGGGTGCTAGTAGACCTTAGGAAGTACTCCCTTTCAGGAGAAAGAGCTGAGCATGCCTGGTGGCCAGAATATCTAAAACCAGTCACACAAGCCTCCTGGAAGTCTTTTCCTACTTCCTGGTCTTCAATAATAGAGGTAATATTTGTGTTTTTAAATAAGTTTTAATGCAAGTATAGGAGTCTTTTTGAGCATTTGTGGTGGGACAGGAAGTTAGCTATACTGATCCTGACATCTACTACTTCGGACAATAAGTAATTGTTCTAGAAAAGATCTTATTAACCCTGTTTGGGGAGAGAGCCCCTGGAAATGAAACATGCCTAAGAGATTCCTGGGTGTGGGCCTAAAGAGCCAGACAGCGTGAAATGTCTTCCCCTTTGGAGTGAAGTTCCTGCAGGACTGAACTTGATTTACATGAATCCAGAGCTGAGGACCCTTATAGGAGGCCCTTCCCCTTCTCCCCATCACAAGACGATAGTATAATATTTCATTCTGTATAACATGCTATACTTTATACAGCACTTATGTGTGTTTATGTGTCTCAGAAGTCTTAGTTTAGGCTTAAGCTTCTGTAACCTCATGAATATAATGTTACAGACTTACAAAAACACCATTTGAAAGCTTAATTATTTGTTTCCTTTATACTTCTTTAGTTTTGTACATTTTGAATAACAGAATTTAATTTTTAAAGACAGCATGCTTTTTCATTATGCACTGAATCCAGAAGGATGACACTTTCTCAAGGTGATGGATCAGCAGAGGAGGTCTGTGTTTGGCCACCTTGGTCACCTGCGCTACCTTTGTTAGAATGTTTCCTCAGGGGTCATATCAAATGTTGTGTTATGTGTCAAAATCTCATTTTTTTTAATCACCTTCAGCTAGAACCACAAATGCAATCCTTTCAGTCACTGAGAAAAAGCTGATGAAATTTTTTTACAGAGTTAGAAAATCAAATAGAATGATGGTGGTTATGGGGGATTTTAATAAGAAATATCAATTTAAACCCAGCCCCCCCCCCACTTTGATACTGAATGGGTAACACTGATATTCTATAGATAATGGAAGCTAAGCAGCTGAAGGAATTACTTATCCAGGGTCACACAGCAAGACAATTACCAGACCCTTCTAAGTTTGAGTTCAAAGTTCTTTTGGCCTAAACCATGTTGGAGAGCTTCCTGATTTCCCATACCTACCCATACTTTTGCCTCACTACACTTTAAACTAACACTGGAGGATCGCAATTTAGCTGAAAGTTATGGTCCTAAGAGGCTATGTACTGGTCATATTTCTACAAATTAACTAATATGTACTCATAAAACTCGTTATTAAATGATACCTTTTGTGAAATGAATCACTTGTTAATTGATCTGTTTTGTTAAGTATAGTAAATGGTTACATATGAAGATGAGTTCCCTATCACGTGAGGTATTCAAATAGAATCTGTGTAGCTACTTGTCTGAGTTATTTTAAAAAGGGTCCATACTTTGGGTAGGGATTAGACTAGATTAGATTGCTTTTAGATCTAAGACTGTATGATTCTCACACACACACACACACACACACACACACACACACACATACACACACACACAGTTTTCTTAAGTGGAACATGACTCTAAAACACAAAAGAGGTAGTTTCAATTAGACCACTTTGTCTCTATATTCATCTTCAGAAGAAGGAAAAAATACAAAAACCCACCCAACTTGTGAGTATTAAGCCAAACTTCCATTTCCTTGTATTAGAATGAAATTCCCAGCCTTTTGGGACAGGGAAGAGGCTTACGTACCACATCTGTATTTGTAATCTTTGCCAACAGTTCTGTGAGATGCTCTGAGAGGGAGTTGTCCTCACTGTCAAGCTGGAGGCCACAGATGGCTGCTCCCACACTTCCAGTTGCAATCATTGAGGGTGGGTACATGGCAAAGTTAAAGTCTGTGAATAATGAGAAATTGCAGAGATATTAGGACATAGGAAGGCGGGGAGGAAGACATTAAAACCATCTTGGTATGTACTGGTGCGGGGTTCAATAAAGATACAACCCCAATAGAGATCTTATTGGGCAGGGGGAGGGGTCATGTGAAGAAAAAAAAAAACCAGAACTTTATCCAATGGGCTCTCCTGCTTTTGGTGCTTTCTACCCATGAGCACCTGAATTTGAATTCCAACTGAATTTCCATTCTGTGGGGTGACCATTTCTCATGGTCTTAACTGACTTGTATGTAAAAGAAAGAGGGTTTCAGTTAATAATTTTTAGGTTCCCTTTCATTCTCCATCCTATGAACAGTCTAGGTGTTTTCTGGCATCCAGTACAGTCAGTCTGCTGTTAGTGGTGAGGGGATGGAAGGACAATGGTAAGGTGGAGAAGGTGTACAACTTGCCCAAGAGATTACCAACGAAGCTAGAGGGGAACCCAAGATCCTCTATGCCTAGTTCCAAAGTTACAGCCAATCATCCTATGCTTTCTCCATAAAGACTAGATGAAGTATGTTAATCTTTCTACATGAACAGCAAGAATTAACGTGTTTATTTTACAGGAGAAATAAGAACCTCTAAGGAAAGCAGCAGTAAGGGAGTCAAAATCAATAATCAATCAACAATAATTTATTAATCACCTACTATGTGCCAGGTACAAAGAATGAAAACAATCCTCACTCACAGCGAACTAGAAGAAACAAGTATGATTTGTCTACAAACATATATTTATACATATTATTTTATGCATATACACATTTACTATATATGTGTGGGGGTTACATATATAACATAATACATATACTATATACAAAGGGTTAAATGGAATGGGGGATACTAGCCGTTGGGGTGGTAATGGTGGTGGCCTGATAATCAGGTAAGGCTTTGAGAGTTGGAGCAGTAGCTTAAAATAAAAGGACTCAGGAATGCACATGTATTTCAGTCATGGGGAGAAATGGCCTGTGCAGAGACAGAGGTAGAAGATGAGTATTATGTGTGAAGAAATGAGGGAAGGCCAGTTTGCCTGGATCACAGAGCACAGGAGGGAATGCTATATCAATGAGGTTGAAAAAAAAAACATGAAACCACCTTTCCTGACCTTCTGCAGTGAGTACCTTCAACATAGGGGCATAGAATGGTGGCCAGGGAAGTTGATTTTGGTTTGGAAACATGGTCAGGATTAATTTGCTTGATTTAATTACAGTTCTAGAGCTGGAGACGGGGAGGTTGCATCAGCAGGTAAGATGGCCAGGGTGTAAAGTGAAGTGTGGCTGATTAGATATACTGAGCTAAGTGTTATTATATACCATTGCTAGAATGTAAGTGCATTTAGGAAAGGGCCTACTGGGTTTCCATTGTTTAGACCAGCCCTTACACATGGTAAGCATTTAATACATGATTTCTTATCAACTGATGGATTCTTTCAGGAATCTAGGTCTTCTCAGTCAAGTACTCCATCCTCAAAACTATCAGCTTATCTACTGAATTTCAATGACTAGTATGCTAACAGCAGACTCCTAGAAGTTTCACTCTTATTCAATTCAGCAATTCCACATTTACTAAGAGTTTAGTAAATGCAAGGCTCCACCTAGCATTGGGGGATACCAGCCTCCAGTCCCAATCCTTAAGGAGTTTAACAATTCTACCAGGTGGGGAGGAGGCAAAGCCATTCCAGAGGATACAGAGATTAAGGATTTTTAAGGTAAAGCTATTGATAGGGTAAAGAAGAGTTTTTAAAAAACAATGTAAACTTGCTAATTTCAGAAAGACCCTGGAGAGTTTCCCATAGGCCCAAGGGGTAGCAATGTTCTAAATTATGACTCTTTCTCCAGGCCCTACACCTCTCATTCTTCATTAGGAAATACTACAGGAAAATTCAGGTCTTGAGTATCCTCTGAAACTCCAATAATTTTTCTTATGTTATATTATTCATATCTTATATTAAATAATAATTATATTATTATAGATATTTTATATAATATGTAATATTATATAGCATATATAATAATATATTACCTCATTTGAGTTTTACAACACCCGTGGGGAGGTTAAGGACTATGGATATAATTATCCCCATTGTACAGAGGAAGCAAGTGAGGCTTACCGAGTTAAGGGACTTTCCCGTCACCATGCCTATATTAAGTGTCAGTGGCAGGGCTTAAACCAAGCTCTCTATGACACCAGGTCAGGCAACATTTTCAGAGTACAGAAGGTCTTTTCCTCATAACAGCCGTATTACTACCATTCCCAAAGAGGAGGAGGGAAGTAATTTGTTCAGCAAAATTCCTTCCAAGAGAAAGTGCAAGAGCCAGGATGGTAGGCTGCCCATCCCCAGACTTAGAATCTAAAGCTCCTTTCTCAAGGATAATAGATATAAGCTCTCTACTACTCTACCAGACTCTTACAAGCGGAGGCCTTAGCCAGGAAACACAGGGTCCTCATGGCCTTTCTCCTTCGTCTACACCGATCTAGCCAGCAGGTCTTTTTCCCTTTCCACCTTCTTTGCCCCCTTAAGGTTTACTACGATCTCAGATAAAAGCTGCACCCTTCACCCTTCTAACCTGTTCCCCTCCCCCTCTGCTCTGCCAAGCTGAAGGAAAGAGTGCCCCTGCCCACATTTAGCTCTGCTGTAGGTCGGCTTCCACATGGGTCACATGAGCGTGTTTCTCTGCCCAATAACCTCGTTAGCTCCCCTCTGTGTCATTCACAATGCAAATGAGACAGACATCCGAGACCCATGGAGGCCTCCGGCTGGCAGCATCTGGGAGCAGGGAGAAGAAAAACTACCCCTGGCCCTTGCCACAAGCCCCCAAACGCCTGGACTTCGCTGTGAAACCAACTGCTGATTTGTATGGTCGGCTCCTATTAATTACATATTAACTGACTGAAGCGGAGCTGCAAATAGACAGTGTGGAAAGAATTTGGGAGAGCACGAAGCAAGAAAGTTGAAGTAGATTGTCCCAATTAATTTTTTATTAATTGAAGGAGGGATTGTCCTCGAGATGGGCATTTAACTTGATAGCTACAAAGCATGGGGCTCATACTTGCCAAACAGAGTATGGATATTCTGATTTCCAAGAGAAATCTGAGCCCCTTGAGGGCAAAATCTTTTTTGCCTTTCTGGGCATCCTCAGCCGTCAGTACAATTACCTGGGTGCAAAGTAAGTCTTTCTTTGTTGACTGACTGATACAGCTTTAAAGCGGTCAATCTTATACCTGGATAAATGGAAACTGTCTGAAGCTGGGGCAGATTTTTCCAGTAGTTCAGCTTATGGCTGATCTCCCACCAGCCAGCCTTCTCCAAAAAAAGTACTAAGTCCCCTCTGGACAGATGTTCATTTGCTCTCTGGATGACAGGCTACCCACAGGGGATTTAGGGCAGGAAATGGAAAAGAAGCCAAGGAAATGACTAAGAGGCAAAAATCCTTGGAAATGTTCTGTGAAGGCCACCACAGGCTCACAAAGTTTGCCAATGTGGGGTGAGGGCACCCAAGCTGGCAGCATGGTGTGAGAGAAGAACACTGAACTTAGAATATGAAAAACTTAAAAACTTATTTGGTTATCCCCTCATTGATGGGCATCCCCTTGGTTTCCAATTTCTTGCCACCACAAAAAAGAGCTACTATAAATATTTTTGTACATATAGATCTTTTCCCTTTTTCTTTGATCTCTTTAAGGTATAGACCTAGTAGTAGTATCTCCAGGTCAAAACCAGTTTTACAGACCTTTGGGTATAGTTCCAAATCGTTCTCCAAAATGGCTGAACCAGTTCACCACTCCAGTAATAGTGTAAGAATTTAAGAACTTTAATCCTGTTTTATCACTTATTAGCCTGTAGGTTAATGTCATGGGATTGCAGAAAGTACATTTCATCAGAAATTAGGAGACGTGGATTATACTGCCCTCTCTCTTATCAATAATGTATCACTGGTCTTCCAACTGAAAAAAAAAAGGTACTTAATGCTTATCCAACGTGTAAAATTTTATCTTTTTACATTACGCAGCCCCAAGATAAATACAAAAATGAAATATCAAAGGAAGATGTCCCAATCAAAAGGGCCGCCCCTTAAGGCAAAAAGAGTATCCTGTTTACCAGACTGAGGGAGAAAAAAAGATGAAAAAGATAGAGCCAGGAGGATTCTAACCAGTTATTTCCTAGATGACGACTGGGGGGTCATAGTATCTTTCATAATAGCAATTTACTTAAATGCTCCCCTCTCAAATAAAAAACTCCTTCAGTTATAAAGCACCTGACAAACGTTATCAGTAACAAACCCACTTAGGTCAGCAGCAGTGCTTCCTGGACTCAGATGAACCCGGCAGGGAAAAAATGACCCCTTACCCTCAGCTCACTTGAGCATCTCCCCTCTCACCTGTGATTCCTTAGATAGGGACCAACATTTGTTACTCTCAAACAGGCCAGAGAAACCGCAACATGGGACACATGGAAACATTCCAAGGGGCCTTGGGCAAAGCGCCAGCTAGCAGCTTAATATTAGCAGCTTCCTTAGTCAGAAAGAATGGGATGATGTAATAAATTGTGGGGTAGTTCAGATGGTTGAGTTCAGAGAAAAGAAAGTTCAGTGTGAGCTGGAATAATCTGAGAAGATTTTGTGGAAGAGTGGGCCTTGAGTAGGATTTGATAGAGAGGAGGGATGAACCCACACCAGCAAAGCCTGGAAGGCAGGGCATGTGGGGGGCTGGGGAGGGTGCAGACAAAGGGAAAGGGGGCTCAAGAACGCCTCTACCCTATCCTACCAAGCAATCAACAAGCATTTTATTAAATACCAACTGCTGGGAGCCGTTCTCATTCTCAAGGACCTCTCTTCCAAGGTTCTGTAACTCAGTGGGAAAGATAGAAGAAAATGCTTCATAAAGCTTTGGGGCCAAAGTGAGGTTTCGCTCCTGATACAAAATTCCTCTTCTGGGTCGACAAGAGTATAAACCTACCTTTGGGGAATCTCAGAGAGAAACCTCCTCCTCCACTGCCTGTGGTGGCTGGGGTAGGGGCAGGAAGGAAGCACCTGGCTACCATCTCCCACCTTTCTGAAATGTATACAGAAATGGCCTGGAGAGAAGTTAGGGGCCTTTCCCTTTGCTCCCTCCCAATACATGGGTGAAGAATTTCCGATTTACCTCTAGGAGTAGAACAGGAATCTTCCCCAGGAGCTGGGGGACAGAGGTGGGGAATTCTTTAGAATGTTTCTGAGATTTCTTCATTTTCCAAGTTTTAATCAGTTCAGGCCATCAGAACTCACAGAATTATTCTATTAATTACTTGGGAAATCTATATTGAAACATGACTTTCTTTAGATTAAAGGTTCTTTGTGAGTGTGTGTGTGTGTGTGTTGAAAGAAAGATGGACTCATTTTGGCAGTACAATGTAGCTATGAATCCCTTCTGGGGATAATTTTAAAAGCATAAAATGAAATATATAAGATTACAATGGAAATCCACTATATAGAAGTACAGTCATTTTAAAAACACCCCCAAAGAAACCAAGTTCACTAACTTCAGGTTAAGAACCTCTGGGGTCTAAATGAAAGCTACTTTATTAGTATGCATGCATGTGCGGGTAGGGGTGGAACTGAGAAGGGATAAACACTTCTTGCTGCAGGTGTAAGTTGGATCAGGTCTTTTCCAACTTTAAGATGTGAGTTTGGGGACACTGAGCATCTCAAGAGGAGCCCGGCAACTTGGTCAACATGTGCCAAGGTCATAGAGGAGAGCTCTTGGGTTCTCACTCATCCTATCACTACAAGAAATCCAGACGTACAGTAGACCTGAATTATAATATGGCACTTAGAATCCATGGGCAGGGTACTGACCCTGTCTTCCTCAGTTTTCTCATCTGTGAAATGAGAATAAGAGCACCCACCTCCTGGGATTATATTATAATGACAAAAATGAGATAATATTGGTAAAGTGTTTGGTAAATCTTAAGGCATTTTCTAAATCTTAGCCATTAATATTAGAAAGGAATCTGCTTTGGGAACCTCAGCCAACACCTGTGGAGGAAGGTCAGGACAGACCGCTTCTCTCTTTCTGATTGGCATCTAGAAGCCCTCTATCCCTCAGTCATACCAGGTGCTTCTAGAACTACCATCTCCTGCCCTCTTTGCAGACTTCCTCCAACTTGCCATGATGTGGACCTTCCATAGTGCCAGGACACTACCTACCACTGGGGACCTTATCATCATTCCTCTCTCAGTGGACCTCAGTGCCTGGTACTCCATCTCCCTCTCTACTCTAACTTCAGTTCTTATGTTAGCAAAACCCAACGGATGTAATGATGTTCCCCAACCACCTCTAACTTCCCTGTTCTTCCATCTATTCCTCTCCCATGGCCTACTCCCCCCACTCCATTTCAGCGGCACACAGGGATAGCCACAACCTTGATCTTAACCACCACCCAGAGGTGTATTATGAACTCTTTATCTAATCAAAACCTATTATTGTTCCCTAACTGTTCATTTGCATTCAACCCTAGTGCTTTCCCAGGCTATCCTCCCCTGATCTGGCTACCCTCTCCTGCTCCCTTTCCAATCTAACCTTTGGTGAACCCATTTCAACACTACATTTCTTTGCTCTCAAATCTTCTGCCTCTCTGTTCTCATGCTTTGCAGTTGTGCTGATGGGGCACACTACAAATATCTACTATCTCATTTTAAGTAGGTCCTCCCTGCAGCAAGGCAATTATACTATATTATTTTATTGTCATCCCCAGTAAGTTAGCTATCACACTCACCATAGCTCCCTTAGGCCTCCAAAGTACCTTACCTCTTCCCCACTCTCCCAGATGCCACATAGATGAAGGGATAGAAGGCACAAGCTTTCATTAAGTGCTTGGGCAAACTTTAACGATGTTATCTCATTTGATTCTCAAAACATCCCCGGGAGGTAAGTACTATCATAATTCCCATTTACAGGGAGGTAAAGTGACTTACCAGGGTCACCTATCTAGTAAGTATCTAAGGGCACATTGGAACTCAGGTCTTGATGACTCCAGGTGCAGCACTCTATCCACTGGGCCACCTAGCTACTTCTAGACAGTCTGAAATGTCTGAGACCATTTGCTCTGAGCTCACTTTTCTCCTCTTCTCCTCATTTCCCATTCTTCTGATACTATTTCCTCCCTTACTCTACAAGTCTCTAGCAAATCTATGATGAAAGATGACCTTTCTTGTGAAGGCAAACCTCTGTAGGGATAGCCCTGACCCCACTGCTCCTGTCTTCTCTAGTAGACAGCCCTCCACTACCATTCCTAGTTCAACCTTCAATGTCTCCTTATCTTGGCTATACCCTTGATCCCACTGTGCCTATCTTCTCTAGTAGACATTCCTAGTTCAACCTTCAATTTCTCCTTATCTACTGGCTCCTTCCCTATTGCCTACAAACATGCCCATGTCTCTCCATCCTTAAAAAAAAACCGATTTATTCTACCATACAAAAGAGCTACCCTTCTGCGTATCTCTGCCTTCTCTAGTTGCCTATGAACATGCCTGTGTCCTCCCCAGCCTTAAAAACCCTTTATTCATTCTACCATAAATACTCTCCCACAAATAGCTCTAAGAACTATCTCCCTATATCTCTCCACCTTCTCTCAGCTAAACTCCAAGAAAAAGTCATCTATATTTGGTGTCTCTACTTCCTCTCAAGTCTAAACCCTCTGCAATTTGGCTTCCATCCTTGTCATTCAAATAAACTGCTCTCTCCAAAGTTACCAGTGACCCATTAACTGACAAATGTAACATCCTTCTCTAAGCCCTCATCCTTCTTAACTGACTCTCCAGTCTGAAATCATTGAGTCTCCCTTTCCAGCCTCTGAAATCATTGAGTCTCCCTTTGCTCTGGATTTTTGTGACTGTTCTCTCTTTGGTTAATTTTTAGTTGTCTTGACTACTGCTTAATTTTTGTTTGTTGTTGAGGATTTTTATCCACACGGGTTCTGTCCTGGGCTTTCTTCTTTTTCTCTCTCTCATCTCAATTGGCGATCTCCTTGGATCCAATGCATTCTATGATCTCTATGCAAGTCATCTTTAGATCTACATAGCCCACCTCAGATTTCTCTGCAGACCTTTGGTCCTACATTGCCAGCTGCCAAGTGAATACATCTGAAGGCATCTCAAGCTCAACATGTCTAAAATAGCACTCATTGACTTTCCTCTGAAATTCTCTTATTTTCCAAAATAATGGGGACATCACCGTTCTTCCAGGCACTCAGGTTCACAACCTTGGTGTGGTGCTTGACTTTTTATTCTTAATAAACTTTGTCATTTCTATCATCTACCACCATTTATCTCTTCCCCCTTCACACAGTCACCACTCCAGTTTAGTACTCATCATTTCTTGCATGAATACTGCAACAGTCTTCTAAATGGTCTCCATGCCAAGTCTCCCCTCCATTCCAATCCATCCACTACATGGCTGACATCACAATCTTCTTTAAGCGTAAATCTGACCATGTGGCATTCCTACTCAACAAACTCCATTAGCTACCTATTTATTACCTCCAGGATCACTCTAGGATAAAAGAGGAAGTCTATTGTATGGCATCTTCACCACTCGTAACCTTATTACCTTGCCAGTCTTTTACACTTTTACTTTCCTCTAAGAAACCCTGTACCTCAGTCATCCTAGTCTATGTGCTGTCCTCTAACACGCTGTTCCAAATCCATGAATTTTAATTGGCTATTCTCCTCAACTCACCTTTTTGAAACCCTAACTCCACCTGATAAGTGAATGAAAAAAAAAATTGAGGTTGTGCCAAACACTGAGTTAAGGCCTGGGAAAACAAATGGAATAGGAAGACAATTCCTATTCCCAAGGAGATCAAGTTCTGATGGGAGGGGACAACAAAAGAGGAGACTCAAGGCTGGGCTCCAATTAACGGGTGAGGATCTTGTAGGTGTCTATTGATTCACACGCTAAATCTCCCATTACATGGTAAGCTCCTTAAGGGCAGGGACTATTTCGATGCTGGTGCCTATGTGCACATAATGTAAACACTTAATAATGGATTGAAGATGAGGAAGGGCAACTGAAAAAACTGGGGTGCAGAA
Organism: Potorous gilbertii; assembly: GCA_028658325.1. Classification (NCBI taxonomy): domain Eukaryota; kingdom Metazoa; phylum Chordata; class Mammalia; order Diprotodontia; family Potoroidae; genus Potorous; species Potorous gilbertii. The sequence goes on from CM053770.1 coordinate 159,241,763, forward strand.
TAGTACTGAGAACAGGAGGCCAAGCATGCCAGGGGCTAAAACAAAAACTCTTATTTCCCGCAGTACCTTCCATTCAACAAGTTTGGTACATGGTCCAGAAATGAAGTGAGATTCTCACTACAGCCCACCAATTATTCTGTAGTGCTTCCATTTTATAGATGAGAAAATGGAAGCCCAATGGTGAGGTAACTTGCCCAAGGACACATAGCCAGTTATGGCAGTACTGCAATGAAGAACCCAAGTCTGATGTCTCCCAGTCTTTCTCCTACAGCAGAAACTAGGCAATTTGCTCAAGGTCACTTGGGACAGCCCCCAGAACCAAGTTTTTTCATCCTCTGGATTCTCCAGGTTCTTATAAAAAACAGCAAGGTAAAGTACAGAAGTTTACTTCTATTTTCCCTTTACAGGGTTAGAGAGAGCGTGATCTCTTTTATTGCACTGATTAGAGAACACCACCATAGAAATAGATACAACTTTAGCTGAAAGTCACTCTTTAGGACCAAGAGACACTCAGATCCTTGAGAGTAAGGACTGTTTTATTCTTTGCATTAACATCCTTGATACTTAGTAGTTGCTTAATAAACACTTGGTGACTGGTTGAATGCAGGCCTCTTGGACTCCATATTAAGATTAGCATTAGTGTATCAATTTAAATTCTGTCTTTATGGAAGGTATAGACACAAGGGTAGAGGGTAATGACACGATTGCACTTTAGGCCAGTTGTTCGGATAAAAATTCTGAAAATATTATGATCCAAAAGATGCTGAATTTTAAAATTAAATACGAATGACGATGACCCCACCCTGAAAGGAAATGACACACATACCTGTTCTGCAATAGGGAACCACTAAGAGAAAATAGAAACCACATCCCTGAGAAAGGAAGAGTCAGAAGAACAAAGCTCCCATGCCCCTTCCCACTGGCTCCCAAACGAAGTTAATATAGATCTTGCCCTGCTGCTTCCAAGTGCAGGATCAGAAATGGCCAATTAAACTTAGCTCCTGCTTCCTTAACTCTGAGGCACAAATAGAAGTTGGGGCAGGGAGAAAGAGAAGAAAGAACCAAGACATTTACAACAGCACATTAATTACAGCCCATGCAGCTTTAGAGATCACTTAGCCCAAACCTCAGGCTTTACAGATTAGAAACCTGAGGCCCAGGGAAGGGAACTCTATGGTCTGAGGTCACATGGCTCCTAAGAGGCAGAGCCAATCCTTACATGTCTTCTGACTTCCTTGCAAATGTCATTTTAGAACAATAGTGTTTAGAAGTTCAAGATTCAGATAGAAAATGCCAAAATGTGGGTGGCGGTGAAGAAGGGATAAAAAGCTTCAAAGGCAAAGCAAATATGGCAGCACAGGGTTGGGATCATGGTGCCCAAAAGGTACAAGGCATGATGTGGTGATGGGCTTTGGAAATGGAGTGTCAAGCACCTTCTCCTTTCCTCCCAATGCTGAGTTCAAAAGGAGGCATCATTGGCTCTTCTCTCACTGGCCCTAGCACCTTCTCGTGTGACCTTAGGAAAAATCACTCAATGTGAGCTTGTTTCTTCATTAGTAAAATGAGGTGGATTGGAACAGATTATGTTGAAGATCCTGTCTAGTTTAAAATCCTATGATGCTTTTAATCTGAGACCCACTGACATGTAACTGATGCTTTCCAAGTCTGAACAGCTTATGATCCAAAGGACAGCTAATATTAGATATGAGAACACTTTACGAGTGTGATATGAATGTGAGTTATTGTTCTTATTGCCAGATCTGGCAATATGAAGTCCAAGAGCTGACTGTTCAGCTTCTGGGGGATATACCTTAAGAGAGAAAAGTGACTGACTTTACCCAGGGACATTTACTGGCATTTATCTTGTGTCAGATCCAGGTGGGAATCCAGGTGTCTTAAAGCCAAAAATCTACCTTGATGGTTATTTAAGGCCAGGCCCAATTGAGAAAGGAAGGAGCTTTTGTGTTGGGAGAATCTTACACCCCAGTCATAGATACTGGTAGAGTTCTCATCACCCTCCCTCTGTTCTTACTCTCCCTACCTTGCCATTCACACGTACAAACTCTCTAACATCACTTATTGAAATCACCATCAATTCTTTTTCAGTCATCCATTCCCATGATCCAGCCTGATGACTGGCTCTGAGGTCAACAAGTGGTTCAGAAGATCCCTCAGCTTGCTGGTGGTTGACCACTACCACAAATAACATTATTCCCAGGTAGGAAAGGAAAGTCACAAGAGCAAGAGGGGGAAAAAATGGGACTAGTTAAAAAGGTCTAGCTCTGGATATATAATTTATGTGAATCTTAGCAGGAGTGTGGTACCTGCATCCCAGCTACCATATGCAAAGAATAGTGCTAAGGGTTCATATGCTCACTCACTGATGCCTAGGATCTAGAATCATGAAAGGTTAATGTCCTGGGCAAGGGCATCAGCTTTTCTCCTGATAACACTCCTAAATTGTAAGCCCTTAGTCCTGGTCAGCGACATATCTGTCCTGCACAGTATTAAACACTAACAGACAATTAAATCAAAATACTATGACAATAACATGATTACTTCCATGCTCAATAAAATTCCCCTCCATGAAGTGTTCTGAAATGAATCTTACCCAAATGAACACTCACAGTTTGCACAGTATTTATTTATACTTGCTAATAGGTCTTTTCCTGTTTATGTCCCTTTCTTCCTAAGCAGAGAAAAAACTCCCTGAAGGCAAAACATTTTTGGTACTGTTTCTCACAACAGTTCTGTCTGAGCTGAACCTATTGTTTTGACTCAATAGGCTACCATTTTAGTTCTGACGATGAGTTAAGTGCAATTGGCTATCTAAGGAAGCCAGGAAAGGACCCCTATATTTTAGGATAGGTGAGGAAACTGCCCTGCTCCCTGCAATCATATAGATTATAGCATTTTGACCTGGAAAGGAACTTACTGGTCTTAATCTAACCCCTTCATTTTTATAAATGGGAAAACTAAGACCCAGTGCCTTGCAGAGGTCAAAATGGAAGAGGATCTATCCTAGAAAAAAGTCAAGAGGGATATAAGGTCAACATGGTTCTTTAGCTCCCCGACAGCTAGGCAGTGAGTGAGGTTAGAAAGTGAGTCAGCCATTATAGGGTCAGAGAAAGGATGAGTTAACCTTACCCCCACAGTGCTGTATGATTAACAGAAAGGAAAGGAAAAGCAGGACCTGAGGAGAGCAAAACAATGAAACACTGAGGGATTGACCTGTATGGATCAAGCCAGAAAGCAGAAGAGAAGGAAGGGGAAAATGATCTAGTCTAAAAAGATGGTTCAGTCTAACCTGTCGGAGGTCTGCAGTGGGGCTGCTGGAATAGAAGATAACATCTCTCAATGTTAAGCATATAGGTTATATTCTGCATTGAAGAGGTTAGGATATAAGGGGAAAAACCCTCAGAAAAATAACCAGGAAAATGAGAATTCTGTATGACGGACTGAAATGTTGGGAACCTGAAATCACAGAGCTATGGTTACAAAGTCCAAATTATACAAGAAAATGACATCAGAAGATGGCACAGGAACATCCCTTAATCAGATTTAGGGATGGCAGTAATACTTACAAGTCAATTTTTGGAGAACTGTCTCAATGATTTCATGGGTGTAGAAAGGTCCTCTACTAATCCTCTACCAACTGACTTTCCTGGCTTCCTTTAAGTCCCTTCCAAAAATCCCACCTTCTACAGGAAGCTTTCACCAAGTCCTCTTAATTTCAATGCCTTCCTTCTGTTAATTATTTTCCATTTATCTATGTAGCTTGCCTTACACCTTTAGAGTGTAAAATCTTTGTACGCAGGGACAATCTTTTGACTCTTTTCATATTTCCAAACAACTCTGACACATAGCATGGGTTTATTAAATATTTTATTGATTGGTTAATTAGAGGGCCCTTAATCTGCAACTTCTATTTTTAGAGATGCCTGGGTCACTGAGTAGTTAAGTGAGTTGCCCCAAATCACAGAGTCTGAATGAGTCAGAGGCAGGACACTAAGGCCTTCTTCACTCCAAGGCTGGTTCTCAAAGCATTAGATGTCACTGCTTCTTCATGAACACATATGACAAAATTAATATTAAAATGTTATCTAAAGTCATTATCTAAAGCAAGCATTCTTAACCTGTGGTTCCATGGACCTCTTAGTGGTCTGTGAACTTATACAGGCAAAAAACCCTGTATTTCTTTAGATTCCTTTGTAATCCTATGTATTTTATGCATTTAAAAACATTATTCTGAGAATGATCCATAGACTTCACTAGAATGCTCCAAGGTTTCATCACAAAAAAGGTTTAATAAGCCCTGCTCTAAAGATCACAAAAGTTAACTCCCAAAATACTGACAGCTATACAATCCCAGTCTGTATCCAGCCTGGGCTGAACGAACCGTCTCCTAAGGCAAATCTGCCCAAACGTACTCTGTATGTAAAGTGATGTTTTACCATCTGGACTCCAAGTCACCCTCCTTTTCCACTGCAAGGCTAAGCTTCAGGTACTACTACAAAGGTGAGTACTGAACAGTGGGAAGGTTACCATTCAGAGACATGATGTCCCATCTCACCTCCAGTTTCTGTGGACCCTGAGGGAAAGGGGGCCCTAATCAGATATGGCTGAATGTAACATGTTGAGTTTGAAAAGTTTTCAAGTAAAGAAGGTGGTCGTTGTCCCCATTTTCACAATGCCCGCAGCCAAGATACTGCAGTGTAAATCCAAGGAGGAAGAGAAAACTCAACTAATGATAACCTCCCAAACTTCCAGAGCTCCAGTATTCTCATTTATTAGAATAAGGAAGATCCATCGGTTCTTTGACATCATTTCTTTATCCTACATTTAAACCCACTCCTCAATTTTCTTTCATCTTATCTCCAATCTATCCTTCCCCTCAAAGGATTAAATATTTAAATACAAGTAGAAGGCAGCATATGTAGTTTTCAAAGAGCATTTTAAACACCATAAAGAAGATTTTTAAAAGGCACTATTTTTTTTCTATACCACACCTGTTCTCATAAACCATTTATGAGCTCAGGGAAAAAAAAAGGAGAAAGCTTAGATTAAGTACTACAAAAATCAGAGCAATGAAACTGAGAATTTTTCTAGTATCAGGACACAAAAGGTTGTTCTAAACAACAGAAAGACATTAGGCCTATGGGAACTTCTCTAAGAATGTACTAAAGTGTGATTCCCCGCTCCATGCTTCTCAGGCTCCTTAATCCCATGAAAACACGAAACCTACCTGTAGCACAAAGAGCAATAAATGTCTGTGCATGCTTTCGGATCAAAAGCAGCTTGTCCTTCGGCAGGGGCAGCTTCCGTAAAATGTGCTCAATGAAGTCGTGAGGGGTAACAGCTGCCAGATTCCACTTCAACTTGCCCAATACCACCAATTCCCACTCCTGGGGGAAAGGAAAGGGAAAAAAAATAGGAATACAATCAGAACGTATCAGGAAAGATCAAAGAGATTTTGGTGAATGGCATTAAATCACTGCTAAGATTTTAGGTATGAAACCCTCCTTCCATGCCTTCAATGCTTTGTGGACCTATCTTGTACTGGGGAACCTTTGTAGTTATCAGAAGAGTAAAATGCAAATGGAGGTAGCCTCTTAGTTATAACAGGAAGTAGTAATAAATGGTTTGTGGTTAACTTAGAAAGAGATTTCTAGTACAGTCCCCCAGCAACCTGCCCAGCCTCTGTAGCATTTTCATCTAGGACTTGGGGATACAACATGGCTTTACCAAATTTACAGGGGACACAGAACTGGGAGGGATTCAATTAATTTCAATTGATATGCCTATGTACATGCCTCTGTATTTATATGCAAGGTACAGAAAAAAGATACATTCTACTGCTAAGATACAACATAAATACAGGCAAGTCAAAACAAAGTAATTTGACAACAGCAGCAGAATTGGAGAGCCTGGGAGATAACACTTGTGTGAGGCCTTGAAAACAAGCTAAGATTCTGAAAGGCAAAATTGAGGAAGATTAAAAATAAGCTATTTGATGACATTGTCAGGACTCAAAAATGAGCTTGATAATGTAGAATGATGGGTTGAATTTATTTTGAAAATACAGAATGCTGGGTTTAATTTGTTAAGATAAAAATAAGAGTAAAATCCTAATCTAGGGTTAAAAAAAAAATGAATTTCACAAGTACTAGGTGAGGAAGGTAAATTATTCCTGTCAGGAGAAGGGGTTGAAATTCTCCATGAGCACACTCTATAAGTTTGATATAACAACCCGAAAAAAAGCACAGTATTTTAGTCTGCATTTAAAGAGGCAAAGCCTACAACAGAAGGTGTGGTCAGACCATACCCAGAGTACTATGCTACATTCTGCGTATCCTGTTTTAGGGAAGGCATATTAATAAGCTACAGTGTGACTATATTAAGCTGTAGGAACTAGAGAAAATGCCAAACTAGGATAAATCAAAGGAACTGAGCCTGAAAAAGCCTTGGTGGGGACAGGGTGGTTATCTTCAAGTAATTAGGAGGTCATCATACAGATGAGAGATTGGACTGAAACTTGACCCTAAAAAGAATTGGAAGCAATGGGTAGCAACTACAGAAAGGTGGATTTGACTGGATCTTACAAAAAAAAATCCATTATCAGTTGTAGCTATCCAAAGTAGAACAGCCTGCCTCCAAAAGCACTGGATCCTCCATCACTTGAGGTTTTCAAACAGAGGCAGGTTGACTACTTGTTGGAATAGTGCAGAGTATCATTGTTAACAATACTTGGCATGTAAGATTTGCAAAGCTTTATACTATTACTTCATTTGATGAAGTACCAGTTGGAGTAGATAGATTCTTTAAGTTTCTTTAGACTGTGATTCTATAAAAATTGGTAACTTTCTACTTCTGTCAAAAACAAAGCCTTGAGTCTAAGGGAATCTTCCCCTGGTTTTTATTCTCTGCCAAGATTCTACTTTCTTCCCTTTGTCCCAAATCCAGTGCTCTTGTTTGTCCAGCTAGAAAGCTTAACCAACAGTTAGATAGTGCCAAGGTCTCTGGTCCTTCAGTAAAAACTTATTTTTAATGTCTGTGTCAGTGAAGTTCAGTAATGAAATTCCTCATGGACAAATGAAGATTGAAATAATGTTCCTTGCCTCTGCTTCTTGGAGCATCTTGCAATAGTCTTGACTATTTCCTAGGCCATGCCAAAAGGTTCCATACTTCTCGTCATTGAATTAAAAAAAAGAAAAAAGTAAAGTAAAATAAAATAAAAATCTTCCCAGACAAGTTATACAGTGATTTTGGAAAAATGAGACTTTTCAGATACTTAGCATTCTCTCACCTACATGTGCTACAGCAGGGCCTGTAATGGGCAATCTCATTTTTCTAGATGGTGTGATTTAAAGAACCATGATCTCATACTTGGAAAAGATTTCAGGGTTCAATCTATCCCTGAATAGCTATCTCCTCTATAATATGCCCCAAGTGGTCATCCAGTCTCTTTTTTGAGGTCTTCTGATGAAGGGGTATCTACTAATTCTTGAGGTTTTAGTTTGCTGTTGTTTAGTTGTGCCTAACTCTCAATGACCCCATTTGGGTGTTTTTTTTCTCCTGGCAAAGATACCAAAGTCATTTGCTATTTTCTCTTTCAGTTCATTTTATAACTGAAAAACTGAGGCAAACAAGGTTAAATGACTGCTGACTCACACAGCTACTAAGTGTCTGAGGCTGGAGTTAAATTCAGGTTTCACTGAATTCAGACCCATCACTGTACCACTTAGCTTCCCACTTACTTGAGGAAGTCCAGTTTATTTGAGATAACTCCAGTTCTTAGTGTTACCTAGTATCAACCCTGTATTTGACACTTTCAAATTCTCACTCACAGCTCCTTAGTTCTGCTATCCAAAGCCAAGCTGAATAAGTCTGTCCTCTTTTGCACATGACTTCTCTTCAAATATTTTATTCCTACTCTGTTGTCTCTACTAAGCCTTTTCTTTTCCTAAATATTTCTAATTTCTTTCCTTGATTCTCATATGACATCATCTCAAGGCCCTTTTCCCTCTTGGCTCTCCATCACAAGACACCCTCCAGCTTATCAATATTCTTTCTAAAATGTAGTATTCAGAAGTGAACACAAAATTCTAGAAGTACTTTGATCAGGACAGAGCATGGAGGGAACTTCACCTCCCCAATCCTTGAGATTGTACCTCTCTTAATGAGCCTAAAATTGCTTTTTTGAGAGGCTACCCTATCACAGTAAGGATTCATTTTGAACATGTAATCCACAAAAACTCAGATTGTTTTTTTCAGATGAACTGCTGTCTAGTCACTACTACCCTGTCTTGTGCTCATGAATTTTTTTTAAATCTCAAGCATAAGAATTTATATTTAACCCTGATAAGTTTATTATCTGACTCATCATTCTAGTCTAAGATCTCTTTGCATCCTTACTCTCTCATCCTTGGTGTTAGCTCTCCCTTCTGTTTTGATAAGGCTGCCTTTATTACTCAGTCCAAGGGCTAAGCGTGCATACCTCAGCTCTTTTAGGTCTCACACCTTCAGTTCCCTTAAAGATCAGCCCTCACTGAGCTCATTCAGGGAGTTTTGTCCAAGGTGAAATAGACTAAAAAGGATATGACAGCTTGAGGAAGAAAAATTTAGAAGGATATCATCAAAAGGAAGTAAAAGAGGGAAACCTAACCTCCAACACTACATTTGTCCTTAGAAATCCAAATTTCTCTTCCTTGTTCAGTTTGAAGACTGTTCAAAAACACTGTTCTAATTCCCAAGTATGGAACATTAAGTTTTAGTAGTGCTTCCCCCCACTAACTAGCTCTTTAACCTTGTGGCACACATAATATTTCTGGGTATTGATTTCTTCATCTAGAAAATGGTCTGGACCACATGACTGTCAAGATTCCTTTTCCGCAATAAAATTAGCCACCTATGATGAGAGAATGATGTAATACCCTTAAAGATGGATGAGATAGTTCCAGAAGAAGCTTTCAGTACAGGTTTTCAGGAAACTCTGAAAATATCTTGAGTATCACAGTTTAATCGGTATTGTTATATTGAATACATTTATGAATACATTTCACCTCCCCTACTCAACTGAAAGTTCCCTGAGGTCAGAGACTATATTATTTTCCTATGGATGCTGCCCTGAACTGAACATTTGTCCTAAAGTAAGCAGAATACCTTGCTTGTTGAATCTAAATTGTACAAAATATCAGGCTGGTACACTAGTTGGATGTCTTGTGCAGAGGATATGATTAAAGAATATTTGTTAAATGGAACACATGACTTCTGACTTTGCCAGTCAGTGTGTTGAAATGAATGGAGCTGTCACTGATGTTGACATCTTTCTTCCGGCTCTTATGAATTGATATGGGCACATTCCATTACCCACAGAATAATAGCCTGGTCCCCAAACCCTACAGTTTCCCCTCCATAAGTTCCAAAGTGAGCTTCGACTATTTTTGGAAACTGGTGAAATCCTGAGGTCTTACTGCCTACAAAGCTAGGTTTAAACCCCAGCCTTTAGTTCTATAAAAGGATATTGGTGCAAGAGCCTTTTCTTGCACAATTTTAAAAAGAGATATCTCTCTAGAGGAAACCACTTTTCTTCAGCCTCAGAGAAGCAGCTGAAATTTGGCAGTGTTTCAAAGGTGAAGTCATTCACTGCCTCTGTCTATATACCCCTTGGCAAATCCTTCCTCCCACCTCTAGGGTTATGAATTTCTGCCACTAGATGGCAGCACAGCCCTAATAGGAAAGCCCCCCTTTACAAGTTAAATGAAATCTCCTTAGAAGAACCCCAAACACTTTTTATAGATCACAGAGCTGGAAGAGACATAGACCTAGTCCAATTCCTGGTATATGAGAGACAACTTCTGGGAAAAAGAGAAGGGATGTTTTGTATAAAAATGAGAGTGAAAAAGTTTTCCGTACTCTTAATAAAGTTGAGGAGGGGCACAAGGGGGAGGGTGGTGTCTAATAAACCAAAAAGTTCCATGGCAGGGATCAAGCAGGGCCACTGGCTTGTAAGCCCTCAATACTCTCCCCTTCTCCTCCCAACCTAGTGCAAAAAAAAAAAATCAAACATTGCCAAAAAAAAAAAGTCTAACACTTTAGGGATGCTAAAAACCAAAGGTCAAACAAATACTGAATATTCTATCAGCCTAAGGTATCATTGGGATAAAAAGTATTATGAAATATGGTCCCAGCTCTCACGTTGTTTACTAATATCGTAAGCCTGGGCAGGTGATTCCATCACTGAATGTATAGGTTTCCTCATCTGTAAAATGAGGAGGTGAAATTGACGAGATAACCTCAGAGTTCTCTTCCAGCTCTAAATCTACAATTAAGTCAGGCACCAACAGTGGTCATCTGAAGTTGGATGACTATTTTGTCAGGATCCAAACATTAAAATGAGATCTCTGTAGATTAGCAGACTCCCATCATCATTCCTCTCACCAAAATACCTACTATTACCAATATAAAGTATACATTTAAACAACCCAGACTTGGACCTTCTTGTCTTTATGGAGACTTCACCCACAAGGAAGTTATCAGTATAAAAGAGTAAATGGAAGAATTTAGAAGATGAGGGACAGGAAAGGGGCTAAGACTAAATGGAGAAGGGACTGAGGCATTAATTACCAGCAGCTCTTGGGGTTTGACAGAATTATCGGTATAAATGCACAGTTTCTCTGCCGTCAAGGGGATTGTTTCCTTCAGCTTAGAGGCCAGGAACATGCAGACAGCACCCAGAAGTTGCAGACGGCACTTAGGAGTAGGCACCCCAGCTAAGAACCGGTCCAGGTAATTCATGGCTAAAGGGAAGACCTCTTCTTCGCATTTCTGCTCTTCACAGACCTAGAATGGGGGGGGGGGGGGAAGGAGGAAGGGGAGGACAGCATTGGAGATATAGAGAAAGAAAAAGGGAGAACCAGAATACAGTTAACCAACTCAACCGATTTCATTTCAGGGGGTGGGGAAAGGCTGCGGATGTGATGGAGTGATAAGATTAGAGGCAGAGGAAGTTATAGACAGCTGACCAGGTATCTGACATCCCGATTCCATAAAAGAAAAAAATGGAAATGAATTAAAATCCCCAAAATTAAAAGAATAAGCAGTAGCCTGCCCATTCCACTTTTCTCTTGCTACGCAGTACTTTTGTTGCCTCTCCTCCCCTTTTAAAAAAATTTCTTATTAAAAAATAAAATCAAAATTATCCAAGTAACTTGGTTACATTCAGACCCCAGGACCCCCGCTTTAATATTTCTTATGCTTGAAAGAAATACTTGGGGAGGTGTGTGTGTTGGGGGCTGGGGGTGGATCGTGGTCTCGAGATCCAGTAGTTGCTAGTGGAGTGGGGGTGAGGGTGAGGGTGGAGAGGGGGGAGAGGAAGGGAAGTCGCAGTTCCAGCAGCACAGAGCTGGAGAAGTTGCCGCGGCTGCTTAAAAAATTTACTAAAAATCGAGGAATACTCCCAGAGGAGCCCTTTCAGCACGAAAACCCCAAGAAGGGTTCGGGCTTTCCGAATCTGTGGGTTGGGGGCGCTTGGGCACTTTTATTTCAACCCCTTAGCATGCTTCACTACAGAGGTCCGACTAAGGAGCAAGTGACCGCTAAGTCCCGCTGGGCCCCACCAGGATCAGAGCAGGGGAAGGTAGTGGGGGTGGGGTGGAGGAAAGGGGCAGATGTAAAGAGAAACTGAGGGTCGGCAACCGTCTTACTGCTTTTAGGGGGGGTCCCGAACCCCTTTCCCTTCCTTCCTTACCCCACCCAAAGCTCCAACGCACGAAGCAAACTTGTTAAGCCGAACTCTTTAAGTAATCCTTCCAGGGACGTGGGGTTGGGGGCAGCATAAAAAGACAGAAGCGGGGCGCTGGGTTGGGGCGAGTCCTCGGGAGGTCTGGGGGCAGTTTCAAACTTCTCGAACCCGAATTTGCAAAGCAACATGGCGAAACCACGGCAGGTCCGGGGCTATGCATACGTGGGCACATGGAGAAACTTACTTGGGCAAAGTTTTGAGTGGGGGAGGAGAAAGTTGTGTGTGTATGTGCGTGTGTGTGTGCGTGTCTGCGTGTGAGTGTGTGTGTGTGCGTGAGTGTGTCTGTGCCGGGGGTGAGGTGGGGGGGTCATCTTTGCCTACTTCATTCTCAGCCCTCCTCCTTCTCCACTCTCCCTCCCCCCAGCCCACTCTCCCATGCCAACCGCGGAGCCCCGACCGCATGCAGAGACTCGGGGCTGGGATGAACTGGCTTTTTGCGCGTCTTTTTTGCAACTTTTCCGCTCACACAGCCATACGCACAGACCAGGACACGCGGGCGCGGATACACAGAGGCACACGCACACGCCGCAGACACGCCGCAGGTTGGGGGTGGGAAGCGGAGAAGCACACGCGAGCCTGCACACGCGTGCTGGCTCCCCAGCCTGACCCCCCCCCCACCCTGGCCGCCACCCCCCATCCCGCTTCGCGCACAGACCATAAAAAAGGCCACGAGTCCAGCAAGGGCGCGCGGCGTGGCCGAGCGTGGCCGAGTGGAAGAGAGCGCGCTGCCAAAGCTGCAGTCCCCCCGCAATCGCGGCGGGGGGCGTGCACGGGGCAGGGCAGGGAGGGTCCGCACCAACCTCCAGCATCCAGGTCGCCACCATTCTCCTCATGTAGGGCTGAATGTCCTTCTGCACGCACTTGAAGTAGGAGCACTGGGGGAGGTAGCGCTCCTCGATGGTGAGCAGGTTGAGCAGAACGCGGTCGTCGAGCAGCAGGCTGGGGTCCGGCACAGCCCTCCGGATGGGGTCCACCTCGCAGCACAGCAGCTCCATGACGTTCCGAGGAGCCTGCTCCTGTCCTCCCCGCCCCCTCCCTGGCCTCCAGATTAGAAGGGGTGGGGGTGGGGGCGCTTCCCTCCCTCTCTTAGAAAAGAAGGGGGCTGGATGGGGAGGCGAGGCGAGGCGAGGCGGAGGCTTTCCGAGGGGCTGCCGCACTCCCCAGCAGCTCTCCCTTCAAACTTTTCTGGTCTGTCTTGGGCTCTTTCCTCTCGCAGAGGAGGCAGTGACGTAAGCCGGCCGGGCCGTCCGCTCCCCTCCCTCTCTCCCTCGGCTCACTCTCTCCTCCCCCTGGTTCCTCCTCCGCTCCTTCTTTCAGTCTCCCTTCCTCCCTCCCTTCCCTCTCGTTATTATGGAGAACGGCAGCTGGTCAGACGTAACATCCAGCGCTCGGCCCCCCTTCTTTTCTCCTTTGCCCTCTCCCTCCATCCGCTCTAGGAAGAAAGGAAACGGGGGCCCACGTCTAGGGGTAGCCCCCACCCCCAAACTGACAGCTTCCCGTTTCACCTCCTTCCTCCCCTTTTCGATGAGCCCTATCATCCGGGGTGTCCCAAAAATCTCAGTGCAGCCCGTGTCCGCGGTGGGGGGGGGGGTAGCGGGAGGGTTCCCGTTTCTTCCTCCAAAGCCCCGCCCCCTCTCACTTGGACTTTCCTCTATCTGTCCCCAGATGCTTGGATAGGGGAGGATGGATGCCCGGGAGGGGGGAAGGGGACAATCTTGAAATGGCTCTTTTAAGGGAAAGTCGGAGTTTGAGTTTAAAAAGCTATTGCATGCCCGTGTTCAGGCCGGGAGGATGGGGCTCCCGGAACGCCAAAGCTCCACTCTCGGAGAACTTTTGCTACAAGCGCTCAGATACAATGTCCCGTCCCCGCCTCCCCTCCCGAGTCCCGCGCGCGCGCTCGCTTCAACCACCTTCCCTTCCTCTAGACCAGCCCCAGGAGGAAGAGGAAGGGGGACGGCTCCAGGGAGGGTGGGTGCCCCCCAGCAGACAGGAACTCCAAGCGGGAAGCCTTCTCCCGGGGTGGTGGGTGCCTAGGCGGGGGGCGGGGAGGCATGGAGCCCTTGGCCCGGAGGACGGGAACCCTAAGGATAAGGAAGGTAGGGAGGAAGGAGTTTGGCAGCCAGCCTGCAGCACAGGACCCAGGGATTCCCCGGCAGCCAGCTTTCGGGAGTTCAAGCCCCCTCTAACCCAACTTTTGCCTCTCTCTGCGGAGACGCAGCCGGAGGTTTCTGACCACACTGATACAGCTTTCTAGGAAATGGAGGGGAGGTGGGGGAGGGGACCGATTAGCTTTACCTCCCCTCCCCCACACCTTTCCTTCTTCGCCAACTATCTCCGCATCTTCTGCGTTCGTCCACATGGATTCCTCAAGGATGCGTGGTTGGCACACTTCGTTTTCTTTTTATCAGGGTCATTAAATGCCCGGACCCTCTCCCTGAGGCCACCGCTGTCCTCTCCCATTACCTTCTCCCCCCAGCAGCCAATATTAGGGGAAGGGGATGTCAGCTTTACCATCTCCTAGCCACGCCCGTAGGGCAGAGTTAGCACGTGCTGAGGGGTAACCGGGCGCCAACGGGCTCTTGTCCCACCCCATAAGCGGAGGCAGAAGGATGAGCAAGCTTTAACGAGACAGGGAGATGTGAGGGCCAAGGGGGTAGGTGGGGAGAAGGTGAGGTGGTGTGCAGGCGGTGAAGTTGGGTGATCTGGTTCTTAGTGTAGACCGAGAGAGGTAGAGCAGCGAAGGATAGGTAGAGGTGGAGAAAACCCAAAGTACAGGCGTTAATTCAGCCCCTTTAAAAGAGGGTGGGGCGGAAGGGGTGGATGGTTGAGGGGAGGGGGCATATCACTTTAAAAGGGTGAGTAAGAGTTTGGGGAGCTGTCTCTCCCCTCCCTCTATTTGCATAGCCAATAGCTCAGAGACTCTTGCTACTGCGCGCTGAATGTTACTGGGCAGATTACTTTTTTTTTCTTAGTAGGAAGCATTCCCCTTTATATCAAAAGAAAGCAAAGTTGGCGAGAAGGGAAGAGGGGGCTGGGGAAAGGAAGGAGGGACCTTCAGACCTAATCAATAGGGGGAGCATCGGTGTCGGATCTACTCTGTGGGAGAGCAGGGATAGAAGGGTATGCGATTGCTAATTGGAAACCATTCACTTTGTAGAAAAAGAAATTAGAAGCTCGCTGGCAAACCCAACTTGCAGACCTGAAACTGTTCTGCGCCACAGCTGACCCTCGGTTTGAATATAGTATTACTGGGAATACAGTCAATTCATTTAAACTATTGATTTTAGTCAGCTTGGAGTTTCCGACTGGGGAGTTGAGTCACTCTGGATAAATAAACATCTCTTTTTAAAAAGAGTCATTGAGAAATAACTCAAACTTCACCTACCCTACAGATCAAACAGCCGTGATCTCGGGGGGCGGGAGGGCTGAGCAGAGAATGGAAGAAGAAAGGAGGGAGGCGTACTTTAAAGAAAAGATGTATACCGGGTAATCAAGGACAGAAGCCAGGGACAGTTTCCAACCCGACAGTGTGTCATTCATATTTTGCATTATTTGATAACTGGTCACGGTCCCTGCCCCATCCCCATACAAGAAAATGGAAAGTACCGTTCTTATAAGATGCACTGCGGTGGGATGAGGCAAGTCTCAGTTCCCCCAGGCCTTACTCACTCCGGGGGAGGGAAGCTGGGGTGGCGAGCCCTAGAGGCTTTGGGGGTAGGCTAAGATGCTAAATCTACTCGGCCGCCCTTCCCCCTCTCTCCTAGCCGAGTCTTGCTTTACTTTGAAATACCAGCAAAAGGAGGCTGAGGAAAGAAAGGGGGAGGGGAGAGGAGGGACAAGAAAGAAATCTCCGATTCCGTCCTTCATTCATTAAGATCGTGAGCTCGAGCAAATTCCGCTTGGCAGGCTAAGTCCACGAAAGCCTCTTTAAAAGTTTCTTCCTTCCCTTCTTCCCATTACCGACTGTTCTCATATGCTAGCAGCGCTCTTGATCACTCTCCGGTCTCCAATTTTTTTCTTCGTGAGGGAAGGGGGTTTGTCCCCACGAGCGGTCTATGGCATTTACAGGATCTAAAACATTGCATTAAAGAACAAAACAAACAAAAAAAAACCCAAATCAAAAAGGACTACAACGCTAAGAAGAAAGCAGTTTGGTTTCTAGGCAACCCACACAAAAAAGCGCATTTTGGGGAGCAGGTCAGAAGTTTATTTTGTACCTTAAGCTAAAAAGTAAGTGCTTTGAGTTTGACTTGGAGATTCCAACAATCTCAAGGATCAAAGTTTTTCTCGGTGTGGGTTCTCCCTTCTAGCAGCTCAACTCCACAAAGAAACGTGTCCAGTAGTTGCCAGGCTAAATTTTGGGGAATAAAAGTTCTCTCGTCTCTCCATCCCCCCCGCCCCTTCTCCACGTGTTGGTGTAGTTTCGGTTGGAAAGTGTACAAAACGCTGTAGGGGCCGGGACCAGCCCGGTGTTCCGAGCCGCGTGTCACAGCGCAGGGATCCGCAGCAACACACTCACCTGGCAGAGACACCCCGGCCAGGTGAGCTCGGAGCTGGGTGAAAGTTTAGAGACACGTGTTCAAAGCACAGACCCCAAGCCTCCCACGGTAAAGAGTGGGCCACCGAGCCACAAGCTGGGAGATGGGGGAACATTTCCTCCTTTAGCCAAACTGGGAGGTCGAGATGCGGGGGGAGGGGACAGGGGAGAAGTAATCCTTTCTTTAATAGTGGGTGCTTTCTTATTTCACGAAGGGAAAGATGGTCAGAAAACTAAAACATAATTAACCCTAAGGTCACTTGAAAATTAATCTCAGCGCAAAATTATCTCTCTCCTTTGGAACTAAGGGAAGGAGGGGAGGAAAAGAAAGGAGGAGGGAAGGAGGGGAGGAAAAGAAAGCAGGAGGAAAGGAAGGGAAATGAGAATCAAAGGAGAACGTGGTGGGCAGGGGTCGTAGACTAAAGCCACAGCCTCAGTTTGTCCAGCTCTGGGCCGGCAGCACAGGCATGAAAGGGAGCGATCCCCCTTGGGATCCCCAGGGCGTTTCAGGTGAGAGGATGGGGCGGGTCTTGTATGTATCTGTCTGTTGATTCTGTTTATTTACTATATTTTAGTGCAGACTCGACTTTTCTTCCGAAAACAGCAGATGCTGCCAGTGCAGTGTAAGAGGCCACCGCTCGCCTTATGTCCACTCTTCTATCCGGGAAAAGGAAAGATCAATAAATAAAAGGTCAAACCTTTCCACGGTTCTCCTGTCTGGTTCAGCCTTTCACACTTCTCCCGGGGCCGGGAAATTGATTACAGCTTTAAGGAAATTGACTTGGCCACCATCTGGGAGGTGGGAGTTCTCCCTGAAGGAGTCACCGCATCCCGAAGGGCCCCCGACTCCCCAGGAGGAGAACACCCATCCTCTCCAGTCCGCAGTTTTCTCTCCTGGGGCGTCCTACCGGCCACAGTCCCCCAGCTCATCCGCGTGGGGGGCAAGGAGGAGGAGGGGGGGCA
The DNA here is from genome assembly GCA_028658325.1 of Potorous gilbertii. Lineage (NCBI taxonomy): Eukaryota > Metazoa > Chordata > Mammalia > Diprotodontia > Potoroidae > Potorous > Potorous gilbertii. The sequence goes on from CM053770.1 coordinate 159,259,066, forward strand.
ACCTTGGCAAGCACTCCTCCGTAGCCGCCACGCGGCTTTTTCGAGGAATTTTGACGTCATTCACACGTGGGGGGAAGGGGCTGGGAGAGCCAGAGGAAGCTGTCGGGGAGAGGGGGCAGGGTGCGGAGGGGTGTTGGCCGCAGGGTCTCCCTCCCCGCCTGGGGCCGCGCTGAGCTCTGCGCCAGCCCCAGGGTGGCCCACACTTGTGTGGGCAGGAGTTGCCCTTGCCCCTCGGACCCTAAGCTGCAGTTGCTTCTCGGCCTGCCGCTCGCCACCCTTCCCCGCCATCCTCGGCACTTCCCGGGAAGTCTCTTTTCCCTTTGGGCTCCGTGGCGCCCGTTCTGCACGTGGTGGGGAGGTGTAAACCCCCTGCCCTCCAAGCGTTTCTTCTGTGGCCTCTGCTAACCACGCGACTGCAGTTCCTGACTGTCTACACCCACGCCCACCGGCCCCCTGACCTAGGGAATAAGTGAACATGCTCCTCTAGGGTTCAGGGGGCGAGTTCTAGACACTGAGTTTCCCCAAGGCAGTTTTCCTGCTCAGTAAACTCCCCTCCCCATGCTTCCGCGTAGAAGAATGGGGGGTTTGGGTGGGAGGGGGATGACTCAAATAAAGCCATCGGTAGACTCCAGCTCTGCTGTTGGTACTTTCTTACACTATTTACTCCCATCAGTTTACAAATACTCCATCTGAATTAGTTCCACCCACCAAGGGCAAAGGATGCAAGAGAGGTGAGGGGGACAGAGGCTATCCAACTGGTATCCGGTACCTGGGGCTAGGATTCCTTCACTGTAGATTTAACCAGTAATTTATTACCTTCTTTAAAGCACTGCTGAGCCTTTTTAACCTTTCATTTGGGGTGACATTGGAGTAAAGTTCCTTTCCCAAAGACAGGCTGGCAGTTTCTGACTTTATAGTGGAAGAATTTAAAACTGGGACATTGGAGGAGCTTGAGGTGTGGATTTAGGGGGAAGGTACACACAACCAAATAACAGGAAGTAACAGTGTAAACTTGTATTTATATCCACAGGCAAATTTGCTGTACCTTAGAGGAAATGGTTTGGAGAAAAAAAAAGGGTAGCCCTAAGGGTAAAATCATTTGTCTCAGATTAGGAGATGGAGGATTATGGGGCTTAAGTACCCCAGTTGGGTGGCATGGGTATTATGAGGTATCATGAAGGATAGAAACATTATTTTTAAAAGTTGTCAGAGTACAGAAGTATTCTTTTAAAAAAAATTTTTTGCTTTTTTTTAACCCCTTTTAATAGCTCCTGATGTGACTCAAGCAAATATTTTATAATAACCTCTGAAGAGTAAATTAGTAAAAGTTACAATTTCTTAAATGTGTTAATGTTGATGGTTGGTTGTGGTTGATTTGCATCATGGTGCCTGATTTGACCCACACTTGATTTGTATGTGGAAAGGTAGGAAGTAAAATGATTTAGTAAAAATAAATGAAGAAATAAAAAATGAGTGTAATTTAAAAACTGAAAGGGCCAAAGGAATTGTATGAGGGGCTGAAATCTAAAATTTTATTTAGATTCATTATTGAGTTTCTGAAGTTCTTTTTAAAAGAAAATTTTTACTATTTTCAAGACCATATCCAGAGATTGTTTTGTAGAATAATTGCAATTTGTTTTCACACTTAGTTTTAATCAGCAATTGCAGAAGAAATTCATCCTCATCCTCCAAAATCTATTTCCTAGTGAAACTGAGTCTACTTCTGATTTTATGGTTTTCTTTATCATTCACCAATTAAAACAAAATTGAACCTGGTTATATTTTCTAATAATTTCACATTTTGTTTTTAAAACACAAGGTTTGTTGCCTTGTTAGTGGAACATCTGTACCATTCATAAGAAGGTTGAACATACTGATGTTGGATGTTACAGTCATTTTTAAATCAAAGAATAAAAACTGGGCAAATAACTGGTATTTAGTTTTCTTGGTTTGCTTTTTGTTTTGGTGGTAAAATGATTTTTAAGTCTTTCTAAGTTGTTTTCCTTTATGATATTATAGTCATATAAACTGTTCTCCTGGTTCAGCTCAGTTCCTTCTTCATCAATTCTTGCAAGTGTTCCAAGTTTCTCTGCATATATTCTTATGTTACAGCAGCATTTCAGTCCTTTCCATTGCACATATTTTGTTTAGTAATTATTTTTTTTAATGCTTTTTGCAGAGGTTAGGTATGTTGAAATCAAGTAAATTTAAAGATACAAAGCAGATTCTCCCAGAGTTTTGTAATCTGCAAAATGTACAATGAACACATCCCTAATGTTTCAGGATTGACCTGAATATATGCATTTTACATTCTATTCCTATTTTACATTCTGCATTGTAATGAATGGTAGAAGTCCATCCATTCTAGATTTATTTCCTTATTCAGCTTTAACTAAGATCATCTATACTTAGGTTAACTTAAAATAATATTGGTGCCTACTCATAACCAAAACAGTTTAGAAAATCAACCCTTCTACTTTGTTGTTGTATGTGATTGAAGATGAAATTAGGGTAGAAAATTCAAGCTAATTTCTAATGTGATCTACCTTAAATCACATTTTCATTATGGCTAGATGATCTCTGAGTCAAATAATTCTTTGTGGGATTTCGAGGTGAATTCTTAAGTGGGCATCAAATGTTGGGGGAAATCGCAGAGCACTGGTGGTTAAGATGTCGTCATGGCAAACAACAACAGAGTCAGAAAATTATACTTTAAACATGTCACTGGTTTGGGAATCTCACTGATGTGAATATGTCTTTCCTTGTAGATGATTATAACATTCAGACAGTAGTGACAGGACTGCCATGCTGATCCATGTCCTGTTCTGATTTTCCTTCGGCTTTCTTCTGGTTATTTTTTAAATGTTAGATTGCTGTTTATTTCTGTTATTTGTTTTCACATTACTGTCTCTGTCTACCAATTTCCTTTTCTTCCACATAGAAGCCTTCCCTTTTAATAAGAAAATACAATCAAGCAAGTCAATCACTACAAAAAACATATGTCTCATTCTGAACTTCTAGTTCATCAATGCAACTTCGAAGTATGTTTCCTTAGCAATCATTTGACACCATGATTGTATTGATCAGATTTTGTCCTTTTTTTTTTTAATAAAAAAGATAATTTATTTAAGTACTTTCTTCAGGAAGCTGCAGGATGATTACTTAATATTTCTTGGTAAGCCTGTGGCGTCAACTCTATATATTCCCCCTTTTGTGTTTCTGTTTTTGCAAAGATCTTAAGTCTCATCCCTAAACTCCTTGTTCTTTAGCCTGCTTAACTGAGGGTACATATGGATGGGGCATGTGATACAGAACCACCAAATTTGTGGCATCACCCATTAAATCTCTGAATCTGGTCAATCAGCAAACCATCAATCTTTTTCTTATTTATCATTCCACCAAAGGGTCTTGTTGAATGCAGTCATATTTACTTTACCATACTTCATATGTCTAGTGGTGAATTTTAATATAATTAGCTGAATCTGGCTCAAACTGCACAACACAGAGATTGCGGACATCTTTGTGATGATGCTGATTGAACAAAGTCGGGAGATTTTCTTCCTGGAACATTAGTGGTGGAAAAATCTTAGGATCTTTTTTTGGGAATAGACCTGTTACCATTCCGTCTTCTTTGCTTTCCAGGGGTCTTTGCATAGAACACAACCACGTGGTCCCCTGACAACAATGAAACGCTCACGGTATGACAATGCTAAATGTTAAATCAGTAAACACAGATTTAGCAGTATTGGTTCCTTCAAGGATTTTATCATCTGCTAATGCATCATTTGTGGGCTCTGGTCCTTTCAGTACAGGAGGCATTTTTAGCCATTTTTTAAGCTGCCTCAATGGCCTCTCTACAGTTGTGTTTCTGTCATTAGCTTATATGTTGGTGGCTTAAGTTGTTGCTTTATTGGTTTAAAAACCTGTAAATGCAAACCAGTCATTTTGATGATTATACTTTGAACTGATGATCTGTGACTTCTGGCTTGTCTCTGAGCAGCAAGTTAGTCTCAGAGCCCACATGACAACAAGATGAACCGTCCTGCAGGACCTGGCCGAAATCAGGAGCAGGGTTTGAGGCAGGGGTCTGATCCCCTGAAACCCTGACCCCAGGATGCTGCTGGGGAGAGCCAAAGGGAAGTCAGCATCCTGAAGGCCGCCATTACTTCACCAGCTATCCACTCCGGCCTTTCTTAAGTCTTTTAAAGTTGTTCCTTTACAGTGTTGTAGATTGCAGTTTTCCTGGTTATGCTTAGTTCACTTTGCCATCAGTGCATGCAAGGGTTCCAGATTTCCCAGACTCTATTATGTTTCTAATTTCCTAAGGCATGATAATATTCCATCACATTCATATGCCATAATTTGTTCAGCCCTTTTCCAATTGAGGGATACTCATGTTGTTTAGTTCTTTGCTGCTATAAAGTTTGTGCACATAGGTACAGTATTTGTTCTGCCTTTAACTTCTTTGGAGTTCTGTTTCAAAGAGCACAGTCAGTTTAGTGACTTTTAGTTGCAAATTGCTTTCCAGGATGGTTGGATCAATTCAGGGTACCAAGCTTCTCTAACTTTTTTCATAGCTTCATAAGACTGAGAGCTGGAAAGGACCCTAGAAAGGATTTAAACCAACCTACTTTACAGAGGATGATATTAAGGTCCTCAGATATATAGTCACTTCCCTTAGGTCACATAGGCAGTAAGAAAGAAAGTCAAGTTTGGAATTCAAGTTCTCTCACTTCCAAACTAATGTCCTTTCTTCTATACCTTGAATTCCCTATAAATAGTTTTATTTTTAACATTTTTAAAAAGCACTTAAAAGCAAGGTTGTCCTGAACGAATTCAGAACCACTGTTTTATAAAAGAAAATGTTTGTATAATCAATCTATATTTTTTTATTGATGCCTTTTGTTTTCATATTTTGTTTCCAGATATATACCTCTATATTCCCTGTTCGATGAGCCTTCCTTTGTAATAAAGAGTAATTCAGCAAAATCAACCAATATGTCAAACCATGTTTGAGAGTATAGTCAGCATTCCACACTACTAGGGTCCCTCTCAGTGGAGTGAACAGAGTTCATTTTTTCACCTCTGGGTTCATATTTGATCGTTTTAATTACATATCATTCAGTTCCATTTTATTGTTTTTCTTTTTTGAAAAATCGGAGTCATGTTTTTCCTAGTTCTGAATCAGTTCATTTAAGTATAATGAGCAATGAGTTTTATTTTCTTTTTTTTTGTTCTTTCCTCTCTACATTTCATTTAATATTTAATTTAATTTTAGAATTTTCAACACTTTTAAGGATTAAGCATTCACACTTTTCTCCCTGCCATCCCATCCTCCACTAAAAAAAAAATACAAAATCCTTGTAACAAATAAACATAGTCAAGCAAAACAAATTACCACATCGCCCACCTCCAAAAATATGTCTCAATATAAATATTAGTATATCATATCTCTGGGAGGAAATGGGTACTATTCTTCCTCATCTTTCCTATGAAATGATGACTGATTATTGGGTTGGTAAGAGTCCTTAAGTCTTTGAAAACTTCATTTCTGCAATGTTGTTTTTACAGTATAAATCATCCTCCTAGTTTCTTTCACTTCACTGTGCTTCAAGCTCTACATATCTTTCCAAGTTTCTTCATTTTTTATAGCACAAAATTATTACATTTCATTTATATACTATCATTTAGTTCAGCCCTCCTCCAATTGATGGGTACCCTCTTAGTTTTAAATTCTTTGCCACCACAAAAATATCTGGCATAAATACTTTTGTACATACAGGACATATTCTGCTTTCTCTGATGTCCTTGGGGAATAGGCTAGATACAGTATTGCTGTGTCAAAGGGTACGCACAATTGAATAATTTTGGGGGCATAGTTCCAAATTGCTTTCTAGAATGACTATGCCAATTCATAGCTCCACCAATAGTGCATCAATGCATCTATTTTCTGTGGTTCCTCCAACATTTGTTATTCTTTTCAAAGACGCAGATTTCAGTTTGCTTATTATTTCTATGGCCTTTTTCTTCTTCATTTTATCTCTCCTACAATTTTCAAGGTTTTCTTTTTGTTCTTTTGAGTTTGTGCGTTTATTAACGTTCTAGCTCTTTCACTTGCATTCTCAGTTATTCTCTTTTTTTGCATTTTTTAATGTATGTTTTTCAAAGGCAGAATTTTTCCTTGGAGGAATATGTTAGCTGCATACTACAAATTTTGGTAGGTGTTGTCGTTATCGTTGTTGCTCACATAGTTATTAAATCTTTTAATGATCTGTTCTTGGACCATAGAACTCTTTAGAACCCTAAATAAGAGTGTCATTATCAAGTCTCTGTTCAAGACTGTATCTTTTGCTTGTGTTTCCTGTATTAATTACTATTTTTATTTAGTATTTTTTCTTTTTAAATTTTTATTATTTATTTATTGTTATATTTTATTTTTTAGTATTTTTACTTTTGTTCACTTATTTATAGTTTCTCTATGCCCTAGCAATGGTCTATTTTTATAACATACTATGTAGTAATGAGAAATATGTATGTTATTTAATATTCCTATCCAAAAGATGACTTAAATCTTTCAGGTCTAATTTCAACAGTTTATTAGATTCTGTATTTTCCTTTTTGTTGATCTTTCTGTCAGATTTATCCAAATCTAAATGAAAACCTTAAAGTCTTTCATATTTGCTGCATGTGTTTTTGCAATTCAGTTAACCATTCATTTATGTATTTTAATTCTATGCCATTTAGTGCAGATATAGTTAGAAGTGATATTTTCTCATTGTATTTGGTTTCCTTAAGCATACAAGTAGCTCTTCTCATTTCCTTTTATTTTGCAAATTTTTATTTTAGAGATATAAAATAATTTCAGATATTGAAAAGTGAAACCACTTAATACTTACACAACTTTGCTATAGCCCCTCATTTTAAAAATATTTATGTCTGTCTTTAGATGTGTTTCTTTTATGCAGAAAATGGTTGGGTTTTGTTTTCTTTCCCATTCTGACATTTTTAAAAATTATTTAATCCATTTACATTTAAGGTTTATGGTTTCCTCCTTTTATTTTGGTTATTTTTGCCCCCTTCTTTTTAAAGTCAGTATTTTATTTCTGAAATTGGTTTTGCTTGCACTATTATGATGATAATCTTTTCTCACAGGCTTTTTTCCTGTCCCTTTTTACTCTATTCCAATTTACTTAAATTATTAGTTTTTGTTCTTTTATTTTCTTCTTCTTCTTTTGACTCATCTTTTTCCCTGTCCAGTTAAATGTGTGTCAAAATCTTCCCTCTGACTTTTTATTGAAGTCATATTCTTTTGCAGTGCCCTTTTGGAAGTTTTCCTTTGCTTTGTCCTGCTTATTTCTCTTCCATTCTAATTTGTTTTGAATTCTATTTTCCCATTCATGGGCTGTTATACCTGTACTTGGTCTTCCTTTATTTTCTATCCCTTAGGAAGGTCAAGCTTCTGGAGAACCCAATTTGAATTCCATCCTCTCTCCCATTTCTAAGTAATTACCTTTGTAAATCTTCCCCATCCTTTTTAAAAAATCTACTGTACTACGCTCTTAGAAATATTGGTTCATGAGAGAAGTAATGTTGTATGGAAATGCAACATGGTAGGAATTACTATTTGATCTAGTATGAGGCCTATTACCAGTTCCTATCCTCATAATAATCATTTTCCATTCTAAGGTTCAGTTATCCTGTGTCTTTCTTACTGTCCTGGGTGCTGGCTTCCCTTAGGGATTCACCTTTCCCGAGATGTGATGAAATGCTGGGAACTAAAACCCTTTGTAAATATCTCCACGCCCTCCAGTTCTTCAAGTCTGTAAGATTTTACTTCTGAGACAATGCTCCTTTCTGTTAATTCCTTCACTCCAGCCTCTACCCTCGGTTACTTATATCCTATTCTCCCTTAGTCCTAACTCTTAGTAAGGAAATTGTTATCTGTTCTTGGTTCACTTATTGATCGGGTGGGGAGTATATACAGGAGTGTGCTGGTAAATGTTTAACAGTTGACTCTCTGGGAAAAATATACAGACAGCACACCTTTAAGTCTAATCTGCATTCTTACCTCCTTCTCTATGACTTTCTTAGATCTAGACAATCAACAAAGCAAGTTCTGATTTCTGAAGTATAAATGCTTAAACTGAAAATTTAATAATCAGCTCTTGAGAGTTAACTCAAGATGGTTCCAGTACCTCACTGAGTAAAATTGTGTTTCTTCCTCTCCTTTCTACATTTACCTAGTCTCCCACTGTATTATTTATCCATCCAGGAAAAGATATTTCCTCACTCATAGTGATTGCAGGATTGCAGGATATGAGACGATCAACGTTCCCTTCCCTTCTTTTTCTTTAAATTCCCCTGTCTTTTGATCTGTTTTTTGCTTTTACCCCTTTAATTCAACTTATTGTTTTATTCCTTTCTTTTTAATAGACTATAAACATAAGAGAATTAGTTTCATTGTTTTATTTTTTAAATAACTGTATTTACTTTTCTTGTATTTTTCTTGTTTGGACAATTTTAAGGTTAGGTATTTGACTCACCTTTGCGTTTTTTCTTTGTTTTTGCAGGAATGCTTTGAATACTTAGCTGAAAATTCATCTTTTTTTTTTAATAAATTGATGATTAGGCTTAATTTGTATTATATGCTCCTTTTTTTGTTGTACATTTTTGCATTGTCTTTTTCTATCATTTTTCTGACTTCTTTTGAAAATAAGTCAAAAGGTTATTCAAACTGGTGCTCATAGCTGAAGTACTTGCTCCTGGATGTTTGCAAAATTTCATCTGTTTTTGAAATTGAAAAATTTAAGCCCTCTATGCCTTTGAGTTTCAAGTTTAGAGTTTTCAAAAAAAATTTTTTCCTAGCAGTGATCTTTGGATTTAGTATTCAGTGCTTCATTATCCGTGTTCAAATGTTCTGAACAATTTTCTTGTATTATTTTCTTCAGAATGGTAGTCAGGTTTTTTGATTTGTCATTTACTTCCTGGAGATCTAACATCCTTAATTTACTTCTGTTTATTCTGTCTACAAGGTGATTTTGGCTTGCATTGATTCAGATACTCTTTTAATGTTTTTGCTCCTTGTTTATTTTCTGCCAAATTTCCTTCAAAGTCTATATTTTTTGTTTATAGTCTGTCAATGTCTCTGTTCTTTTGAGAGATTGTCATGTCTTCTATACTTTCCCTAAACCTAATTCTCTTCCTAATGTTGTTGTTTCTTTTAGCAGCACAATTCTTCAGTTCACCTGGGTTCTCAGTCTTAGAGTTATCTTCAACTCCTTGACCCTCTCCTCTTCCTCTCTTCCCCATCCAATCAATTGTTAAGTATTGTTAATCGACCTCTTCAACTAGGACCCAGCCCAAATGATTAATTATTGAGTAAAAAGTGGCTCACTTAGCCCACTCCTATTTCCCACAGGCCCTTGATACCATACTTCATATTCACATCTCACAGAACCATCTGTCCATCCACCTAGGCCATCTTGCCATTGACTTGTCTCTCTCCACCTGGACCAGCACCACTCAGCACCAAACCTGGGTCTCTGGACCTTTGAATCCTAGACCTATAGAATCCATGCCCCTAACAATCTAGGGAAATTAATCCACTCACCTTTGTAACTGTAGTCCTAGGACAAAGCCCAGTTAGTGGCTGATTGGGTGAGTGTAGACTAGTCCATTTAGTGCCTTGTGTCCACTGCCATCCCTACACACTACACCATGCTTCACCTTCATATCCCAACCATCTATCTACTCAGGCCATTTTACCATTTGTCTGCCCAAACTCAAATACCTTCTTGTCCATCTGCCTGTCTATCATGTTTTTCCTCCTTCCCCTCTTCTATCTCTGGATACAGTCATCCAATAAATAGTAACATTACTTCCGCAAAGGTTGTGTGGATTGACTGTTCCTTATCAACTTGCCATCTCTAACTGGAGATCATAACAGACCAAAACTCTCCTTTATGAGTTGTTTTTCCTTATTGGATTATAAGCTCCTTGAGGCAAGGATTTTTTTCTTTTTATATTTTATTCTTACTTTCTAGCTCAGCGTCTGGAACATAGTAATCGCTCATTCATTCATTCCACAACATCATTTGCGTGTCTCCATTTTTCTACTCACATGACCCATCTCCTTAATTCAGGTCCTCATTGCTGTAGCCTTTTAAATGGTCTCATTGCCCTCAAGTCTCTTCTCTCAAAACCATCTTTCTTATAGCTGCCAAAATGATATTCCTAAAACACGACTCTGATCATGTTGTCCCCCACCGCCTATCCTGTGAGATTGCTTGTGCTGTCTGCCTACAGTGTGGGTTGGGGGTAAACAGAGGAAGCATTGAGTGAGAGCTCAAGTATCTTCGTTGTTTAATGTTGTTTCGTCTTGTTTTTACCTTGCCTTGGATTGCTAGTGTCATTTTCTGCCTTCGTCCTGTTCATGTACTGCTGCATGAAAATGGAGAAAATTGTGAAATCATGCTGACTGAGCCCACTGCAAATAATGTTATATATTCTCATCTAGGCTTTCATTGAAGAAAGGTAGTTTTTTTTTTTGTTGTTACCTAATTGTTTTCAATTGTGTTTGGCTCTTTGTGACCCCGATTTGGGATTTTTTTGGCAAGGATACAGTAGTAATTTGTCATTTCCTTCTCCAGTTCACTTTTACAGGTGAGGAAACTGAGGCAAACAGGGTTAAGTGACTTGCTCAGGGTCCTTCCCTACTAGCTGCTTCCCTACTGCCTACAAACATACCTTTGTTTCCCTCATCCTTAAGAAACTCTCATTTGACCCAGTTATCCTTGCTAGGTATAACATGGCCACAGTCCTTGAGATGCCATCTATAATTCAAGTACTTCCACTTTCTTTCCTCTCACTCTCTTCTTAATCCTATAATCTGGATTCTGGTCTCATCATTTAACTGAAGTCTCTTAAAAGTTATCCCGTAATTGTCAGACTGAACAGTCTTTTCTCAGTCCTCATGTTTTCTGACCTCTCTGTGGCCTTTAGAACTGTCAATCACCCTCTTCTACTCTATACTCTCTTATCTTTTCTGTGCCACTGCTTTCTTCTGACTGACCATTCCTCAGTCTCCTTTACTGGGTCTTCATCCAGGTCACACCTGTAAAGATGTGTGTCCTCCAAGGCTCTGTTCTTCCTTTCTATACTTAGTATAGCTTTTCTCTCTACACAGTATAGCTTTCATTCATTTGCCATGGATTTAATCACTATATCTATGCAGCTGATTCTCAGATCTGTTTGTCCAGCCCTAACCTCTTCCTGATAGCAATTTTCATGTATCCATCTGCCAATTTTACTTCTCATACGGGAAATCTTGTAGACATCTTAAACTCAACATGCAAAAGTCTGAACTTATTATCTTTTCTACCCAGTCCTCTCCTCTTCCTAACTTTCTTATTACTGTCAAATGTACTGCCATCCTCCTAGTAACTCAAGAGCATAATTTAAGTGTCACTGTTGACATTTTCTTATCCCTTCTATCCAATCGGCTACCAAATCTTGTCATTTCTGTCTGTGTAACCATCTCCTGTATACATCTCCTTCTCCCCTCTGACACTGCTACTATCATGGTGCAGGTTCCTCATTACTTCATGCCTGGACTGTTGCAGTAACCTGGTTGGTCTCCCTGTCACAAGTCTCGCCTCACTCCAGTTCATCCTCCACTCAGCTGCCACATTGATCTTCCTAAAACTCAAGTCTAATCATGTCACACACCTCTCTAACCCCCTCCCCCAATTCAATTGACTCTCTATTGGGAACCACTAAAGTTTAATGTTTGGTTTTTATTACCCCCAGGATCAAATATAAAATCCTTTATTTATCTTTTATAGCCCTTTATAACTTATTCACTCCATACCCTTCCAGTCTTCTTTCATTTTGCTCCCCTCCACATACTCTGTGAGACTTTTGTCTCCCTGCTGTTCTTCCCACAAGACCCTCTGTCTCCTGACTACGTGTATCTTCATTGAGTACACTGAGATTATCTCCCTTCTCATCTCTGTCTTCTTCCTAGCTTCCTCCAAGTCTCAGCTAGAGGCTCACCTTCTACAAGAAACCTTTCAGATGACCTCCAATTTAGGTTTTTTCTCTCCTGCTTGTATCTTGTCTCTCCCATTCAATTTTGAGCTTCTTTAGAGCAGAAACTATTTATTTTTCTGTTATATTCCTTCACATTAAGTACTTGCTATGTGCAGGTGCTAGGTTAAGTGCTTTGCAAATGTCTTGCTTGAACCTTAGCAACCCAGGGAGGTAGGTGCTATTATGATGCCCATTTTACAGCTTAGGAAACCGAGGCAGAGGTTGTAACTTGCCTGTGGTCATACAGGTCATAAGTGTCCGACTCCAGACCTAGTTCTCTATCTGTTGAACCATCTAGCAGCCACTTAAATACTTGCTGACTCTATCAATCTCAAATGGATAACATCACAGATCTAGCAACATATTGATTTTTTAAGGTATCAGAAAAGATTGTAGACAATTTTATGTAGGTAGTTCATTGTGTGAGATGATGCTACAATATCTTACATATTGATGGTAGATGTGGGTGAAATGAGCCAGATGATTTTTGAATGTTACCAATCAGTGAGTGATGAAGTCTGTGTCTTGATTTTCATGATTATTTTTTTCTAGAAATCAAGTGAAAGAATCTCTGGAAGAGAAAACAAGTAGGTCTTTTGTTTGTTTTGAGTCTTTTTAGTTTTATTACAAAATCTCTTTATTTCAGCTTTAGCCTAAATTCATGATATTGTCAAATCCTCTCCCCATGGCTTTTAACTTTGGGCTTATCTCATTAGCTCAAAATGTCAGACGTAGGAACTAAAGTTTAATGGCTTAAAAACAGTAACAATGCCACCCAATAATCTGACAGTCATAAAACATTTAACAGTGTCCCATTAGAATTGGAGTCACCTTTCCACAGAGCAATCCAGATATCAGAAACACACAACTTCAGTCATGCTGAAATAGCTGAGATGCCTGAGCTAGCATGAAATCTCTGGGAGTACCAATCATAAGGCCAACAAAAGCTATTCTAGTCCCAACCTTTACCTGACTGAGAATTTCCCCAATGGTATTTTTATCAAATGGTGACCTGGTCTTTACTCAAAGATGTACCTCCCATGGCAACCCATTTCACTCTTTAGATAGTTCTAATTGTTAGGAAGATTGTCCTTATGTCAAAACAAAATCAATGTCTTCAAGTTCCACTCAGAGCACCAATTTTTGCCATCTGGAACCAAATTCTTCTAAGTGATACCCTTCCCTGTACATGAAAACATCTATTCTGCCCCTGCTGTCTTCTCCAACCAAAAACAACCCAATTTCCTTCAATCTATCCTTTCAGGTAATAATTTTGAGACCCTTCATCATTTTGATTGCCCACCCCTGGTTGCTTTCCAGCTTGTGTCCTTTCAAGACGTGGCTAGTGCCCAGGACTGAACATATTTAATTCATTCTTTACCACTCCTAGTGCAGCCCAAGAACTGCTGGCTTCCCCTTAGTTTTGGTCTCCTGCCCTGGTTTATTCTACTGCAGGCTTATGTGTAGGGCTGAAGGTTAGAACTGAGTCCTCCCCCTGATCTTGGGCTCAGAGTCAGGAACCTATGGTTCTGAAACCTATTCCTTCCTCTTTATACAAGTAGACCTCCTGTTCCTTTGAGATCCATTGCTCTCCACCCAGGTACTGTGACCCCAAATTGGATAATGGGGGATTTCTCTGTCATATGGCACCTGTTCCTACTCCCAGTGTTAGCAAAGAGACCCCTGAGGTCTCTTTCTGCCCAAGTGTTCAGTTCCTTTATTGCTTCTGGGTAGTGGGCAGCTGCCCACACAGTCAATGTCACTTCCTCTGGCTGCCTCAGTGCTGCTGCTATGCTGGCCAGATCAGACCCCAGTATCTGAGGACCTCTCTCTCCATCTTCCTAAGCTGCCCTGGACCAGAAAAATGATTCCCTGTGACTTTTTCTTGGCTCCCCAATCAGAATTTGATTTGAGGAATTTCCTAGGTCAGTGTTGAGGAGGTTTGGGAGCAATTATGACAAAATTGTGACCTCTCACTCCACCATCCTGATTCTGGCCCCATTTCTATTTGAATTTGACAGCATTGGTCTAAAGTACTTCTATAGGTATCTATTTACTAAGCCAGAAGTTGTTATTCTTCAAGTACAACCATTCAGCTCTTGTAAAGGTACTGTCTCCTAGTCCACCCTTCTCCATCTCATCCATAGGGAGAGCATGAGATACTTCATCAAATGCTTTGCTGTTCTGTATATGCTGATCTACCAGTCTAGTAACCCTCTCCCCACCCCCCAAAAACATGAAAAGGAAAAGGGAGTGGGATGATCTTACCTGTTCTTGGTCATGCCACGCTGGGTTCTTTACATCTTCCTTTTCTGAATGATCACTCATCATTTTAATAATACATTTTAAAATTTTGCCAGGAATTCTCAGCTTAATTTATACACAAATTTATAGATTTGATTTTCCCTCCCGGTTTGAAAACCAGGCAGTATTTACCCCTTCCCAGTCTTGTAGCATCTCTCCCATTCTCCATGGACATTTAAAGATTAATAATTACCTCTATCAGTTTTTTCAGAATTTAGTTATCTGGGCTTAGTGACATGAACTCATCAAGGGTAGTATCTGTCTCCTTACATATTTTTTTTTAATTTTTATTTCCAATTACTTATTTCTCCTGTCCTTTTGAGGCCAAATTATTGATAGTGAATGAAGGAAGAAAGAAAAGGAAGGAAGGAAGGGCAGAAGGAAGGTTGGAAGGGAAGAAGGAAAAAAGACAAAAAGCATTTATTAAGCTTTTGTGCTAAGCACTTTACAAATATTATTCAATTTGATTCTCACAATAATCCAGGGAGGTAGGTGTTATTGTTATTTTTTATGTATGGTAGGTGCTTTTTTTAACATCCCCTTTTTACAGTTGAGGAAACCGAGGCAAACAGAAGTTTAATAGCTAGTAACTGTCAGAGACCCTATTTGAACTCAGGTCTTCCTGATTCCAGACCCAGTGTTCTATCCAACACATGGATGGTGTTCTATCCATTTCACTACTTAGCTTCCTAGAGAAATCAAGAAATGAAAGAATTTGAGTAGTTTTTTCATCCTTCATCTCTTTCCCTTTCTTCCTAAGCAGTGATACTACTGTTCTCCAAACCTTCCCCTCCTGCCTGCCCAATACAGTATGATAATAGTGTGAGTTAGGTTTAACTTGGTGAATTTCCCAGTGCTGTAGTAGCAACAGATTTCCACACCGGGCTTGTTTCCCTGTTTTCTGAAACTTAAAAAAAGCAGGCTGTCACTTAATTAAAGTTGATTAATTAACTGGCAAGAGAGTGTAGTATGTATTTTGGCCACTGGATGGCACTACTCTGGAGCCACCAGCGGAGTGGTTTCTCCAGAAGGTATTTGGTGTGCATGTGTTGGCTATCCCAAGGGTAGTAGTAATTCTACCACAACCAAGCAATAATCACATCAAAGAGTGCTCTGTTTGCAAATTCTTAAGCTACTCTCACTTTATCCATCTACCCTGAGCTCTCAGGTCTCATGGGGATTTTTTATTGGTCCTGGCTTCAATATAGATCTAGAAGTATGACATAAACTATGTTCCAAGAGAATTAAATAAGAAAATCTCTTATCTCTGCTCTTATATCTCCACCTGTGATTTTGGAATGTTTTTATCTATGACCTGCCATATTCATTTTTACACAGATAATCCACACTGTAGTCACACATACTGTATTATACAGAGAAATGAATCAGAGATGGGTCAAGACACTATGGAACACTCAACCAGTCTTCCTGAGCACCCTCACTTCTCTTGGAGCGTGGGAGGGCACAGTGGGGATGTCTAGGGCTTGGAAGAAGTTTTTTCATGTAAAGGTCATGACAAGATTAGAAAGAGAAGTTGCCTCCAAATTACTAATAAGAGTAATATAAGTCAAAATAATTCTGAGGTTTCACTCTATGCCCAGCAAACTGACAAAGTAATTAAAGATAGGCATAGTCAATGTTGGAGGGTTTGTGTAAAGTTAGGTAAACTAATATACTGTTTATGGAATTGTGAGTTAGTCTAACCATCTAATAAATCATTTTGGGATTATGCTAGGAAGTTACTAAAATGTCCACACCTTTTGACCCAGAGATTCACAAGGGTATCTCAACAAGATCAATGACAAAAAGAAAGGCTGCATGTACAACAAAACTTTTTGTAGTAGCAAAGATGCCTTTTGGTTGGAGAATGAATAAACAAATTGTGGCATGTAGACAGTTACTGTGCCATAAGAAGCAAATGGTGACTACAAATAAGCATAGGAAGACATAACATATATGAACTAATAACAAAGTGAAGTAAACAGAACCAGGAAAATAACATACACAAGGTAATATTATATAATAATATGTGATGTAATATAATAATATGATATATTATAAATATAAATACCAAAACAAAAATTAAAACTGATGACTGAGGTTGGCCTCCAAGAAGGAGCATGGGAAGGTACCCTTCCTACTTCTTTGTAGAGATTTTGAACAATGAATATGTCATACTTTTCAAATGTGTTGGTGAATTATGCTGGTGTTTTTTAAGGAAATATCTTTGAGAATATTTGGGAGATGAATATTCTAAAAAATGTGATTGATGTAAAACAAAAAATACCAATAATTTTTTTTAGGAGAGATTTTGCCTCTGGCCTTCAGCTAAATTACTCCAAAGGACAATATGAGGAAGAAAGTGGTGCTACTTAAGGGAAAGATCAGTAATTCTTGAATCAGAAGACCTGGGTTTAAATCTGACTTCTGATGCTTATTACCTCTGTGATTATGGGTAGGTCCTTTAACCTCCCTGGGCTTGGTTGCCTCATCTGTAAGAGGACGGGATTGGGCCCAGATAGCCTCTAAGATCCTTTACAGCTCAATAATTATGACTCTATGATCCTATGATTTTACCCTCTGCTGAACTTTTCACCTTATCAATGGGCTGAGTCTCACTCTTTTCTTTGCCTGTCTAGGTCATCTCTCACCCCAAAATCCTTTATCACATTTCTATTTTGGGCCTTGGTTGAGGCCACCACTGCTTTACAGAACCTGTCCCATTGGGTCTACACCCAATCTGGGTTGTGGACAATGAGAACAAATGCAGGAAACCATCAATGGAAGCGAATATCCAGATAGTGCTTTAGGATTTACAAAGCACTTAACATGTATGATTTCACTGGATCTTCACACCAACCCTGTGGAATAGATACTATCATTATCCCCATTTTTACTGAGATCCAACATTTCCATAGCACTTTCAAGTTAGCAAAGTGCTTGTGTTACGTCTTTTGATTATCTGAGGAAACTGAGACTGAGAAAGGGTGAGTAACATACCCAAGAGCACGCAGCTAAATAAAGATCTAAGGATGTATTTGAACTCAGGTTTTCTGGACTCCAAGTCTGATAAACAACAACATAAGCTGCCAGTGGTGTCTGACTCCTCCCATTGGTAGCATGGAAAGAAAGATATGGAATTATCAACTGGAAGTTTTATCCAGGGCAAAGTGACAAGAAGACTCAAGAGGTGCTGGGAAATGTATACCCTCCCACATTTCCTACCTTCCTCATTGTCCTGCTGATCTATTTTCCTACTCAATTTGTAGGAGACATTAGAAATATCTACTGAAATAAGAAAAATAAACATCATATTCTTCTGAGTATTTTTTGCTAGCCTCAACTCATTTTGAGCTTTAGCAGCTTGGCACTATTCTTACAAAATCATGCTCCACTTTGTGTATTCAGTAGGGGTAGCAATCTCCCCTTTTATGCATTCATTTTCAGTTAACTACCCTTGTTTCCATCTTTCATACATCTAAAAATCAAAGGTAGTCTGAGTTCCCTGCATGAGATTCTATATTTTTCTCATTTTCCTACTTAGAATGTTTTGTCTTTATGTCTTCAGAATTTTGTTATTGAGAGATAGCCTTCTGAGCTGACTTGCCCTTTAGAATTTTAGACTGCAGGGATCTTGCAGGCCCTTTCTTTGAACCATTTGAAATATTCTTTCCCAAATCAAGGTGGTTTGTCAGACTATGCTTAACTTCCCTCTTCACTATCACAAATTCTAAGATTGAGTGGTCATTTCTCCCCAGAGTTCCTATCATCCATACTTTAAGAACGATTTCCTCCTTGATCAGATCCAGAATGACACTTCCTCTTGTTGTTTACTTTTTCTTTTTAAAGATGAGTGACCATTAAGGAGAATAAAGAATTTATAAGCTGTTGTGACTTTGGCAAAGAGAGAGCTCCAATATGTCTGTATAACTGAAGTCCTCTGTCACAACTGTAATATCCCCCTCAGAGCTTACTCAACTCACACCACCACTGGCCAATTGGGTTCCCCAAAGGGTGGCTATTGCCACTCCTAGAGTTCTAAGGGTAATCCTGAGTAGGCTACCCTACTATGTATTAGCACATGAGCCCCCACTGGTGTGTTTTCCCTTGATAATCAGACAGTAGAATAAGATTTTTAGCAAAGACCTTTACTCAAATGCCAACAAGAACAGAATAGTAATATAAATAGCTTTCCCTCAGCATCAGGGTTCTATTTCCCCACAAATATGCTCAGAGTCTAGGAGGCAGAAAAAATAGGCAGAAACGTAAAGTACCATGATATATATGTAAATGACACATGTGACTAAGACAACTCACAACTCTGGAACTTTAGGACTTTGATATCCTTCCTCTCACTGGAAGACCCTAAAGAAGTTCACAATGAATCACTCTATTGCTCAGCTGAGTTGGTTCTTTGCAATCATGGTGTTTCCACTGAATGGGAGGTTCATCTGGACTTTTCTTCCTTTTGGCTAGATGATTAATCTGATTAGTCTGTTGCTGGGTCAGGCTGTTCATTCACTGATTCTACTGGCTCCTCATCACACTCTGTGGCCATTGGAGTTGATGGAGTCTGGCAGTTGGTGGAGAGTGTCTTCCAATTGAGGTCATGGTTCTTGATTCAGTGATACAACATGAAATAATAGAGCAAAATTAAACGACTGAAAATTCCCTCATCTGAAAAATAAAAAGTCCCTAAGGTCTTTTCCATCCCTCATAATGTAGTGGAGATAATAGTAAATAAATAGTAAATAAGCATTTATTAAGAGCCTTCTATATGTCAGATACTGTACTAAGCTCTAGGCATACAAATACAAAAAAAGAGAGTTCCTTACTTCAAGGAGCTTAAGATCTTCTGGGGGAAGACAACACACAAAATGAAATTGAAAAACAAGGGAGAGGTATCTGAAGGAGGTGAATAGTAGAAAAGAAAAAGCTGCAAGTAGAATATCCAGGTGGGAAATGAGGAGACATCTGTCCGGAGCCCCTTGTTTAATTGGAACTAGTGAAAATCATGGCCTTGCCCTTCAATCGGAAAGGCAGAGGGTGGTGATGAGGTGATTTGATCTTGTATAATTTTGAGGTTCCCCATGATGGGGTTCCTGGGACATGGTGAAATCAGAGAAGGCCCAAAATAGTACAGTCAGGTGAGAAATGAGCAGAAGGTGGGACCTTAGTTTGAGACTTGAAGGAAGTCAGAGAAGCCACAAGGTCAACATGAGGAGGGAGAGAGTTCCTGGCATGAGGGAAATGAAAATGCATGGAATCAGGAGATGGAGTGTCTTGTGTGAGAAACAACCAGGAAGCCAATGTGGCTGGATCATGAAGTAAATGGAGGAGAGTAAGGTTTAAGAAGACTGGAATGGTAGAAGGAGCCAGATTATGAAGGAAGTGGTGGTTTTTTTCTCTATACACCAGTTCTTTACTCATTGGCTTCTTTATATAGTGGAGAGAATATGGAGACTACCTTTGGGTATTTATGTTAAGGCTTATGAAAATTCCTCTTTTTGTACCTCATAAGGTTTGATTCTCAGACTAGACTTGCTGTTTCCCTATTCTTGCCTTCTGCCTTCTTCCAGGCTCCATTTATTTATCTCCACATGTTAATAAAATACAACAAACACCTTGTTTTTTTTTTTGATCAACAAGTTTTATCTAATTTCAGGGAAAATTCAGGAAAAGAACAAAACTCCCAAAACTCCAGTTGACTTTCAAAAGCTTAGTTGGGATGCATGGAATTAGAATGGAAGTGAATAAAGACACACATTGGACTCCCCTCTGCAGATAGGGAAAGGGAAGGAAAGAGCATCATTATCTGTTCTTGACAAAGTACCTTGGTAGTAGGGAAGAGTATAGCTAGTTCACAGTTAGTGTCCAAATCATCAGCTCAATCGATTGATCAGTAAGTATTTACTAACTTCCCTTCATGTACCAGGCACCAGGAATAAAAGGAAGAAAGCAAAATTGTCCAGACAACCATATAAATATTTATCTT
The DNA here is from genome assembly GCA_028658325.1 of Potorous gilbertii. NCBI lineage: Eukaryota > Metazoa > Chordata > Mammalia > Diprotodontia > Potoroidae > Potorous > Potorous gilbertii. Next base: position 159,279,455 of record CM053770.1, read on the forward strand.
TATTTTTAGTACCAGGTTGCCAAAATCCTGCCCAGGTACTTACCCTCAATTAGGTACCCACCCACAACTATTGATCTCTTCTTTCCTTATTGAGTGTTCTATCTCTTGGCAATGTCTGGGAATCTCCGTTATTTCTTGGAACAGAAACAGCTGCTTCTTTCTCAAAAAGTCCTCCTAATGGAAGGACTTCATATTTATTACTGTCAAACATTTTGGAAATACTCTGTTTCCCAGAGCTAAGGCCCAGCAAGCAGCCTCTGTCTTGAGCTTGGCATAACAATAATCCTTTTCGCTCTGTATGACTTCAACTTCTGACAAAGTGTTGGACCAACCCCAGATGGTCACAGGGATTTAGCTCCCCCTATTTCTCAGGGCCATCCATCATATATTCAGAGTTTGTATTCCTTGTACTGTACTCTTGCTCCAGTCACAGAACTCTGCTCTGTATCCCACAGAGTAATCACAACCCCCAAGACTTGAGACAGTGACCATTCCCATGGGACCCAAGAACACCTGTATTGTCCCCAGAAATGCCAATCATGAGAACTGTCTCAAGACCTAAGAATAATTGTGCTGAGGTCCAACCCCTTTCATGTATATAAGTGACCCCAGCATCAGCAGCATTAAGCCCTTCTTCTGCGGAGGGGAGAGCTTTTGTTTGCAAATGTCATTTTCCTCACTCTGAAATCAATTCACTTCTGTTTGTATTCTGACTTTCCTGTCTCTAGCCTGCTCCGTCCTGGCTCTAACTACCCACAGGTTAGAGGCCAGTTCCGGTCCAGTTGACATTACTTGGTACTAAGTATTCAATGAGATGCTTTGTAATGATCTTTAAAGGATAGGCAAGAATTCCAAGCAGTGCAGGAAGGGCATTCCAGGAATTAGGGAGCAGTGTGATTAAAGGACTAGTAGTTAAAAAATAAATAAAAGTACAGGTGGTTTGGGGAACAGAACCTTTATGTTTTTCTGTAGTTTAGAATAACAATGGAGAGCAGATGATGAGGCTGACAAGGCAAAAGTGGTGCCATAGTTTATAGGGCTTTCACTAATATGATAAATTTTACTTGTGCAGAGGGCACTGTGCTTAGTACTTGGTCCTATTTATTAACCAAGACATGTGACCCACTCAAGTAATCTCCCCAGAACTGTTACTTTTCCAAGTGCTTGGGTATGATTTCATTCAGTCTTTCTGGGTCAGCCCACCCCGAAACTTACTAGGCATGCCCTTTTCTTCTTAGGAACTATATCATTCAAGTCTCAAAGGGTCATTACTTCAGTAAGCAATTTTAATTGAACTAAACTGAAGTATAATAAAAGCAGAAATATTGCTAACATCCACCACTGGCTAGTCAGTATCTTAATTCAAGTCAACCTGAAGATAAAAACATTCTTTAATCAGGAGTCTATCTTTTATTTCTTAGCTGTAGTATAGGTTCAGAAATAGGTCTTATTTTCAAATTTTTGTTTCTCTGTCAATTGAAACTGGATACAGGACAGATCGACCACACCGAGGTTTGAGAATGTTATGGAAGCTTTTATAGATTCTCATGGTTGTGATGCAGCCAATTGTGTATGTTAGCAATATTTCTGTTTTTATTGTACTTTTGAGTAGACTCAACGACATGTAGAAAACAGGACGGAAGGATATGAGATCTAGGGATTCTGGAATTCTGTTGTGCTAAGGTCTGTTCTTGTAATCTCCAGCAGTGAAATACAGTGCTGCTGAAATGCTCTAGGAGCTGATAGATGTGAGGCATCATCTGTCACAAATCTCATGCTCTTACAATGCTAGGAGGACAGATGAAGTCTAGGTTACCAGCATACCTCCCAAGTTCCTGTCTGTTGTTCAGCATTCAAGTTTGCCTCAGTCCTTCATTTGATGTCCCCTTCCCTTGAGTCTGTGAAGTCAAAAGGATGAATGAAATTCCTTCAGAACACTCATCCTCAAAAAATCCTTGCTTGATCTCTCCATCTTCCTTATTATCCTATATCCCTCCTCCTTATTGTAGCTTCCATAGGCCCCTCCACTTCGTTTCCTCTCACATCTTCTTAACTCCCTGTAGTCTGGCTTCAATCTCATTTATTCAAATGAAACAACTCTTCCCTTTTTTCACCTCTCTGTAGACTTTGACATTGTCAGTCATTGTCTTTTCACTGATCCTGTCTTATTTCTAGCTTTCTGTGACACTATTCACTCCTAATTCTCTTCCTATCTATTCTTCTAAGTCTCCTTTGTTGGTTCTTCAGCCAGGTCATGCCAGTCCTGGGTATCCTATAGGACTCTGTCCTGGACTTTCTTCTCTTCTCCCTCTATTTCGTTTGGTGATCTCACCAGTTTCCATCAGTTCAATTATCACCTCTGTGCTGATGAATCTCAAATTTCTTTATCCAGACCAACCTTTCTGCTGACCTCCTAACTTGTATATCCAGCTTTTTAATTAGGCATCTCAATCTGAATGTCCCATAGACATCTTAAACTCAACATATCCAAAGCTGAATTTATTATCTTTTCCTCCAGCAAAAACAAAACAAAACTGTCCCGTCTTCCTAACTTCTTTATTTCTGTTAACAGTACCACCATCATACTAGTCACCCAGTCTTGAAACCTAGGTGGCATCCATAACTCTTCAGTCTCTCATCCTCACATCCAATTCGATGCCAAAGCTTGTTGATTTTGTCTTTGGCATATCTTTCATGGATACCTCCTTCTCTCCTCAGACATGGCTACCACCCTAGTGCAGACCATAATCATGTCTGGACTGTTGCAGTAGCTTGACGGTTGGTCTTCCTGGCACAAGTCTCTCCCTGTTTGAGTCCCTCCTCCACTCAGCTGCCAAAGTGACCTTACTAAACTGCAGGTCTAAATGCATCACCTACCTACTCAATAAACTCCAATAACTCCCTATCACTTCCAGAATCATTCATATATCTATATATCCGTATCTATAAACATATAGGCAGATATATACATACATACATACATACATACATATATATATATATATATATATATGTATATAAACAAACCTGCTTTTGGTGTTCAAAGCTCTTAATAACCTGTCCATTCTTACTTTCCATCTCCTTACACTTTACTAACCCTGCTTCCCGCTCCCATACTCTTCAATCTAGCGAATTTTGATTCCTTGATGTTACTAACACAAGACACACTATCTCCCGACTCCAAGCATTTCCACTGACTGTCCCTCATGCATGGATTCTGTCTCTTACCTTTTCTTCCTGGTTTCCTTCAAGTCCCAGCTAAAAACTCAGGGAAATTTCCCCAATCCCTCCTATTTCTAGGGGGGATATTTTCCCCTCTGTTGATTATTGTCAGTTTGTCCTGCCTATATCTTATTTGTATGTAGTTATTTTCATATTGTGTCCCCCATTAGACTGTGAGCCCCTTGAGAGCATAGGCTGTTCTTTGCCTTTCCCTAGGGGCCCATCTCCAGTCAGCCTGAGCTGTATCTTGCCACTGGACCCAGATGGCTCTGGAGGAGAAAGTGAGGCTGGTGATTTTGCACAGCCCTTCCTCACTTAAGTCCAATCCACTTGCAAATCATGGCATTACCTCCCTAATGTCATGGTTCTCTTTGAGAATGAAGGATAAATGGCTGGCATATAGTGGGTGCTTAATAAATGTTTATGAACTGAGATCACCAGTATAACTGGCAAAGGACAAAAGTGTCTTCATTATCTGTAGGAGACAGTTTGAGTGGAGAAATGTACTCAGAGCTATGCATAAGGAAGAGTAATTTTGTAGTAGCATGAGGATAGATCAGAAAAAAGGGAAAGAGAGAGAGAGAGAGAGAGAGAGAGAGAGAGAGAGAGGGAGACAGAGAGAGAGAGACACACAGAGAGAGACAGAGAGGCAGAGAGAGAGAGACACAGAGAGAGAGAGACACACAGAGAGAGAGGCAGAGAGAGAGAGGAAAACCTGTTGGCAGTCATTCACATGGGTGTTAATGAGAGTCTAAGTTAGAATGGTGACTGTGGGAAAGAAGAACAGGTAATAGAGGAGAGAGACATTGCAGGTAGAATGAAAAGGATAAGAATAATTAATGATGCTATTACCCACCTGGGCAGGATGACAAGATCAGTTTCCTAGCTTTCAGACCACTACTGCCCCTCTGGAAAAGTATAGAGAATATAGGTAAAAAGCACAGGTAAACATTTCCACTTGTTCTGTCATCATCTAACATTGATGTCTGCTGTAATCAAATAGCAATTGACTCTGTGGCACCTTCCTAGGGGGAGGGGCTGCATATCAAATACAGAAAAAAATATTCCTGGAATCCGTTTTACTTCCTTGAGATTTTTGGGAAGGGGCCATGGGCAGGTTTTCAGTAATATTATAAAGGATATTCCTATGCAGTTAGAAACTGGATCAGATGATCTCTGAAGTCCCTTCCAATTCTGTGATTTTGAAATTCTGAAATGAGGAAGGTGATACTGTGGATGAGTCTGGAGTCAGGAAGACCTGAGTTCAGATTTGGCCTTAGACGCTAACTGTGTATGCTGGGTATGTCATTTAACCTCTGTTTGCCTCAGTTTCCTTAACTGTAAAGTGAAGATGACAGTAGCACCTATCTTGCTTAGTTGTTGTGAGGACCAAATGAGATAATATTTGTAAAGCACTTAATATAGGTGCTATATAAATGCTCATTCCCTCCCCTTCTTCTTCCCAAGGTTCTAAGAATTCAGATGACTTTCCCAAAGTCACACAGCTGACTAGTGAGAGAGAGAGAGGGCTAGAACTCGGTTCTCACACCTAGTCTAATGTCTTCTATATTATACAACACATCCATTGTCATCAACGGAACTTAAACTCTGGTAAAGATATAGAATTTAATGCAGCATTTGGGGAATTGATGTCACCTCGTTGAACTCCTAAGGTGTCTGAATTCAAGCAATCAATCAACAACAATTCATTTATATGTTTTTTAATGACTACTTGGGGCGGGGCACTGGCAATACAAAAACAAAGACTGATCGAGTCCCTGCTCTTGAGGAGCTTACTTGACTTAGTGTTGTGGTTCCCAAAATGTTTTGTGAGAAGGAGGTACTTTTCATTTTCTTATAATCTTCATTGAATTGTGAGTTTTGGTTAAAGGAACTGTTGAAAGTCATGAACCCTGGAATTTTCAACATGATATAAAAAGAAGGACTGGTCTAGAATCTTCTAGGTCTTCAAATTCCAATTTTGCTACTTACTACTGTGTAACGTGGGGAAAAAAAATCACTTCAATTGTCTACGCCTTAGTTTTCTTATTTGCAAAATGAAGAGGTTTGACTGATGACCTTTGTGGTGTAATAGAGAAAATAATTGCCTCTAGGTGAGTAAACCTGACATTTAACATTTCTGGAATCATAATGAAATATCTTAACCTCTCTCGGTCCCAATTTCTCCATTTATAAAATGGTACTAATAATATGTACATTACTTCACGAGATTGTTGTGGTCATGTTCTGTTTGTACTGGAGCTGTGGCAGGAAGCTGTTAGATTTGCATTGAAAGGCAGGTGAGTGAGCTACTGCCATCTCCAAAAATAAGGAAGATTTTAAAGGTTTGAGAGGGTCTAGTGGGAACAGAGAAGTCAGAAGGAGGTGTCTAAAGTCAAATTAATCAGAGAGGATGAAAGAAGAAGTAATTGTGTTCTTAAGATTCCCCTCACAGAGAATAGCTGGAGGTGTCTATTGTTTTTTTACTGCTTTGAAAGAAGTCTGCTAATTGCCTTTTGAGTAAGCTAACCATCTCCAGAGAAAGGCTGGGCAAATTACCATAAAGTCTTCCTCAGGTGTCCCTGTTGAATGAACCCTTAAAAAGGGGAGTGTTCCTGCCAAAGTGGCAGTGTGAGCCACTAACAAGAAAGAAACATGATTGAAGATCTAGCTTCCTGAAAATAGAGAAAGCAAAGGGAATTTGAAATTGGTAATTAAAGGTGACAAATAAATCCCCCAAATGCTACGCAACATTTTGCATGATGTACTCTACATATAAGTTAAATATACACATATGGTACATTAAATAAATAAAGTGAAGTGGACATCATAACCCAAAGAAACATGTTCTATCTTCTAACTTTCTCTAAAAATGTCATGGGATAGGACCAGAAAAGTTTTGGTAAGTGTTTAGCAATCAGCTCTCTAGAAAAAAGGACTCATGAGTAATTTTCAAGTTTAATATGCATTATTAACACTTTCTCCATCAATTTCTTGTCTAAAAGTCTTCAAAATAATAAATGAAGCCCTGTAGTTGATTTCTGAGGTGTAAATACTCACCCTGAAAATTTAACAATTGACTTGTGAATTGGTTCAAACTGGTTCTAAAACATCCCTGGATGGGACTCATATTTAAAATCATAGTGTGCCTTATTTAGAGGAATAAAACATATGAAAAGGGATAGAGGTGAATGTCCTCATCTAATTAAGAGGATATACTAATGTAAGGAATTCCAGAAGCCCAAGAAGATAAGCACGTAGTTTCAAAATACGTTCAGAGTGGATAGAAAATAACCTTAGAGGGGAAGACATCACCAGTTCGGTCAGTCAGTCAGTCAGTCAGTTAACAAGCATTTAGTAAGAACCTATTACGTGGCAGGTTCTGTGGTAAGAACTGAAGCTGCAAAGATACTTACAAAATGATCCAGCTGGACTCTAGAGAAGAATTGAAATCTATCTCCTTCTTCTTGTGGGCAATTTTGAGTATGGGCTATCACATATATTATCAGGCATGAGTAATGTGTTGATTGGTTTTGTGAAACTGCTTATTTTTTCTCTTTCTTTTTTCTAATTTTTGTTTCAAAGGGTGGAGTGTGAATCAAGAGGACTATTTTCAAAAATTAAGGAGATAAAAAACGATATCAATAAAGAGAATATATTAAAAATGTGGGATAGAGGAATATACTGCAGTTGGGGGGGGTGTTCTAGGATTTATTGAATGACAGGACCCAAAGAATGAGTAGATTTTGATTTGGAGAGAGTGGTGTGGGCTGCCATAGGGACCTGTACCTATTTCCCAATTTAATTCCCCATCCCCCAAATTAAACAAAACCATTTATTGTATGTGTATCAAACGGAAGAATGACACAAATCTAAGAGGAACAGTTAACACTTCAGAAGATGAAATTAACACAGTAAAAGATCACAAAAGACTAGAACTTTGGAATCAATTTAATAGACTATAATTAAATAATGCAGATGAAAGAATCTTACAAAATACCAACTTTATAACTACAAGGGAGGGGAGGTGAAGCTATGCAACAGTTTGGGTCAAAAACAGTGGTTTTAGTAGACTGTAAACTCATCATGTCAACAATGTAACACAGCAGCTGAAAAAATTAATGCAAACTTACATTTCATTATGCACAGAAAAAGGAAGACGACTGTCCCACTATATTCTGCCCCGATCAGGCCATACTGGAGTTTTGTATATAGTTACAGATACCATGTTTTAGGAAATACATCAGTAATCTGAAGAGTGCCCAGAGGAGGTCAGCCAGAATGGTTGGAGCTGGAGACCAAGCCTTATGAGTTAAAGGAATGGGGAATACTTAGCCTGGAGAAGAGAAAATTTAAGAAAGGTACGATTGCCTTCAAATATTTTAATAAGGAATTATCATGTAGGAAAATAAAAGATTAGACTTTCATAGTGTGGTCCCAGAGTATTGCACTAGGATATTTTCTCAACATAAAGAAAAATCTTTGTAATCATTACATAAGCAGGGATGGTTTGTTTTGAGAGGTAATGCATACTCCTTCACAGAGGTCTATGGACAAAAGTAGGATGAATACTTGCTGGGGATATTACAGAGAATATTTCTGTCCAGGAAAGGCATTCACTATAATGCTTTCAGGATCTTGCCAACTCTGGAGAGTCTGTGGTTTGTATCTCAGAGGACATAAAGACAGAGAAAGAACTCATATCAGACAAGAGGAACCTTCTGCAGAACGATCTGTAGGACATAGAATTCAGAGCTGGAAAGATTTTTAGAAATCATCTAATCCAACCCCTCAATTTGCAGAAGAAATTGAGGCCCAGAATGGGTTGGTGATTTGCCCAGTTGTCATATAAGTAGCTAAGTATCTTAGCTAGAAGTCAAAAACAGATCCTCTGGCTCCCAATCCAGGACCCTTTTGTCCATACTTCCCTCATGCTTCATTTGCAGAAGTTTCAATTTATGGTCCCAGATAAAGTAACAATGAAAATAAGCAATGTCAGAGGAGACCAGAGGAAAATCCATTATGTATGAAAGCACTATAGGAAATGAAAAAATGATGTAAAATGGATATGCCTCACACGAGGGCATGACTAAACTATTAAAGAAAAATTAGATGAATTGTGAAAATACATCGATAGTAACAAATAAATAACAGGTGGAGATCTTTATATTGTCTCTGAGCTGTATAATTTGAACAGAGAGACAAAAACAAAAATATTGTGGTAAATGAGTTGTTCAAAAAGTAAGTTTCTAGCTGAAGGAAAAAACATTCTTTAGACTGGAGTCTATCTTTTATTTCCTCCTAGCCAAAATATTCATATTCAGAAATACATCCTACTTTCAAATCTTTACTTCTCTGTCAGTTGGAGCTGGATAAATGACAGATGGACCATGCTAGGGTTTGAGAGTGTTATGGAAGCTTTTATAGATTCTCATGGTTATGAAGCAGTACAGTGTATGTGACAACCCAAGTTAAAGTCTCACCTCAGAAGCTTCTTTTCTGTGTTACCCTGGGCAAGTTAGTTAAGCTCTCTGCGCCTGCAAAATGGCGATAATACTAGTAGCTATCTCAGAGGGTTGTTGCAAGGATTAAATAAGATATGCATGTACAATTCTTAATAAACCATAAAGAGAAGTATAAATATGAACTATCATGGTTACAGCTATATAAGCAAACTTGGGGCAGCTTGGTGGCACAGTAGATAGTGCACTGGGCTTGGAATCAGGAAGACTCATCTTCCTGAATTCAAATCTGGCCTCAGTTATTTACTACTTGTGTGACCCCGGGCTGGTCACTTAACCCTATCTGCCTCACTTTCGTCATCTGTAAAATGAGCTGGAGAATAAATGGCAAACTGCTCAGTGTCTCTGCCAAGAAAACCCCAAAGTGGGTCATGAAAGGTTGGGCGTGACTGAAGTGACTCAACAACATGCAGTAAACAGGACAGAAGAATATGAGATCTAGGGATTCTGGAACTCTGTTGTGTTAAGGTCTGTTCTTGTAATCTCCAGCAGTGAAATACAGTGCTACTGAAATGCTCTAGGATCTGATAGCTATGAGGCATCATCTACTGCCACAAATCTCATGCTCTTACAATGCTAGGAGGACAGATGAAGTCTAGGTTACCATCATATCCCCAAAATTCCTGTCTATTTTTCAGCTTTCAAGTCTGCCTCAGTCCTGTGTTTGATGTCCCCTTCCTTTCAGGCTATGAGATCAAAGGGATGAAGTTCCTTCAGAATACTCATCCTCAAAAAATTCTTGCTTGAGCTATCCATCTTCCTTATCATCCCATATTCCTCCTCCCTATTGTAGCTTAAACTCCTTGAGAAGACCATTTTCCATAGGCTCTTCTACTTCTTTTCCTATCACATCTTCTTGACTCCCTACATTCTGGCTTCAATCTCATTTATTCAAATGAAACAACTCTTTCCTTTTCTCATCTCTCTGCAGCCTTTGACATCACCCTCTCAACCTGTATCTACAGTTTTTTATTAGGCATCTATCTCAATTTGTATGTCTGGAACTGGAATTCTGTTTGGATGATCTTATGGTGACTTCTGATTAAGAATTAAACAATATATAATTTCTTAGGATTCTGAAGTACCTTTAGGAAAAAAACCATGTGCTAGGATAAAGAGAAGTTATAAACAAATGTAAAGTATCAGGGATAATGAACATATCCTTCATAATACAATATAAATAATGATGAATAAAAAGAAATGCAAACAAAAGACATAGACCTAAAAGGAGACGAAATAATCACATACTTAATAATAAGTAAGTCAAAGAGCGAATCGTAGAAACAGCAAGTTATCCTGTTAGGAATAATGACAACAGTGAGACAAATTTATGGACTGCATGCAGTAAAATCTTCAGAGGAAAATATTTCAGAAAATTTATTAACAAAATTGTTAGAAATGATCAATAAATTCATGCATTCAATTTAAAATACTAGAACATAAATAATTAGCAATAATAAGAGAAATGCAAAAGAAGAAATTGTGCAAATTTAAGGAGAAATTAAGAATTATCAAAATAAAACTGTAGACCTGAAAAAAACAAAACTAAGTACTGCATTAAAAATGAATATTAAAACCAATAAATGACTAAGTTGAACTAGTCAAGAAGAAAGAGGAAAATCAGATTACCAAAATAAAAAATGAACAATGTTGATACAAGAGAATTATGAGAAATGACTATACATAATTATATACCAGCAAAACTGAGAATTCAAAAGAAGTTGTTGAGTATGTAGCAGAATATAAATTACTCAACAAAACAAGAAATAGTGATCTTAACCAAGTATCAGAAAAAGAAATGAATCAAGCTATACGTAAACTGCCAATGATAAAAAAAAAATCTCCAAGCTAGATTGATTTACACATTAATTCTGTCAAACACTTAGGGAACAATTAATACCTATGGTTTTTACAAAAACAAGCTCAAGCTCTTTTTTTATGAGACAAATACAGTCCTGATAGCCAAACCAGGAGAGACAGAGTAGAGAAAGAAAACTTAAATTCATCTCATTAATGACTATTAACACAAAAATTTTCAAAAGATCCTTACAAGGAGACTATAATAATATTTCCACCTATGTTCTGCCTCCAACTTGGCCCTTTAGCTCCTACTCTGGAGTCCTTTGCACTTGACTATTGACAATTCACTATACTTAGCCATTCCTAGACTCTCCATAATACACTCTGGCTATTTTCCTGCCATGTTGCTGTGTTCCATCCTCCACTTCCAATTTGTCAATCCAGTTTCTTCTTTGGGGCTCTGAACTCTCAATTGGTAAGAGTTCACTATACCTATGCAGATCAATACTCATCACCTTATACTCTGGCTATCTCCTTGTAATATTGTTTGGTTCTACCTCCAACATGGGACTCTAGCTGCCACTGTGTATAGAACCACAGGACAGAGAAACATAGGTTTAAAGTTTAGAGACCATGGATTTTAAATTCATAATTCTATAGATGAGTTAACTAAAGCACAGAAAGGTTAGGTGATTTTCCCAGAGTCACAGAGCTAGTGTCTGAGACTGAATTCAAACTCTGGTCTTTATTACTCAAAGACAAACACTCTATCCATTGTGCCATCTAAATAGTGTATTACACTCCTTATCAGTGAGCATTTAGTATATCTAATTAGTCATCTTCCAGTCATGCTGCCTTTCCCTTACACTGATCATTCCTTTCTCCCTTATTCAGGGAACAGAAATCAAACCAATATTACCATTCCTGGAAAAGATATGTCAATCAATCACTCTGACTTCAATCACCATAGCACCCCTCCCTGTTCACCATTCTCCTATATGTGATGCTTTACCTTATTAGAATGTAAGGTCCTTTAATGCAGGGGCTGTTTTTAATTTTTTGTTTGTTTTTGTATTCCTAACACTTATTTTAATTTCTTATGAACAAGTTCTTATAATGTCTGGCGTATAGTAAGTGAATAATAAATGCATCATCACCTATTCAGAAACTATACTCACATTGTGAATCACGATTAGAAAAAGGAGCATTATTAAACTATATCCAACAGAAATTATCAAAAATATATGATTATTTCAATAGGTGCAGAAAAAGTCTTAGACAAAACATACCATATGTTTTGTTAACCCCCTAAAGAACATAGGCATAGAAGGACCCTTATTGAATATGATAAAAATATATATTTGGAGGCTCTTTTGGGCACATTAATTGTCAAAACAGAGGCAGACCACCTAGATCCCACATACTCCAGCAAAAATCTGAAATTCATACTACACTGTTAATTTTAAAGTCCCATGAGAAGTAACTCCTTCTGCCCCAGAACTGCACAAGACATCAACCACGGAACAAGGCCTCTGATAACAAGTCAGAGACATAGGTAGCCTGCAAGGTAATATGTCTAGAGTCACCAAGAGCAAAGCCCTCCCTTCTCCCATTACAAATCTAGGATGGTCAGAAAACCCCAGAGTGGAACCCTGGAAGACTTGGAGAAGAGCAGTGACTATTGCAGCATTATAACACTCAGATAGGGATAGACCTGTTAATCAAGGATGCCAGATGCTTTCAATGCTCTGAAATTCAAAGATCCAGGTAGACCAGAGTGGTAAAGATTAGTGCAAGAACTCAGGGAATCCAGGGTAAGATCAAGGAGGGTCAACGACCCCACACAAACTTGTAGTAGAGGTGAAGCCTGACCCTGAAATAAAGCTAAAGAGATGAATAACTAAAAGAAAACACCAGCCAATATAAAAACAATTGTAGATATAAAGAGCTCCCAAATCAAGGAAAGAGTAATTCCATAACAACTGCAAACAGATTCGGAAGGAAAAAGTGAATTTTCTACTAGGATTAAATGAATAGCTAGAAGAAATGAATGGAGGAAAGAATTGGAAGAAGAATGAATAGATTACAAGATAAAGTGTTAGTTTTACTCAAGTAATGAACTTTCTGAAAACTCAAATAGACCAAAAAGAAAGAAATGATTCCATGGGAGTTTAAAATATCAGAAAAAAAGTCTTAAAAAAGATGGAACAGTAATATTTCTGATATTAAAATAATTGGTTTGGAAAAATAACTTAAGATAACTTAAGAATCATTGAATTCCTTGGAAGTGATTATTTTAAAAAAATTTTTAAAAAGCCCGACTGCAGGCCCCCTGCTTGAGGCTAGTTACTGCTCTTGGATCTCATTAGCTGGTGAGACAGCTTCCACTTAAAAAAAAAGTGGAGGGTTTAGATTATGATATACTGGAGGATAAAGGAGTTAGGATTACAACCAAGAATCACCTACCCAGCAAAATTGAATATAGTCTTTCAGGGGAAAAAAGGACAAAAAAGAGAAAAAAAAGAACTTTTAGGTTTTCTGAATTAAAAGACCAGAGCTGTATAAAAAAATTGACCTGCAAATACAAGACTCAAGGGAAACATAAAAAGATGAAAAAAAAACAAGAAAGGGAAAACATAAGAAATTCAACAGGGTTAAATTATTTAAAACTTTCTATGGCAAAATAATATTTGTAACTCAACTTTATTACTATAAAAGCAACTAGAAGAGATATATGTAGTCAGAGGATGTGGATATAAGGTAAATTTGATAGGATGATATCCTGCCCAAAACAAAATAGTTAAGAAAGGAAATTGCACTGGAAGAAAAAGGAGGGGGAAGATTGAGTGGGGGCAAATTATCCCATACAAACGAGACATGGAAAAGTTGTTATAAGGGAGAGGAAGATGGTGGGAGTATGTATGGCATTCAAAGCTTAAACCTTACTGTCATCAAAATTGGCTCACAATAATATATACACTCAGTTGGATGTAGAAATCTATCTTACCCTATAAGGAAGTAAAAAAAGGATGGGGATAATAGAAAGCAGAGGAGAGGACTGATAAAAAAGGGTATATTAGAGAAGGCAGTGATCAGAAGTAAAATACTTGTAAGGAGGAAAAGGATATGGGATAAGAGAGAGAGGGAAATAAACAAGCAAAAATAGTATGGAGGGAACTACACAGTTGTTATAACTCGATATGTGAATGGGATGAATTCACCTATAAAACAGAAGCAGATAGCCGAGTGGATTAAAAATCAGAATCCTTTAAGATGTTGTATACAAGAAGCACATTTGATGCCCAGAGATATACACAGGACAAAGGTAAAGGTCTGGAGCAGAATCTATTATGTTTCAGCTGAAGCAAAGAAATCGGTGGTGGTAATCATCATCTCAGACAAAACAAAAGCAAAAGTAGATCAAATTAAAAATGATAAAGAAGGAAAGTATATCTTGCTGAATGGTACCATAGACAATGAGGTCATATCAATACCAAACATATATGCCTCAAATGGTATAGCATCTAAATTTCTGAAGAAGTTGAACAGATAATAAAGTTATACTAGTGAGGGACTTCAACTTTCTTCTCTCAGAAATAAATGAATCTAACTAAAAAATAAATGAAAGAAGTTAAGGGGTGAATAAATTTCTGGGAAAGTTAGATATGATAAATCTCTGGAGAAAACTGAGTAGGAACAAAAATGAAATTCTTTTCTCAACAGTACATGGCAACAACACAAAAACTAGCATGCATTAGGACATAAAAGCCTCACAACCAAATGCAAAAAAGCAGAAATAGTAAATACATTCTTTTCACAACACAATAAAAATTACACTCAATAATGGATAATGGAAAGATATTTGAAATTAATTGGAAATTAAATAATCCTAAAAACCAAGTGGGTCAAAGAACAAATCACAGAGATAATTGATAATTTCATTAAAGGAAATGACAACCATGATACCAAATATCAAAATTTATGGGATGAAGCCAAAGTGGTACTTAGGGGAAAATTTATATCTCTAATTACTTACATCAATAAAATAGAAAAAAGCAGGTCAATGAATTGGGCATGCAACCAAAAAAACCCTAGAAAAAAGAACAAATTAAAAATCCCCAATTAAATGCCAAATTGGAAATCCTGAAAAATCAAAGGAGAGATTAATAAAATGGAAAGTAACAAAACCATTGAACTAATAAATCAAACTAGAAGCTGGTTTTATGAAAAATCCCCAATAAAATAGATAAACCATTGGTTAATTTGATTAAAAAAGGACAGAAGAAAAGCAAATTACTAGTATCAAAAAAAAAGGATGTGAACTCACCACCAATGAAGTGGAAATTGAGACAATTGTTAGGAGCTATTTTGCCCAATTGTATGGCAATAAAATTGGCAATCTAAAGGAAATGGATGAATATCTACAAAAAAAAATTACCCAGATTAACACAAGAAGAAATAAAAAAATAATCCAGTCATAGAAAAAGAAATTGAACAAACCACCAAAGGACTTCCTAAGAAAAAATCACCAGGACCGGATGAATTCACAAGTGAATTCTATTGAACATTTAACTATAAAGACTATTTGGAAAAATAGGTGAAGCAGAAATCCTACCAAATTCCTTTTATGATACAAATATGGTGCCTGATACCCAAATCAGAAAGAGTCAAAAGAAGGAAAGAAATTTATAGATCAATTTCCCTGATAACTATTGATGCAAAAAATTTAAATAAAATAATAGCAAAGAGATTACAGCAATATATCACAAAGATCATGCACTATAACCAGGTAGGATTTGTACCAGGAATGCAGGACTGGTTCAACATTAGGAAAGTTATTAGCATAATTCACTATATCAAGAACAAAACCAACAGAAATCATATGATAATATCAATAGATGCAGAAGAAGTCTTTGACAAAATGCAGCACCCATTCCTATGAAAAACACTAGAGAACAGGAATAAATGGAGCTTACCTTTAAATTCCAAATAATATTTATCTAAAACCATCAGCAAGCATTATCTATAAATGGGATGTGCTAGGAACCTTCTCAATACAATCAAGTATGAAACAAGGATGTCTATTATCGCCTCTATTATTGAATATTGTCCTAGAAATATTAGCTATAGAAGAAATTAAAGGAATTAGAATAGGCAATGAGGAAACAAAGCTATCATTCTTTGCAGATGATATGATGTTATACTTAGAAAATCTTAACAGAATCAACTAAAATCTATTTGAAATCATTAACAACTTTTGTGAAGTTGCAGGATACAAAAAAACCTGCATAAATCATTTGCATTTTTATATATTACCAACAAAGTACAGCAGCCAGAGATAGAGAAATTCCATTTAAAATAACTGTAGACAATATAAAAAAACTTAGGAGCCTACCTGCCAAGACAAACCCATGAAACTATATGAACACAATTAAAAAGTACTTCACACAAATAAAGTCAGCTCTAAACAATTGGAAAAAATATTAATTGCTCATGGGTAGACCAAGCCAATATAATAAAAATGATAATTCCATCTAAATTAATCTATTTATTCAGTGCCATACCAATCAAAATATCAAAAATTATTTTATTGAACTAGAAAAAATAATAAAAATCATCTGGAGGAACAAAAGCTCAAGGATATCCAAGGAATCAATGAAAAAAATATTCTAAAAAAGGTGGTCTAATCATACCAGATCTCAAACTGTATTATAAAGCAGAAATTATGAAAACAATCTGGCAATGGCTCAAAATAGAGTAGTGGATCAGTGGAATAGATTAGATGCAAATTATATTATAGTAAATGATCATAGTAATCTAGTATATGATCCCTGAAAATATCTGAACTTTTGGAATAAAAAGTCATTATTTGACAAAAACTACTGGGAAAATGGGAAACAGTATGACAGAAACAGGTATAGACCAACATCTCACTTGGTATCCAATATAAGGTCAAAATGAATACATAAAATATGATACCATAAACAAATTAAGAGAACATGGAATAGTTTGTCTCTCAGATTTATGGATAATGGAAGAATTTTGGATCAAAGAAAATACAGAGAGCATTACAAAATGTAAAATAGATAATTTTGATTATATGAAATTAACATTTTTTTTGCACAAACAAAACCAATATAACCAAAATTATAAGGAAAGCAAAAAACTGGGGGGACATTTTGCAGCAAGTATCTCTAATAATATTCTCATTTCTCAAATGTGTAGAAAACTGAGTCAAATTTATAAAAATACAAGTCACTTCCCAATTGATAAAATGGTCAAAGGATATGAACAGGCAGTTTTCAGAGAAAGAAATCAAAACTTTCTATAGTCATATAAAAAAATGCTCTATATCATAATTGATCAGAGGAATGTAAACTAAAATGACTCTGATGGATCTCCTTACACTTATCAGTGCCAAAAAAAAATATTGAACGTTGGAGGGGATGTGGGAAAACAGGGACACTAATGAACTGTTGGTGGAGTTGTAAACTGATCCAATCATTCTGAAGAGCAATTTGGAACTATGCCTACAGGGCTATAAAACTTTGAATACCCTTTGATCTAGCAATTCCACTGCTAGATTTATATTTCAAAAACATAAAAGCAATGGAAAAGGACCTATTTGTACAAAAATATTTCTTGCATCTCTTTTTGTGATGGCTAAGAAATGAAAATCAGAGATGCCCATCAACTGGGGAGTGGCTAAACAAGTTGTGATGTATGATTATAATGGAATATTATTGTGCTATAAGAAATGACAAGCAGGATGATTTCAGAAAAACCTGGAAAGACTTACATGAACTGATGCATAGTGAAGTGAATAGAACCAGGAGAACATTGTACAGAATAATAGCAATGTTGTTCAATAAAGAATTGTGAATGACTTAGGTATTGTCAGTAATACAATGATATAAGAAAATTCCAAAGATGATGAAGTATACTCTCTGCCTCCAGAGAAAGAACTGATACTGACAAACTGAAGCATGCTATTTTTCACTTTCTTTCAGTTTTTTCTTTTAAGTCTTCTTGTACAAAATAACTAATATGGAAACATTTTACATAGTTGTGCATGTATAACCTATATCTGATTGCTCCATCTCAGGAATGGGGGAAGGAAAGGAGGCATAGAATTTGTAACTCAAAACCTTAAATAAGAATGTAAAAACAACTTAAAAAGCAATATGTGGATTTGTTGTATGCTATGTTATATATGTAAAGCAAATGTTATGAAATGAAGACCCACAGTTTCTTAAAACTAAGAATTAGCATTTTCAGTTTTTTTTATGCAATGGAGAAGCACAAGATGATTTCCAGATACAAATGGGGTAAGCCAAGGCTATCTCCTCACTATTATTTGACAGAGAGTAAAAGAAATGCCCGCTTTAGTAACAGGACAAAAAAACAACTTCAAATTGTGTCCAGGTCCAGACAAAAATTTCTGTTTGCATACTGCCTGATGGTGTATACAGGAAGCCACAGAGAATCAACAAAGAAGCTGAAATGTTTAATAGTTTTATTATAGTATCAGGATACAAAACAAATCCACAAAATCATTAACATTTCTATACAGTAGAGGCAGAAATCAGGAATAATCAATGATGAGAGAAATTCCACTTAAAGTAACAACAAAATACATAAAATATCAGGGAGTTAACCTTCCAGCACATACACACACACACACACACACACACACACACACAATTTGTATAAGCAGAGCTACAAAACACTCAGAACTAAAAGGAGACTTGAATAATTAAAGAGAGAGAGAGCCATTGATCATGTTGGACTATGCTGATATAATAAAAAATACCATTTAATTTATTTACAGATTTATTGCTATACTAATCAAATTCCAAAGTAAATACTTTGTAGAACTAATTAGGGCAATAAAAATCAATTTTGTTATTCTTTCTTTTGGTTTTAGTTGTTGGGACTACGGGGAGAGATGGAGGCTAGCAATACTACTGCCAAAAAAAGGTCATTAAAACATTTTTTAAATGTAAAGAAAAAAAAAGACATTTAGATGGAAACTTAGACAAGTAACACAGTTTTGAAAGCAATGAGAAGAGCAATAAAATTCGATTCCAAAATATGAATGGAAGAGGCATAGTATTAGCAGATCTTAAATTATATTATAAAGTAATAGAAATCATCACTATTTGGACTGGTTAAAAACCAGAAATGTAGACCAGGGGAATAGACTAAATAAGCAAGAAACAGAAGGAATCAAATGAGGACTGAGAAAAATCTATCGGATCAAGATTAATTAATTAATTGAAATTAAAAGATAATTACAGATTTGTAGAGAGAAGTTTCAATTGAACATTGGTTATGTGAGAAGTCAGATTTTAAGTGAATTAAAAGTGAGTGAGATATGCAGAAATGAAGGCAATGAGTATAGAGTAAGAGGTGATTTTTTTCTTTAAAGTCTGACTGAAAATGAGGAGAGATATGGGACAACATGGGATGACAGTTTGAAGATATGGCAAGGTTTAGTGCAGATTTTTAAATGATGGGTAGATTTGGGTGTATTCTCAAACATCAGTATCAGTAAATAAAAAAAGGAAGATTAGAGAGTAGAGGATTTAGGGGACAAGGAGCTAGCATCATAGTCACAAGTAGTGGAGTTGGCTTTGGAAAAGGGGAAAACAACCCATTTTACAAGACCAGAACAAAGAAGAAAAGAATAGGGGATTTTTTTGTGGGTGTGGTGGTGGTGTGTAAGATGTAGAATTATGGAGAATATAGAATTCTAAATGGATGATCTAAATTTTTTCAGTAAATATGAGAGGAGATCCTCTTCTGAGACCAAATGGAGAGGAGATAATGAATTGACTTGAGAGAAGAAAAGGTTTGGAATAGAAGTTATGAAAAGTATTACAAGGAATCATGGGAAAACATGGATAAGTAGAAGATGTGGTAAAGATAGTCACTATTTTTAGAAGGGATGAGACACAGGGAAAGATGGAAAGATGGGAGGTTATGTTCAGATAATGGATTTTCATAATTCTGGATTGTGGTTGGTTCAGTGCTTGTACTGGAATGAAGGGTCAGATCACGAGAGGGGAAGAGGTTGATGAATTAGGAAGCCAAGGACATCAACATGCCAGTTGAGCTTCCTAAGGATAAAGGATGGGGATGAAGAGGAAGACTGAGTCAACTACTGAACTCAACTGAGAAAGGAGGTCCTCATCAGTAAGGACAATTCTGCCCCAGATCTCAGCTCCAATGCTGATTTGATTATCACTCTCACCTGGACCCCATAGGAGTGATGTATATGTAGAAGGAGGGCCCAAATCTCAGACTTGGACCAGTTCTGGTGACCTTCTGACCAGTGAGGGGTTGGTCTACATCAAGACTTCTTAAACTTTTTCCTCTCATGACCCTTTTCACCTGAGAAATTTTTATGTGAATCTAGGTATATAAATAGGTATACAAATCAAACATTTACTGATAATAAATTATAAATAAATTTAATTTTAGAGAGTTATTTGCCTTACAAATAATTTTACCATTTATTAAAGATGAAAGCAAATTTGCATACTAATGAGATGCATTTGGTTGTTTATTTTTACATAAAGAATTAAATCTTTTAATATTTGATACTATAGGACATAGAGCATCTTTAATTTTTTTTAATGTTTATTTACTTATTTTTATTTTCAACATTATTTTCCACAAAATTTTGAGTTCCAAATTTTCTCCCCTTTTCTCCCTTCCCCCTAACCCCAAAATGCCATGAATTCTGATTATCCCTTCCCCTAATCTGCCCCTCCTTCTATCACACCCCTCCTTTCCTTTATCCCCATCTTCTCTCTTGTCTTGTAGGGCAAGATAAATTTCTATACCCCATTACCTGTATTTCTTATTTCTATCTTCAATGTTTTTCAAAGTTGATTGATATGTTTAATTTATAATCATCAGTATTGAGAATGCCACTACATGATACAAAATGGCAAATGTATGTTTAGGGTCATTTCAGAAATTGTTAGAAATTCTCTCCTAATTCCAAGACAAAGTTCATTTAATGATTTTTTAGGAAACTCAAGTTTTAAACCTATATCTGTTGTCAACTTGGTAAATTCTAATTGAATTTTTAGTGGTAAAAGCCTGATTTTTAAAAATTTTAATTGAGTATAGTTTATGAATCCAACTTAGTTTTTTAGAATCAAAATTTGAAGGGAAGTATTTCTGAAACCATCTCCAGGTCCTTCAGATGATCAATTATAAATTTTCGGGAAGGTTATTTTCAATGATAAAATCATCTGTAACTGTAAACATTTCTAAAAAACCATTTTCCACCCTATTCTTCCATATGTTAACTTTTTAAATAAAACTTCCAATTAATGTTACAATTTTTTTCCTTGAAAAAACATGTTTAAATCATTGAGTGTTTTAAAAAAATATCTGACAGTTTTGAAAGCCATAAGTTATTATGAAAGAAATGGACAAAATTGGATTTCTGCTCAGTCAAAAATATAACTTCATCTTTCAGTTTCAATAATCCATTTAAACTTTGCCCTCTTGAGAGACACCTTACCTCTGCATGTAGTAATAAGCTTTTGCAATTGGAGTCCATGTCTTTCCAAAGGTTTGAAAACAAATGATTATTAAGGGCATGGTTTTTAATGAGGTTAAAGATTTTGATAGTATCAGGAAGCACAACATCTAACTCTGGTGATATTTTTTGGGCTATGAGTGCCTCCTGATGGATCATGCAATGAGTAAAAGTGATATTTTCATTGCTCCCAGGTTTAACTTTTCCTACAAATCCACATTCTTATCCATCATTGCTCCAACACCATCTGTACAGATTCCAATGCAGTGGAAAACACTGTAAACCTGCATTTATGAAAAGTTCATTAACTTTAAGTTATACATATATATATATATATATATACATCTTCCCCTCTTGTGTGTGCTTCCAAAAAGTTACAAAACAGTAATTCCTCATGCATGATTCCTTCATAAACATATTTTACTTAAAGTATTAACTCTGCCATATTAGAAATATCAGTTGTTTCATCTAATTGAATTGCAAACCTTGGGCTGTCCTTATGCTTGGTAATAAGCTGCTGGAATTGGCCATAACTAATTTCAGAAATTCTTTTGGAAATAGTATCATTTAGAAAGGAATTTTACTCATTTCTCATCCCCATACTTTTTCCCATGAACTATTTCTGACATTTTAATAACAGCAGGTAATATGAGATCTTTTCCTATTGTGTAAGGCATTTTAGTGTTTGCAATTTAATAAGTGTCTTAAGATGTAAGTAAATACTTTTCATTGACAGTAATGGATTTCTCAAAATGTTTTTCTTTATTTGAAGATTTAAAAAGTCATTCAAAATATTCCTTTGTTTTATTGCAGTATGCTGTATGCTTGGTATTATGATGCCATTTTAGTTTCACTCATTTCATGCTCTCTGAGGCCAAAACTTCATTAAAAATTAAACAAAAAAGTTTTTTTTCCACACCATCATTATTAGAAGTAAATCCAAACTGCAAAAAATGATTCAACGTATTTTCTTTTTCTTGTCAATTTAGGTGTACTACAACCTGGTAGCAAAGACAGCCATACTGTCATCAGTATTTTTACCTCTTCTGCCTAAGTTCAGCCATTGATCCATAAGCAAATATATTTTTGTACTAAAATATAAACAAATATTGCTAATAATTTCTCAAATAAATACTAGCTTTAGTTTATGAAATTACATTTGTTTGTGCTTAATTAAAAAAATGTTCACACTTACATA
The DNA here is from genome assembly GCA_028658325.1 of Potorous gilbertii. Taxonomy (NCBI): domain Eukaryota; kingdom Metazoa; phylum Chordata; class Mammalia; order Diprotodontia; family Potoroidae; genus Potorous; species Potorous gilbertii. The sequence continues at coordinate 159,301,758 of CM053770.1, forward strand.
CATATACAGTGGTGATAGTAGAGAAATACTTTTAAAGGGCTTTTATCTATACTTGCTGCAATTAAACACATATTTCTGTAAAAGAAGGAGATAACAGCAATTTAAAAAATCACATGTTCTAACACAATACAATCCAAAGATATACTAATTTGGTACTTACATGCTAAAAACAATGGTAGAAAAATATTGAGTCTTAATTTTCTGTAATTAAACTATTATTTTTCTGTAAGAGCAGAAAACTTTGTATATACAGTAAAAACACTGCAATTCATAGCATACAAGAGTCTCAAATCTGAACCCAGTCATTTCTGGAAGCATTTACTGGAGTTGTGTGGTGGGACAGCATGTGCAGTATAAAGTTTCATGTTGTGTGTCCAGAACCAAGGCTACAGTGAAGTCACATGATGCAACAAGGTAAGTACTGCCAGAAATACATTGGATCCATTAAACATTTGATTTGGAATTTACTTTTGGTCGTTGTGTGTTCAGAAACCTTTTACTGTTGCCAAATTTTTTGAGATCCCCATGTTCAGTTACGTGACCCCACATGGGGTTGTGACCCTCAATTTAAGAAGCGCTGTACTTGAATGGTAAGAAACCTGAGCCTAATGTCTAGGACCTCACTGGTTATGAGGGGCTGAAGCAGTTGATTTAAGTAACAATCCATATCAACAAGCATTAAAAAAAATTTTTTTTTGCTATTCTGAATTTGGCAAATATCAGTAATCACAAACACTTCCAAATATAAAAAAGACAAAAAGAAGAGGATTGTCTATGAAACCATGACTCTCCATACATATAGCTTTAAAAATAGACAAATTGAACACTTTAGTTTTAGACCAATACTGCTTATCTCCCTTCGAAATTCCGTGTTCTTCAATGCATCATTAAAAATTGCTTTAATGATCCTTTTCTTTCTTTCCTTCTGTTTTAGCACCAATCTCACCATCACCGATTTTCTCTTAAATTGACATTCCCATTAAGGAAAAAACCACACTCTTTTGTAAGAAATAGCAGGCAAGCAAACAGAAATTTTTATTCCATACTTCTAGTGCATTATCTTTTTTTTCCCAAGATGTGGGTAGCACTTTCATATCAGTTCTCTGAAGATATGATTGGTTGTGACATTGATCAGAGTTCTTTAAGTCTTTCAAAGCAGTTTTTCTTTATGATTTTGTAGTCATTGTATAAATTGTCCTCTTGCTTTTGCTCACTTCATTTTGTATCAGTTTATATAAATCTTCCCAGGTTTCTCTGGATCTGTCCTTTGCATTATTGATCATGGGGCAATAATATTCCATTACACTCATATTTAGCCCATGTAAGCTCTGAGGATCCTAATTTCAACTCCTACTCTCATAGATGAGTCTTAGGTCCTGGAGCAAGGCTATGCCATCCTCAGGGTTCTAAGATGGTGGTACTATTTTCCCGATTCTTCCACTGTTGTGCTTCTTACTATCCGTAGAGAATCACTTTATATGGACAATCTTGGGTAGCTTTTAGGACCAGGTGTTTACTAAGGTCAATATAAAGCATCCCCCCAAATATTTGTGACACACTCTGAGAATATATCAGAGATGTTTGCCCCCGAAGTAATTCTGAGGGAGAGTGGATTGAAGATTAGAGAACATATGTGATAAATGCACATTTGTCATTTTCTAGTTTCTGGAAGTCCATTTCTCCCATTGGGGTACACAAGAAGTTCCCCTTAGTATGTAGGGTTTTTTTTTGTTAGTCTCTTGTGGAGTCCCGAGTCCAGACTGTCCTTATCTCTTGCAGCAGACACTATTTCCAGCTGCCTCTGTCTCAGCTGAGATGTTGCTAAAATGCTGATGAGAAGAGGAAAAGTTCAAAATTCTCAAGATCCTTTAAAAATGCAGAGGTTCTATAGTAGTCAAAGGTGTGGGCTGGGCGAAAGAACACTAGGTCAGTTCTAAAACTGAGACATGTCCAGTCTTTGCCCCCAAGCAATTTCTCCTCAGGGTTTTACTGGAAAGGCATACTCACTCCAATTTCCAGAAAGCAATCTTTTCTCAATTCAGTTGATAATTAATTTATATACAATCTCTGGGGTATCATCGTTTTCTTGGCCTATAAGTATGAATCTTGGATTATTGTTAAAGAGTTATTCCAATTTGAAGACCTTTTGGCATTTAGTTTAAGACCTTTAGGTGACCGATTGAGATCTTCTCGCTTAGTTAAAATCAAGGTTAAAATGCAGTAGAATTATTTCAACCCCACCTTTATGCAAGTATAAGGGGTGTACTGCCCCAATCTCACTCACAACTTCTACTCAAGTGGAAGTTCCCTGATGTCTCTAGAGAGGCATACTGGAAATCATGAAGATTTTGAGAGGCCAACGTTGTTTATATTGATCTTCTGTCTCTCTACCTGACTGGAGTTGGTCCCCAAGAGGGTCTGGAACCATGAGTGTCTTCTCTCCAGGTAAGAATGAAGAATATTTCTCCTTTCCACAGTTCTCATACCAGTTCTGAGCATTCTCATTCTCTTCACCTGGATTTCCATTGTGCTGGTAACATACAGCACAGAATTGTCCCACCCCTACCAAACCTTGGTTTGCAATAAGGTTCCATATATACTGCAATTTGTTCAGCTGTTCCTCTATTCATGATTACCTCTTTCATTTTCAATTTTTTTTTTGCAACAGAGTTGCTACAAATATTTCTGTACATATGGATCTTTCCCTTCTTGGAAAGGATGTATACAGTTTCTTAATTTGGGGGACAGATTTCCAAATTATTTTCCAGAATGGTTGGACAAATCAAAAGCTCCACCAGCAGTGCATTAGTGTGCTCCTTCCGTTAGTCTTCCAACATTGTTATTTTAGGGATCATTTTTGCCAATCTGATTGGTGTGAGGTGGAAGACTCACAGTTGTTTAATTTGCATTTCTCCTATTATTATTGATTTGGAGAATTTTTTCATATAGTTTTTGATAACGTGTCCCTTTTATTTTCTTTAGAGAACTGCCTGCTACCTCCTTTGATCATGCCTTCATCTATTGGCAAAGGCTATTTTTCTTATATATTTAAGTCTCATCCCTATATATGTTGGATATCAGACCATTAAAAGAGAAACTTGCTGCCAAGGTTCTCCTCCCTCCCAGTTAATTATTTTCTTCTCATTTTGATTACTTAGATTTTGTTTGTACAGAAGTTTTTCAATTTTATGTTATCAAAATTGTATGTTTTCTCTCTCATGACCCTTTATATACCTTGTTTGGTTAATAACTCTTTCCCTGTCCATAGTTAAAAAGTATTCTCAGTTTTTGCTTCTCTAATTTGTTTATGTTGTGGTCTTTTAAGCTTAGGTTTTGTATTCATGTTTAGGTTATCTTGGTAGGTATATGACATGAGATGTTGATCTAAATCTAATGTCTTTTGGATTGCTTTCTACTTTTCCCAGAAGTTTTTTATCAAACATTCAATCCTTACGCTAGTTATTGGAGTTTTTGAGTTTATCAAACATTTCCCTACTATTTTTTATTTGATTTTATATGTTGTATATATAATCCCTTCCATTGATCAACTTCTCTATTTTTTAAGGAGTACCAAATCATTTTGATAACTACTGGTTTGTAGCACTTTTGATATTTGGCTCCTTCTTTTCCACTTTTTCCCATTATTTCCCTTGAGATTCTTGAATTTTTTCCCCCTCCAAATAAATTTTGTTATTATTTTTCTTGCTCTAGAAAGTCATACTTTGGTAATTTGGTTTAGATGGCAGTGAATAGGACATGCATAGAGAATGAACTTATGATGTGATTTCAATTGAACTCCTACGTAAGGTAATTCCCTCTACTAATGTACGTTCTTTGAAACTTAGAGTTGTAGAGAGAGGTCTTCAACATTGAGAGGTCATGACTTGCGCAGGATTATGCAGAAAGTATATGTCAGAGTCAGGACTTGAATTCAGGTCTTTCTTACTTTGAAGCCTCAATTAGGCCACATGGCCTCTTTGGAACTGAATATATAAATTAATTTAGGTAGTATTATAATTTTCATTATGTTAGTATGTCCCAAACAGGCATAATTAATATCTCTCTAATTTTTTTAGCTCTGTCTTTATTTTTTGTAAAGAGTATTTTGTAGTTGTATTCATATAGTTCCTGTGTTGGTGGACTTCCAAATATTTTATATAATCTGCAGTTTTTTCTAGCTATTTTAATTTATTTTTTACATTTATTCTTAAAAAATTTTGAGTTTCAAATTCTCTCCTTCCTTCCAGTTTCTCCTCAAAACAATGAGAAAGAAAGCAATATGATATTAGTTATAATGTGAAGTCAGGCAAAACAGATTTCCATATTGCAAAAAAAAAGTAAGAAAAATAAGATGAAAAAAGTGTGCTTCAAACTGCAATCACATTTCAATAGTTCTCTCTGGAGGTAGACAGCATTTTAAAACTTGAGCCCCTTCAGAATTGTCCTGGATCATTGCTTGGATCATCGATCATTGATCTTGGAGTAGCTAAGTCTTTCACAATGAATCGTTTACATTATTACTGTTACTCTGTATAATGAATGTTCTTCTGGTTCTGCTCCCTTCACTTTTCCTCAGTTCATATAAGTCTTCTTAGGTTTTTCTGAAACCTTCTTCCTCATCATTTCTTAAAGCGTAATAGTATTACATCACCATAATATGCCACAACTTGTTCAGCCAGTACCCAATTGATGGGCATCCCCTCAATTGACAGTTCTTTGCTACCACAAAAAGAATATACAATTATTTTGAATGGAACTTCTCTTTCTTTTCTTGTAGGGTTTTGTTGGCAACCTCTAGAAAATTTGAGGATTTTGCTATTTTATTTTATATCCTGTTACTTTTCTGAAGTTGCTGTTTCAATTAATATTTAGTTGAATCTCTAGGGTTCTCTCAATTGACCAACATGTAACCTTCAAAAATGATTAATTTTGTTTCATTTTCTTCCATACTTGTTCCTCCAATTTCTTTTTCTTATCTTATTGCTCTAGCTAGCCTTTCTAACACTATATTAAATAATAGTGAAGATCATAGCTACCTTTGTACTGTTCACCAAACTTACTGAAAAGTTCTTCAGCATTTCTGAATAATCCTGATAATTCTGGTCATAGATAGCTCCTATTTACCACATTAAAGAAAGATTCCTTTGTCCCTATGCTTTTTAGTTTTTTTTGACAGAAACTAGTTTGTCAAAAAACCTTTTCTGAATTTATTAATAAAATCATATAATTTTTATTCTTTTTGTCATGAATGTGGTCTATGATGTTTATAACTTTTCTAATATTGAATCAAAGATGAATTTCTGGTATAAATATAGCTTAGGGATCATATAGCATATGATCTTCTAAATATGTTGCTGTAGTCTTTGTGCTAATATTTTACTCAGTAATTCTGATTTGATATTCATTGGGAATTTTGCATCCTATGTTGAGGGATTCCAACTACTAAATATGGTCAGAGAGATCAGAACTCTGCCAGTTCCATTCTACCTTGCATCTTCCTTACCTGAGCACACAGGTCTTTGGGACCTCAGGGGTCACTGGAATGTCTCTGAGTCACTCTAGGGTGTTTCTGCTTTTGTTTTGTTTTTGCTTTTTGTTTGTATTAGCTTTATTTGATGGGATTCCTTTCTCAATACTCATAGATTTCTGGTTACCTTTTTTTTTATGGAGTCCTGGGTTGGATGAAGATACTGAACTTTCTCTTTGGATTTCTTGATGAATATTTGGTATGGTTCCCTTTTTGGATCTTTGCTAGAGGACATGTGGGAGAACTGGACTCTTCTGTGACTGTTCACATAACCATCTTAATCGGACAGCCCCCAGCTTGGTTGTTGACTTGATTATTGCCCTCTAGATGGGAAAATGTGATGGCCAAGTCTCTAGTTCCTGGGCCAATTTGGTGGTAAGGGACTGGTCCAGATGTCCAGATGGCAAGAGATCTGATGTCTCAGCTGCTTTCCAGTTATGGAGATCTTAGGCAATGGATTTGCTCTCTTTCCCTTTCTAGTAGGGACAAGTGTGCCCCAATCTCTAGCTGTGAGGTTGATTTGATCATTACCTCCTGGGTAGAAGGGCATAGAGTAAACGTGGGGTCCTGCTCCAGTCTGGGTGGCCTGTTGGCAAGTGGTTGGTTTAGATGGATTCATGGCAAGGGAACTTGTCATTAATGATTTGGTATCAGTTTCAAAGGAGATTCTTCACAATTTGTGCTCAGTCCTGTGCTGTTTAACTTTTTTTTTAATCAATGATAAATTGAAATAAAATAAATATAACGAAATAGATGAATATTCATTTAGGGTTATGCAGAAAGTATATATCAGAGTGTCAAAATGAAAATAAATGAAATAAATTGAAATAAAGCTAAGATGACTTTCTTAGCATCATAATACAGAGCTACTACACTAGATGACAGAATTAGGATTTAAAAGAAAATCAATAGGTTAGAACATTGGGGCAAACAGAACATGAAAAAATTAATAAACATAATGTCTTAAACTTGTGTAAGGGCATCTGATGATACAGTGTGAGTTATACTCTGATTTTAAGTATATATAATGCACAGAGTGGCAGCAGGTTCTTTGGAAATGTACATTGGGAAGATAATAGGAGAGTACCATTGGATTATAGATGTAGAATTGGAAGGACCTTGTCCAAATGCCTCATTTTATAGGTCCAGAGGTGAAGGAAATTGTACCAGGTCTTTTACATAGTATTTAGCAGAGCTGAGATTTGAACCCAGATTTTCTGACCTTATATGCAGCATGCTTTCTTTCCACTACACTCTCATGCCTCCTAAGAGAGAAGGAGAAGGAAGTAATAATGAGGGGACAGGGTGAGGAGGAAGGATGTGGGGTGTTTATGCCCAACTAGGGGTTTTGGAGACTAAGTTCTTTTCTACTCCTTTTTTATGTTAATTTATTTTTAGTTTTTAATATTCACTTCCATAAGTTTTAAATTTTCTCCCCCTCTCCCCTTTCTAAGACAGCATACAATCTGATATAGACTCTACACATGCTTTCCTCTTAAACACATTTTCACATGGGTCATATTGTATAGAAGAGTTAGAACCAATGGGAAGAAACTGGAGAAAGGAAAAACAAAGCAAAACAACAAAAAAGAAAAGAAAATAGTCTGCTCTTTGTATTCAGATTCCATAGTTCTTTTTCTGGATGTGGATGGCATTTTCTATCATGAGTTTTTTGGAATGGTTTTAAGTCCTTGCATTGCTGAGAAGGGCGAAGTCTATAGAAGTCAGTAATCACATGTTGTGGCTGTTACTGCGTACAATGTTCTCCTGTTTCTGCTCATTTTACTCAGCATCAGCTCATACAAATATTTTCAAGTTATTCTGAAGTCCCCCTGCTCATCACTTCTTACAGCACAACAGTATTCCATTACATTCATTTACCACAACTCGTTCAGCCATCCCTAATTGATGGACATCCCCTCAATTTCCAGTTCTTTTCTTTTCTACTCTTACCAAGGTCAGATGTTGCATACTGATGTAGTCAATGGATGAGGCAGTGCTAGGAGGTTTCATTGCTCGGAGAGCTATATATAGTTTGCATTCTTCCAGACCCTTGGAAAGGCAGGTAGGTAACACCACAGTGTACAGAGTGCTGGGCCTGGAGTCAGGAAGATCTGAATTCAAATTTGATCTGAGACATTTACTAGCTGTATGACTCTGGGCAAGTCATTCAATCTCTGTTTGACTTAATCCACTGGAGAAGAAAATGACAAACTACTCCAGAATCTTTGCCAAGAGAACTCCATGGACTGTATGGTTTGAGTTAGGAAGAGTCAGAAGAGTTACGAACAGTCAGACATGACTGAATAACCACAAAAGACAGAGCCTTGGAAAATCTTCCTTCCTTCACATTTTTCTAAAGTCTAGTAATGGCTTCCATATTGTGGAAATGCCCTTGTTCTTTTGCAATGAACAAAGCCTTTCTTGAACCCCATCCCCCAATGTTTTCTTATCTTACCCAGAATCAGGGCTCCATGTACCTCTGGCCATCTCATCACTGTGTTGTCTATCCTTTGGCCATCATGCTCATTTGTCCTCACTCAACTTTGGACTTGAATACTGGGACCCCTATTGTTTATAGATGAGCTTTTTGCCTTATCTTCACTAGACTAGAGACTTCAGCTTGTTGGCCATCTCTATACCATGCCACCACAAGCATACTTTCCTCCTGTCTTCCAACTCCCTTTCTACATTGTCTTCATTGATTAGAATATAAGCTCCTTGAGAGCAAGGACTCTGTTTGCTTCTATTTGTACCCCCACTGCTTAACACCATATCTGACAAATGGAAAATGCATAATATATGCTCTATCTAGCTATCATCCATCTGTCTCTCTGTCATCTGTGTCTGTCTGTCTATCTGTCCAATAGACTTTGAGTCACTCTTACATAACAGATTAGTCAAAGACCCTTGACTCTTGGCACTCCAGTGAATTGAATGCTGGAGAGGGAATCAGAGGAGGAGAACATTGACTTGGGAGGTGTCTGCTACATCTTACGTTTCCTCTGTCAGCTGCATTTTGGATAAATATGTTTTACTTCCTAATTGGAGTAAAATGTTCATTTATTTATTTTTATTACATGAGATCCAAGTGAATTTTAGAGGTTGGAACTAAAAGTAGAAAGTTTCTAGTGGGTTATTTGTTGAACCAATGTGGAGTACCTTGAATTCAGGCCTTGAGTAAAATCTCAGGGGTAATAAGAAAAAAGGAGAGATTAACCATCAATGCCTATATTAACTTCACAAAAAATGGTAGAAGAAGTATGACCAAATAGCAATTTCTGTGAAAACTTGAAGATTTTTGTGAACTTCAAAGTTCAAAACGAATCAAGAGTGTGACAAAGAAGCCAAGAGTGTAGTGAAACTTGGAATGAATGAATGAAAATTTAAAACGCATTTATTAAATATTTACTATGAGCGGGCACTGTGCTAAACATTGGGAAACAAATGTAAAGACAAGACAATCCCTACCCCCAAGAAGCTTACATTCTAAAAGGTGAAGACAATAAATCCAGAGAATTTTGGAGGAGTGTTTTGGTTAGGGATATTAGAGGGAAGAGTGACTCAAGTATGGGACATATCCGTTAAAGGAATATTAATGTTGATTTAATTAATGTTCTCAGAACTAGAGTTGGTAAAGGGAAATAGGGGAGAAGGGAGAAAATTATGTTCACAGTAGCATGTCACAGATGATGATGAAGAGGCACAGTGGGCCTCAGAACAGGGTGAAATATTTGTGGACTATTCACCAATCAGAGCCCAGGGTCATAGGGGCGGCAACTTGACTTTGACCTAAGGTAGAAGCCAGGCATGAAATGGAGATGGTTTAGTGTTCAAAACTGTGGAGGCGATAGCTCTTACTCTCCTCTGGTCAGACAATGTCTGGAATATTATAATTGGGTCTATTTTAGAGCAACTCTAATTAGGAAAATTTTCTTTCCTTGAACCCAAATTTTCAGGTTCTACCTATAGCTCTTCCTTCTCTCTGAGGTTAAACATAATAAATCTGATTGCTCTTACATATGAAAGCCCTTCAGATACCCACAAAAAGTCAACACATCCCTCTAATACTTCCCTTATGTGTACTAAGCATCCTTCAACTGATCCACAAATGGCAATATTCAGTCTCCTCACCATCCTCATCAATCTCATTTTAAAATCTTAATTGATTTAATTTGTCTTTTTTACACAACCTTCATTTCCTGATATATCAGTTCTGTATCCGCACTGAAACAATCATCCCTCTAACAAAGAAAAAAAAACCGAGTTAATCAAAACTTACTAACACATAAATCAAATACAACAGTACATTGCTGTGTTCCTTCTCCATAGTCTTCCACCTCAGTAAAGAAGGGAGAAAAGCATATCCTCATATCTTTTTCTTCAGGTCCGCACTTGCTCATTAAAGTTATATAACATTGTTTTAATATTTATTGTCGCTTTTCTTTCATTTACATTGTTCTAGTCGTTGTTTCTATTTCCTTCACTTTATATCAGTTCTTATAAGTTTTCTCATGCGTCCTTTGTTTCATAATGATGATTTATTTATTGTGGTTGTTCACTTGTTTTAATCATGTCTGACTCTTCTTGACCCCATCTGGGGTTTTCCTTTCAAAGATACTGGAGTGGTTTGCCATTTCTTTCTTTCTTCTACTTCATTTGACAGATGAAAAACCTGAGGCATGCTGTGACTTGACCAGAGTCACGCAACTAGTAAGTGTCTGTTGAACTCAGAAAGATGAATCTTCCTGACTCCGGGCCCAGTACACTATCTACTGTACCACCTATTTGCCCTAATCATTTATAGAACAGTAATAATCTATTACATTCAAGTACTATAGTTTTGTTCAACTGATCAGCGAGTACCATTCTGTTTCCAGTTCTTTGCTCCATCTACCTCATTTGGATATATCTATATATCTTATCAATGTCTTACTTGAAATCGAGTGTCTAGAGCTAAATACAATATCATATGTGGTATGACCAGGCCATACTATAGTGGGATTATCACCTCTGCCTTGTCCTGGCACTGTGTTTCTATGGATGTAGCTTAAAAATCACATAAGTTTCTTATGCAGTATCATTTTCTTGACTCACCTTGAACCTATAGTCCAATGAAAACTTATTAGTTTTTGTATAAAAATTATTGTCTGGTCCAGTCCTTCCCTCTTTTTTTGTAATTGATTCTTTGACCACAAGTACAAGAATTTACACTTATCTCTTTTAGACATCATCATATTAGAACTCATCAATCCAGCTTGCTGAGTTGTTCTGGTATACACACTCTGTTGTTCAATGGGACATCACTGTATGATGTCAGGGAAGTTGTTTACTCTTTTTGGGATTCATTTTCATATCTGTAAAATGAAGGGTGAAGACTAGATGATCTCTTAGATTCCTTCTGCTCTAAGATTTTATAGTGCTTTGGTTCTACAGACACAGATTATACAACGTATGACAGATCAGCCTGCAAGTGTGGGTCACTGAGGTCTGGGCTCAAGAACCTGGAAGGATTGGCACAAATCTGTCCCCTCTGTTGGACAAGCCATACTAAGTGTGTTCTCACTAAGGGTGGGCTAATGGCATCATCTTTTTTACTCAAAAAGTCACACACTGGTCCAGGAGTATCGTCTGTCTGAGGCTTCCGGGCCAACTCTCCTACAGGTTTTCATGGGTGGTGTGGGCCTCTTGCCCAACTTTGTGGCTCAAGACTTCTTCAGCTTCCATCAGATAAGCCTTAAAGACATGCCCTGCGCCAGACAGAGCTTCCGTCTGATACTTGGCCTAAACTAAGAGCAGGCGCCCGGCCCCAGGCACGCTGTGGCCTGTCATAGAATGACAGGGGGGTGCCTCTGGATCCCTCTCACTCCCTACCCTGCAGCTGTTGCTTCCCCTCCACGCTTATTGTCATGAGCCAACGGCAGTTGGCAGGGATACCCTTCTTCCCTACCCTCCCTCCTACACTAAGCTGCTGTGGAAGCTTTAACCTTCCCAATTGGCTTAAAACAAGCTCAGCCAGAGCTAGAAGAAGGAGTTCTGTTTTGTGCTCTGTCTACAATGCTTGCTTCTGATTCCAACTGCTCTACCATTCTGGTGCCCTTTTTCCCTTCAGGCTGCCTCTGATAGAGGGGGAAAACCCCCACTAAAATATTGATGATGCCAGTCTGTCGGGCAGGGCCTTGGTGGGAGTCCGGGTAATAGTGTTGCTACCCTACTTGTCTGTAGCAGGATATAGTTTTTTAAAACATGTGCACATTTCCACATATTATATAGGCAGTGAAGCATTATTGGGAAGGACATTGGATTTGGATGTTAAGATTTAGGTTCAAATCCAGGCTCTGCCATCGTATTTCCTGGATGATCCTAAGCAAGACCCGTCTCTTCTGTGGGCTTGTTTCTTCCTCTGTAAAATGAATGTCTTCATTAAAAGGTCTTTTCTACCTCTAAAATTCTATAAGTCTTTCAACTTTCTTGGGTTATAAG